>OZ022518.1:12112853-12712853 GCA_963989415.1 Cerceris ruficornis | reverse complement strand
ATAACAAGAGGATGCTGCACCAGCGAAATGCACCGGGAGAAGAAGAAGAAGAAGCAGAAGAGGAAGAGGAACGAGATGAAACGGCGAAAGTGTCGCGTGTCGTCATTCGATTTAACTTTGTACGAGTATCGTCCGGTGTTCGCCGATGCAGGGCTTCGGCCATTTATAATTCCCTGTATGAAGCATATGGCATATGCACACGGTTATATTGCATCGGACACGAGTACGCAACAGACGCCATTTCAGATTACACGCTATCGGGTGAAAAGCGATTCTAAAAGGAGAAATGCAACGATGGATTCCGTCGAAAAATCACAGGATTATCGTCGTTACGTTCGTCATTACATGGATAGTCGAGCGATGTGTTATGAAAAAAGAAAGAAATTTGAAAAGAGCCTTACGATACGGATACAAACTTTTCCTGGACTGTTCCTAAACAATTAACGCCGCGAGTACCATTATCGTATCGATATTTCACGATAATTAAACATTCGGTTAATGAAAAATAAGACGTCCGAAAATTCTGAAAAAAACAAACAATTCAAATAACCTCGAACTCACTTAACCGGGTGGACATTAATTGTAACGTACCCCACGGCAAGGCCAAAGAAGTCCCACCGGTATTATTCGCGGAAAATTCAAAATTAAGAAGAAAAATCGCGTCAACGTATTTTTGCGTAATTAAGTGCGCTCGCAAAGGGAAGATAGGGAGGGGATTCTCCAAGATATTTTCGCCGGTGATATAGAAGCGAGAGGTCGTAATTACCTCTCATTAATTGACGTCAGAAGCGAATCCCCGGCTGGTCCAAGGTACGAAGAAAGGGCCAGGTAGAAACCTCGATGGGAGCTACTTGACGAAGAAGCGATAGAGCCCGTTAAGTGAATTAAGTGACTCACGTGTGCCAGTGTTGGCGCATTATTCTCCAGAACGACCCCTTCAGAGTAATAACGATTCACTGTGCGTTGTAGTTTATAATAGTGCAGATTGGTCTAATTTCGTAAATGCATTTAACTGCCGGTGCTCGAGATTCGGCGGTGTTTGCGCGAAATACGCGCCGAATATCCGATACAATCTCCGCTCATATAATTCATCCTGCTGCGGTCCGAACATATGCCGTCGTTCTGCCACTTCAGCTATCATGGAAACGTGGAGGTACTTTCGCCGCGGAATAGGGCGAAAGTTGCGGGAATTTTATTTCGATCGATTCACGCTAACGTTATGGACGTGGATGTACCTTGTATTGGTTCGAGGGATTTTGCGTTTTAAAGTGAATTATCTACTTCATAATATCCTACATGCTTTTTAAGCGAATTAAGTGAGTTGTGTGTTCGCAATTTACGGATATTCTGAATTCATTGAAGGAAATGCGAGCTACTGAAGACTGTGACAAGGCTACAAAGGCTGTGACGGGGGTGGAATTATCGACTTGGCCTTTCAATTAATGGATCCGACTTGAGATTCCCGTCATCGCTGAGAGAAATATCCCAAATCGCCATTTAATTTATTATAAACTCGGTTGATTCGAAGCTCACCTAAAACTGTAAGTCCTATGCGAGATAACCATTGCATTTAAAGCTAGAAATTTCTTTCAATTATTCTCAGCCGTCCGATGGAAACCATGAGCGAAAGATATCGCAAAATGGATGGGGTTGGCCACGCTCAAACGCCTTCCGAGGATATTCGGCCATTTTTTCCTCCGGTCTTCCCTTCGTTCTCCTTTTCGGCGCACGTGTATACCGGCATGGATACGACAGGCAATTTGCATTAAGTTAATTGAACCTGAGCCCGGTTTCTCTTTTTACAAGACAATGCACTTACAGCGCTTTCTTGCGGAGCCGCTGGCCGCGAGCCGGCTGCAAACTGTAAACGGCCGCTCTCTCGCAGAAGCGTTAAGAGCGTTTCCCTCAAAAAGACAAATGCGCGTTGCGGATTATGAACTCGCCGGTATAAACGTCGGCCCCGCCGGCGCGCCGGTAATTAATTCCGGGCGTTCTTTCATATTATTCTTTACCCGCTCGCAGGTATAACGCGCGCACCGGATCGGCTCGCAAGCGCAACAGGAATGCGATAAACGTGAAAAATTACGTTCCTTGTAATATATCACGGTTACGTATCGTGGGTTCATTGCCTGTAAAGGGGCATCGGCGACATTATCGTTTTCGCGATGTTTCTTTAGCTTACAAAGTAACCACGCAAACTTCCGTTTCCTTTGCTCTATCACCCTAAAGACGATGCTCGCGGATTGGCCGTTCGGCATCGACTTCGGTGCACGATACAGTGCTGAGGTTGATTTAAAAAGTTATTAGCAGGGCAGCATCCCTTTTGATAATAACTGAATGGGTATCGAAAGGGGTTAGGACGATCCGGAAGTAATTGTTCACCGGAAAAGTTAGCCGAATACGATTCGCAAGATAGATCAGTTTACGCATTCGGTGCTGTAGTTCTAAAGCAGCATGAACTACTCTACTACCCTTTAGTTATCGTTATCGCTGATCGAGCGACTCTGTAATCTCCGGGAGAGAACGAAAGAGAAAAGGGGGAGAGTGGCGATCATCGACGGGCACCGTTAATTCATTTCACGAAGCAATTTAGATAATCCCTCGGAGGTTATGTTTGGCTTAATCAAGGGGCGGGATCTGCTGTCGGTGAAGCAACGAAAAGGGGTGCATATGCTCGTCCGGGCTGCGTGGAAACACGCGTGTCAGCCTCACGAATCCCGCACCCCATTGGACGTAGTACTTCCAACTTTTCGAGCTCGATGGAGCCTCGATAAATGGGGCTGTGGCTCGCGAGTGCCCGTTTGTCGTTTTAACCCTCTGAATTCCTCGTCTTATCTCGCTCGTCCCGCATCCTTGGGAAATCAAGCGCAGGACCTCGCTCCCGGTTCTCTTCTCTCGCCAATTTACATAAACACAATTAGTTGCTCTCATTGAATTATTCAAAGCGTCTGAAACTATCGTCGAGGTCCGACTGGCCTCTCGGCGGAGTTTCAACCCCTTCGTAGGCTCTGCTTTGCCGTGCGACATTTTGATTTTCGTCGGATGCCAACCGAGAAATTGGGCATCGCGTTCGCGCAAAGGACGCCATTCTCTTGGTGTTAATTAATATTTCTGAAAGATAAGGCTGATTTATGAAACAGCTTACCCCTTGTTGCTTCTATGTGTGCAGTTCTCTATTGAATATCTAATTCTCAATCTAATTAGCACCAAGGAATTATTATCTCTATGTATGTATCTACGAAATATAATTCTACCTCCTCTTTACCAACAGCATCGCTAACGTTAAACCTCGTATCATCGTTGCTTAGCTCACCTCAGCCTTTAATTCACCCCTATTATACCGAAATTCCCTCGTAACATCCGACTGGTCTAACAATATACATCTTTTAACGAAGAAAGGAACAAAAAAATTGATTTCCAAATACATCGTCAGCTTCCCGGGCAAGAAATTATCGATGACGCATTATAACCCCAACAATTTTCAAACATTTCACCATGACGCAGAATAACATCTCCGCAGGTGTATCCATTCAGCAGTCACGTCTGCGCCCTCGAGAGATTACGTCGGTTTCACGTGGAAAGCGATGCTGCGTCATGAGGCTAGAGCACCCTCTGCGGCGGTCTCTCTACGACCACCATGGCAGAGGGCAGCGTCCAGGAAAGCGACCGTTCGCACCATGAGAGAGGCCCTCCTTTCTCTCTCTGTCTCTCTCTCTCTCTCTCTCTCTCTACACGTAGGAACGTGTTTCTCTAGCCTTGCCGCGTGAAATTTAATCGTCCCGACGCGCCAGTCGCCTTCGAATTGCCGAGGGTAGATGATGCTGCGCCACCCTTCTCCACGTCGCGTTACGGAGCGTGTATCGTGACCGTGAATAATGTTGACGAATGATGATGCGCGCGCTGCAGAGCTCGCAAACTCCAAGAGGAGTTACTCTCGATCGATTTTAACTCGGCACGAGGCTCCCACGAGCGAGAAAACGGTTGTTGCTTCGTTTATATCGATATCGGGGAAGTTGCCCTTTGGAAAAATAGCTTCGAGGTGGACCGAGGTGAAATTGAAACGAGGAGAAAAAAAGAATGAGACGCAGTTGGCGCGAAATAATCGAAGGATATACGGCTTATGGCTAATGCAATTTTCTGATTCGTGGGCACGGAGGGTGGGGGGGTGTGAAAACTCGACAAGTGGAACCTTCGAAGGGCACCGACAGATGGGAAGGCACATTGCGACCACCTTACACGTCATAGGGCAGAAAAAACATAGGGGGAGTGCCGGGAGTCAAGGGGGAGCTGACTAGCACCGAACATCTTGTAGCGGTAACCTTAACCACCCTTCCAAATATTATTCCTCGGCAATCAAGAGTTCTTTAAAACTTTTTTACAGTGTCGCCCTCGGATGCGGGCGATACGCATGGTACGTCACCTCGGAATATTTTTATAACCTTTGGCGAATACCCGTGAATACATTGGGCTTTGTTTTCACAGAAAATAAGAACGAAAATTGACTACGGCCGCGAGAAATTCGTTTCGACGGCTCGACTCTTTCGGAATATTTTTTTAACAATTTATCTTCTCGCGAACGACTATTGGAAATTGTCGTGCACGTCATTCGTACGATCGGACGAATTCGAAATTACGGCATTTAATCGTACAAATGAAATATTTCTCATCGTTGAGCAGTCATGAAAATTCCCTTATTAAACGATGCATTTCAAATTCATCCAACTTATTCAAAGTTTACCCTGAACACATAAAAATTTCATGATCTCGATGGCTTCGAATCGTCTCTACGATTCATCCAGAGAAAAAAACAACCCTGTACTATTTTCCAAACGATCATAGTACACGACACTTCAAAGGCGAGTTTATTCTTAAAAATAATTTAATTACTTTCCAGCAATTCAGAGGCACGTTACCATTCGTCCAGGCATCTCGACAGGTGAACAGCAAAGAGAGTCGACGAAGACAGAAATTTAATATTTCACTTATAATATCTTCACTCCAATCTGGCCGCGACAGCTCTGTAACTTTGAAATGAAAATGCACGCGGCCTGGTCTCTCCCTCTCTCCTCTTGACGGACAGCCCTTATAAATATTCAGAACGGAACGTGAAATAACGCGACACGCGAGACTAAAGGCATTTCTTATCATTCCGCGGCCGAACTCGTCGTCGTCGTCGTCGTCGTCCACTGTGCATGCGTTATCTCACGCATTGCTCTTTCGTATTGACCGCCGGTGTTTTCGTAATTAGGCGTTTCACTTTCTGCCGTTAGGCTCGTTCCTTTTCGCTTTCTGGCACACGCAAACCGTGCGCGATAGCACGTTATCACGATCTACCGAAAAATTTACCTCCCTGTGATACGAACGTATCGGTAGAACGGAAATGTGCAGGGTGGTCAAAAAGTTCGTGATAAAAGTTTAAGAGGGTCGAAGTTTTGCTTCGAGTGTACGTCGAAATGTTATTGAGGATATTTTTTTGCAAACTTGCGGGATCGTGGAAATTTATGGTTTAGTTGGAAACAAAATGAAAATTTTTCTCAAAATATAAAGTGACATTTTTGTAGTTTTTGAATGAAATGGGTATTGTGTGTTCTGAAATTCCTTCGTGAGGAAGCATTAAATTTTTACGGAAAATTAATTAGAATTGTATCGTGCGGGAAAATGTTTCTATGCTCTATCGTTTTTGGGATGATTAAGTTAGAATATTAATGGAGTTTGAAGTTTAAGTAATCGTTCATTGAATTAAGTTAGCTAGAGAGTTGTGCACTCTCGATTTATAATATTTTATATGCACAACCAGATCTGGTATGCAATAATATTCATGAATTTCATCGATGTATAATTACAAGCGGTGTATTTTTACAAGCGGAACAATACAACAATAACACAAAACGAAACTTTGTTAAATGATGTCGATTAACTTCTTTTTTAGCGACAAACGAATCTCTCACCTCTTGCATTACGAATTTCGAAATATCGCTTGTTTATACATGCAATGTTTCTTTATCCTTTTACACGATAACAAAAAGAACAATCATTAAAGCACCTAGTGCAACTGGCGGATACGTTTTGTAGCGCCGATAATACGTTTCTCATTGTACGCGAAATGGGTTAATTTGCGAAACAGTTTCGCATAAAACGCGAAAACGTTGTCGCGCAAATTACATCACGCACGGTCCTATGTTTATGTTAATGTAATATCGCATGTCATTTGCCCGCGTGTTTATTAAAATCCGAATGCTTTTGCCGTTATTTCCCTCTCCACTCTGACCGTTCCCCTCCTGCCGCTCATTTTCTTTATTTTTCTTTTTAACAATGGTAATATTAATTTATCGTGACAATGTAGTAGTTGGAAACGAGGCACATTTTCAACGTACGTAATAGTATGCCAGAAACACACCGAGCGAACAATTACCGTTGCTCCCGCGGGTTCCATAAACTCGTTTTTCGTTCTTCTCCTCCTCCTCCTCCACCTTTTCTTCTTTTTCCTATCTGCGCCGGATACTGTGCGGAATGATAACGAAAATATTCCATTAATTTCTCGTCCATATTCGATTGGATTTTGACAGGGATTATCGGGAATACATAAAAAAGAAATAAAAGCACCCGCCGGGCCCCAGCGATATCTGTATTATTAATAACTACTGAAAGTACTTCGTGTTATTCCGAAATATTCGATAAATGGAAACATTTCGAAATCTCGTCCGCGGTACTCTTCGCCGCGATTTTAAATATACCGTGTAAAAAGTGCACAAATTACGCTAAATTACATGTCCTTTCTGCAAACGTGGCAAAGCAATATACGAAATAAATACAGAGAAGTTGGATCGTCCGGTGGGAAAGCGCAACGTCGACATCAATAAATATAAATTAAATAATCGTAGAAAGATTTCAATTTCGTGGTAATTCCAGCGCTTCGGTTTCGTGTAATTTCAACCCTCCGTTCTGCACTCGTCGCAATTTGCACTTATTCATCTCGACATTGTACGAGCGTTTGTACTTGTCGTTCGTTCCCTCTTCTTTTTTCTCTAATATTCCGCGCTAGAAAGTCGAGGATTCGTCGATGGCATCGTTTATACGATCTCGCATGTGCCAATGATATCAATCGACAGGAAAATAGGAGGTTGCCCTCGGGGAGTCGGCGAGAGTGTAATTTTGTAACGTGTCTCCATGCGAAACTTCGCGGGTGCAAAGTCAATTGCACGTTCTAAACGCTTTTTATCCCCGACTGACCCGAATTCCCGATGTTAAAGGGATCGCCTGCAGCTGCGCGATAAATTTGAATCGTTTATCTTGAGCAGAAATTAAAATTCTGCGATTCTCCTAATTCACTCTCGTGAAATACGCTATTTCGTATAAAAACCACGTAATGATAAAAGGATGATTTATATATTAAATGTTCGACCGAGTAATTTGGTCTCAGGTGCTCGTTACAGACTACAATTGTACGGAGAAATTGCACGCTCATTCCCGCCCTAGCTGTAATTCAAATTCTCTCTTTTTCTTTATATAATCAACACGAAATACAAAATTCAAAAATTACAAACATTTAGGTAGACATCCGTCCACAATGAATTCGAAATAATGTTATTCCAAACATTTCATTCTTTCACTGGACAAAATCCCCCTTCGTGAAACACATTTTTCTTTATAACTATTTACAACAACACATCACGTCTCTACCTAATAGCAAACGTCACTTCAACCAGACGTCTCATTCGCAGCGACATTTATCACGAACATTTCTCCTAAAGAGAGAAATTCTCGACATCGCGATTACATTTCAAAACGATTCTTTCAAACTCACCACTCAACTTCCTCTCCTTCGGCGCTCCTTGCTCTTCCAACCTCCGCACCGTTTGTAATGACATACTAACGCTAGTATTATTTGTAATTGCACCAGAATATTCCACTTCAGCACGCCATCTCTTCTGGCACAACACGAACGCGTCTTTTTATGTAATTACATCAACGAGCACGCTTGTAAGCACGCCTGCTTACATCTTTGCGATAGGGACTTCAGCACAGTTCTTACGTGAGCCGCAGGCAAGGTTTTGCGGTTCATCGATATACTCGAAGAAAGTGGGCGAACACACGGCGTTGATAATAGTTGACTGATTACCGTTATGAGTAATTATTTTACCTAATCATTCGTGGACTGTTTTAATCTCCGTCTAAAACGCGGCTGTTAGTGGCCACATTGTAGCTTTGTCATCGATTAGGGTGAACGTTTTAGCACACCCTATCCGGGTAAATCGGCTGGTTTCTTAATGATCGCAAAACCGCGATACGTGATAATTAATGCAAGAAACAGGTACGTTTTATGGTAGACTTAATTTCATATTTTTCATGAACTTTTCCTTCTCACGTGGAGCCACAACGAGATATACTTTATGTACAATGTGTACCGAGTTTAAAATTCTAACAAGGGAAGTTTAGAAACTCATACATACTGATTTTGATAAAACTTTGCATAAATATTAATTAGACATAGCTAAGAAGATAGCTGTATAAGAAATGTCCTTTCTATATACGTGCTTGTAAGTCGTAAACGACAAAAGATATCGAAAAGTAGTTAAAATAAAAGTTATACCGTTCCTTGACATCTACAAAACTGCATGTAAATTTTTGTGAAAAAACGGGCAGTATAACTTTTATTTCGACCATTTTTTGATATCTTTTATTGTTTACGACGTATAAACGCGTATATAGAAAGGGTATTCGTACAAAGGGGTTGATATGTCAAAGTTAAAAACGGGCTCAAAGTAATTACAGCTATCTTCTTAAAAAAGTCTAAGAAATATTTATGCAAAGTTTCATAAAAATCCGTGTGTATCAGTTCCCGAAGTTCCCTCGTAAGAGAACGAATTGTTTATTTTACTGCAAGCTTTCGTTCTCGTGTCTACGATACATTGTACCTTGTTAATTACAACATACGCGTACGCTACCTTTCTCCCGAATGTTATTGCATATTTCGTTTTGCAGAGTTTTCTCTAACCGCAGCGTGAAAAGGGAGTAAAAGTGTTCTCACGGTTTCGTGGAGCGATCGTGGTTACTCAGACTCGAAATACTTAAACATCGAATCGTTTCGCGATACAACAATGTTTCTTCGACAGTGGCAGAGGTAGAACAATATCGACAGACGTAATCGAACGACCGTAGGTGCTCCCGAAGCAACGGTGATAAAACGTTGCTGGCTCGGTAACGGCGCTACGGCCATTAAAATCAGTACGAAGCTATTTGTACGGGTTAGGCCCTCAGTGAAATTTATTTTCAATCCCGGCCGGGTATCTTTCTCTCCACGAGAGGTAGCACGGTTAACCTGGCATGAATATACTGCGCTCGCGAGCCACGTCGTTGCGGCATCGTGGATTGTCGAACCGTGTAACTTCATGACGGCAAGATAAACGTTGGGAGTGGAAATGAGAAACTATTTAAACGGATTTCCGCGTATCTTCGATAAGACTTTCCTACCGTTTTCAGTTTCTATTTCTTTCACACGAGCACGGTTTTCTGCGTCATTCGGTGTATTGAAACTCGCTTCTTTTGAAATTACGATGTTTATTGCCATGGTCGATTGATTTTCTTTCAGCGTATATTCCACGTTTGGAACACTCGCAGTTAATTCCAAGAAGCAAGTTTTGATCGAAAATCCTGACACTGATTTTTCATACTTTAAATTAATGAATGTACCGTGCTCTTTCCAAATGCTAGTTATATTCTTAAGATAGAACGGTACGAAAGTATATACTCGGAATCATATAACACAAAGGATAAATAGCAAAGATACGATTTTCTATTTCACAAAACTGTTCAAAATCCAACCATCCATCGTACGACCTAGCATCCAAGCTGAGAATATAATACTTGAATTCCTCGAGTTTACAACTGACCGAAGCAAAAATCGTCGTCGCCATTCTCGCGAAATTCCACAATGCTCATAAAACGTTGGATGGGGAAAAATTTCGAAACTTATAAATCTTGTATCCCGTAAACGGATATTAGGTATGTGCAGTTCGCGTGCAACATCGACGTTGAGAGATACGGCGGTGCACGATGCATCACGACGATGAACCGGCCGCGGGTTTATGGGGCCTGCAGGTGCGTCGGTGCAGCTCGTCCTATCAGCGTCGGAATTTGGGCGCACTTTTTCGTTTCGTTCCCGCGATCGTATCACGCGATCTATGAAACATTGATAGGACGGTAGTCGAGGAGAGAGGGATAAAAGAGAATGGACAGAAGAGGGACAGAGGGTTCGCGGCGCATGCGGGGAACGATCATGCATCATCGTTCACGCTTCGTCCCTCGATATATGCGAGCGTACGAACATACACGCATATGTGCATTCACGTATGTACATCCACGTACCTGGCAATGTGCTGGAGCATAAATCGAACTTTTGCATTTCCGTCGTCGACAGTTTCACCCTATCCCCGTCCCTTCCCTTCGACCCCTGTTTCCCTCATTGGCGGGCGTCGCGTGCTACGTACAGGAAACATTCCGCGACCTACCCTGCTTTTTTTCCCCACCCTCCCGCACCCCTTCGTCTCTACGCGTCAGAGTGTATGGTAAATTTATACGTCGTAATATTCCGACACGATTTCAACGTACGCACCGTTATTCTATTCCGATAATAACAGACAGGGTAACAGGGAGTGGCCGTCGAGCGAAATTGCGCGGCGAGAGGCAAAGCGGCTTTCGTGCGGGATTTCGACGTTTATGAAAGTAGCGGGGGGTTGGTCTTGTTCAGGTGGAATCGACGGTGGTTAATGATTTGCAAATTTCCCTTTCTACGTGTCCAGTTCTGTCGGCGCTGTCGTTTGAAATTCCGACGATTTCGTCAAACACGTTTAATTACCGATCCGTCGAGGATAAATCGAAGGCAAATATTGTCATTCCGCTTATTGTTTTTACGGCGAATAATATTTCCATATTTCTCGATGGGGTCGCGGCAAAAGAATAGCAAGCCGGGAGGAAAATGGGATTAAATGCTGGAAAGTGCGAAGAGGCGTGTACCTGTGTACTTTTCGTTCTCGCGTTTCAACGAAGTTACCGCGGGCTCACCGTTTCACACGTGATCGCGGACACGCGGGAAATGACGTCGGGGATTCTTCGAAGCCGTCGAGAAAGGGATGGAATAATTTATGCAAAAGTCCGGGTTAATTTGATTCTGCATTCAGACGAAAATAATCTGGCAGGATCCGGACGAGGTACCGGATGGTGGTCCACCTTTTCGATTCGGGGAGGTTCTACGGTCAGAAAGGCAGACCGAAGAGGCATGCGCGATGAGCTTTTCTCCGGAGCCGAGGTGAAATTAATATTTAATTTTCTATCCCTCATCCGCTACGGAAGTTCCTACGGCCCTCTTGGCTTATACGCCACCAGTGCTCGTGGTTTTATTGCCCTCGTGGCCGAGAGTACACGGTGCTCCATTGTTTCGCGGCTGTATTATATTGCCACTCGAAACACGGTACTTTCTTCCTTGCTCTCTCTCCTTCCTTCTCTCTCTCTCTCTGTCTCATGCTCATGCTCGTTCTCTCTCTCACTTTCTCTGTCGCTTCTCTCTCCCAGATCCTTGATTGCACCAACGATCCACGTATACGCTCGAGTGTTGTACAGTCACTTCAGCAACGACGTGGACGTGCCAACATGGCGAATTAACAATCGCGAAACCAATAACCCAAGTAACATTGTTACATACGTACGCAATCTTCCCACAAGTTTTACTACCGACGTAATCCGGCTTCATGAATCCGAGACGCTTTAATTACGAAGCATCAGCCACCATACGAATCTTCCCGCGACATCCGGAAGTTCGTCTCAATTCGCCAGCTTTACGATCCGCGAGCGTTCGCCGTGAAGTGGAAATTACAAAATTCCCTCAACCACGACCGAGTCCTCCGAATGGACCGACAAAATCGCGAAGCCAGGTGTGCCTGGCGATGACCGTGAGTATATCGTGCTTTGTAATTTTCAGAGGCGCCACAGACCGTCCCAGCAATTTAGCGAAGGATGAACACGCGGCCGTTTGTGCTCGATGGAAAAAAAAGGAAGACAAAGAGGAGACGGGACGGTCGATGGATCGAGCGAGGGTAGCAAGAGGGGGATGAAAATTCGAGCAGTAAGATAATGGTAGATCTACGGCCGAAATTAGATTTCTTCGGTCTCGCCGTTGAATCGGGGCGTTGGCTCTTACCTCCTTTGTTGGTACCAGCAGCGAGCTTCGAGAAACCTGCTGCCATTTCTACTGTGGCACGGTCCGCTTTCGGCATCGCCACCGCCGCCGTCTTTCTCTTCCTCGCTGGCGCGGAACCTTGAGGTTACCCTCAACTAATACTGCCACTCCGACCCCTCTGCGATGTAACCTCTCATTACCTTCCCATGTCCGCTGCGGCTCCTCGAGCATCTTGCCCACCTTGATTTGATTAGCATAATTGCACTTACCTCGGCCCTCCTGCTCGGCCGCAAATTTGACAGAGAAGCCGAGAAGGCAACGATGGAGGTGGAAAGCGAGGCGCAACGGCTGCAACGTTGTCTTGACGTTTCGTGACCACGGCGACGGCTCGGAAGTGATAATGATTGTCATTACTTTAATACCTGTAATAATAACGATTACGCAGGATAATAGGATAATAATAATTGCCGTGTATTAGTCGAACCGCTCCGGTAGTTCGGAAGCAACGACTCGGTTAAGTGGGGGATGTGAAATAATTTATCGGCGTTATTTTAGACCTTAGGGAGTAGTGTATTATTCGCTCGATGTTAACCGTCGTGTGGTGGATGTTTTATGTCTCTTTGACTTAGATTTATTTTAGAGGCTTCTCTCGAATAAATCAGAATATTAATTTAAAGTAATTTGGAAGTAGTAGCTTGCCGTCGGGGCGATGAGTTTTTAGAAATGGTAATCGTAATCGTGAAATGGGAGGTAACAATTTAATGCGACACGATAGAAGGGTATTCTATGCGTAAAAAAAAACGGAGAGCCATTAGAATCGAAAAGTAACGATGTCGGATCATCTTACGGGAGACAAAATGACGTTAGCGTCGCATTTCGCCTTTCAATGGTTTTTCCCTCTCTGATCTTAAAATTCTGTCGAAAGACGATACCGGATAAATTGAATGTTTGCAGCACTCACGAGATACTTGGCGGGGGTGAAACTGCCACCCCTTACAAGAGGACCGGCTCGAATGTCGATGTAGCGCGGCTCTGAGATGATGTCTTCCACTTTTTATTTTTAAAAGGAATCAACTTTTTTATTCTCTTCTGCGGCTCCATTTCTAACAATTGTGCAACGATGGACACGTCTACTCGCTGCTGTGTTTCTCCTTTCGGTGGAACTTAGCGTCACATGAAATTTCGAAGTCGAATTGAGTTCAGCAATTGATGCGGATGCTCATCGATCCGAAGAGCGATGTAATAATGAAATATCTTCGTTACTCGGCCCTTCTTGTCGTTGGCTAAATCTAACAGATGGCAGCTTAATCTCTGCTGTTAGTCAACGTCGAAAGGAATCTTGAGTGCGAAAGATTAAAAATAGGATTGTACGGTTGACAGTAATAAAACTTTATGATTCTGTCAGTTTATCTTTCCTTCCTCCGGACTATTAATTACCACGTTATGTAAGCTACAAAGTACATGCAAAACCTTTCTAAATATGGATTACATTAGGCAAGAGATCTTCGTTGAAATTAGTATTTTAAGCGTCTTAATTATCATTAAATTCGCAACCCCAAA
This sequence comes from Cerceris ruficornis, assembly GCA_963989415.1. Lineage (NCBI taxonomy): Eukaryota > Metazoa > Arthropoda > Insecta > Hymenoptera > Crabronidae > Cerceris > Cerceris ruficornis. The sequence continues at coordinate 12,699,121 of OZ022518.1, read as the reverse complement.
TTGAAAGTCACTGCGCCGTTTGCGAGGAAACATTGCAGGGTGCTGCCACCCTACGACCGACCGATAAACTCGGAGGATTCAGCAAACGGGGGAAGTTTCCCTTCGCCGGGACAGTTTTTCCTCGGAAAATGTGTCTTATCTTCTTGGCTAGGGTGAAAGTTCCCTCGGTCGCGTACTCCTCTGATATTGAATTTCGTCGCTCAGTTCGCCCTGTGCGAAGAATCCAACCACCACCGCAGTTACCGGCGCGCCGACTGCGACATAATTACCAGGATGGTACTAATTACAAATAATCACGAGAAAAATGCAAATGTATCACCGTCATTTATTTCATCCCGTTTAATATTACCTAAAAATTTCATTTCACCTCGCAGAGATTAGCGAACGAAGCAACTTTTAATAAACTGCTACCCTACCGCAAAAACGTCCCAGCTTTCCCACTCGATCGTACAGCTATACGCCACATACCCCACTAAAAGTTTCCCATTTATTTTTTCGCCCTTTTTTTCAACTATTTTTTCCAACCAATCTATCTCGTATGCTCTGCGGATCTTCGTGGTATCTGCGTCGCAACGTTGATAATTGAAAATCACTGTAATCCAATATCCTTGCTCGGGGGTGCGATATAAAACGAAGTGTATCCTGCTTAAGGTCTTTCCACCCTCGAACGGCTCGATACCGAGCAATAAGGACGTATCGCGCCTCCGACCTAAGAGCATGGTCCAACTGTGCAAGGGCATGGTGTCACCCCATGGGGACAAACCGCACACGTATACGTAACGCTCCGCGTATCGTTTCCCAATGGGAATTCGGTTACCTATCCGTACCACATTGCGGACTCTCCTTACGACGCTTTATTACGACTTACTGGGATGTTTGTTCTGTCGAGGTATTTACAGCTTAGTCAGGAGCCATTTTCTCGAGCCCCTTTTATGACTGGTTTCCTAAGGACACCGCTGACAAAGTGTAGGGAAAAATAAGAGCCGTTAGAGCAAGGAATGGAGGTGTTAAAGTTGGATTGTGTTAATCTTTCCACGGAGGGGTGCCAGACTAACGTTTCGCCTCCCTCTCAGCGCTGCGGAATTTTTAACGCGCCCTTCCACGTAATTGAATTTGTGAGTGTCCGACGTTAAGTTTCTCAGTTGTCCTCTTCTATACATTCAAGGGTCGCGTGGCTATTCGCGTGTCTCTTCTCTTCTGAAAACTTTCTGGATTCATCTTGACGCTCCTTGTCAGACTTTCGAGACGCATTTCTTATCGCACCTTCTTTCCACCCTCGCACGTTTCACGGGGCACGGTTACCGACAACAAATTTCAGTCTCTGTATCATTCTCCAGTCATGGTCTCCGGGGGTGAAGAAAGTTCTCGCGAAGAGACTCCGCGGAGAGATGATTCCGCGGGTGAATGTTATTTCGCCTTTAAACTTTTGCGACATAAATTGTCATTTGTACGCTCCTCGGCCACTTGTATTGTTGTTCGTTGTCCCATACGGCGGCGCGTACGCTGTCGTGGAGAGGAGAATCCTTTTTCTTCCCTTCGCTTTGCCACCTCGGTGGACCATCTTCGCCGAAGGTTTTCACTGAAGTAGAGTGGCCCTCCAGGGGGGAAGAAGGAGCATCTATTTTATAAGACTGAGAAATATCGGCGGCATCAATAACGGTTTATCTCGAATACAAATTGCCACCCTGAGAGGACCACTGCCTTAAGAAAACACTCGTAATCCGTGGGGAGTAAAGCAGGAACGTAGCGACAGGTCGATGGTACCCGTATCTATCGCCTTCGGCGACCCTCTATCGACCTTCGTGTTTGTACGCCCAACCGCCGACGACGTTCGAAATTAATTCTGCCGCCCTTTACACCCTTACCCGACTTTCCCTCGACGGCACAGGCGCATGCCCGCGAGCCTGTGTTCTCGTTCGGTCCGTTAAACTTCCAAGAGCGAATTATCGACTAGTGATTTGTTAAAGGGATCATTTCTTACTCCCGCGATGCGTACGAACTTTCGGATGATATTAACCGCCTGTTTACGAAAGATCGGAATTTTGTATTCAAACCCACCCCCCTCTTGAAACATGATGTATAACGTGCTGCTGGTTTGTTCGCGTTTACGGGAATTCGAAGAGGTTATCTTCCACGACCCAAATTCCCCGCGCCCCATGAATTTCTTTTGGCGTATCGTGTCGGGATAATGGATCCTCATTTTTTATTCTCCCTCTCGATGTTACCAAAATGGCAGGTATTTCAGCGATTACGTTTGTTTGCCGAGACGACTGTTGGGCATTCCTTTTTATCCGTCAACCGGTGACCTCTTCGTTCACATTGTTCGAGCACCGGACGATCGTTTGGAATGGTTTAATGGCGGTGCCGTTGGTTACGATGATGAATGACGGGAACGGAATGGGAGACATTCGGTGCGATCCCGACGCTTCAAGAGCTTTTTTGCCACGGAAGCTCGTTACGTTCCGGCGCCAGCCTGGCCAGCAACTATGCGCCAGAAACAATGTTGACTAATCGCTTTCCAAAACTAGTCTGAAAAACCATAATGGCTGCAGGTTTTTGGCCTCGCGGCGGCTGCTCGACTTGTTTCGTTCGATCCCCTCGTACCCTTCCGGTAGCAGGATGACCTTGGTCTTTGAAATTATCCGGCAAAACGGTGCAGTTTCGTTGGAGACTCTTTTGCATAATTTTTGCTAGCGTAAATGTATCTTTACGGGAAAAAAAATCTATTTCGTGCGAATTGCTGAAACTTGAGGATTGCATTAAATCGGATGTACACTTTCGCCGATGCAATGAGATCTCGAGTGTCTTTCTTAGAGATTATGGAAATTGTGGACATATTTGAGATTGATGTTTCTCCGCTCGGGTAACGTCTATCCGAGTTGTTCCGACTGTATCCGTCTCCTCATAAATAAAATCGCTTTAAAACGTCCGACTACGCATATTCATTAACTACTTAACCGAGCTCACCTCGAAATCGGTTTGCTTCTGTCCCACGCTTCGCGGGATCGAAGATTCCATGTGAAAGTGGCAATTCATTATTGTTCTTCTTTCTTCTTCCTCCTCTTCTCTTCGTTCTCGATAGGATTTCAAGGGGACAAAGCGGAATCGCGGTAAACGAAGACCAACGTCCTTTTAACGATATAACTTTTTCTTACCAATCGTTGAAATACTCCTGACGAATTAGTCTTTGGAATAATTTCATCCCCGTCGAGAAAACAAACCTTATTATTCCGGCGGATGCAACTAATTTGATCGTCCCGAATTTGAAATGGTAATGCACCCCCCAAGTTTTTGCCGCTTCGAATTCATCGCTCAACTCGTCCCACGGTTTGTATTTCTCCACGTTCGTAATAAAGAATTGCGCGTGCAATGTGCACGTTAATCTTCTATTTCATTCAACTTTCAAATTAAACAATGATTTTCTCCCTGTAAACGACAACACACGCCAGGCGCTCGAAGACACCAACCAATCGTGTGTCCAAAACGAAATACATTCGATTAGATCGAATTTTCGCATATTATTTTCACAGCCTCGGCGTGTAGGGGTAGGTTCCAAAAAGGTGGACGCAGCCGCTCTGGAATACAATGGAACACACATTTGATTAAAAACTCAGATCTTATATTTCCAAATATATTACAATGATATATGGTCAATACAAATGGCCGCAACGTAGAAATACAATCGCTCGGCGACGCGAATATAATAATCAAATATAAAACAATGAGAAAGGCATATGACTGTAAGGTGCTCGGACGTGGTCACATGAATATTGTTCGATCCACGATCGACAATAAACACGCCACTAACTAATCGAGTCCAAGTAACTGGATTTTCCAGTATTCAAATCCATCGACAGGATCACTCCCGCTCAGTGGAAGGATCATAATCGATGCTTAGCCTCGATAGTCCCGAAGCCGCTTACGTGTAGCCCAATAATCAAAATATATTAATAATCAACGTACGCGCCGAGCGACTGCCGCACGTCCGTTCTCTACGAGCGCCCGTGGACAAGTGACTCTCTTTCGGAGCCGCCGCGCCAATGTTGACAATGGTCCACCTTGCTATTCGCCGTCTACGGTCGACGGCTCGCGTTGGCAACACTCCCGTTGCGGAGTTTTAAGTGGATGTCATGGTAGACTGTATATATAAGATTTTGCAGGTAAGTCCTCCGAATAGGCTGTACGCTGTCTGCTAACCCTCCTATATGCTAATTTATTTCACTATATATGTATCTAATCATTCACATTGGCTTACAATATAGATATGCCGAATTCGCGACGATAGTTATCCGACATCTGCGACTATTTCACGCGTGGTGTTCAGACTGGTTGCTATGATTCCGATTTTTACGGATTTTGATCCTCTGGCCATTTTGCGCGATAAAATATAAATAGGAGCATCTGCATCCACTAAAAGATGCAAATTCTCCTCACAAAGTCCTTAACGTCTGTCCCTTCACCAAAATATCCCTCACCAACCGCAGAAGAATATCACAAAATTAATTTCCCTGTGGCAACGAAATACGACTAAATAAACTCCAACTATAAAAGCTAAAAAAGAATCTAACTATTTTCTAATCTCAAACAAATTCGGACATCAAAAGCAACAGTCTTCGAATCTCGAAATTGGCCCCGGCTACGTCACGACCTTCCGCGCTTCTTTTTTTTATCTTACACCAACGAATATCCACGGCCTGCTATCAACAAGCTGTAGAAAGAGGCGATGGTAAAAGCTCGACGATTACTTCGTTACACGCGTGACTGAATTTTCACGTTCTACCGAACGGCAGATTGAAACGGTCGATTGTTTCGGGCAACGTTGCTTTCTTTCGACAGCGAACACTCCGGGATTTCATCGAGATCGAACCGGAGGACGTTCTTTGCCGTGGCTCGTTCCTATCACTCGGAATTCCTACGTACAAAGTCAATGGACGACAATAAGGGTGCATTGCCACGTTTACAAGCATCTCGCACTTACAGGGGAAGTTCGGAAACTGATACACCCCGATTTCGATGAAACTTTGCATAAATATTTATTAGACATATTTAAGACAACTGGAATTCGTTCATGCCCGTTTTTAACTTTAAGGGAGATATCAAGGGAGGCACCACTTTAAGGTACGTGCTGTCACTCTCATACCTATCTTGCCTCTCTTCTGCCTGTCCTGTCTGTCTCCTGCCTGTCTCTGTCATACATGACATAAAGATCATTTGAAGGTCAAAATCTGTGCTTGCAAGCTCAAGTGTGGTTGCTCAAAATAAAAGCTCAATCCGAATTTCGACTAAATTCAAAATTTACTCCATCAAAATTGAGCTTTTGAGCTATGAGCCGACAGGTGTCGAGCTTTTGAGCTATTTTCCGAGGTTTTCGCAAAATTTTGTCAAAATGCGAGTGAGCTTTTAGTTTGAGCATCCGCACTTGAGCTTGCAAGCACAGATTTTTACCTTAAAATGACCTTAAAGATGTGACTTTGCTTAAATACGATCGGAGTTTTGCTAAAATCATATGAGGCCACGTTCTTGACGTTAACTTTCTCGGAAATTGTTTTTGAAAAAACACATTTTTTGGGCACGACAGGCAGGACAGGCAGGACACGTAGGAGGTAGACAGGATAAAGTGGAGAGAGACAGGACAGGCAGGAGAGCAGCAGGACCTCCCTTAATGAGGGGCTTACCTTGATATCTCCCTTAAAATTGAAAATGGCCACGAACGAATTTGAGCTATCTTCTTAGATACGTCTAATAAACATTTATGCAAAGTTTCATCAAAATCGGAGTGTATCAGTTCAGGAACTTTCCTTGTTAGCCGAGAAAATTACAGCTTTTCGGAATTACTTGTTTGATTGTAGTACACCGAACCGGGGACCTATAACGCGCGTGATTGTCGTACCATGAGCGACGAGATTAACTCGGTTAGTGTAATAGAAAATATCATCGTGGATAGAAATCGCCCGGATTAATTTTCTTTACGACGTGAGCCGCCAGCGAGCGGGGATTATGGTGAACGTATTGCTCGCAATAAAACAGTGTACTGAAATTCTGACGAGGCAAATAGTAAAGCATCGTGAATGTTTCCTGCAAGTGGGTTAATTGTTTCCGGAAATGTCCCACGGGATAATTAATATTATTTTTATTTTACCGATAAATGAAATGCCAACGTTTAATTGCACGCTAATGCATTGCTCACGGTCGTTTATTGGTTTCCTAAAATTGAATAATATTCTATATTAAAAAGTGTTCTTTCGTGTTTTTACCGAAATTCGAATTTCGTTTTAATGTAATTATAATTATAAAGATAAATCGTACGAGCATGTCAAGTGCTGTGCGTTAGTACATACGTTGGACGAATTCTGACGTGAATCGATTTATTTGAAAAGGTTCCCCGGCTTCGTGCTAGGCGTTCCTCATGGCGCAACATAAACATGATTGATATATTATTAAGGGCGTCCATTAAAGAAAAGCACTGCGGTTGGATGAAATATAGGAGCTTTTCCATGGGGGAGGCTTTCCAGCTCGTGGTACCCCGGAAAACGGCTGGCTCAGTGCGAGAAAAGAGAAGGAGGGGGAAGAAAGAGAAAGAGAGAGAGGAATTCTGCGAGCACGCCGAAGCCATGGGGGGTTCAACGGGAATATGAAGGAAAAAAGGGAAATGCTGCGTGTAAATTCAGCTAAAGGTTGCCTGACGATACCGCCACGTGCCACCAATCCCACGATTCGAGGTTGCACAAGTGCAGCGGCAAGGTCAAAGGGCGAGTGCACCCTCTGTCCGTCGAGATGAGCGGTGCTTTATTTTTCTAAAAAACGTAGAACCGAACGACTCGTCTTTAGTCGAGGTCGATAAATTCTCTGTTCCCGCGAGTCGATAAGAAGGAGAGAAATCTAGGGTAATTGAATGCAGTCGCGCAATTTATAATTCTGCGTCGACAGGCCGGAAAATAAAATAGAAGTCCCTTAACGAAGTCCCGGCAGATGATTTGCATATTCCATAAAATCGTGATATTTTTACGAGACGCGAAAGTACAGGAGGAATACTGAACGGTATTTAAATGAAAGAGTAGTATCGAAAACACTCACTCCGAGTGTCGTCGATAAAAAAAGTGAGGAACCGGTGGACGACGGAGGATTTTGGCGGGTGTATTCGGTAACATTTAGAGAGCGAATTTAATATCGTCAAGGGGCAGAAAGGAAACGCAGGGAGACGCTGGAAAACGCATCGAAACGAACGATCCGGCCGATGTTGAACAGTTTAATATCTAGGAGACCCACCCGGGGCGATTTCCTTCGCGAGGGGTGAGAATCGTCGGAAAGTCACTCGGTTCCGTTCGCTCGAGAGACCTCGTACGCCCTTTCTTCTCCCTTAATCTTCATGGTTTCCGAGCGACCCGTAAAAAAGTGAATTTACCCAACGAAAATGAAATCGAAATGTTTACGACTGTAGGAGCATCTCGCGAGGTAAAAATCGCATTCCATTCCGTCGTCCATCCTGACGATTGTAAACGTGTCCTTTCGACATGGACTCGTTCATGGAAGAAGAGGGGTGAAGAAGCAGAAATGGATGGAGGTAACGAAAGAAGATCCAGGAGATACGGTTTCCCGAATGTAACTCGAGGAATTTCCGTGCAAATTTCAATGGCACTCAAAATTCCCGTCACATCTTACGGAATGTACTGGAAGACACTTGAAACACTACCGAAGTCCCCCTCCGTCGAGGACTTAAATATTCTGCGGTGCTCCTCCGTAAGACCGATTCGAAGAAGATTTAGTTTCGCAAAAGGGTAAGGAAAGGAGGAGGCTACAGCGTGAACGAGAGAAAGAGAAGAGAGTAAGAGCGATGAAGAGAGGAGGAGGAAGAAAAGCGCGAGAGTGAAGCGAAGAAAGGAAAACAGAGGAAGACGGAAAGAGACGAAACGAAAGGACCCTCGGCCCGTGTCAGCTTAATGGAACGGAATTGAAATCATTTGCCTTGCGACAGGCATGGCACGTCGTCGGCTCCTGAGCTTGGCAGTCTGGTCGTCGACGGTCTGTGTCCCCCTTCTTTCCGAATATAATTGAAATTCTCGAAAGGAAAGGAAGAAAAAAAAATGAAGAGGAAGAACGTGGCGCGGGGTTACAAAGAAATAAAGCAGGGAAGAATGAGGGAAACAGAAGCCTTTCGAGACGGATAGCACTACTAATGGAGTCCTGGTTAAGCGCCGGTCCGAGGTACAACGTTCATTACATTTATCTCCCTGGGTTTGTGGTCCTCCCCAAATGTCGGACGGAGGGTCTTCCCCCGTCGAAACATAAGGCCGTTAAACGATTTAATTCAATTCGTACGGGGTAGAACTCCACGAGAGGGAGAAGTGGCTCCAACGAATTTAACGCCTCCGATAGTTTCGCGCTTCGGAAATCACCAGGAATCGCCGCTGCCTTGTCGCCACGTTTTAAAACGCCGCCGTTCGTGGATTATCCCTTTTAGCGCGTTCCTTCCTTCCTTTTTTATTTTCGTTGCCGTATTCCAATGCCGTTCATTTGCATCGAGGGATACTCGTTTCGCGGCAGACCATGGATTTGGATGTGTACCTCTGTTCCTTTCTTTTGTTTCTCCAGAATTATTCGTTGGAAATGTCCATACAGGAACGACAGGGATTATTTCATTTCTCGCAAGTGATATAAATACTTGTCACGCTTTCGAAATTATACAAATGACGTAGAACGCTACAAAGGTTACAATATTTAATTATAATTATACGGAGACTATGGAGAGTACGTAGTTAAAGGGTCGAACATTCAATTAGTTGTACCCTGTTCGTATCTTCGTCACCTTTGGATGATTTTTCTAAAATATTATTTCGTATATCGTAGCATCGGTGGTTCAAAATCCACCTAAAACTGTAGAATTCTACTTGAAATGATCATACTATCTAAAGTCAAAAAATGCAAAAAAACGAGAGTAAGAAATTATTAGAGTCATTTCAAGACAATCGTTAAAAACCGTAGACCTGGTACTAATACAGATTACTAGCGACGCAAGAGAACTCAATTTTCCTTCCGTCTCGTTTACATGGAAAGCGGGGGGCGCGCGTTTGTCTAAAGCTGAAACGATCAAATATCCTTGATATTCATTAACTCGACGTCTCAGGGATTTCGAAGGGATGTAATGCACGGTTGGCACAACATTTGGAAAGTAGTTCGCAAGTTCTGCTTTACAATTATTGCGCACCCCGATGCGAGGCTTGACGGTCGGATTGGTAGCGGCACAGATACGCGGCGCTAGGCGCAAGAAGCTAAGAGAGTTGGAGCTCCTCGCGGCCCTACCAAAGAGAGGAGAACAATGCGAACTTCGAGATAACTTCAGAGAGGAGGAATCAACATGAAAGGGGAAGTTTCCATCTCTAATTGGTATTTAGGAGATCCGAAACAGACCCAACTTCGCGCCGTCCTCGCGTTTATAATACACACACGCGCCTGCTACGTATGAAACTTATACGGGGTGTTCCAACGTGGCTGTTCTCTCGGAAAACGAGGGATTTAATCGAATATAAATATCAAACTATACTCCTTTACGCCATAATTTCGATCATTGACCGACGGACCATCGTAGAAATTCTATATTAAAATTCTCCTCTTATCGTGTCTCAATAAACTCCATCGACAAAATACTCTTGCGACACGACGTACATCGTCATGGACGTGAGTATGCTGATTTAAACGTACACGTAGAAGAGAGTGCTCGATGTTCTGACTTTCAACGACTCAAGCACTGCGTGTTTATCATCCGGTTCGTGATCTGGCGCGGAATTAAATTATACACGCGCCAATGTGCCCTAAAAAGACAAGTCGCCCCAACTTTCACGATGGAGATGACGGTAAGTAGGGTAGGTATGAAGGTAGGCAGACGGAATTCGAATACGACACGGAATTCAAGGGGATGCGTCTCGCAGGGAAACGTAGAAACTTCTGGATCGATCTGCGAGAGGACGACCACTTCAAAAGAACCCTCTCTCTTCCTCGTGGCTGCTCGGAGACTTACTTTCTTTGTTCATATCGCTTTCGTAGTTAAACTACACCCTCGGTATGTGTACCGTCTCGAAATGTATGCGTACGAGGAGACACCGAGTGCTCGAACGAGGGGGAGGGATTTTATTATTCACAAAGCAACGTGGAGATGCTTCTTCGCGGATCTTTTCCATCGAGAAGAAAGAAAAGGAGGCCGATGGAGAGCTATGCCTAAGGATAACGTTGTTTGTACGACGTTGCTTCGAACACTATCCTGATTTTTGAACGTGTCTACAATCGGACGTCTAGGGGGTAGGTGTACTGTACGAGGGAAGGGGTGTAAATTTATCGATTGTTAAGTCGGATAAGTGCGTGCTTGTTCGTTATAAAATATTCGTATCTGATATTTCGGTTGAATTATTTATAGGGAACTAGCCGTAGAAAATTTAAATGAGTCGTTCCAGATGGCAGCAGTGGTTGAACGGCGAAGGTGCGTAGAATAGGGTAAATTTCAAGGTGTAAAGATGGGTTTTAAACAACCCGCTTTTACTTTTCGAAGGGGATGTCGTTAGGGGTTGAACAGGTTGCGAGCTTTCTTCAGAGATGGCGCCAGAATACGCTTCCACGTTTCGAGACGATCAACCCCCGTATGAGGGCGAACCACTCTTCTTCGGCGGGGGTAAACGTATTCTTTGTTAGTGACAATTATTTTAGAAATACCTTTCAAAATAATCGATAGCAATGAACGAATACTTACTGGAAGAAAAGTCGGAGTGGATATACATGACTACACACTTATACGGAGTTAAGTACTCACTTTGATTTCACCCCAATCGTAATAATACAAACGGAAAAGGAACGTAGTCGGGTTCCCGCTGATGTGAATAGGCGACGGAGGAAAAGACAGCACATTCTTTCGGCATGGCCTCCCTCGAAATAAGTCTTGGCCTCTCAGGCGCCTTGTCCAAGCAAAGAAATAAAGCGTTTCGCCCACCGGAGGGTCGATCGAGTCCCATTAATGGGTGAACACTGAAAATAGCTAGAGGCAACCTTTGCCTTTGTATAGGCGTGACGGAAAAGAGTATGAGAGAGAATTCTTCTTACGACGGACTCGTGAACTTTGCAACAAAAAGAATTCTCCTTTCACTTCTACTTTTACGATACTTTCTTTCACTCAGATGCGCCGTTTCATTCGTGCACGTTTCTCCGCGCAACAATTTTAATAAATAAATCTGAAGCTACAATTAAATATGATTAAATGCGAATAAAAGTCCGACGAATATACCTATCGATTGTTCAGTGTTTACACGACAGAGAAAAGAACGATGTTTGAAAGGTCTCCGTCGAATTTCCCGAATCCGTCTACCTTTATTTCGCCGATCCTCTTTTCCCTTTCTTTCATCTTCCTCTCATTCCGAAGCTCGACGCTCTATTAGCAGTTTCTTAGAGCAGTCCCAAATGGCATTCCTATTGATGCTCGCTATGGGGTGTACCTTAACGCCCGAGGGAGAAAAGAGCGCCATTCTAAGGCAGGAGAGAACTTTATGGACTGCGCAATGGCTACTGGATTCTGTTCGAAGCGGACACTGGGGTTCCAGCAGCCCCCTTTATATTGCCTTTACCTCCGGCCTTCTGTTGCTCCCATCCTCATCCTTATCCTCATCCTCCTCCACTTCTTCGCTCGTCCACGGCATCTTCTCCCTCTTCCCTCCTCGCAATTTCCAGCGATTCTTTTATTGCGTCTTCGATGCGCGTCCTCGTGTCTTACTGCGATTACCGCTAAGCCGAAGAATTCCGATGTAAGTGGATCGGCGAGGGATTTCTTTACCTAGATAAAATGAAAAACAGTTTCCTCCTCTCTACTCCGCCGGTATTCTCGGCTTCCTGCTACGGTGTAAAACGTTCGTATGGATCAACCAAGCGAGTCTTTACTGTACAGGAATTACCGCAAGCCAAAGATTAATATCCTTACAGGAAATACGGAGCATCGATTCGATCGGAAGGTCTCGTCTGGAAGAGAGAAAGACCTGAATCGTGAATCCATAATGATCTCCTTGGAACTTTTCGCGGAACGTCTTCCGTTAAGGGGGAAATTCGGGGAGGACATTCGTACAGTCGATATACTCCCATATTTCGGGGGAAATATCTCGTTCCAGGAAGCGAACTCCATTGACCGTAAGGATCCGGCAATTTTCCACCCGCTCTTTCGTGACCCCTGCCTTAAGGGTCACATATTTTCCCTACGGTAATCGTTTCCTCTTAAGTTTTTTTTTTTTTTTTCTTGGGAGGGTCTACGTAATCCCTGCGCGGTTTTTGTTTGCCCAAATTATCCCGAGCAAAGTACGATCGGGAATCACGAGGGGAGAGGGAGCGTATCGATGCCTCGTTTCGCGGGGAGAAAGAAGGAGACTGTGTTGTCGTTTAATCGAAAAGTCGACGCACGTCGGCTGATAGTGACGAGGCTGCTTCTTCATTTGTACTTGGGGAGGAAGAGCGCAAATTGGATTATGCTCGAGCCGAGTTGTCTGAGAGAAAAAGGGACCGGGAGACCGATATGCCTCTGGCTGGTGGCTCTACGAAAGCCACTTTTCTTGCGAAGAAACGTTACCATCTAACATCGCGAGGAGGCTTTACAGGGTATTTCTTCGTGTTTTGTCACGAAAGCACCGTCTGATGGATTGATATTTTTAATGCAGAGGACAGCCGATACGGTTCGTAGACGTGGCGGGAGTCAACCCCCGAAAGAAGACATTTTCTTCCCCGGGCATTATTGTTCCTTGGGGGCTGACTCGATGCAAGGAGAGGAGACGAGGATCGAGAAACGTCGGTATTATTGCCTAAGATAATGAGTTTTCTTCTAAGAAAGCCGCCGGAAGATCGATTGCCTGTTCAAATATTGCGAGCAACGTAATAACCAAAGTGCTCTCGATGGCATTCGGGGTAATAGAAATTTAGGCGTCCCTAAAAGGGAGAGAAACTCGAACTTCGGCAAACATGCAAATTTTTCATACTTCGTCCGTGGTGATTAATAGCGACGAGCCTTATTTACCCGATGGCGCAACGCCTCGACTGTTTCGCGGTTGTAAAGGGGAGCTAAGGATTTCTGTTGTTTGTGCTTTGAGATTTCAGCGAAACATTGCCTTTGACTTACATTCAATATCTCACGATATTCGTCCACGTAACAAGTAAGTTTCTCCAAGCGTGAGAAGCAGGCAAGTTACAATTTCATTGTGGCGATATTCCTATTAAAACTATCAGAGCACCGTAAACATTGTCGAGCACAGATGAACTCTATTTCCGCAAGATAGACTTTCCTATAAATCGATAATACCTCATAATTCCACAAAGACGTTTAGAAAATGGCAGATTACCCTAACAATCCTCCACCTCTAAACAACCAAAACTTCGAATCAACGCGAGTACTCCTGGAAGGGATCGATCTGTGTGGTAGACTCGCAAGAACCTCGTAAACCATTGCCTATCGTTAATTCCCCTAGAAACCAATTGGACGGCAACGGCGACGATGCCGGCTACTATTATTTCCAGAATTTCCAATGACCCCGGGAACCTACTCGGCAGCATTGTAACCGGTTAGACTGGACAATGGTCACCGAAGTCCGGCTGGCAGGACGTAGGGCAGCCGAGGTCCGCAATATCGGCGTTGGCCTAACGCCAAGACGCTTTGAAATTGCGGGATAACAGGCATATAGAGATAAACCTGCAGGACTACGTACCTTCGTTGCGCCTTGCGACATTGGTCAGATATTTATTCGCATTGTTTCTCCCTCATGCCTGCCTCTCGACCACGCGATTCGCCGGCGAACACGGGAATGACTGGGACTTCCGTGCTGCTTTCGACTGGTTACATTCGGGAGGTAACAATTTACGGAAGATGCAACGTTACAGTGTCCAGGTATACTTGATATTTGTTGCTTCGTGTAATAACGTGTCACGGACGAACCATCGTGAATACTGTCATCAATAATTTCATCGGATATTCTGAAGAGAATCGTGGAAGAATAGATTCGACTTCTCGGTTGGACAGGTATTTTCAATTTTATTCCTTCCATCTGTTATTTTTAACACTAGTTTTATAGAACCGGTCAGTCTTTCGAATTTCCATCGTCACGTTTTACAGAAGTGAGAAATATTATTTTGTAGGAATGGACGTTGACATTTTTATGATGACATTAAAAGTACTAATATTAACCTTTTAGTTGCCTGCGACTAAACTGTACAAGACGGTTTCCGCTAAGAAATTACATCCGAATAGAGTTAAAACGAATAAATTATAGTTCATTTATATATTAATAAGTTATTATGAAGTGACATACCGTTTCCAAACGTAATATCCGCGAAAGCCACTATAGTGGTGTATAACAACTAAAAGGGTAAAGAACAAAATATACTTTAATGTCCCGTCAATATGGCCATTTTCAGCAAAAGAAAAAGGTGTACTATCAATATCCGTAAATGTAGTGTTAAACAATTTCAATTACGATACAATTACCAGACAGTCCTCTCCGTCGCGCGCAGCCGCCAGGTGGAACCAAAGTGATATCGTCATTCGAGAAACGCGATTAATCGTCCTTTGACCTCTTCCACGGTATACAAAAATATCCGCGGTTTGGCTGATGCGAGTCCATTTCAATAGAAATCAATATCAGTTATATTGCCATGTAACGAAGAGAGCACGTTGCAAAAAAAACGGAGAAAGGGAGAGCAGAGGTGGCAAAGAGGAATAGCGAACGGTCAGAATAAGCCGGACAACTTGCATCTGCGCGTGACGGCTGGTTGACAGTTCGAACCAGCAAGCCAAAACGGAATCATTAGCGCGGTCCGTTAAGGGGGTTGCGAATTAACGGGGCTTTTATCCAGCGGAACGGCGAAATTCGACAATACGCCGGACCAGGGTATTCCATTAGCGATTCCACGACGCCGTCGTCGCACTGGCGTCGCTTGTACCACCGACGCCGACGCTACCGTAATTTAATACGTCGATATGTACCGACGCTCGTATTAATACACAGGCGTCAATGTATCTACGTGCTTTGAAGAAGGGTGGATGTAGTAGCGTGTCTTCGATGCAGGAGGGAAGAGGGTGCGAAAATGCCCTCGTATAAAAACGACATTGTGCCGGATATTGTGGACGGTCGTCAGAACGGAAACGCCTGCGCGCATATGATTCCGGTATCAGGAGTCTTCTCCTCTCGACGTTCTTCTCTTTCCCTCTGACATTGTATATTTAAACATCCCTTTTCGGGGATTTTGAGTTCGACGAACTCGTTGAAATTTTTTACTCGAAATGCGCGGATTAATGTGACCGTACGTGGCGGAAATATACCACTCGACAGACGTAAAGTGTATAACGTTACTTCGATGCGGTTAGCCGTTCGTTGGGTTTTTATGAGCAGCTAGAAAGGGGCTGTAACGAGGTCTGACATAAAGTTCGAAAATTTGCGGCAGAGGATGGAAAGAGGTTGAGGGATGTTCGTTCAGTAAATGGTTTTTACATTTTCGCCGCGTTCTTCTTGCTGCCTATGAGCGAAAAGCTACAGGAATACCTTTAACCGCTTTTGTCCGTTCTAATAGTTCGTAAGCGGCTTACAGGTAGTTAGCCAAACTCATTTCGCCCTGGTGTCTGCGAACGAGAGTTAAATATCTTTTGTTGCTGGTAATCTGTTGCGGGCGAATTGCGATCCGCGGAATGACGAAGTTAACGATCATTATTCCCATTCTACTTTTCCCCCCTTTTCCAAATTCACGATTTCGGCTTTCTATCGTTAAATATATGCTTGGCGGAGAACAATCGACATACGCTTCGTTTGGTTTTATTAACTTTTAGCGCACCTATGGATTCCCCGATTCAATGGCTTGTTATATGTTTCCCGATTAAAAGTACGAACGCATCGGGAAATTTGTAATCGATCGAATCGCACTTTGCACCGTGCAATCGACGGACCTGCGTTAATGAATGTAAATGGAAATAATATGTTGCGTGCATTCGCCGGTAAATTATCGTTGCATTAATCTACACAGTCCAGAAGTATCCGACAAGCATGTACCGAGAAATAGCCTTCTGCGAGGCTATGCGTTCTAAATAAGTTCCTATAAGCAACACAGAAATTTAGCAAGAAATTCCAATTAAATAAAACAACACGATCTACTGTTTCAATTTTCATTTACACCTCGACTGACCGACCCACGATTACATTTACCTACACAGAACTATCAATCGTCAAAAGCTACTATAAGTAACAGAGGGTTGAAACTACTCTCCCGCACACCCTGCTGCAAAACGCCGGCGCAATCGAGGGATATCCTTTTTCTTATCTTAATTAACGCTCTAAGTGGTAATATATCGCTCTATGTGTGACGCATAGAGGGACGTAACGACACCCCAACAGAAATAGCGGTTTTGACGTAAGCGAACGAACGCCAGTTTAATAGCATTTCCATTTGCCTAATGATCGTGGCGGTCGTACCCGCGTATCGCGCTCCTATCCTCGTCCCTTATCGCATTTCCTCTCCGGTACACACGAAGACAGCACCAGCCTCCGCCTCATTTCTCATTGTTGTTGTTGTTGTTGTTGTTGGCTGTTGTTCCCAGTCCTGTCGTGTCTCAGCTACCCACAGCCACCCTCCGATTTCGAGGATCTCGTTTCGCGGAGGCGGTGGCATTGCGCGCAAGCTACTTGGCAAATAAGATTATTACTACGTAAATAACTTTCTTACGTCGCGAGGATTATCCCGACGAGCCCTCGGTTCGTTCTCTTCCTCCCTTTTCAATGGGTACGAATGGAGATACCACGAGGCGAAGGAACGTTACGCGTATTCGTCGAGGTTACGACGACCTGTGGATGTATTTACGCACGGGTAAATATGTGCGGAAGCACCTAAACTCGTTAGTATACCGCAGACGATGTTTGCGGTCGGCGGTGTGCGAGTCCCGATCGCGATTATGCGTGCTACGGTTGTGGATGCATGCAGATCGAGGTTAAGAAATAAGGAGGATAAAGTGTTTAATAGCGACACGATGCTGGACTTGACCTTGCGCTTTTTAAATATGAATTTCTGTAGGTTGATACTGACGATGGGAGCACGGGGGATGGATGATTTTAACTATAATTAGTATTGGGGGGACCGGAAGATAATGTCGTTTCTCCGGATATTTGGCTCAAAAACCAATTGATTTTTATCGATCCGACATTGACAGTTTGCACATTAGATGACGAAAGGCTGTTAATAACGAGGGTGACTACATCATTCATTAAAATTAAAAACTTGTTACAAATTTATTTGATTGGATTTAACTCCTTGCCCTACAATAACGAGTGACACTCGTGACACGGTAAACGGAATAGGAAAATTTGAAATTTTTCCAAAAAGTATTAAATTGAAGATGTCAGTGGGTCACGAGTCGGCAAATTATTTCTATATTATTAATATTGCTTTGAATGTTACGATATATCAGAAATCAGTGCGAAATTTTTATTTCTGGAATGAAATCTGAGTTAGTGGTCCTGTAGTCACAAAGAGATCGTAGGGCAAGGTGTGAATGTAAAAAAAATGGCATTATCTTCCGGTCCACTAATATTTCTATTTCTTTATAGTTGTAAGTATTAGGGGGACCGGAAAGTAATGTCGTTTCACCAGATATTTTGCTCAAAAACCAAGTGATTTTCATCGATCCGGTATTGAAAATTTGCAAACTAGTTGACAAAAGGTTGTTAATAACGAGACCGATTACATCATTTATTAAAAATAAGAACTGGTTATAAATTTATTCGTTTGAATTTAATCTAGAAAAACGATATTACTTTTGCGGTCCCCCTAATGGAAAATGAAATGGAAAAAGGAAACTATAAGAAAGTAATATTTTCTTGAGCCTAGAAGTCTTTGAAAAGTATAACACCTGGTTCCTTTTAACGGAAAGCTGTTACAGGATGAGACAGGTAAAGGGTTGAACGCGAACGTTCGCGTCAAAATTGATACACGGGCAAGTTTCTTTTCTGTCGAAGGAATGCTCGAGTATCGTTACCTTTGCTCGATATCAGGAAAAATATAGGTCGCTCAATTTCGGTGTAGCTCAGCCGAGGTAGAAACAGTCGCACAGTGGCTGGCAAGCAGAGTCCCAGTGTCTTGGAGTGTTCAACGTGCGGCACAGTTTCCGGACAGTTCGTCGATTCGACGGAAACTGGTAGTTCGTTGTCTCTGCTTTAATCGTCCTATTGTATCCGTAGCATGCACGTCGAGAATTGCGGTCGTATCTTGCCTCACCTCAGCTAATATCTCGTCGACGCCGCACGCCAGCATATAATCTCTGACTCATTGAAACTTCGCCACGTAAAAGCAGCAGCGACCTTAATAAGCATGCCTAATCTGCGAACGCGAACAAGTGGAAACACGTTCGTCTGTTTGAGTTCCCGTACGTGTGCCATATAATACGCGAAACTGCTTCGGTAACTAAAGATCGGGAGCTTTTATCCTTTTCCGATATTTTCAGAATTTTCCCTGCGATTGCATTGTTGGATACCGACCTAACTCTAGAAGATAAAAACACCAAATATTTCCAAACGTGATTCAGGGTCCAAACAGGAACTCTTACTCCTTTTCTATTTTGTCATCGCTTTCCCTTCAAAACATATTTTGAAGACCTTTAGTCTTGGCAAGAGTCACAGGGAAAGCAGCCCTCTTTTGGAACCTTAACACTAGGTTTACGGAAGCCGTCAAATTGACGGGTTCATACTTTTTTTATAAGCATTTCTCAGATATATAGAGAAACAGTACAGTAGATATTTCACGTGTATATTACAATACAAAAATTACTTAACGAATTATCAGCTTTGCAGATTGATCCCTCTTTTTCCAAAGTCTTTATTTAATATATTGCAATGTGACCGATTTCAGTCCCGTAAATCTAGTGTTAATCACGAGAAGTCGGGGTCATCCGAACCTCCCACCACGCTGTCCGAGAGCCCTTATAATCTCGGTCTTATTTCCAAATTTAATCAATTGTCTATAATCGCTGACAGTCGGTATCTTGCGACGACATTATCCTTAAGTTGTAAAAACTCCAAACGCGAAAGTAGCTCTTCAAAAATAAAGTGTTGCTAAACTCCTCACGGAATACAACAGCATTTTCTCTTAGCGACGGACTTCGATAATTTTTTACTTTAAATAACGCGCTTATTTAAGAATCATGCCTTTCATCCGTGTCTCGTCGATTGCAGAAATTTACACGTACTCTTATTTGCCATTAACTACGACATTTCCATCCCGACTTTCATCCAGTACATACATTAACGTTCGTACTCCAAATGCGACTTCTCCAAAGCGAGTAGAACCATCGTTGCAATCTATTCAACGTACACGTAATTTCCATTAAGCGTCAAGGAAAAATGAAAACCTGTCCGGCAAAACTTCTCCCTTGATATTCAGTTGGCGAATCATCGTAAAACTCTCGTGCAACTACCATCATGGTATGGTACAAGGGTCGAAAGATTCTCCTAGACAGAGCGATAAAGGTACTTTTACCGATAAGTATACCATGTAGACGGCACTATCAAATGGTAGTTAATCAGCTTTACCGTGGCGTAGAATAATGACGAAGAAGAGGCTGAGAGGATGAAACGCAGTGGATGCGGTTAATGCGAAATGCTTTTCGTTACGTATGCAGCGTAGCACGTTGGCTCGTCTTCTCTCCTCTCGCCTCCTTTCTCTCTCCTGTCTTCACTCTTCGCTCTTCTCACCACCTCATCTTCTCGCCGACCTGTAGGTGGAACTCTAAGGATTCTGGTCACACGTGTATTGGTAATGCGTGCAGCGTGTTGCATCCACGCGATGGAAGAGAAGCCGGTAAATGGTAGGCATTGGGGTAGACATTCTACGACATGCAAATCATAGAGCTATCGTCTACCGTGCGTCTCTTGGCTTGGTCCGTAGGCGTGATAGCGTAACGGCATGCTTACATAAATATGTTTCTATTATAGAACCGAGCACATTTACGAGAGTAATGCCACTAACGCGAGAGACTTTAGGAGGCCGTCCATTCAGCTTCGTTCCTCCGCTATATTCCTTCCGTCACACCTTCGATCTTCCTTTCTTTGGTATTGAAATTTTGCGGACTTTTATCACGAAGTATCGCAATGATTTAGAGAATCGCTCTATCGTTTCTTTGAAGCATCAAAAACTTCAACGATGCCGAAACGTATGGCGGTTGTAATAATGGAGAAGCCAACTCCACGAGGAATTCTTTCGGCTTGGTTCCGTTCGAAGAATACAGTGGAATAAGCCGACCGTAATTGTCAAGTATAATGACCCGTATTAATGGACGTCGAGACGCTTTTCTTTTCGGAAATATTTCTTTGGAGACGTTCGATGCGTCGCTTGTCATCTAAGGCTGCAGAAGAAGACGCTTCACAATTCTTCTTTCTTGACTCTGGATGGGAATTCCCTTGTCTGATAGCCTGTCGACTTGGATATCAATGCTCGCTGCCTTCCACGACGCAAGGCCGAGGTAGAATGACGGGGTTTTTAAGTAATTGCAGGTTGACAATGTTCCTTCTTCGACTTGCGAATCTCCTTCTACTTACGCCCAAGTAATTCTTTGTTAAAAGGTCCTCTACAATCCGCAGGGTCTCCCGACAAATATACAAAACCAACCGACAAATGTTTGCACGAATGGCGAAGTAATTTACCGATGAATGGATAGCCGTTGGAGAAAAAAAGTGTTCTATCATCTTCCAACGGGTCGCCGTGATAATTCAAATTCACTTCTCATCTGTCATCGATAGCCTCGGAATTCCATCCCCTCGAGTACCGTTTGTCGAAAAATACGTCCGTCATCTCGCTCGATCTTTGTTCAACGAACGACTCGAGGAATACCTCTCCTTCTTCGTCGTTCCTCGATCGTCCCCCGGCGGTAGAGGGTGGGTGTATTTTTAAGTAATTGCACATCAACTTGCGCGTCGTACTTACAATAGCGAGTAAGCGAGTGGCAGTCGATGGATTTGCTTGTAAAAGGCGAGGAGCCGCGTGGCAGGAAACGGTATGCAGCCACTGTTCGTCTTACGGTAGAGCCTGGCGATTATGTAAATGTTGCTCACGGAGGCGCAACAGATGCCTCTCTGGCTTCTCTCTGCCTCTTTGCCTCTCTCTTTCGCTTCGTCTCTCTCTCTCATTCTCTTCCTACCACCAACTTTGCTTCCTCTTTCGCCCTCGCCGTCGTAGTACGCCTACACCCTAATCCCAATAACGTCTCCAGCCGCGATCCTCCGCGGGATATTGTTTAGATCCTCCAACGAAATTCCTTACAAATTCCAGAAAGCACGAGACGAGCCCTTCCTCCCACTTTGCGTGGCGGTTCGCAAGGGTGCGAATTGAAAGGGATAGATCGGCCCGTTCCTCGTCCTCCCGTCTCTTCATCGACTTGCCGTATTACACGCAGCCGGATGAAACTTGGCACAACTTTCCTCGTCCTCTCGATTTCGATGGATGATGTCTTCGAGTGCAACGATAACCATATTATGCGCCGTGTTTCATGGCTGCGTGATTATCGGGCTGCGGGCTCTATGGGCATTAATTGGCAAATTGGTGGCTCTGTGGCATGATCTCGATGGGGTCCGTTGTGTATCTACCGATTGTGGGACGGTCTCTTTGCATTGGATTTCGAAATGATTTGCTGCCGGGGGTTGTTGAGTGCATTACGTTCCGTTATTTATTAACACTCCAAGAGTATATAATAACCCTCGGAGAATTATTTGAGTTTAAATAAATAAAGTTAAAAATATAAAGAAAGAGCTGTAAGCCGCAGCATCAATAGTACAAAAACAAAAGGAGCCAGCGTAAATGAATCAAGACGCGTTCGCTCGCGCAGAATCGAGCACTTCGTCTTTGCATAAAAGATTGCTTCGTTAATTACAAATAAGATATGCCTCTTAAACGAATAAAGTTAAATGGTCGAGCCTATATATCAAAGGTCCTTTAAGTGGTCAGCGCTTAATAATACGAGAGCATCGCTAACCACGTGCGTACGATGGAAAAAGTCGAGGCGTGTCGGGTGGAGGTACGAAGACAGAGTTACTCGTGTTACATCGCGCATACTGTATATCTCGGGTAATGGATCCGGTCAGGATAAATAGCCCGGAGAGCGTCTCGTAGCACGAACGTTTCGAAAGGACTATCGATCTAATCTCCGATGCTCAGGCTAAGGAAGGTGCAACGTGTCGTTAATAACTGCTTCCTCTCCGTGGAATGCCAACTCGGTTTAATCATCCCGCGGTGGGTAAGTGAGAAGCACGTTGCGCCATTACACGCAGATCCTGCGAACTGTGGGACGCCAATCTGCCAGACGACGACGCGGTCGATGCTGATTTTCAACGATGGTTTAACGAAGACCGGTATAAATATTCATGTCGCGCCGTGTTATGATAATGCGGCATGCGCGATTTATCGATTTAAATTCCTTTTTTTTCCCCCACCTTCTAACGGCACGGTTGATGAAAGTTTACCAGTTCCGTGACGCGTTGTCACGATAAATTAAAAAGTCTCCTTTTTCGAACGGCACCGCTTCCTTCGAGCGTTTTTCATGGCGCCGGCACTTTAGATAGATATTACTAATTACGCGATATCTTGCGTAATTCCGTTTATCCACGCTACTTACGGCGTTAACGACAGAAGCGATTCGAGACGCGGTTCCAATTCGACGTAATCACCGTGGCCTGATAGGTGAGTCGAGATTGTACACGGCTTTAAACTTCAAAATGTCCAGGAAGATTTCTCCCGTCCGGTTAACCGGATCGTGGCTGCTCGGTGCAAAAGAACGCGTCAATATTCATAGCCGGTTGTGCCGTAATAATATGGTAAATGGGTCTCATCAGTTTTAACTTTACGAGCCGCGAAGTGCCAGTGTCTCACCAATGACATGATTACGTTTTACGACGGCAAGACCGATGGCGTTGTCGGGACGAACAGCGGCGAGAACGAAGCTGCTAATTTCGGGACGAATCGACTCTCGTGTTCCGTTTCGTGAGATTTTGTCGGTTAATTTCTAGATGTTAAGGCATTCCCTTCGGGCGAAACTTCCCGCGGGAGATATTCCTTAATTGCTGTTTACAGTTTGTTATGTCCGAAGGTTGCTCCGCTAAGTTTCGCTTCATCCTGCTACGGAGTTCCGGTTCTGGCCCGCTAAGGGTCGTCCTTTTTCACTGGGAAACTTCGACGCGTGCAACTTTCTTCGGAACTGCATCGGACTTTTCGTTTTCGAGAGGAAGATACAGCGGGTTCGAGGACCCTGTAACGAAGACCTCGTGAATTCAGAAAAATACCGTGGCTCGGGCTAAGCCATGGAGTATTTATTACACGACGGTGGAAGTCAAAGGAGGGGCCCCAGGTTTGTTCGCTGGTAATATTCCCTATGTGCTCGATGACTCATTCGGGGAGCCTCAGATGGTATCATCCCTGTTGCCGACTATTCGCCGATTACACGGCCAATACGGCAGATACTGGCTCCAGGAAAAAAAGACCGAATTAAATTACCAGCGCTCCGGCGAGAATAAATTGCATGAAAAATTGAGGCTTTATTACTCGATTATCGACTGCACTTTACGACGATTAATTCCTTACTCACTGGTGGCTGCTACTCGCGATGCAGAGTGGAGATCATTATTTCCTTGTAGAATATATCTGGCTGAATTTTCAATGAAATTAAATTATACGATTTTCATTGTAATGAAACAATGGAATTGTAATGTATCGACCCTTCGACTAGGATTATTAACACTAGAACTACCGGCGGTAAATCTGTTATATTTAAATATATTAAATAAGTATTTTGAAAAAAGGGGAATTCAGATGTGGAAAAGATGATCGATTCGGTAATTTATGTTTTATGAGATGGACGTAGAATATCTATTCTATGACTCTCCTATAATCTTGGAGAATTTTTGGAAAAAATTGTGCACCAATCATTTTGACTGGTTTGGTAGTTCTAGTGTTAATATCTATACAAATATTTTGTACATCGACGTGGTTACTCGATCGTCAGTCACCACTATCATTACTCATCGCCGAATCACCATTCCAAGTTCAAAATCCTTATTTTCCTATTTCAACCTTCGACTTCCAAGCTCCGTCATCCTTCTCCCACTCCTTTCCCTAAAGTCCTTAAAACCCTGTGTCCCTATCCACCGACACTTACGCAGCTCAATATTCATTCTCACTCATAACAATCACAGCTCAATCTAAATCTCAATCTCACTCTAATTCTCACTCAGTTCAAACTCACTCTGGTTCAATCTCAATAACTAATTCACACAAGACTAATTCGTCACAAAACTCCACTCAATACCGTTGTGCTGCACGTGGATCTATCGAAATACACATTATATTCAAAGACGAAAAGTTCTCTTGTTCGGTGACTCCTGCAAAGCTACGAAATTCCGAGTTCGTATTACAGAATGACTGTTGCAAAAATAAAAAAACGTACACACTTTTTCTTCAACTTGCATCGAGAGATTGAGAATCGCATAGGAGATTGTCAAGTATTCGCTACACGGACGATGGAAAAATTATTCTTAGGAAAATTGCCTCTTGGCAGAAAGTACCAAGAAGGTTAGTGAGTAATTTCCTCGCCCGAATCTCTGTCGGTGCACATCAAAGACGAAAAAGGAGACAAGTGCCGTGGATTCCGGTAGGCAAAGCCCAATGATCATCCGGCCGGGTTGCTGAAGGGAACTGGAATGAAGCGTACACCTTTATGTCCCAGGTCTCGTGCTGAGAAGAAAAAAAGGACTGCCCGCCGTGAATTCTCGGGAAACAAAGCCGACGAAAAAAATGTCTTTCGACAACAGCCATTTCTCGACCTTTGTTTCTTGCGATCCGATCGATCCCATCGCCTCATTTCCCTTTGTATCTCCTTCTCTCTCTCGTTCTTTTTCCTCCCACTTTATCTTCCAGAGTTTTCCTTCGGGGTCTCAACGCCTTTACGGGGTCGAAGCGCCAATTTTCCCCACTTTTCTCAGAAGTCAAAGTACCGGCTGACGGAGCCTAAAAAAGAAAGAATGGGAGGAGTCGTTGACGATGGAGGAAGCCAAGAGGAAGGTGGCCCCATCGATATATTCTTTGACAAGACCGGCAACAATGAATTATTCAATCGAGTAATCACGACCGTGTCGCGATTGCAAATCGTACGGTTGAACGTTGCACGGGGTACGATTCTACGTATACATTCATCGACGAGCTGACATCAGTTGCTGCCGATACGTTCTCATCCAACGTTCATTCGTATTATCCACGTGTCTCTAATGATCGTCGTTTAGCGACTACTAATTCATCGTTGACCTTGGTTAATTGCAGTTACTGCTAACCTTGTATTTGTTGCAAGGGGACATAAATATCCCTCGGACGAAGAGTGAACGTTGAAAGAAAGGATGTTCGGGTGTTCGTGGAAAAACCGGTATCAACGAGATGACAGAAAGGAAGCTTATTTTTGTCGGAATATCTTATTAGCACCGGCTTGCTAACTTTACGATGACTTCGCCAAGTCGTTACGTCGCTTCTAACCCGGTAACACCTTCGAAGACCGACGACGTAATGTCGTAAACACCCGGTGCGTTCTGACGATCGTAAAACAGCCAATTGACAGGAGTCGTTCTAAGATCGCGTTTGCACGCACAATACTGCCGCTTTAACGACGAGTGGAATGATTTCGCAACTCTTATGAGAAGAACCGACGGTCGTTCGGGATCGCCGTTATAAGCGTAATATGAATTTGCTGGACTAGCGTAGTAGGAAATGATCGCGACAAATGGAATAGTAAACGTAGAAATTGCGAGTCAATTAATTTCGCGTGACATGAGATGCCGTAGTTTTATGGCGATGTTAAACCAACGATGAAATTAAATGTGCTGCGGTATCTCGACTGTGTAATCGAGTTCTCTTACTAGATTATTACCCATGTATAAGTTCGTTTAGAGATAAAAATCACGCTGGACGTACAAATTTGCATTTAATAACTTTACCCTGGAAATCGGCGCGCGCGATAACCTACTTTGCAGAAGTAACGTTTCGTTCTGCGAGCGTAATTGTTATGTAACGTGAATAACTTTATTTTAAAGAAATTTCCATAATACTTTCACCAGTATTTCGAGCAATATTTAAAAAATTTCAAAGATATACCACTTTCAAGAAAAGCAAATAGTAATCAACATTCCTGCAAATATCGTACACTTCACGCTCTTATTCTCATTAAACCCGTTGCAATTTATAATTAAAAATTTACCAAATAGAAATCCTATTAGCAAACTCACCAGATAGGTGAGTTATCTACGTATCTTTCAACGAAGTCATTCTTCCGACAGAATTATCTTTGACAATTTCTTAGCTGCTACGTTCAAATATACGTCGAGCCTCTAAAGCCTCAGGTGCAACCAAGGTCAAACGCTTTTTCATGGTATAAATCTAATCCCATAGCATCAGCAGGTGACGTTAGCACGTGGCATGTTTCCGTGACCATAAAACACCGAGTTGGCACCAAGACGGTCTGCGAAGGTATCCGTCGAGGTCCTCCTACTATTCTTTTTCCTTCAGCAATAGCCTTTCACCCTCTTCTAAGCCGGACGGTGTTCTCCAACCGTTGGCGAACGCGTGCCGACGGAAGCTGCGACACGGTTTGGCTCTCAGGAGGACAAATAGGAATGGCCCCAAGGGGCCTCGGCTCCTGGATGAAAGGAGAAAACGCGATAACGACGAGAGGGAGTTTGTTGTTCAAGCTCGTACAACCAACCCCCCTCGACGACGCCCCGTTCTCATTTCGAGCGGCGTCCACTACCGAATTTCTGCCGTCCACTCGCCGTCGGACTTCAACCCTTTCCCCGGTTTATGCCTTCGCCGCTGAATGTGCTACCTGTAATTCCTGAATTTCCGCCGACGGTTTGCGACCGCGTAATTATAATAATTAACGTCCTGGAAATAATCCGCGAACTTTCGAAGAGAGCCGGAAGACCGAGTATATACGGGGTGAGTGAAACATTCGCTGTATTGGGGAGTATTGGGACTATCTGTTCCAGAACTTCCCTTGCGAGTGTATTATTGAGTGTCATTTGGAATTAATTTTCTCACAAATTAAGCTACGATAGGGATAAATGTATTTTATTGTTGAACTTTACTTTTAACGCGATTCGCACGGTGCAATGTCCACGGATTTAGCGAAGAAGAGATTCACTGATAGTTTTCATCGCAGAAGTAATTGTTGGCCGGAATAGTAGGAATATCAGAGGACAGACGAAGGACAAAATACGAGGACGATGGGGAGATTGTTGTTGTTGGCGATGCCGTGCACGGAACGCGAATATCCGGCATACTCGCCTAAACCACCGGCCACACCAAATTCAACCCCTCCGGCTCTCCTTTTCGCGACCCGGCTTATGAATCCCAGCGGTATTTTATGTAAGTACATTGTTGGGTGTGCCTTCCACGATACACATACATATGTACTTACATACGCGTTCGTTTACGATACATTCTAACGTGTACATACATACAAGTGTACACGTTAATGTCGATGTTAATGTTCGCAAAACCCGAAGCAGAGGAAGCCCGACGGAGGATGGTAAATTTGAGGATCGATAAACAGCCAATTCGACCCGTCAATACCAATAGAAATATTTTTACAACGTCGGACGAGAGATCTTGGTGTTTTCACTGAAGCATTATGCGCCGATAAATCAGAAAGAAGCCGGGGGCTGTTTCTACGTTCGGATTAACCGTTCCATAAATTAAGGTAATCAATTTTAAGTGGAACGCAACGCCCGGACTGCCCGTGGCGATGCCGAAACCGGGTCTAGAAAAAGAATTCGAGGGGAACCAGAAGACGTAGGTGCGAAGGTTCGTTTCGTTTCTGTTGCGCGGTCAAAGATTCATGGCGAAAAAAGCATCGCGGCCTTAACCCCCATTAGTCACTCGACACTCTCCGATGGTGGCTTACGGCATGCGGCAAGTAGAGCTTGCGATCCTGTATTTTAAACGTAGTTTAAAATGCGGTTAGCGATTTGGGAGAAGCCAAGCATATTTTAACCCCTTGCCGTGCGATTTCTTTTGTGACTTCGCAATAATTCAGAATTAAATGGGTAAAATAAAAATGGATCAGTGATTCTTGATAGATCGCAGAATTTAACGTAATATTAATATTACAAAAATAATTTGATATTTTCAATTTGATAGGTTTCGCAAAGTTTTAAAATTTCCTACTCAATTCACCGCACTACGAGTGTCACTCGTTATGTACGGCAAAAAAGTTACGAGGTCAATTCTTGTGGATGATGATCATATTTTCTTCCTTCGGCGTTTGTAATCTTTAGAAATATTCATCATTTATCTATCGATGATAAATTCTTGTACGTATATAAAATTCGAAAAAGCACATTCCACGTGGGAGAACATTTACCTTGATTTTTGCTCGATTCGCACAAATTTCAAACGTCTTACGATTCCAGATGAAATATTAACACCCGCGTTGTTGGAGGGGTCTTTCCATGCAAGCCGTCAATCATCGAAATTCGATTCCCCGCATGAAAGTCAATAATCGTCAATTTAACAACTCGCCGATTGTTACATAATTGCAATTCCAATGTTCATCGTCCGAACACCAACCGCTATATTTAATTCATGTCATCCGACTGCCGAAGGTTAAGGCGACAGCTGTTGTATGTACATACATATGCCCTGTGTTTCGAAGATCAGCGAGAAGCTGTGAATATCCTCGCGGGAGGAAATCATCGGCTGTATCACGATGACGATGCAACGTCGCCCGAGAGGAGAACAGGAGGAAGAGGAAGAAGTTTAACGACGTGTAAGCAGGCACAGGTCACGTTCTGCGACGATAATAAATCGTTAAAAGAACGATGACAGGCTTGTTTGAGAAACGCCTTGATCGGCCATGAATTGAAAACTTTCAACGATGAATCCCGGCTACCGGGACGCTGATAAAAGCCGATTTGCTTCTACCCGTTCGAGCGTAATTGGTTCTTCGCCAAGCATATTTCATTGTTACGCTCTGCTTTAATCGATGACAGAGTGCCTCGCGAGAAAGAATCTCCCCGCTATCATCGCCTATCTATTTAAGCTCTCGCAAAAATTCCGCGTCACTCCAACTCGTTCTTTATGCAAATATAATTCTACGCGCGTAAAGGTAAAAGAACCAACGGGACCGTTCATAATTAACGTCTGGCGAAGTCAGTCATTTATTCGAGACCGTCCTCCGCCGACGGAATTACCAGATGCTACGAAGGTAGATGATCGTTTCTCTTCCTCTTTCCTCGGAGAAATATATTTACCGATACCGATCGACGTTCGATCGTCGATTCTAACCGGGAATCGAAGTTCCGCGAAGAAGAAACGACGTATTCAGGTATTCCTCAACTATCCAACGAAGTTTCGGTGAACTCGTATTTACGATGACACGGAACCATGTCGGCCCGCCTCGTTTTACAGCCATGTTTACCCGATAAATTACTGTTTTGCTGGCGATTCGAGCGTTGCTGCGGCTTCGTAAGCACATTAAGGTACCTTCGGGCAGGCTGCACGAGCTCGTCAGACCGACTAGGATCGAAGGTCTGTTTGACACGAAAACACAGTTTCGAGATGTTAATACCGACGTTGAATTGTCCTAATGGCTATGATGAATTTACAGTTTGTAGTTTCCCCTTCACCTGGGTTTATCATGGTGATGGCTTTGAAGACGTGATAATCCGCTGCTCTAGCGAAGACTTAATAAGTCCGTTACATTTCAGAATTGAAGTGGTACAAGTTTAACTTGAATACATACTTAGAGATTTCATTATATTAAATTTTCATGAGTTACCTAAATACTTTGATAAAAGAAAGTTATATATTTGTAATAGATAAAGTGATACACAGAAAGGACGATTACGCGGCACAAGATTTATCAGAATTATTATAATTCGTTTTAAGGCGTTTAGATTGATTTCATCAAAATTCGAGTGAAATTTTTTACTTACAGTTCATTCGACACGTTTTCCAAATCCTCAATAATTAGATCAATGCCACGTACTCGCATCGTGCATAAGCAACGTCATTACCGAATTAATCCCACGATTTTCAGTCTCTGCACGAGAATCGTGCACTCGCTGTTAAAGACGCACAAAAACTCGTTCTTCCATCTTCGTCTGCATCCGAACGTGATATTTAAACTTCCCATTACGAATGCCTTTATGATGCAAAATCGGCAATACGCTTTTTCTTCTTTTTCCTTCCACGAAACGGACGTAATCGGACAGTCTGGAATCGGCTTGTATCTCCCATCGCCCCTAATCCAATTTCCTCTTTTCTCGCTCCCGCGAGATGTTTATATCACGTGGAATTATGCGGCCGATTTGGATTTATAATAAAGAGCTCCGGAATAGTGGCGCGGCTCATTCGAAGGCGCGAGGGCGCATAAATTATGATAATCCACGGTGCGCCCGGCGGCGTACCACCGACAATTTAAATTCAGTTAACGCAACACGTCTGATTTGATGCCGGTAGGCCACCTGCCGGTAAGTGGACGCCGATTTTAAGAATGAAATTCTTAACGAGCCCTAAGGCCAGCCCCTTTTCAGACTCCCTCGACAAAAACCGAGCCGCTTGGATTCGTGACTCTCGAATTAAGTAAAATATACGTTCCGCGTCTACGGCTCCTTAAGCGACCCGTTTCCGTAATCGAAAGTCCCTTTACAGATTTCCGAAAGCGTCACGGATTATTAATGCTTCCGACATTTTTGCGGTGGCATTCTTTTTTAAATCGTCGAGGCCAAAATTGATTTTTCAATTATCCTGGAGCTTCTCGGACGGAGAGTCGGTGGGAATTTCGATGGGATTTTAAGAAGGTAGAATAGATTAGTCACGGTAACGTAACACGATTTTAACCATCGACGGAGGACAGCCTCACCAGTGCCTAATTAATTTATTATTACTTAAACGCACATCGTAACGTTTGCCACGAAACGAAATGCAGTCGTAATATACTGCCGCGAGATTGCTGGAAGAGTTTCTCCGTGTAATCGAAGCTGAAGTTTAGTGGCACTAACTCGCTGCCGTCGCGCTGTAAGGAGCCAATTAATTTAACGAAGTGCGCCATTACCTTCCTCTTGGTGTCGGATAAGCAAAATCAAAGGCCCAAACTGCTCGAGAACTTCGTTCCTTTTCCTTCTCTTCGGTCTGCTTTTTTTTCCTGCTTCTCCTCCGACGAGAAGGCAGCCAGTATCACGCGACTCTCCAAGTCAGAGGCAGAAGCGGAGCAGGTATTTTTCAGATCCACGATCGCCTACCGCACACCGTCTGCCTGACTTTTCTTGTTAATTGCTTCAAGTAAATTATTCCGCCGTTCCTTTCTCCAGCGGGATAAATATTTGATGGAAAATTTACAAAGTTTCCTGGAAGACCGTTGGGATAGTTTTGTTTAGTGTTCCCGTGATAATGTGTATCTTTGGAGTTTTGTAATTTTCTTGATACACATATTTCTCAAGAAAGAGAATAATATAAATTATGAAATATTTCATACTGCAGGTACGACGTATCCAATTTTGGGTTAAGAGGACTCCGACATCCATTTCTGCATATTCTGCTCTCTCAGATGTAGATACATTCGGATATACTTCATATTCATGTAATCTATCTGCTACGAAATGTCATGTAACATATACATACGCCATTGAATATGTTCATAATCTATTCTAAAATAATTGTACTCCGTTATACTCGACTCGCTTCGCGATGCTATAAATTAATTAAAACTTTACCGAAACGAAGTACGAAGCTCTGCAGTTCACATTTATATGCCGTGACTACGGTCCGAATAAAGGTACGTAATTTAGTAACGCACAAAAATGAAGAATGAAATTTTCCTGAAGTTCAAATTGCGCGGAATCTTGCTCGATGTAAAGTTAATTACGTATATGGACGTCTGTACGGAAAGAAAAGTAACACACTAATGGGTTAAATACGTCAAACGAAGGCTAATGGGATAAACATTTTCCAAAAAGCGACGACTCTACCAGGGAGCACTCGTCTACATCTAGGAATAATATTTACGCAACCGTTCTACCCCATACAACGAGGCTGCTTCTTAAGGAAAGAAAATAACGTTGCCTGGAAATACCATGGCACGGTGAGAATTGCTGTTGGATCACGAGGAGATTCTAAACTCCCACGTATTAAATGGAGATTAACCTTTTTGTTGCGCAAGTGTCCACCTCGAAAGCAATATCATTATATGGTTACAAATGGCTATACGTGCAGCGGAAGGTTTCAATGATTGGTAAAATATTAAGTTGAAGCTTTGAATGTTTCGTTAAAATCTTTGAGACAAAGTTTCACGATTTTTTATTTTAAACTTTGACTTTAATAACTGCAATTATTTTTCCCATGACGCGCGCTCTTACGTCAACTTTGAACCACCACGGTTGCATTTCATTATTATTCCAAAGAGTAATGTGATCTGTTAGCAGAAAAAAAAGATTAGTTGAAAACAACGACTCTTTGCAGACAGTGTCTAATAAGATCCGATTACAGTCACCTTTAGCAACAGAATGTTATCCAACGCGAAAACAACGGAGACTAGATGCGATTTCTTTCCTGGTACGTCCATAAAGAACGAAATGGAAATAGGGTATTTTTCGACGGGCAGATGCGGGGAGAAGTGGAGGGTACATATTTTGCATAGTAACGATATAACAGAGAACCTTATAAACGTATCCGGGAAGGGGGTAAGATAAATTTCTGAAAAGTCTTTCGTACCTCGTTCCGACAGAGGCACCACCGTGGAACGCCGAAGACACCTCATCCGAATTCTCGAGATGTCTCGGATGCAACTTTTCTATATACAGAGTCTAGCAGACTTCGCAGTTCCTCGTGGAAACGGAATGGGAGTCTTTTCCTTTTTAAAGTAGCGCAGTTACAGCGAACGGAAGGGAACAGGAACGTATAGACGAAGGTAGAAGGGAAATGGGAGAGAGAAAGATGGAGAGTGGTAACAGGAAAAAAGAGAAAGGGCACCGACGTACGAAGGAGATATTTTACCGCTGCCGACAAAACAATAAGGGATGCTGGGGGAGAAGTTCTGTATATTTTAGAACGCCGCGACCGCGGAACTTCGGGAATAACCATCGGCGTAATGGCAGTTTTATTGGAGATTTATTCCTAGGAATACGCACGACCAATGACGCGCGACCCGTAAACAAGAATCACCCCTTCCACGAACGAATCCAAGTCGGCGAAGATTCGCCGTCGTCGTTTTATATTCGTACCTAATTATCATCCGGAGTTCCCTGGTACCGCGACTGCACTCGAAACGACGCGTCTTACTTCCGGTAATGCTTCTCGGGCCAAGTTTTCCGTAGATGAAACATCGTGCTGCAATTATTGGAATAGAATATTTTCTTGCTGCGAAGTTGGACATTGAGGGCGTCTTGCCAAACGAGAAAGAAAGTGTTAAGGTTCTTTACACTTGAGAAAGTCCGAATTCGTATCGATAATCTTACTTTCCAATATTGTTTTATCCAACGAAACTTTTCTTTGTTTTAACACTGACCGTACCGACACTTTATGGATACTTATTCTTACCATAGAAGATCTTTTGACCGATCATGAAATGAGTCGCTTAGAATGCAATGCGGTTAAGTCCATTTTTTGATATCTTCTGATTTTTGTAAATTGTGAGAGAAAAAAGTTTCTTCTATTAAAATTTACAAAATCAGAAAATACCAAAAAAATGGAGTTAACCGCATTGGCTTCTGAGCGACTCAAGTAACGAAAACACCTTTCTGAAAGAAATGCAAGCGACTGTAAACTTAATAGAGGAAACAACGTACTAAACAGTCTACGTAATAATACAAAAAATTAGATATATTCATTCCAACGAACCGGTAATTTGACCAGTATGGTAAAGTTAGCGTTAAACTTGAAAACCTGAAATCATAGTTGCTTAGTTAAAAGGATTAATAAAATATTCAATTACATTTCACTTTCCGTTATATTCACCAAGCAAACTTTCTAAGAAACTTAATGTTACGGTTTAACCGTCGGTGCATGGAATTGTTCGTTTTAAATTCCAACTACTTAAATTCCTTTCGAAGTTCGCCTTCCTTTTAAAATTCCCAGCACTGTCGCGGATGACGCGGTACTAGAAGCAACGCGACGCGTCTCGTTTCCGGTAGCGTTTTGCAGACACGACTTCCACCCACGATGAAACGCGTCACATTGGTACAACATAATTGCGGTACACTAGTTATGCTAAATAATCCTTCGCGCTTGCTACATACCACGTTAATATTATGCATCCCCAAAGAACACAATCACGATAAGATAGGGATAATGCATTTAACGGAGAACATACACATCCTGTCTGATTCGCGAAGTCGTCTTGGACGTTTTCTATTATTCATAGGAGGCCGTTTCCAGAGCGTGTCTCCCGGTCATTCGTCAGGAAGATCGATCGAACATGGACAAGGAGCAGGATGGCCGTTTTGTCTCTACGTAACGTAGATATCATCTTCCAACGGGGACTTATATTAATATACTAGAATACGTAATGAATGAACGGGCAAAATGATACTCGATATGCAGTATCTCCTTCACGAGTGTTCGTGATAGGCGGTGTTAACGAGCAACGTGATCGCGAGAGCTCGTTAGAAGCGTATCAATCGACGATAATTGTTAATGAGGACAGTCAGCCGACTTAAGAATCGTTATCGAAACTCCATGCAGCAATTATAATTAGAATAACGGTGAACCGTCGAACGGACCGTACACTTCCCTGTCCTTAATTCCCTCCGGCAGAAGAACGTCACGTTCGATTTTCGAAGTTCGATGAAAAATTCAAAGTTCAACTTCTATCCCGGTAACTGGAATAATATGACTTCCGTCTGACCCTTCGACGCGGACCGTTTCGCGTCGATGGAAGTCGATATTCGTTAAATGCACGAGCAGGGACCGGCGATTTCTCCTTTGGGGAATAAATTTTCGAAAGGGGAGAATTTCTTCTCGGTGCAACGGCCGAGAAGAAACCGGACGCGCGTATCCAAGAGAAAAGCGGCTTGCACGAAGACGCGGACGGGTGGAGGGAGTGAAGGAAAGAAAGAAAGAAAGAGCCCGACGAGAAGACAGGCGGAAGGAGGAATATTCTAGACGAGTCTTTCTATCGTTATGCCACGGCCTCTGCAATCAATATTGCAGGGAAGGTGGACGGCACGGGCAGGGTCGGCACAGTGGCGAAAGTCCTGAGCCTGGCATTTACAATGAAACGAAGAAAGAATCCTCCTTCCTTCTCGGCGTTGTCCTCCTCGTCTTCGCTCACCCCCATCGCCGTTCCTTCTCTTCCATTCCAGGTCTGCTCTCGCGGCTCCGCTGCTTGACTTGCCCGACGTCGAAGTTCACTTTATACCGTGGTTCAACAAAGCCTCCTGGCCCCTTCAGGGCTTTATTAAAAATTGAGGATGCAATTTACCTCGCGGGGGACCGACCGAGTCGGGGCGTTCTAAATAAGAAAGAACGGCAATAGCCGAGCCTCTCGCCTATATATACCATAGTGTACCTACGACTCGGTGCTATCCGCGAAAAAACTTTCGCACGTTCAATGCCGATAATCACCGTAAACCTTTGGTTTTATGGGCCCGCCGTTTCGAGCGAAGATTATACGGGTTATAGTCCCATTAGTCCGGGAAACTTTCGTGCGACAGATTTTCCGGATTAGGATGGGATTGTGCAACAGGTTGGAAAATTGCGAGATTTGGGAAGAAGGTGCTTGCCCGATTTCTTGTGGAGTGTTTTTCTTTCGTTAATTTCCTCATATGAGCCGTTCAGTGCACAAATCGATTAACTCCATAAAACCTAAAGTGGAGAAACGTGAAGAAATAGTATACACTCCTTTTTAAAATTCCCTTCAAAATATAAATACAAATAAGTATTGTAGAATATATAATCGCATTTAGCTTTCCTCTAACGAAGTACAAAATGAATAAGGTGGAATAGCCTTGAAATTAATTATATTGACTTCTGAATTTAATTATTTATTATTCGATGGCCAAACAAACTTCGTCATTTAATGGTGTTAATCGTTATTATTACGAAAATTTATTCTAAATATAAAAAGTTAGGATTCGATCGAGTGCTTTGAGACTTAAATTTAAAAAAAATCAAAAATTGGAGTTAATCGATTTGTGCACTGGACGGCTCATATATGAAGCTTCCGGATGGCTTTGAGACACGAACGTCCCAGCGTGTTCCGTTTGTTGCCCTATATCTACAAATTGCTTGGAACATAATCCATAGGAAATGGATGCGCATATTCGCGATGAATATTCACATTGACTTCTGCATGGATTGTATGCAACGCAAACGTAAGTTCGACAAATTATGTACGGGATATTTGCCATGCAGAAAAATACAAGCCTACGTACTCGTATTTGCAATGAGTATTAATGCCACTCCGTACATTGACACGAATACAAATGTAAATGTAAACTTATCAAAATATCGTGTATAGGTTGCGTTCTGAATTAAACATATGTAAATAAGATTGATATTAATAAATATTACGTAACACCGATGAAAGGCAATTCCTGCATCGTTCAATTAGGATTCGATTCGTGAATAATTCTTCATAGAGCCACGGGTACTTTGAAAAATCATAATCTAAGAATTCCAAGCATCGATTGTCTTAGAACAGGAAAAACAAATATCAGAATTTCCTACGATAAATGAGTCGCTCAGAAGTGAATGCGGTTAAGTCAATATTTTTGATATTTTCTGATTTTTGTAAATTTTAATAGATCGAAGTTTATTCTATTAAAGTTTGCAAAAATGAGAAAATATAAAAAAAATGGACTTAACCGCATTGGCTTCTGAGCGACTCAAATAAGGGTCCAATTTAAAGTCTTGTCTTTGATTTTCATCACGTAGAGCTCGTCGGTAAGCATCCCGGGGAAAAAATGTCTCCCGTGCATCGATAGTCGCAAAGCTCGAGTTTACAATACGTGCTATGGAAACGAATTTACGTCCCTTGCGTTCGATGCACACGTGTCGGACAGCTAGATGCGATTCTTTCGTTGATCGCCTAAGGTGATGCAGGCGATGCAACGTACATACACACCACCGGTCGAACGATTCAAACCGCGCGATGCTTCGTTGCACTACGAATGCCGATCGCGACGAATGCACATACCGTCTCGTGCAATTTTCGCCGGTGGTCGTTTTTCGTGAAAGTAACCTGGAATTGCCCGGATATTTGCCTCTGTAAATCATAAATCGTAAATTACGTTCGCGTGGAATCTTCCTGGCTCGAATCTTCATCTTCGAAACCTGTATTTATCTCTTCAAAGTGTAACGGTTAAGAGACATTTTCCATCAAACTTCCAGTCTTAAATCTTGATCTTTCAAACCTAAAACTTAACGTTTCCCATTACGCTTCCAATTAATTTCTATTTATTAGAAAAGTGAAAGGTAAACTTCTATAAAGACCGAGTCTCACCGACCAACGTTCGAGCACGATCGCTGGAAACATGTCTTTGGCCGAACACATGAACACCGAGATATCCCACCTACTGTTTCGGCTCGTTAACCGCGACCGTGTAATTAAAGGCTTTTCATAATATTACACGTACGAGCACACACGAGCGTGCAGATTGAATCGTGGCATGGAGCAGCCGAAAAGGGAGCCAGGTGAGTTTTAACCATCGAGCAGAGGCACAACTCCTCTCGTTCTCGACATTACCGAGGGGGCTTTCATATATCGGCCTCGCCATCGTCGAATTAACACCGCGGACGTTAATTGTAGTCGTTAAAGGCGTAAGTACGCGGCAAGTGGGCACGATCGTTTAATTGCTAACGATGCATAAATCCCTGGAATGGAAACGTCGCCGACGAGGTCCCAATAGCCGTCGTCCTTCTTCGGCCGTCTCGTCCTCTCGGCGCATTGCTCATCCTTGTTTTAGCTTCGTTGCATCCCCTCAATGGGTTGCCCTATCTGCATTGGAATTCCCTACGGCGTTTCTAATTTATGACAAGTCCGCAACGTCCGTGGGGGGTTCTAGGAGAACTGTCTGCATCCGAAAGGGCGTCCAAGCCAGTACAACCGTGTCTAGGGTATAGTTGATCGGCGAAGGCACTCCGATACACCCGGGAGTTTGCGCCGTGATCCTTACCCTTTCCCATCGAGGACGATCTCCCGTAGATCTTAGATCGTTACTTAAATCGTTGTTATTTGTCTCGCGTGAAAACCTGAGTCGTGGTTGTTCTTGGAAATTATTTTTTATTTTCCTTTCACCCGCGGAGACGTTGTAAAGCCTTCGAGGTGATGGGCGTTTAATGGTACTCCGGAGGGTCTTTCCCTCTTGTATCGATATCTTGCG
Organism: Cerceris ruficornis; assembly: GCA_963989415.1. Classification (NCBI taxonomy): domain Eukaryota; kingdom Metazoa; phylum Arthropoda; class Insecta; order Hymenoptera; family Crabronidae; genus Cerceris; species Cerceris ruficornis. Next base: position 12,660,740 of record OZ022518.1, on the reverse strand, counting down.
AGTCGTTTGGAACATTTCAGTTTGCTGGTGGTAATTTCTTACGAGGATAAGATGTGATTGAATTTGCGAATTTTTCATCTACGAGTTTTGCTGTTCCGTGACTTTCTTTAGTTATATTTGTCCTATGACCAGCATATCGAATTTCAGTTGGAAGAATCTTGGTAGAATAATACCAGGGAAAATTTTAGAAACATAGAATAAAACACAGGAAACAATTATTACCATGCAAGAGTTCATCGACTACCGTTTTACACTTCGATCTTTTCCTCTGTTTTATTCACAAACGGGCAGAAACCTCTCCGACGTTCATTGCGACCTGTTACACGCAAAATGTTTTCCAAGATACTTGGAGAAAAAGCCAGCGGAGTAAGTATAAAAGTTGCATTCCACGAAGTACTTTTCTATGCAGCGCATTCGGCTTAATGTCTGCGGCCGCAAATGGAGCTTCCACGGAAGGTACTTTCAACCTGTCCCAACGAGGGCAATTGTTTCTATTTTTATGCGCACCAAGGAATTACATCTCGCGTGTCTCTACATTCTCAACAGGATTCCCCTTCCGTAATGCTCCGGTTCGTTTTACACTTACGATCAAGACGATCGCAAATTCCAACGTAGCGATCCAGAATCGATCGACTCGAAATCAAGGTGTTTTCTTTTTCCACGTATACGGTTGTACACCCGGCAAACGTAGTTACTTTTTTTTCAACGCGAGAAACGAGCGCGTCGCATAAACGTCGGCCCATCTGTTAGTAATTTGTAAGGCGAGTTGGGTAATTAAAAGTTTGATGCGAGCATTAAACTGGCCGGGTTATAAAACCGAGGGGATAGCTACGGGGAAGCCGGTCGGTCGAGCAGCTTTCGCAGGCGGAAGGGAAAAAGCGAGATGAGACCGGTGTTGGAAATAAGAGAAGCGAGAAGAAGGTGGAGGATGCTCCCCCGATGCAGATACTACGTACGTACGTAAATACCTACATACGTCGTTCGTAGGAGGCGAGCTGCAACGGTCATAAAGTGCTTTAGAGTGCATAATTTTTTAAATATCTTTATTACAACCGACATACCTCGACGGAGACAAGGTACGAGAGTTCGCCGCGGCCGAACACCGGTAATTGACCGAGCGAAATCTCGTCCGAGTGAGACGCGATAAAATGCAGGGTTGTGAAACTTTTAATGGTGTCCCTCTTCGAACGTTACTCACGCGAATTCCCGAACCTCTCGATTATCCGAAGGCGACTTTGTATTGTATATATTCCTCGCGTGACACCGGTGGCTCGTTAGCGTTCATCGAAATATGAGATAAACGATACTTGGTGCGACCTTCTGTCTTCGCATTTCGTCGGAGTCGAGAGGAACATGCTGCCTCCATGGTCTGGATGTCGCGCGACTTTAATCCAATTTTACAATTCAATTCCGTAAAGTTCTACAATTACCGTGGCCGCTTAATTACTCGGGTTTGCCCGGTGCAGTCGTCTATCGTTGCAATTTGTCGGTTCGTTTCACCAAGGACGACGATTCTGGCCGATCGGCAAACTGACCTCGCGGCATCCGGATTGCACGCCGGAAATTGACGGTAAGATATCGGGAAAATCTAGTGAAAGGCGGTTAATTACACTTTGTCCTCGCGTAGAGGTTAGTGCACGATCCTGGCTCTGAACTGCTGAGAATCTTCTCTTTCTCTCTCTTTCCCTCTCTCTCTCTCTCTCTCTGTCTCTCGTTTCATCGCGACAACCTCTACGAGAGCAATTCGTGCGATTGATTTCTCCTATCGGAGAAACGTCGATCTCGCCTAAGTACCGCCAGCCGGCTCCTCGTCTCGCTGATGAACTTGATTCGACGTTTTATGTGTATGATGCCTTCGTTTGAAATCGTATTTTTCCGAGTACTTAATAATTCTATAATTATATTTTAATAAATGGAAGATTTCAAAGGCTGTCAAAGCTGTAAAAGTCATTTAAGTCGATCTGGAGCTGAGTTTAGTATGAGTTAATTATACTTTGTTTCTTTTTATTTGTAAAAAAGTAAACTTGTAATCAGGCACGATTAAATTATTGTAAAGAAAACGTGTAACTTATTTCCCATAAACTATTGAATTTACCAAGTTTAGGGATGGTTCCAAAGGAATGAGAAATTTGCACATTGTAAAATAAAAATATTTCCAGCGGAACTGTTATGCAAGTTAAAAAACGACTCCGGAAATCTGCTTAATTGCAAACGGTGTTGGTACGTTTCCCGACTATTTTTAATTGCCCATTTTCTATTTATTGATCGAATATAACTCTGAATGCATGCAGGAAGTGAATTAAACCGAGCACCATGAGCCGCAGAGGCGTAAAATAAAATCATTCAGACATCCCTGGCCAACTGGAGGTAGTTATTAGCCCTTAATCCAGCTGTTACCGTCGTACGCACCGACTCCCATTCTCGTTAATCAAAACGTTACGATTCAGCCATGGGACATCGTACGAATTGAACCATTAAATTCGCGAATAACGTACGTAGGTGACTGCTTGCAGTTTTTCCTGTCCGTCGTATCGACGTGAACAACGAACCGCTACGTCGGCATACGTCACGATTCGCGTCGTCGTTATTACGTTTTCGCGTTTAACCCCTTCGTTGCCACGATGTCCAATAAAAAAAAGCTACGAAAGAATAGATGAATACAAGCAGTAGTATTTCATGGTGAAATTGAGGAAATAATACAACACATTGCCTCTTACACTTTAAAAGCAGGAATTATGCAACTTCCACCGAAAATTATTATAATTTCATTGCTATTCAGAAACACTTGGCTCTGTACAATATTGCAGAATCAACGGTATCACCAAATAAATATCCATCATTCTACGTTTCCCTAAGAACAGAACCACAATGATGTCACAAGAGAACCATCTTATCTTACCGATCTCACAGTCACAACAGGTAACAACAAACTCCTCCCGTTGAAAGCCATACCGTTAACCCATCCAACGTCGCTGTCGGCAATCGTGAAAAATCTTCCGTATAAATTCACCCCCCTAAGATCCAGCCGTGGAACTTAACGCGCGCCGGTTACAGCGTGATCTCGAGAATATATTCGTATTATCGTGGCCGATCGCTGCGGCATAAGGTAATATATATTACGACCATCGATCCTCCGCGGTTGAACGCGTATGCATATTCATACGTTCGTTTCAACGTTAAACGTAAGGTCGGCCTTACCTTTCCTAACGCAAGGACCGCGGGGGCGCTGTAACGACGTCGTTAAAACATGCCGAGGTGGATCAACGTGGATGATAGAGGTCCGGCCGAGCTGGAAGAGGGTCTAAAACAATCGTTCCCGTGTCCCGCACCGTCGCGTCAGTCGACGGGGTGCTTTGTTTCGTCAACCAGAGCCAATTTGTTCGTTTGTTAGCCGCGCGGAAGGATGCCGTCGGCTCGAGTCTCGTAGACGCGCCGGTTGCCGGCGTGTCGACGTTAACGCGAGGAGGGAGAAACGTCGGTGGAAACGGGGGATGAAGATGGACCTGAGGAAAAGAAAAGAGTGAGAGTCGGTGTGGAAAGAGAGAGACCAGGAAGAAAGAGAGAGACAACGGGGTCGAAGAGACGGAGAAAGACAAAGCCGGGGGGAGAGAAAAAGGGAGAGACCGACCGGAGGCGCTTAGTTGCCGAAGTACAAATTAGATTATGCGCCGTGTCGCTGCGGGGATGCTTCGTCCGCTTGTTCGTAGAAAAGTTACAGCCCCGTTGCGTTCCTGACGCCGGCACTCGTGTGGTTGTCCCTTTCACGATGCCACCGGTCAAGGAGACCCTTCTGGATTCTCCCTCGAACCCTCCGGCAGGAATCACTGGCGCGCCGATTCTATGGGAGAAAATATTTTGCTATTTATTCGACACCTCCGACGCTGGCTGTGTTGAAAGGGATAGGGTACTGATTAGTGAGTGTGTCGGTTGACGTTGATAGAGTTGTCGCATCGGCTGGAGATGCGAAAGTTTGGCATAACTTTTTCAGGTAAGGCATGCTGATCTGAAACAAACATTAGCACTGTTAGAATTATTGTTATAAAGGGAACTACCCCTTACGCTGGTTGACGCGGTAGTTTATCTTTGGAAAAATATTCGACGCAGGAGCAACTCTCTGTATCGAAGGGGGGTATCGGGAATTTGTTCATTTGCGAAGTTCCCGACAAACTTCGTGCCTGAAATTCGATCTCATTAACGTTCAAGAAGCTGAGCCGTGCAAAGCTGCGACTGAGTTGGTCCACCGTGCCGTGGTTATGGCAGGTGAAGTTGACTTTGGAATGGATTCGGCTAAAGGAGCAGAAGCGGGAAGGATCGACTTAGCGAATGTTCAAAGCGCGAGATCTTATTAGAAATTATTAACATCAACCTCACGGAAGTATTTCCTATGTAACTGCGTTCCTGAATTTAAATTTACATTGGTGCAATTAATTTATCAAAATAAGAATTCCTCGATATTGAGAAAATTCCCAGTAAAATCTCCAAATTCGTAATTCCTGTATCGAAGACTGTGTCTTACTGTGTGCCAGGCTGTATTAAATCTTTAAAAAATCTCCAAAAATAGTTTCAAAGGTATCGAAATATACATTGCTTTTTTGCCTCATGTTATGCGAACGTTAGTACAATAGCAATCCGATCCAGGGAAACAATTGTCGCTAGAAAGTCAACGTTCAAGAGCAATAGATTAACAAATCAAGCTGCCAAAGGGAGTTTGGTGCGCACGATTCTTGGGAAGTGGAATCATTCAGAAGTGCAGGCACGAAACGCTTACGTCGTTTAACGACTGACATACTTATCGGCAGTACTGATGATATCTGATGTATATCCTATTAAATTGTCCGAGTAATATTGCGAAAGCGTGTCAGGGCAAGGAGCCAGCTTATTTCCTACAGTGAGGCTATTAACCCAGAGACATTTAGCCGACCCATAACTTTAAATGGATAGTATGAAAAGTTCACGGGCTTGTGGCTGAAATACGGTTTTGAGTTAATAACACGTAGGCAGAAAAATTCTGAGGCAGTGAATACGGTACCTCTTGAAACTCTTTAGACGTCTACACTATGAATTATTTACCCAAACTGTTGTTGATTCATTAAAATGAATTATGTTTAATTTGACAACTTTTTTTTGTATTTTTGTCACATAGGAAGAATTTCGGGGAATTTCAACATCCCTATTAATTTGGAGTTCAAGCCTTTTACGCTAACAATAACTGATTATCATCAGATTATCATCTGATTACCGAACTGATTATCACATTCCGAGGTCGGAATTAATCTCGTTACAAAATTACCTATGATGGAGGACCATGTCGTCCATGAATTGCTAAAGGGTTAAATTCACAAAGGGACTCGACATAGGACCGCAAAGGATTAAATTGGATCTCTGGCTTATCATTTATATAGAGAATACTTCGAACGAAATTACATTCAATAAACTATAAATTTTCTATTAGTAGAAGAAAAAATATTAAAATCTCGACATGCGTACTGTTGCAACCTCCGCTTGTATAACGAATCAGGTGGAATAATATTTTCTTTCCAAACTGAAATGATCGGCGGTATTTCGAATCCGTAACTTGTCCTCTAATCAAAATTGACAGGCCCGTACTAAAATGAATAGTTACCCACACAAAGGTAATTGAATAACGTCCAAGAATGATTGTAGATAGGAACATATTTTTCTTCCCAACGCACAGTTGTCCCAGGAGTTCTGTTTATGTTTCTCGAAGTAGCATCCAAAGCCGAGGGATTCTAAGGGGTGGCACCCTTCGTCCGAAGTTCAAATAAATGCTAACCGCATTATGTACGTCATGTAGCATTTTCGTCGCGTCAAATTGTCTAGCGACGCCACCCTTGGAGATATTACCTCGATGCCATTAGTTCGCATCAGCTATAAGCAATTACTAATCATTCTGATGGATGCTGCACTGTATCATTTGTCATTTAAATTGAATTACCCCCGCTATCCTGGAGACGTTCAAAAATGATACCGTGGGGTGCCTTCTTGTTACGCCCCATCCCCCATCGAATTATACCTCCAAATTTGTAAGGTGTCGCATCAATCGTGCGCCATTATTCATCAATTCTGTGACGTAATTGTAATTTACATTTTTTCTCTGCTGCGTAAATACAATATAATTACAGGTTTAAAATCGTGTAACTTTAATTTTGAAGATTAATAAGTCTTTTTATGCTTTCTGCATTTTGTATTTTGCGCCTTCAACTTCTATGATCATTTAGCCTAGAATCTGCAATCTCAGTGATGAATTATGAACCGCCGAAGTTATGATATACGTATCTCACGGAAGAAAATCTCTCGGAGATGACGAGACTTTTTTTTTTAATTATTCATTTCAGACCATCAATTAAGATTCTGTCGATCTCCGCAAAGTGATATGCAAATTGACGTATCTGACGATCCGTAAAGAGTAGATGATACACTAGTTAAAATCGAAGCCGGTATCGCTTAGCTGTTAATTCTACTTTGCATGAAACCGAGACGAGAGCGCGAATAAACGCCGGAGCGGAGACACACCGTTCCCGACGTTGGATCGATAATGTTCGCGAGGATTTTACAATTCATGAATTCATAATGCCTCGTCTCGTGTATCCTACGAAAGTGCCGGTATTTCGAACGACAAACTTGACGAACCGAAAGTCGAAAGTAACCACCTCGGAAAAAGTAGCCCCAATTTCTCTCCCGACCGAGGCACGTTGGAAAATTCAGTATCGATGGAAATGTGTCCTAAAATATATGCACGACCGAACATTCTTTTAAATTGACAATTCGAACGTTCTCATTATCGATAGTAATAACGACCATGATGAAACTTTTTTTTTTGTTCGGAAACAAAAATCATAATTCCACCGCGAGATCGTCTCATTCTCTGGGGTGGCCCCGTTTCCACCCTTCCGAATACGACGGTGCTAAATCCGGCGCATTTAGATATTCCCACGATTTATTCTCGTCTTCCCATAAAATTCGATGGCCCGTGAAACCTGCCAAACCCCCTTTAACCACTCTTTGTCTTTACTCTTCATCCTCGACAAATCAGACGGAATGAAGCAACGACTTGGCAGTTTTTACGAGCTAAAGGGGAGTGGTTAATTATCCTACGCGAAGCACCGTTTTTCCTCCGTTAAATAATGTCTTGTTACCACAGTATTACTCAATGTTGTCAAAAAAATGTATTTACTTCAATACTTCCAATATGGCTGTGTCTTTCGGTACGATATAGCTACTACTGTGTTAGGTATATCTACCTAACTACTGTGCAGATATTCGAATGACGATTGGGATACTATAACAGGCAGAATGTAATCTTTAACAGTTTGTGACGCAATGTAAGTGAAATTACATTTAGAATGGCGGTGACAAAGACAGAAGTAATTACAAAACAAAAAATGTAGAAAGTCGTGAAGATGAATAAACTCTGCAATTTTCAATTAGATTTGTAAAATTGCACGAAATATTCCAGGGTGACGATCATCTCTGATTGTGAGTATAAAACTGCACGACCGTGCAAGGATGATTAACTATTTATAATCACCGTTCACATTAACCCTTTGAGAACTAGCGACTCATATATGTGGTCCAAGGAAAAATTTAATTATAGTCTGCCGCCGCATGTCTACACGGTTGGAGTTGAAAAATTGCAATACAACCGTTGAAATATAATTACACAAATAGTAATTTCTAATTTATATACATTAACAGTCTAACTTCCTGATTAAAGGTGGTTTTGGATCGCCAAGTAAATGATTATCTCTCAATATTCAAAAGTGCCTCCGTCCGCAAAGGATTAAACTGGCGAGCGATGTAACTTAACCCTCTATGGGACCGTGTAACTTTGACGTAACACAAAACAAATCTAAGCTTTTATTCTTCAAAGTCAATTTTTTAACCTTGCCAAATATTACAATTTAGTTCTTAAAGATCATTAAATTCTTTAAAATTTAATGTTTCAAAATCAATGTAAATGTATTATTTATAATAGTATTTTTATCATTTTCTAGTGTCCTATCATGCAACTGATCTACAGATGCCACAGAAAATTCGGACTATAGAGGGTTAATAGCATCAAAAATATTTTCTCTCCGCACAACAATAACAGAAAAGGCAAGAATTTCTCGTTGCCGCGATACATGCTCGCACAAAGTAAGTTATTTGCTATTTCTGTCCACGGAGGTGTATCGTCGTCAGAAAGACGACGCACTCGTTCAAGAACGTGTATCGTGACACGTCAGATGTGACCGGTTGCGTTCGCAGCTCGAGGTGACAACTTATTTCCTCCGATGTTACCCACTGTCCTAGCTCGCCCTTTGTTCGATGAATAATATATGGCGACGGCCGTCTGCATTGTTTTGCGTACACTCGCGCACGAAGACACGCACGCACGCATGCACGCATGCACGATGCACTCGTGATGCACGCACGCATGCACCCTGGCAACCGGATGCTGCGTTCGCCCCCTCTGCAGTCTACGCGATTTCCCGCTACGTGTCCACGCGTATACAACGGCGTATCCGTTCTGTGCGAAAGTGACTTCTGTCGAAACGACACACCGTCAACGACATCAAACACACCGACGATCCTCATTGTCCATGACTTCGAGGAAGATTCGATATTTAGCTTTAAACTTCCTACGTGACTGAATTACATGGGGTTAAATGGCAGGCGAAAATATCTTGATGTGGGCACGTTAATTGGAAACGTTGAGGATTACAAAGTTGATTGAGCATTTATCGGGAAGGAAAGCTGACTTGCACGGGGAGGAATTGCACTTCGAGGAAGATTCGATATTTAGCTTTGAACTCCCTGCGTGACTGAATTACATGGGGTTAAATGGTAGGCAAAAATATCTTGATGTGGGCTCGTTAATTGTAAACGTTGAGGATTACAAAGTTGATTGAACATTTATCGGGAAGAAAAGCTGATTTGCACGGGGAAGATTCGATATTTAGCTTTAAACTTCCTGCGTGACTGAATTACATGGGGCTAAATGGCAGGCGAAAATATCTTAATGTGTGCACGTTAATTGTAAACGTAGAGGATTACAAAGTTGATTGGTCATTTATGGGGAATAAGAGGGAGGAACTGAAGGTGAAATGAGTGTTTGAGGAAGGGAGGTAAATTAAGAGTCGGTGTTTACGCTTTGGCGGAATATAGTTTGGAAGATATTTTATATAATTGTCAGGAGGTAATCTTTTTTTCGTGTACCTTCAATTTTGGGATTGTCTAAACAATTAGAGGTTGCCCTTTAATTTAATAATTTCTGCTAGTATTATATCAACTGGATGGCTTTACAGGAATAAAAGGCGCTTAGGTCGTAGGTTATTTCGTGTGCAATTCATGCCTTCGTATATCTCTGTTAGTTTACACCCAGGCTACGTGACGCGACTACCTGAATTAACTGAAACACAGGATTAAATTAGATACCTGGAGCAATGTTGAATTTTACAACGGCGGACTCACATAAAGTCGAGTAAAGTTCGCGCCGTCTTCTCCTTTTTCTCCCACCTCCGGATTGCTTTTACCTTTTTGCCGTTCCCATCGGCATCTAAAGAATTCATAAGATTCGCGGAGGCATCCCTTTCGCAGTAAACAATCGTAAAACTCGACCCACGTTTCTCTTTATTTTTGGCTAAGCAAATATTTCAGGATCCCGATCTATTCCGCGGAGAGGGGTATGGGGGAAAAATTCGCAAGTTCCTAGGGTAAAATTAAAAATACTTCCTTCGCCTTTTCGGTTACTCTTCCCTGCTCGACGACACAGTGCAGCTGGTGTTCGTGTAAATTTTGATTTCCCGCAGGACACACATCTTTACATATTTGCAGAATATTCGCCCTGACTTTGAACAAGTCGCTACCATGGTGAACTTGGAGAACCGACCGCCATGTAACATTTACGGTATGTTTATTCAATACAGTTTATTCAATACATTTAACATACCTTAATTTAAAATATCCCAATACAAATTTATTAATCCGATGTATGAACATAACATTATTTTATAATCTCTGTATTTGAATTTGTACTGTATGAATAAAGAAGGCATGGAAATCAATGGATTCGCCGGTAGCGAATGTGTTGAATCGGATAAAATTTAATTCAAGCTTTTATGCAGAGCGTTAAGTTTAAAAAGGGAGAAATTGTGATCCATCGGAGACAAACGAGACTCTTTGACAAACGACAAATTCGAGAGCGACATATGCGCTCCTTGTGAACGTCATGCGAAAGGAAGTGACAGGAAAGCCTTAATATCAATGAGTACTTTTAATCGAGCCTGTGCCCATTATCGCAGTGGTTGTAGGGACACGATTACCACTTAGCCACTGGCAATACAACCAGTCGTTTTCGATGTTCCCGCAGCTGGACTCACAGCGGTTGGTCGCTTTGCGGTTACGGCGCAAAGAGCCCGCCAAGAATTAACCGTCCTATCAAAAGGGGGGCTTTTTTGCCTGCGTTAGTTCAACGAGAATGTCCTTTCTATTCATTTCAACTCGTACAAAATCTCGGCTATGGTCATTCGAGATTGTCCACAAAAACCAGAAAAACGTAACGCTTTTGGTGAATCTATATTTTGTATTTCAATACACGGGACTTTTTCCACCTTCACTTTTTTAAATACGGTGTTTTATAAATGAAGACATGATTTTCTGTTTATACCACTTACAATTTCTCTTTACAACTTATTTTTAACACTAGATTTACGGAAGCCGTCAAATTGACGGATTCCTACATGTTTTATAAACATTTCTCAAAGTTACAGAGAAGCTGTATAGTAGATATTTCACGTGGATTTTATAATACAATAATTACTTAACGAATTATCATCTTTGTCGCTTGATCCCTTTTTTCCAAAGACCTTACTTAATATATTGCAATGTAACAGATTTCACGCCCGTAAATCTAGTGTTAATGGCTGCCAGAACAAAATCAAGGGAGCATAAATTGAGAAATTCCAGGTTTTCCAATACCTTCTCTTAAAAAATCATCCATTATAACACTGAAATTTGGCAATAAATAGTTTATTGTACAAATTTAGCAAAACAGTTGATTTATGTATCTCCAAAGAACTAAACATTATAAAAGTCATAAGAACTTTCAAGAAAATCATTACTGACAATTACAGCGCGCATCGTGAAAACGTCTAACAGGAACCAAGCAATGGAAGGAAAGACGGCTCAATACCGACGAGCGGCCGTAATCAAATGAGCGCTCATTATCACAGCAGGGAGACAATTGGCCAATTAGATAATCGGGCATACGGGTCGCGGCGCAAATGCGAAACTCGGTTGTGCATTTATACGTCGGGCTCTTCAGGGTCCCCTATCCGGCCGTTCGAAGCGAAGACTTGTCATGCTCCCACGCGACCGCGACCGTCCTTCTCCTCTCCGACAGGAGTCGGATTAAAAAGATCCTCAGTTGGGATCCTCCGATAGAATTTAGTTGGCCAATTCGACAGCAGCCGCGTCATTTTCGAGCACTCGACAGTGTGATCCCTTTCAGGAGGGATTCGCGAAGTGGCCTCGAGAGGACCAGTTGATCCAGTCAATTTGATCGAAGCTACTCGTGAACGTGTTCTAGATGTCAGTGGCAGGGTGATCAGGAAACCCCTTTGTCATGGGGATTCTCTTATAATCATGTGGCTGGTGCCATACTGCTTTTCGCATTTTTATTACACGTTACGAACGGGTATGATGTTTTTAAGAAATCTGAGAAATCATCATTTTCCAAGTAGAATTGCTGTAATTTTTTTAAGCATCTTATCTTAGACGACATTTGGGAGGAATTCATTTTGACTCAAGGAGGAACGATATAAAGGGTCGTTCTTGAGAATTCTCCGCTTGCGTACTTCAACGTCAACCTGAGAATAAACATTTAATCCTTGCCAAGTTAAGTTCAGTCTGCTCTTTTTTGAGATCTTCAGTTCTAAAATTACAACCCTTTCATCCTCTCCTTATTATTGTTAATAATAACTGTACCATCTCATGGTGAAAAAGTTTGCTAAAATACTATTGATATTACAATCTTTTCGTGTTCTATTTTGAAATATCAAAGTCTAAACATTCCTCATCGTATCCAATAATTCATTACCTGATTGTATCGTCGCAAACGTCACGATTCCGACGTATTTTAATTGGCAAGATATATGTATTCGCATGTCCGTCGCACCGTTCGTTAAAATCTGTCACCGTCGTGCATTTTCATGATTCATGACGTCGATATCGGTTCAAGAGTAAGAAAACGACCGAAAAACGGTGTCTTTCAAGTCATTCCAAAAATAAGCGAGCGCCCGGCCAAAGAACGGAACGCGTCGCGCCAATTATAAAAGCAGTTATGAATTTGCCGGGTAATTTCGCCTCCTTTGAAAGGACTCGACGTTGCGCGCGTGCATACGATATTCCAGTGGCGGTATATCGAAATGCCGAAAGGCATTTCGGCTGAGTAGTGGCTTCCTGTTGGCAATTAGAAGGGAAAGAGGAGCAAAAATAAGAGCGCAGAAATGAGCGCGCGAAAACGAGGTTGAAGCTCTAACGATCCGTTGAGAGGGACAACGACGGATTCGGTGCATCCCTCTCTGGCACTGGGAATATTTGTCTTCAGCCTTGGCCATTTGACATCCGATACTTCTTGACACCGACGCGTCCTGTAAAGAATTACTGGCGCCTTCCGTGCTACCGTTTGCACCAAATCATCCACCATTTTTCTCCGATGTCTAACGCCCGGTTCAGCTAAAAAAAATCGTACCCACTGTTTTGCACGAATCTTTTCGATTCTGCGAATTGAACCAAGAGAAAGCAGCTATTTCTTTTAATCTGGCACGACGTATCGTTTAAATTGATACGTTTGAAAGATACGGCTCGAACGAATGAAATGTAAAAGAAACGAATCAATTAAGGGGAATGGTACTTTGGTTGGTTCTTGTTGAAAATGTACGGCATCGATACGTTTAAAGTGTTATTTCCACGCGAGTGATTTGGGGAGCACTAAAACGCCACTTAATGAAAAGGAGATTAAAGGGATCCAGGGGACTCAGCCGAAGATTAATCTCTTTAAACCTCACGCGCTGTAACACCCGGCGTTCTCGTTACTCGCACACGGCGTGAGATGTTGAGGAAGTAATACATGTATTTTCGCGCCCGTGTGAATTATTCTCAGATACCGTTCGCATTGTTACGTTTTGCGTGTCTACGCCAATACGTTTCTAGAATACCTTGTTATCTCGTTGAATGCCGGGCTAATTTCATATAACTTGTTCACACAAAACCGTGATAAATTTGCTTTTACACCGGGAAACATATGTAATTTTTAAGTCGACGATAAAATGAATTCGAAAAGGAAACTTACGATTAGCATGCCGACAGAAATAGAAACTCATATTTCAGAATGATCTACGTAAATTTCATCCCACTTTTTCTTCCAGAAATATTTATTCTCATTACGTTTCAGGCTTCTTGCAGAATTTAATTCGGCAACACAGCTGTCGAAACGTTGCCCGTGCTATATCTTCATTCGAATCCCGTGATTTCGCATTTGCCACGTATACGAGCGCGCGTAGAATTCCAGAAGCACGCGATTGTGAAGCTCCATATGCCTGGCATCCGGTTCGTAAAGTCCCACCATGGGCAACATCAGCCACGAATTTACTTGTGGCCATCGTAGTTACCTATTTGCCCGGGGCAGAGCTCGCTTTATCAAGCGCGAAACCTCGTGATACATTGTCACCGCTCCGCACCGTTCCGTAATTTCAATTTTACCTTAAACCGCATAGCGGAAAATCCTTGCTCGGTTATTTCAAACTATGCCAACCAAGTACACGGAATACGTAGCTATTTAAGAATACTCGACGATAAAACAATTCCAGCTGACTTGCACAGTAAAATTCATCGCTTCTATCGCAGTCAACTGTGCTCCCTCGTTCAGCCAGCATCCACTCGTACAAATAAAATAACAATTACCTCGATGAACGCAAGGAGGAAGTATCCCGGGTCTCGTTAATCAACCCACGAGATGCGATCGGCCACGCAATTTTTCCTTCGCTTTCGTCCATTTCCAAATTGAATTTCCACTCGTTAATGAACGTAAGGGTATGACTCGACTTTCCCGTGGATAATCCAGAAACTCGGTAATCGCTAGACTCGAGTCTAATCGAGATCCAAATTAGGGCGCACGATAACCGGGCGCGCCGTCAAAGCGTAACTCCGCGTGGCACAAAGGCCACTCGTCCTCGTCGCAACCCAACCCTGCCCCTCTGAAGTTCGACCGTAATTTCGGATGTGATGCAGCAACATTTTCGGGGCGAGATATATTTGCCGTCGCAAGCCTCGCTCTCTAGCGTGGCCGCGTGATGGATGAGAAACAATAATGGCACCGGTTAGAGGGGTTACGCAGGAAGCGCATTAACGGTTCCACCTTTTCGCCCTTCTCAGGTGAAGGGACCGCCAACGACGGTGGCCTGTTTGGTCTTACGCGGATCAATGTCGGACGGTGGTACGGAGTTATTTTGTACTCGACGAAACGAGGACGAGAGAAACGAATTATAATTTATGTCAATTGAGATGCAGCCTCGAGAAATGGAGAAAAGAAGTAAACAAAGTACCGGGTGAAAGGAGTGGCCGAGGAGTAGGAATAATGAGCGCTAACAACCGCGGAGTTAATTAGCAACGAGAAAGTAGAAGAAACGAGTATAATACAACGAGTAAATATATTCAAGGGGAAAGAATAAGTTTTAAACACAGTTCTCGACGCCATACCCGGGCAACTAGGATTTAAGGCTCGGCCAACTAGGAGCTAGTTCTAAATGCGAATTCGTTGAAAGGGATGGGTATAAAGAAAGGAGTGCAGCGGTGGTCTCTTGCTCGTCTCTGTATTGCGTTCTCCACGGGAGAAGTTGCCTGAATGGGGAAGAAGCAAGGAAGAAAAAAAAATGGGGGAAACGGACGATAGAGCGTAAAGCACCGTGTCGAGGGCAAATTAAAGAGGAACTTGCGAAAAAAAAGGAGAAGGAACGAGGGAGAGAGAGAGGGGGAGAGAAACGGAGAATCGGGAAAACGCGGGTGCCGCTCTCACCCTGGAGTCATTAAAAACGTGGCCGTCGTTCTGGCCATTAGAATGACAAATGACGTCGTTGACGGTGCCAAATTAGTACGATGAAAGGACGACAGCTACCGCGAAAGCCCGACATGACGTGAGCTGTACGCGAGTACATCAAGCTGCTTGTAAAATCTCGACGAAAAACGAAAACGACTGGCTCTTTATACGAAAGGTTTTACGCTGAATGCGAATAAAAGGTCAACGCTTCCGTCTCTCCGGCGATCGTATCATTACCTCTCCCCCTCTTTCCCTCTTCTTTTTTTTCCCTCTCGTTGTTGCCACTGCATGCTGCTTTTTAGCAAACCGGATTCTACGAACGCGAAATTCAACAATTAAAATTGCTGCCGACTTTCAACGTAATTAACAGCGCAACCTCGTGCCATAAGCCATTATCAACTTAAAGCGTTAAAGTTTCGCCGGCTTTCGATGCGAATGCATTAATTAAAATTAAGCGGCATTTATGGAAATTCTATCGGTTTCCCATTAAACTCATCGCTAGGTGGATTATTCTAGAATTACCTGTTTAATTAGCTCTCGACGAATCCGCCATCCTCGTCGGGGACATCTCGTTTCTCCGTTCTGCCGGTGGCATCGGTGTCGATGATAAGACGGGTATCGATAATCGCAAAATTGACGTCGCGATATCGACAGATATTCGAGTTCGGACGCATACATATATATTTTATCAACGTCCATTCATCCTCGACGTCGAGCTTCATTCGACGGACAGTTCGCGCTGTTCGCGAATAGAGTACGTCCTAATGCAGCAATGGAGAAATGGAAAAACAGAGGGAGAAGTGGGACAGAAGAGATTCGTGAATCATGAAGAACATGAATCGTGGCAGTGGGACCTTATTTGGGAATTTATAGACTTAATTTCGCTCCGCTAAAAGTTTTATTTCGTCCTTCGGACAGATAGTCTGGTCTGTGTTCGTGTTACGTATGGAAGAGTGTTTGTATGCGTATGTTCGTGTATGTGTGCACGTTACACCTCGATACTCGTAGTTTTCCTACGTCGCAATTAATACAATATAATATGTATAGTTTTTTTTTGTTCTATCTCGTTAGCATACAAAAGGATACAGGCACACAAATATCAAATATGCATACGGTACTCGTTATGCTATTGATCGGTATAATTACACTCACAGTGGTACCTTTATACTTCTCTCGCAGACGCACTGTCTTTCTCGCTTTTCTCTTGCACTCTTTCTTCCTAACTCTCTTCCTTTTTTCTCTTATTTAACGCTATATAATACAATTATATACAAAATGGTCACTCCCGTGCATCGACGGGCATATTTATAATACGTTTACACATATATGTATAAATTACAATCGCTATATACATTGAGAGATAATGCGGCGCGTTTAATAGCTTCAGGATGGCGAGGATTCCTCTCGAACTATCGGTCTTTATGTTAAAACTATGATAAACCATTGTCTCTGTTGTTCTCGTTGTCATTGTCCAATATACAACCGTTCACTGCGTTTTTCTCGTGTGCCAGTTTAGCAATATGTACACATCGTGTGTCGGTATATCACACGATCGATGTTGGTGTAAAGGGTACCCGAGGTCGATGTGAGGAAATAATGTTTTTCCGAGATCTGTTATTATTTATGCACGAAATTTCCGCTCTACCGCGACCCTTTCAATGATCTTTTGATCCGTTCAAAGTCTTGGAGATACAACAAGTCAATTTTTATTTTGACGTTGCAAAATATTTGAATAGAATCCTGAATTGCATCTGTGATATAATGATCTTTAAAGTGTTAACTTGCGAGTCTTCAGGAAAACGTATCAAGTGAAATGTATCGATATTTTCGGAAGATGTATCGGATTCTTTTGTTTTAATCCTGCCGATAGTTTTGCAGATGTTGCAAATTCTCCATTAAATGAAATACTGGTACCTCGACTTTTAAAAATCAATAGCGGAAGTGGGAGCAATGATCGGAAGTGTGAAATACAAGAGACCAGTTCTAAAGTTCCGTTATAGTTCGTACTTACACTCTGTAATTTCAGCAGAAACAAGAAGTGTAAAGACAGTACGTTCTTCGTAAAAACAGGTATCCCAACAAAAGAAAAAGGTAGAAACTTTTACAGCAGTATCTCCGACATCAGAGATTTATGTCTTTGAATATTTCACAAAACGTCGTACCTTAAGAAGTACAAACCTCCTTCAAATTATATCATTATCCTCTCCCACAGAATTTACGTTAAATCATAAATACCCACGTCCAACACCGCGCGACCGATTTTCCATGTAAATGATACTACCGGCGCAAACTCGCAGCTATCCTCCTCAAAAATCAGCAGGAGTAAATTGCCAGTCCGCGGAACGACTTCCTAGTGTGCAGAATGTTAATTTATAACCATCCCATTAAGCCCGATAAATCATCCTACTCGAAAAGCCGGCGTCTAGTTTTCCTCGTATGTATTTCTACGAATTTCTCGCAAAAAGGAAAGAGAACGGACCTCGTCGGGTCTTATTAACTGATAAATTCGAGCTCATTCCGGGGTACGAGCATGCTCGCAATCAACGCCATACTACACGAACTTTTATCGTCGATTCCAGCGTGTAAAGGAATGCAGACGAACACACGAGAGAACGACCAGGTACACGAACGCACACGAGAGCATAATGCAGCCCCGAGGGCCGGTCGATCAAACGGCAGTTTTGCGCGTCCCTTCTCTTTCTTTTTTTTTTTTTTAATCCTCCCCTGGCAAGTCGCATGTACATGCGTGCGTACGCACGCACGCATGCACGCACGTACTTGTACGTCGTCGAATAAAAGATGGGCCAGTTTTCCATCCTGCTCCCTCCGGCCCCTCCCCTTGCCACGCTGTCCCGGTTGCAGCTACTATCCCGAGTTTCTTCCAGCATTTCTCATGTCGGATTGAAAAAGGGTTGTATGGGTGATTTATGCGCCGTAGTTTCCTCAGTTGTCCCGCTCGGTCTCGTGTTTCCTATATCGCGGACGTAGCGATGCAGAACCGATCGTGTCGTATCTCGACGATATCGGAGTGAGACCGTGTTCGCGTATCTCCTCGTCGCCCTTAACGTCGCCGCGGGAATAAAAATGACGATCCGCAAGAGGAAACGGAAGTCCCTGGGAAATGTTAATCGTCGTATCGAATGCGTATTCGACTCCCCGTTGAGACGGGAAAAGCTAGAGGATCGTGAACAGTGTTTCTTGCGTACCCGGTTTTCTTGATTCCCGTGGCATTTATGGTAGTCGTTACAGCGTTCTGGTTTAAAGATATCCGATTGAAAATGTCTTTTAAATATCATGTAAATCGGCAATAAAAGTTACATTGGATAACGTCCGTGCAACGTAAGAATACTAAGGGGAATAGAGATTTTAATGGAGAACGTAGGGTAATCCTTTCGGGTACACGTTTTGCAAAAACGATTCAGGAGAGATCGTGCGATATCTCGACGATCTTTCGATGCATACTCGGGGACGTTGTCATTGACACGTCGACAGCATGCGGCTACACGGTACAAAGGAACCATAAAGTATCCTAAGAAGTACGCCGTGAACAGGTACTTTCGTACCTTGTCTCGTCATCTTTATCTACCTCTCGGTTCGAGATGAGGCCTTCCGACGACCGGAATAATCTCTCTTCTCTTAACCTACCGATCGTCCGATCTCCTTGCCACCCTTACTGGTTACTGATTTAATTCTTCCTTAATGTATATTCTGCGCGTGAATGTCGTCGTCTGTCGCCTCTGCACGCTTAAAGATAAATTGACGATTATTGCCAGGAGCGGACTGCTAGGTACTCGGTGTAGGGCAGGGGGTGTTCAAGGCAACCCTGGTGCTCGTGCGTCGGATTACCGTAGAGCTTTGCAATGAAAAATCGTAGTGCGCGAACGTGAAAGAAAGGAGAATGTCGTTATTGCTGTGATATTATAATCGTAGGACACGAAACGACCGGTAGACTCGTCGATAAATTTCGCGAGCGAGAAACCCAGCGAAATGGATCGTCGAATCTACCCGGCGACCTTGAAACCACCATAATATTCTCAGTCCGCGGCTGAATTATTACAATAACGATAATCGCATGTGTTACACGTGATATTCTGTCGTTTATTTCCATTGCTCCATCTTTGTAAAATACGACGATTATTATTGCGACGAAATATTAGCTCAGTGCCCCCGAACTTAAGGCGCTTGAAGAGTGTGTGTACGTGTGTTCGCGGTGTGTCATATATGTATATACGTGTTCACGAGGTCCCTAACGATTAATATTTACACTCGAAGCACTCGAAGCTGTCACTCTTACGTGGTACTTTAATAATTCTACGTGGCGACGATATCGACGAGATTAAACACTAAATATACATAGTAGGTTCCGATCGTTGTAGGTGCTATGCGTTTTCACCGTTCGCCGAGAATAAAGGGCGAGTCCTAGCACGAAGGAGAGCTCCTCGGCAAGTTTCTCATCGGTCCGTTAAATTATTCCGGCTTTCGAGAGCTTCCGGAAATCGTACGGTTGAATTTCCGAAACGTCGAATCCTGGAAAGACGCGGACGTAGATCTTCCTCCATGTGGAACCGTTTCGAGGGAACAAACCGAGAGAGAGAGAGAGAGAGAAAGAGATCGATTCATCGAGAGTGGAAACGGCAAGAGATTCGTTTTTTTTTCCTATTCATCTCGATGAAAATTGTCTGGGATGAAACTTAACGAGAAACACCTTCGTGCAGAGACGCGCCAAAACGTATGAGGTGTTGTAAATATATTCGTTACTCGCGAGAACCGAGCTCGTTTCGTTCCGTTATATCACAATGTGGTCGGTTTTTTCCTTCGTCACGCTTCATACTCGAATTATTCTTTTTTTTGCTTCGTTTTACGTACACATGTAGTTATTGTTGTCTCATCCCTGTATTGTCGATTCCTTACGTTGGTAATTTCCCGATTTTCTCGTTGCATGAAGGCGATGTCGGTAGAGATAGAGAAATAAAGTTGGGCTTATAATATTATATTATTTATATATATATATATATATATATATATATATATATATATATATATATATACATATACATACACATATATATACATATATATATAATATGCTTAAAATCCGCCGATAATACGCATTTGTATATATATATATCTATTTATATTTATTTATATATATATTTTTTTTGTTCTGTTCTTGTTTCTCGTATATGTCGCATATACGCGTGTATATAAATTAAAGATTCGTTAGGGGCGCTATACGCTGTAATAAATAATACGACTCGCGCGTGTACGCGCACGTAGCACAGTCGAGATACTGAATTATTTATTTGACGTCAGTCTTGTGTGAGGCGGGATCGTAGCTCGCTAACGTATTCTCCTTTTTTCTCTCCTTTCCACCCTCGATTCCTTTTTTTTTCCTTCTTCCCTTTCGACATGCCATCGCGTCGATCGTCTGCGCGAATTTTCCTTCCTTTCTTTTTTTTTTTCTATCTTCTTCTTGCCATTTTCATTCTTTCCTCTCGCGATGCCGAACGCCGATGGCTGACATTCATTCAATTATACGCGAATAACTCGAAATGTCTGCCCGATCGTAATGAGCCGGCAATTAATTATCGTCCGCGGATCGACCAACGACGACGACCGAGCCACTGGATAAATATCTTATTAAACGTCGCTCCTTCTTTCGCCACTTCTTTTTCTGTTTTCCTCTCCCGTTTCTTTCGCCCTCGGATCGATAGCGAGCTCGATCCGGTTGCACATGCGCGCCGAACAGACCAAATCATTAACGCGACTCTTTCTGGAAATTCGCGGCGAATGTATAAAGGCATACGTATGTTTGTTCTCGCTGGGACCACGTTTCGTTGCTCCTCGATCGTCTCTCGAAAAGAGCGAGAGCGGAATTTCGCGAGTTTCGACGCGCTTCGTCGCGGAATTCCGCCCTGAAGGAGCCGCCGCTTGTATCGAGTCATTCGAAAAATCTTGCGTTCCTTTTGCCGGCTCGCTATTGCAATCTAAATCTACTTGTACCTGTTTGACGTGTAATATAGATTTAAATCATTTTAATAATTATCAAATCTAAGCACAAATATAATTTTTGCCCTTATTTTAAATTTAGATTCGAAGCAATACCAAAAATTTTCAATGTAATTAAAAATATGCATCCCTCTTTCGGTCAGGGTGAAGGACGAGGAGGAAATTTGATTGTGAGGGTACAAACGCGAGAAAAATGTCAAGTTCGTGTAAATGCAAAATATGCTTCTAATGTTCAAAATTTAACTGATTTATGTCTTGATGATCGTATCGTTATACAATCGCGAGTTATCACAGAAAATGCTGCAATGAAATTTCTCTAAAGCGAATACACCCTGGCGATATTTAAAATAGAAATTTCATCCAAGAATCGTAGACTTTGTTAAAATTGATCCAGCGATCATTTATACTTCAAGAAAGTCCAAATCGCGAGATTCACGCTTCCTGATTATGTGAATTCTATACGTAATAATTAGTAGAGTTACGTAAACGCCATCAGGAGCTGGCGATTCGATAGAAATTCCAATTTTAAAATCAACTACCTCCACGAGCGATATCTCGGGGCGAATTTCCAGAAGAGTCGGGGGCACGTGACAGCGCTACAATTAAACTGATATGCCAATTTTAGTACAATACAACTCCAGTTACGCATTTACCTACCTAAAGGAAATAGGTAAAATCCTCGTGTGCGCGAGGTACACCTACGAAAGGTATTATGTTTCGAAAGTGCGCCAATGGCAGTGTTCGTCGAGAAAGAGTTTTTTCCTCTCCGTTCGATGAAATCGACCGTGCCGAGGCTATCCGGAATACCAATTCCGATCCAATTGAATCTGACTTCGTACTTCGAAATTCCATAGAGCAAAAAAGAAATACCGGCGTTTAAACGAACGAAATTTCTCAGCCGGCATCGGTTGATATTTTCTACCCCCCGAAAAGTACAATCGGAAAAAAAAAAGAAAATCCCCGCCCTCTTTCTCCTCGGTATATCCTTTGTCTCTCAACGTTAACAACGCCAGAGTTTTTGGCTATGCCTTCAGCATCCAATGCGACGAGCCACGTTTTTCTTCCATTTCGTAATCGACGCGCGCAACAACCCCGATTAATCTCACTTTAGCATATAACGAAACAAAGAATTTCAAAGTGCAACGGTATATCCCAACGAGACGATGGTAGCGTCGTGATTTCGTTATTGAATAGAAATGCACCGTGCAACTCGTACGGTGTATTCCAATTAGATTCCAGTAACTCGGAGGAACCGATCCTATGGGAGGCTGAAAATTCGCATTCTAAGCGCTAAAACTAAAATCACAGCATACACATCCAGACGCGTGGCTGTTCGCGGATAAAGAAATGGAACGAATGGTCTCAAATGATCGATGCTGAAGGTGTTGGATCAACTATTGTGACTTTGCTACGCGATGTACGAAATTCTCTCGTACCTTCTTCGATTCTGCCGCGTGTCCTGCATGGCGTAGGAATCCTTACGCGTATCTGTGCAGCGAATGCTCGCGGCGCTTGCTACCTCTGCGTTCACGCTCGCAAACTGGCTCCGGACTCGGGGGGTTGGAATACGTCAGATTGCTGGAGCCTCGAGGGGGTGGCGCGCACATCGGTGGCGGGGGAGGCGGGAAAAAACTCTGCAAGCACGCCTGATACGGCCAAGCAAAATCGCGCTGGTTAATTACAATCAGATTTGATCATCTGTATTTTCGATAATTTTGAAAAATTGCAAACATGTGGAGAGATTGGAAAGAGTTTCGTGTAATTAGCGATAAAGTTAACGTCTTCGGTACGACGGGCAATCGTTACACTTCTGGAATATGGTCTCAAACAGTTACATCGTATTTTAATGTTACATGAATTATGACTTTTTATGCAATAACGGTACTTTCGATGAATATTGCAGGAAATGTCGCGGACTAACCGCAATGAAGCTGTCACGAAGTCTATATGACTGAATAAGTAATGATAAATGACCTCATTCGGTTCATGGATGACTATAGCCGGTGATCGTACCGAAGAGGTTAAATAATTTTCTCGATATATTATATTTATGGACAAAGGTTCTTTACGTTCAATAGATTCTTAAGTGGTGCTTTCGTTTAAAGATTATAACTGAATGATAAAAGTTAACGGATGATAAAACTTGAATAATAAAAGTTACTCTCTTTGGGTTTCTCAATTAAATTACAAGATTTATAATAGAGCAACGGATTAAAATACTAAGGATAAAAGGAATGAAATACTAAGTCACAGGAACCTTACCTTCGCGCTACCCCTGGACGAAGACTTTGAGAAAACGCTGTCCTGATCGCTGCTTACACTAGGCACGGGCATTGGTACTGCATAATCATAGGTAGCATCTGCACAAAACAACATATTCCTTCTTCCTATTCAACTACTCCAGATAACAATCGGTAGAAAAATACCGCGAAGTGTCTCCGACAGACTTCATCGAGAGGTGGAATTAAACGTGAAACGACAAACTTACCAGACTGCTCGACGCTGTCATGAAGATCCTTGTTGTCTATTACAACGGTGCTGTATCCGTAATAAGCGGCATGAGGCGGTTCACGATATTTGTTCTCGTGGAAAGGTTCCTGGTACTCGTCCAGCCTGACATCTCCCAAAAGACGATCGTTCAGATCTCGCGGCAGGGTCGTCAGTTTCGTCCCGCCATAACGATCGTCGAGTTCCTCGACCCTGTAGGTCATCAAGGAAGGATCCTTCTCCGTCGTCCCGTACGCGGATTCCGGCGATAGATGCTGATGATTGCTCGATGGAATTGCGCTCTTAGCACCAAGAGGACTAGCGAAGTTCTTTCGTTGCCTGTGACGCGAAACGATGAGGAAGATCGCGACCGCGAGAAGGAGGATCACGGCGGTTAAAACGCCAATGATTACCGCCATATAAGTCGGATCGTCCTGCTTGGCGACCGGCACCTCGGCCTGAAGGGGATTGTCACGCGCCGAGATCCGATCCCGTAATCTCGGTGCCTCGGTCGTAGGTGGTGCTTCGGGAGTGAAATTGCCATGAGCGAGGTCTGGAACAAAGGAGCAAAGACTCGTCTCGTGATCTCCGAGCATCACCAGCATGCTGGTACGATTGTAAAAGCGATTGTAATGGAAACCGCGTCGACGAGAGGAGGACGACGAACGAACAATCTGCTGTTTCCTTGCTACTCACCGGAGTCAAAGGTGATCTCGCTGATCATGACCCAACGCAAGGCGAAGCTGAACTTCAGTTTGACGAACTTGCCGATTCTATGGTGCAACTTGATCGTCACGTTCCGGGAATACTCGAAGATCTTGTCCTCCATGTAGGAATAGACGATCGGATCACCTGTGTAATATTTACCGCCGACGCTGAACATTATGCTCACCTCGGAGAATACCTGAAGCATAAACGAGGACGAATGCCTGTCAGTCTGCGTCTCTGAGATCGGTTTTTACGGCATTCGTGGAAGATTGGTCATGTTCGGCGTTAATTGCGCGGATGAATTGTAGGAAAATATGTATAAACGATAATTAAAACGGTATCTTGCGCGGAAAAGATAGAATCGAAGTTAGCCTGCCGCGAATACAGCCGACGGATATTTATTATCGGTATAACGAAGAGGTTTATTCAGCGTACACTCGGTTGACATCGACGTCTTTGATAATTGCGAAACCTCCGTTCCTGCGCTTCCAGGGAGCGTAGACGCGTGGAATGCTAATTCCACTTCGCGAAAGCGCAAGATAGTTGCGCGCACTGAATGCAAGGCGGAAACTAAGAGCAGTGCAGAGAAAGAGAGAGGGAGAGAGAGAGAGAGAGAAAGAGAGAGAGATGGAAAGGACTCTCTAGTAGGAGAGGTGAAGCGCGGGGGTTGAAGGCGGAGATTACAAAGCCGAGATTATCTAACTCCCTTAGCCTCGAGAACGCAGCGAGGACGCGTATGGATTTTCAAGGCAGTGCCGTTGAAGCCCGCTGAGACTCCTGGGTTCGAGCAAGGAGGATGAGGAAGTCGAAGAAGACGAAGTGGCGGCCGCGAATCCGCGGAGAGGCGAAACCGAGAGCGGGAACGCAGAAGAAGATAGAGAGAGGAAAGGCTGGCTACGGCTTTGAAGTGCTGTCTTTCAGAAGACGTGTCCTATCCGCGCGAGCGGGTGCTTGTTAATAGAAGGGGACGTTTAGGGGTGGTTGCTACCACCTCCCATCTCGCCCCCGACTATAGACTGCCGACTTGCCAGACTGTCGGTATTGTATTTGAATACGTGGCGTATCTTCTCTCCGGGTCGTTGCTTGCTAGCATTGTGCGTACGAGCAAGAGAGAGAGAAAGGCAGAGAAACGGAAAGAGAAGTCCCTACCGTTTCTCTCGGTTGCTCTTCGACTTCCCTTCCACCCTTCCTGTCTTCCGTGAACCTTCCTTCCTCGGCATTCCCCTCGAGTCGAAGCCGAGCCGGTGTTTCTGCTGCCCTCGTCGACGCCACCTCTCGTTTTCTACCACCTCGTGGTTCTCCGGTTCGCCCGGTCGCGAGCATACAATCGAGCCGGAGCTGGGTAATGAGGCGCTCCATTCAAATAAATCTTGATACCGGTAGGAGAGTGTTTCGCGGCCCATTATATAAGATGAAGCGATCCCCGCATGAAACGACGCTACGGAGGAAAATTTTCATGGGACGGTTAACCAATTCCATGGCGATTCCAACGACAAAGAGAGAAACTGAACTTTCTTCGTCTTCGTGGATGAAATCATTGCGTATCCGTACGTACGTTACTTTTCTCCGTGTTTTGCGTCTTACACGACGTCGAATTTAATCCCTCGGTACGAGCTGATTCAATCGTTTCACGTCCCTGAACGATTACACGCTTTTGTTCCAACGAGAAACCGTTGCATGGTTACTCGACTATAAAACCCACAGATTTGTTCGAGTAACGAGGGAGGTTTTTCATTGAAATAAATCTTGATAGCAAGAGAAGGCTATTACAGAGAAATTCGTGGGCAGAGGAACGCGAGGGTGGAAAATTTTCATAGAACGGGCAACACCCAGGAGCGAGCTACCGGGTGGTGGCAGGGTCGACGTCAGCACTGCCACGATATCCCGACGACCACCGCGCGTTGTTGGGCTCTCCCTGTAAAACCGGGCGCTTCCAACCCGCAGGTCGTTTCCTCTTTCTCTTTTCATCCGTTCCAGCCGAACCCAGGGGCTAACCGTTGTTGCGCCTCGTTACCCATCCTACGTCCGACCTTGACTCCAGCGTGGAAACTGGATTTCATGCCATATACCGTCACTCGCTTTCTCTCTCTCCCCATTCCCTCGCCGAGACTCTCTTCATCCTTTTTCTTCTTCTTTTTGGAGGGGTCTCCTCCAGGCGCGGATTAAAGGCCGGCGCGAGATCTTGGTGCGCATTTTGCCACGACTGTCTGTTTCGCATTTTTGCACTTTTTCTCTTTCTCCTCGCTCGCCCAACTTTATTTTTTATTTCGCAGTTACGCTCCCGCTGCCGGCTCGAGTCACCGCCCAGGGCTCTTCCAATTTCCTCTCCCGGCATACGCGTATCCATCGTCCGTAATTCTTTTTTTTTTCCTGCCCATTTTCGCGGATATTCGCTGGGTAATTGAGAAGGAAATTTGCAAATAGTATTCGGGACCGTTTATGCGGAAGCGCGAGTAGAAAACGGAAATACCGTCGGTTTCGGTTTACGCTCCCATATTAATTAGAGTGTGGACGAACCGAATTATCGAAGAGGGAGGACAATGAAATCGAATCGGGGACTTCGTTTCATGCCGGAAATTTCTATTTCACGCTGCTCTAATTACCCGGGAAATATTCCTCGATAATAGGGAAGAAGGAATTTGCGAAGAGGAGGAATAATAGTCGAAGAGGGAACGAAAGTATTACCACTTGAAGCTAACAGACTGCGAACGTGACTTTTGGCTGTGCATGTTGTTGAACGTAAGTACGTGACTGTTCTCCGGGCCAAAAATCTGCCGGAGGGTTCGTTCGTGGGGATAGGAAGATCACGATCCGCAAATGTTAGGGAAGGCTCTGGTTTCTCCTACCGCGTTTTCCTCCCGTTTTACTCTTTTTGCTCGTTTATATCTCCCCATAATCGCTCCGCCAAACCACCACGATCGGGGATTATTCTCTCGACTCCGATAGTATTAATTTGTAGAATTTATATTAGACCACTTTGGGCAAATATTTCCGCAAAAATATCTACTTTCCTTAATACTGGAATAATTGGCACGTTCGATCGTCATTGTATTTCTATTCCGTTGGTATTATTGTAATTATTAAAAGAAGACGAATACTGCATTACAAGGATTAAATATTGAACGTACCGCGTTCCTCAGAAATTTATGAGTCTCGCGCCATGATATTAACTTATTATCGCCGCTTCAAATAATTAGTATGAAAATAATTGAATTTTAATCACTGCACTTTGTGACTGATCTTTCAATAATGACTACTGATTGACCTTAATTTGAAAATAAGTCTCGATACCGCATCCAATTGCTGCCACGACTATCAATAAATTATACCAAGCGTTAAAGATCAATTTTACGTAATTTTGTATCGTACCCAGATAAACTATTCTTAGAAGCTTAAACCAGAAACCATTCCACACTAACAACTTCTCCATTTCTCCGATTGAACTCACCTGAACGTCTTTGGTAAACTGATTGTTGCAATAAATGTGCACAGCGGAGAACTCCCTGACGTGGTCGAATTCGAACTTGATCTCGAGCGGATGACCGGACCTGGTGTCGTTCCTCCAGCCGACCCATCCCTGACCCCTGTCGTAATCGTAATAACCCATCTTGAAGTTATCCGGGCCGATCTTGCCATCTGTCAGTTGTCCCAGGCCACGTAGAAGTTGGCCGTCCCAGTAACCGTCGTAAGTCGCGTCGAAGAACTCCCAGTTGCCGCGCTTGTCACCCTGGGGCATCGAGTACGAAACGATACCGTCGTTCCAGGGACAACCGTAGAGCTCGACTCGCATGCAGACGGTACGGCGATGATAACTGTATGGCAAAAATCGAACTTTGCTGGCCCACATTGGCGGCTCCAATTCGTGCTTCGATTCCAGATAGGTGTTCGTGTTTCCTTTGATCACCTGAACAGAGTTATTGAAAGGAGGCGTTAGTTTTGAAGCAAGTAATTTGCAATTTTTAACGCTAGAATTACCAAGGCAGTCAAGATGACTGCTTTTTAATTTTTTGGAAAAATTCCAGAAATTTGTAGGGAAGCCATACGATAGAAATTCCATGTCTGTCTTATAAAACATTAATTATTTAGCTGATCATATTCTTTGCCGCTTGATTCCTTCTTTTTATGCTTCAATACAACGGATTTAATTTTGGTAGTTCTAATGTTAATCATACAAGTGTAAATAATGAGAGACGGAATTTAGGACGGAGAATTAGCGAAAAGCTAGCGAAAGTTAGTGATATTAGTTACTTCTTTTTTTGTACAATGTTTCTACTAAAATTTCACTTCAACAGCACTGTACATCGGAACGAAATAAAAGAGTTTATTAGTACCATTCGCGAGTGTTTTATTAATATTTCCCGATTTCTATGATAATTTTATGCCCACGTTTTCAGGATCCTCACGCTTCAGCCGTAAGGGTATACGGGGCGGAAAGCCCGACGTTCGAAAAATGAATTCTAAAAATTTCTCAAAGCGCTATAAACCGCGGAAGATAAATTCTCCTGCGAATCGCGAAACGTTTTACGAGAGACGTTACCAAAGCGTATTCTGCCCGCTGCGATTTCTCGTTTCATGCCCTCTTAGAACAACGCGCATTCTATTCCGACGTCCGAGGCGAAGACCGAAACGCACGTATCGTCGAGGAGGATCGGAAATTTCTTCGACACCGCTGTCGAGGCTCGTCCCTTCGAAACAAAGGACCTCTTATTTTCTACTTACGAGCTTGACAGCGCCTCTCGACTCCACGAGCACGAGATTCTCACGTATGACCGGTTACGTGACCGTCGTTTATCGCGGTCGTAATACCGACAGGTGCAAACGCTCTTTCATTTCCGTCTCCCGATATCCCTTCCTTGCCGTGCTATTTTCGACTCCGTCTGGATGCAATTCTTTTCGAATTAACAACTACGTGTGCCCTTTCCGTCCTTTAACACTAACTCCGCCATCCGCGGTCAAATGATCTGTTCATCGGAACGAAAATTCGTAATTTTTTGTATTATTAGCTAAAGGCTGTTTTTTGCGATGTTTCCAATAAATTAACGATCTCCTGCACATCTTTTGGGAAAATACTACAATTATTTTACAACCAGTCGAATGACCGTCCCTGGTAAGAATAGAAGCTCGTAAAGTGCTGGTGCGGTTAGTGTTAATACGGCGTATTTCAGTTCGTAAGTGACTCATTTTTGCAGGGAACATGAATTTTCTGCGGATCAGGCTCGATTTTGTATGAATTTCTGTGATTAAATTGTGAGTGACTAGAATCGTAAGATATCTTTAACTTGCAAAAACACCAGACATGACAACTGTAATTTTAACTGAAATGTTTTGTAAAATTGCAACAGCGTATTATTCCACACTTCATTTATAATAAATTCGATGCAAAGTCCCATTAATCTTTTTTTTTGGAAGAAAACCTGCTGGTTACTCAAGATCGTAAGGACAGCACTCACAGGCGCATTTTAAATCCTCCGTAATTTATTAACAACTAAAATATCAAATATTCGACTCCTTCCAAGTCACAGCAAGCGAAAGCAGATTAATCTCTGCTGAGGTCAGCTCGGAAGGCACGATAAAGTTTGCTCAACCTCAGAACACGGTTGAAATACCCCGACACGTGCTAATATCGTGTTTCGCTCCTCTCCGGTGTGTTTTCTCGTTCTCTTTAGATGCTACTTTCATTTCAGATACAGTGGCACGATCGCGGCGAGGAAACACGATTAAAAGACGATTCCTGGCGAAGTAAACCGGCACGTTCCGCGGAAGGGTGGCCCGGTAATTGGGACCGGCGGCTGACACCGTTTTATTTGCACTCGTTATATCCACCGCGACTTCGTGCCCGATGTTTAGCGCATCGAACATACACGACCAACTCACGGGACGATGAAATACAATGAGGCGACACATGAGAAATTCTGCTCCCGCCGTTCCCGACGGAACCGCATCGTAGACAACTATCACGTGCTTACGTTTCGCGAAGGACGTGAGAATCGTTTCTCCTTTCCGCTGCAAGAATTTAATGGACGCGCAACTATCGGATGTACGAAAAATGCTCATTAAAATCTACGAAATATGTCCGACGAAACTTCTCCGATAGAAGTGCTTTTGGTGAAAGGAGAGCAAATGTTTCTGGCGACATTTTAGGCGATTAATTTATTGACGATGGCTGTCGAGAATATTTTTTACTTGATTCGTGCGACATAAATTTTAGGGGTTGGAATTTGACTGAAATTTCAAGCGCTCTGAGAGATTGTCGTGGAGAGTCTTTTAGTTTTATTGTAAAATGGAATGTTGAAGTGCAACTTTGTAGATTAGCGGCTGCGAATTTTGAAGTATTTATGAATTCCTACTGTGCAAAGCGTTCGAGTGTAATTATCAATGTTGATATTAATACTGCAAATTTTATGCCCAAAGTTTAATTGGACAGATAGAAACAAAATTGATCACATGCTATAAACCTATATTTAAAATTACGTGCCCTAGGCGACAAAATCACGATGATGCTTGAAAGATAGA
Organism: Cerceris ruficornis; assembly: GCA_963989415.1. Taxonomy (NCBI): domain Eukaryota; kingdom Metazoa; phylum Arthropoda; class Insecta; order Hymenoptera; family Crabronidae; genus Cerceris; species Cerceris ruficornis. Next base: position 12,629,926 of record OZ022518.1, on the reverse strand, counting down.
ATAATATGGACAAACATCTATCGTTTAATAACCGCGCAAAAACAGTGCTTCATCACAGATAACACCGTATCGTCGAGAGGAAATTGATTAAAATATCATTGGTACCAAATCAATAAAATATCATACGTACTCCCCGTCGTTTAAACCGATAATTTATAACGAGCCAAAGAAAGGGTTGCCCAAATGGTCGTACCGTTCCAAGAAACTAGCGTTCTCCATTCAGAGAGGCGGATGTCCCGAAAGATCGGGGCGCGAAAGAGGGGCGAACGAGAGGGCGAAAATACGACGGCATTTACGAGCCGTCGACTCGTCCACCAAGAAAAATAAGTAATCTCGATATTTATCTCTACGCCCACGCGTTCCAAGACGAAAGCGTGCTCGCAGACCGATTCCTCGTCAAGAGACTTTTCCATGCCGCGAACGAACGATCGTTCCTTAAATTATTCCCGAGCCGTTCGTGGCTGGGCTCTGTCTCGTTTGCTCTCCTTCTCTCTCTCTCTCTCTTTCTTTCTCTCGTCACTTTTCGTCGTAGACAAATTCCAGGCAGAGCCGAAGTCGTACCAAGGCGTGGCGTGGGACCAACGCCCATTTTATGTTAATGTTTTCGTGCGTCTTGCTCCTGAATCGTATTCCGTAGGCCGCTACCGTCAGGCCTCCAACGGAACACAGAAGTCGCGTTGATGGCTCGTGTCGTCGAGAAAGATCGTGACGGATAAGACCTTCTGACGGTTTAATTAAACGAGGATACACACTGGGTGGTCCGACGTATATCTACGAATTCATGGACGCGACGGGTATTTCATGGACCACCGAGTTTTTTTTCCCTCGTTTTGATCGAACGATCATTTCACGTGGAGGATGGTGATATAGAGTGACGCTGCGGATTTTTGTTACAGCGATTTTATTACGCGGATCGTATGTCTGTAATTACTTTCTATCGGACAAACATCGATTTTGCAATTAACGAACTATTCTGTATATCTTTCTGAAATGGAAACGAACGATAGTCGGCACGGGTTTCTGCTAAATTCATTTCGCAAGAGCGTCAAACGACAAACTCCAATTTACTTCTCTTCGGACGATACTTTTTCCGGGGTATCTATTTCAACAATTTCAATATTATAAGTCATATTATAGCCTTTAAGTATACGCAGTATATCACAGGATCATATAATAAGGTGCACGTATTTTATGGAGACGATTAATTTAACTACCCCGCACGAGCCTAGAGGAGGAGAAGGGGGGAGAAAAGGAGGAAAGATAATTTATGCCCCTCCGCGCATCTCCGTCATACCAAATACGGCCATTTAAAAATATTAGATACATCCCGTGCCTTTTTTTCCACCTTTTTACCGAATAGACTATAAATGCCGGCCGTTGACAACGGGCATGGCCAGGTACCACCGACGTCGCCCGCTTCGGCTCGAGCTGTTAGGAAAGATTATTCGTCGGATAAGCCCGAGTGTCGTTGTGTAATTAAGCGGGGAACCAGCGTGGAGCTCACAGCGGGAGAAAGAGACACGAATTTCTGCAGATTTATCCCCACCAGGTATTTCGCCGCGAGGTTTTTGGGTGGCCCCTTTCGTTCGGACTGGTACCTGTCTCCTGTTCTACGTGCGGACAGCGTAGGCTCATAATGAATGTTGTCGAACAAGCCGCCCCTCTTTTTTTTTCTCGACCGACACGTTTCCACGAATAATGGCCGATTAACGAGAATTCTGCAGTTACTTCGCCTTTATCGCCGCTTTTACGTTTTAATCGTCCGAACATACAACGAGTATCGCCGACGCGACTGTAAAACGAGATTCCTCCTGATACCGCGATCGAGTCGTTTTAATTTATCATCAAGCGCTCGTGAGAAAGGGCAATGTTAATTGTGCAATTCCTACGTTATGTAAATAATTTATCTAATTTTGTTGAATCTCGTATCTGATCGAATATTAAAGCACCTGAATCATTCAACCGAATTAAACGTTGGAGATTTGATCGACGAGAGGAAAAGGCAGCAAGTTATCGGTAGATAAACTACGGATATAAAAATGCCTCTTAACGAATCGATTGAAATGTACATATTATAAAAATACGGCATTGGACCAGGTCTACCAAGTTTGTATTGGTATCGGTGTAAAAACGTGTCTAGATACCGAAATTAAATCCCAAACGTTCGAGTCTGCTTTTACGAAGAGGAAAGGTGCGGCACGACTAAAAAGGATGCGTCACTTTTTTTTAAAGGAAGCACCCGCAAGGTGAAAGTCAGATTGTAACGGTATGTAAATGGATCTGCAGACGACGAAGGGAGGTTAAATTTCCACGAATTCGACCTTCGTGAGGTTCTCCATGTACCTTCGAACGACCTCGCCTATTCAGGTGGGGTACGTCTATGTAGGTGAGTCGAAATCGTCTGACCCGCGTGCACGCGACGACTTTCCCTTCCCTCATTTTATTGATCCATCCTCCTATACAAATAAGCCCGAAGCACCCTCTCTACGTACTAACTTCCAAGGAAATCCACCTCGGCTGGACGTTCACCTCCTTTTTTCCTTCGCTCTTTTTTCCCAGAAATCCTAAAGGTTCCTAGAGAATCGTTCTCGCATTTTCACCAAACGAATCCACGGGTACACGGTTCTTTCATCGATTAAGAAGAGATTCCATGTGCGAAAAGAACATCGCGGGATTCGAAACAAAGTGTTGAATTCCGAGTGAGGATTTTTCAGAAAAAAATATCACAAACTTACCGCGCCAGAGACTGCGGTCCGCAAAGAAAAACGATGTATCGCGAGACCGTACGAGGAAGGCTGAAAAACTCGGCAAATGAAACTGCACGAGGAAAGATTTTTTTTCCCCTGTTTTCAGTAATTACATGAAAAAGCGAGACTGGAATTACATTCGTTAAAAGACGCGCTTGTAATGCCTTTGGGCTGAATTTAACGTAACGTCATACAGAAACGAATCAAAAATCGTCCTCCCGTCCTCGAACGAAACCTTCAAATTTATATCCAAAAAAAGAAGTTAAAAAACAATTATATACCCCCTTAATATTTTGTAAAGCTAAAAGAAGAGAGAAAATTCCATGCCTCGACCGGTTCACCTTGGAAACGCGTGTCTTTTTTCAAAAGTTATCGTGTCGACCCGAGCACCGTCGCATTTCTCTGCCGTGTTACAGCGAAACTGCGTTAACGAAGCGGCACGTTATCGGAGGGTTACCTGCATTAGAAATTCTTCAGCGACGTATATCACGTCGGAGAGCAGTCGGTTTCTCGTCTGACGCTCGTTACACCTTTTAATTTCGAGAATTCGCTGGATTCTTCGGCGAGTAACACGGTAGATAGGATGCACGTAAGCACCTAATAACGTATACCGCGGCAAATAAATTCACGTTGGACATACAGAGTCTATTGTTAGCGTTTGCTAATTAAAGTCGTAGGTTCACGGTTGCCGATCTATCCCCGGTAAATTGCATCGAGTCCTCGGTACTTTTGAGGGCAGCATATTACATTTGAGATTTACGTCTTGTTAACGTCACGGCTTCAGTTACCGGCCATGCACGGACCGCAGAGTTGCGGACACCACTACAAATCATTCTCAATAATCTCAGCGAGCTCGTTTTATGCGAATTGCACCGTGACTAAATTTAACCGCGTAATTCCGCTTACGCGTAACTCCGCGAATCTCACGGATTGAAACGTTCCGGCCCTTTAAATTCAATTGAATTATCTGCGCGATCCAATTCAACGCTCAGGTTCCTGCAATTCGAGACCTCGATACCGAGGTGAAGTTGATCTGGGGGAATCGTAAGGAATCTTTCGAGGGTAGCGACGAAGGTTTCCGAGACTTCGCTATCGTATTTTACCGTTTTGTTCCATGTACAGCACTGTGGGGGTATCTGTGGCCACAGTGAAGGGAAAATTTATGCTGTTTGCACGTCCCTGTTTAAGACCATAGATCCTATGAAATATTCAAAATCTCATTTTTATCGTCCGCTTCCCATACTTATTCGTTTCAATATTTAATCTAAACCGCGAGGACATCCTCCGGCAGATAAGATACCGAAACTAAATTTACTCCTTAATCCATTATCTTCTACAAATATTAGATCATTTTTTGCTTGAAAATCTTTTGCTTTTTTCCTGACTTCCTACATTCTCTTCTCTCAGAATCTCTTCAAACGTATCCAACAAATTAGATCCTTATCTGCAATAATTAGAAATTTACCTCTTCACCGCGAACGTCCCTGTACCGGACCCATTTCCCAAGCTTCGGTCGCCAATATTCGAGCATGTAAGCCTCGGAATATTCCGCACCCTGGCCGTTACCGAAACGGCCCTGGGTCCCGGTGGCGGTGATCGTATGGACCGTGTGAAGATCGATTTCCAACCACTCGCGCGGCTCCGTCGTGATCTGCTGCTTTGGACACCATGCACCACCGAGGCTTTCTTGCCTCAGCCTGAAAGTATAAATATTTGCTTTAGAGATTACCGCACTTCATTCTTCCATTCCTGCTTTTTCCGCTGGGTATACACAGACGAAAGGGAGAGAAAGCTCCGAGTTTTTCGAAAGTTTGGATTCTCCGTTTGTGTCCTTTCTAAATATTTTAATTTCCGAGCCAGCCAGCAGACGTGGACCAAGTGCAGCGTTTTAAATGTTGATAGGTTGGGATTAAAATAAATCCTGCAAGTCTTAATATTTTCTAAAAGTATCATCTGTCGAGAGTATTGTCAGGGGGTTGTGTGTTTCTATTATCTTTTGTTTATCGTTCTGTTGTTTTTTTAAAAGGAAGGCACGGGTTGGAATTATTGCCTGTGACTCATTTAATCGCGCAGAGTTGAATACGTAGAGTGTTTGTACCTGTATTGGCATAATAGATTCATTGATAATGCGCTCGGATCGTGTTGTACCGCATTATCGGTGTCAATTTTAATCAAAGATATTTTCGCAATCTGTCACAGAATATTGAAAGCTAGATGAATAATGACGGGCTGTGATTGGCATTAGAGCACAGCACGAATACGTTGGTAAATATTCGACGTCAGTCATGGTTTAACAGATGTCATAACTCTGCTATAATCTGAGATATTTTTGAATCTATGGGCGGCGGAGAAAAATTTCGCTAACAGTAGTTTTCTTCTTTTCAGATGGCCGGATGTTTTCTTTCCTCGTAGCTTAATAACATCTTTTCACACGAGTTCAACGACCTACAAGGTCATTCAAAGTCCATTCACGGCTTGTGCTTCGATAAATTCAGACACGATTACAAGCGCGACTGAGTCAGCGCTTAGAAAGTTGCAGCGGTGCATTGATGCAGATGGCCATCGTTTCGAACATCTTTTATGAGCTAACAATCGTGAATTCCCAAGCTTTTGTGACTCGGTATGACCTTGTATCGCGGGTCGTTGAACTCGATTCAAGAGTTCCTATCTCACTGCGAGAAAAACCATATCAATTCCTTTGATAATCCAAAGGAGATCTAGATATCTCCACGACATCGGGATCTGCAAGAATATTGCTATTACCATACAATAATCTTCTTGCTACCGCAACTTTCCGCTGATAAAATCGTTCTCCAGCGGTCACCCTATCGAAGTTACTTGTCCTTTCTTCAGAAGCCGATAGTTACTGTCGCGTCCCGCATATTAAATTCAACTGCACGCAGTACCATCGAATAATCGACGTATTAACGAAGTAACTTTGTAGAAAGAGAGAGGACGGTATAATCGGAAATGGTGAATCGCAGAAAGGAAATCGTATAAATACGTGATCCTCCTGGTAGCTGACGGCTAACCGTCACCTCGTCGAAACGATACGGGGTGAAATTATAATTTATCGATCGACTGCGACCGCCGGATGGCATGAATTAAAGATGAGCTGGCACCGCGAGAACGACGACGGGGAAGCCACTTCGAGCCGGCTAATAATTGTATTCGCACATACCTTTCGCGAACTCGTCTATGCCATTAAAAAGCCTTCCCCTCGTCGGTGATTGCCGCGAAAAACGCGTGTTACCCTGGTATGCCGACAACGATTCTACTAACCGCAAAGAAAACCAAAGAGCAAATCCCTTGGAATGAAATAGCTTCATTCGGTTCCCTCTGATGTCTCACTTTTCCTCTTCCTCCTTCGCGATTCAATTTCCATCGTTACCTCTTCCTTTAATTCCCAACGTATCTTTGTCGTTGTTTTTACATTATTTTACTACTTCCACATTTACCGCACCTCTTTCAAGCAAGATTCAAGAGAGGGTTCCGTGGACGTAAACAAAGAAGAAGGTACTCCGAGCAGCCCTAGCAAGCGAAAGCGAAGAAGAACAACGTGGAGGAACCAAAGAAACGACCGGCTGGGGCAAATGAATTTTCCCAACGAGGGTTATATACGGGCTGGGCAAAAATGTTCTCGTTGCAATAAAGAGGTGAGCTACCGAGGGCTTTTCTGAAGCGTCAGAATTTTAAGCGTTGCTTTGACGCGAACGATAGTAAAACCAACCGACCAGGAGTTCGTCGTATGTCACCGAGGGTGAAGTTTGGCAGCGAAGAAGAGGACCATGAAGAAAGAACGAACGGGCAAAGTAAAACGAAAAGAAAAAAGAGAAGGGAAATGTGAGAAACAGAAGGAGAAAGCGAAAGAGGCCAAGAGAGAAAAAGGGGAGAGAAACGTAGAAAGGTAAATAGGAATACAGGGATAAACGGAAAAGAGAGGGAGAATATCCAGCACAGAAAGACCATAACTCATAGCCCATTAAGAGAGCTCGAACTGCCTCGCTGCCACTTTGATACAGTCCAGGGCATCAAAGACATTCCGCGTGTACGGCACCCGGCTCCACGATAAATCTCAGAACGGACGATTACGCCGAGTTCAGCTGCGAGCTGCCACGTCGGCGAAATCGCCGCCGCCGTGCGGCCTTTAGACGAAGAGGCCGATTATCGAGAGGAATGGTTTGTCGAACGAGAACGAAGGGAGTCAGTCAGTTGAGCTTCTGAACTCAGACTTACGATCTGTCTGGAGGAGGATGATTTGTTGCCTCAGGAGAGAAGAGGCTCCCCTTTGTGACCTGTCCAACCGCGCGGAGTCGTTTGATGAAAATGTTCTTCCCGCGAATGTGACCACTTTGGATCGTTTTCTCACATTTTTTTGATCCTCAATGGCCGTGTTGTGGTTTCTTCGTAAAACATTCATTTGTATCTTGGGCAAAATTTCTCTTTGATCTGAACCCTTCCGTTCTGCAATTTGCGGCGAACGCTGGACGTCGAGGAACGGAAGTGAGGACGTAGAAACGAGAAATGCGAAGGGGATGTTTAAGGGGATGTATCCGTTGCTTGAATCTTGGTAGGTTGGTATTTAATAATACTCTCAAATTGGATAATATATGCAATGTTAACATGTTAATGTTATATAAATAAAGTACTACTGAATTGTGTGTTTACTATTAATATTTCTATTTTACGTAGACATTTTAGTAGAAGAAGTTATCTTTCAACAAACATGACAATACGCAGGGAAGAATGGAGAATAATTATGTAGGAACGGAATTTCTTACACTCATAAATATTATTAATTTTTGGAATTAGTGTGGATGGTTTGTATACAAACGAGAGTGAATGTTTAGAGTTCGTGATTTGGGAGGCAACGGATGTCAGGGCTAGCATGAATGTTTAGTCTATGGATAAGGAGAAAATTAGTGAGTGCAACAGAGAATGCATGCTGTGAGAAAGAGTATCGAGGGTGGATGCGTGCGTGAATTTGGGAAGAGTGGCAGTTGAGAACATGCAGTTGAGTTGAGAGTTCAGAGGGCGAAAGGCATAGCGTGAGTGGAGAGAGCTTTAGTGAGAGATTCAGAGTTAGAGTAATTTTAGAGTTATTAAGAGTTTTATGTTTTTTATAGTTATATACATTTAGTAAAGTAAATCACTAGTTTTTAAATTACATGCGTTCAGTTTAGTTTCTAAGCTACGATATTATCAGTTAATTTTAAGAGAATCTATTCCATTTCTTCGAGGACGAGCACCGATAATCTTTGGGGGCTCGCCCGTGATTAAATTAGAGTAGGACCCTATAATTACTATAAATTTGACCGTGACATTGTAGATTTACAGAAGATAAAGGTCTGAAGAATCATTCGACTAAAATTAGTGCGTACATTCTCCATGAAGAACGTTTCAACGGGTGTCTACGAGTCCTCGAGGACACACTGAGAAAATGTCTACCTTTTAAGGCAATGTTCTTTCATAGTGGATGCGACACTTTGGAAGGAGCGGAGTACACGAGTAATACGAGTTAGACACACGTATTTTAGGGTAAACGGAGTCCTATGGGGTAAATAGGGTATTCACCGGGAAGCCCGCAATATCAGGAAGCCCTGGAAATGCCGTTGAAGAAGGTCTAGACGGTCTACTCGCAAAGAGTGCATACAAGCGACGATATCGGTATTGCATCGAAAAAGGTTTCCTTGCTTTATAGCGCGTGTAAAAGAAAAATATTGCGATGAGTTTCTGCACCTTTTATCAGCCGTTCATTTTAATCATATCCATGTTCCTACGATGATTCAAAGATACACAGAGACGAGCCAAAAATGCTCTGAAAATACTATCCTGAATCTTCTAAAACCAACTGCGCAACCTTTCTTCACGAAGAAACGAAAAAGGGACTAATAATCGCAGAAATCTGGTGTCTCCAAAATTTTAACCAACTAATAAACAAAACCGATAAAAAAAACTAACTGATTTCTCACAAAATATGAAGTTTTCCTAAACTGCTCATCTCCGTCAAAGCTAATTCTAATCTTTCAAAATTTTTCAGTGAAAAAGGTATTAATCACTTTATGCATTATTTTATCACGTAGCCAATCGAAGAATATTTAAAAGCCTTTTTTAAAAAATTGCAGTTTTCGATGCAAACGTGCGAGAGCCAAGCTCGTTAGTAAGATAGGTGGTCCCGATGGAACTTTGTATTTGGGCATTCCCTCTGTATCTCCCTATTCCGTTTCTCTCTTTGGAATGGTAATTAGCTGGCACGTATAATCAAAGGAATATGCGAAGACGGCGTTAACGACGTCTAAGAGCTTCGGTACGCTCGATACAAATGGCTCCGCATGCGGGACATCCCGCGTCATTAATCCTCATTGCGGCTTGAAGGCCGAATTAGACGTGCAGTTTAGTAGCCGGTGATTAATACGGTGACCGCATGGGTCCCGATTCTCCGAGCTATCTCGACCGTGGACAGGATGACGGACAGGAAGAGGATCATCCGTTCAACCGCAAAAGGCATTCGAATGAGAAACGTTATCGCGTTTTACGAACGAGCCCTTTCTTTTATCCTTTCCATCAGACGACGTGATTTTGCTTGTGCCTTTAAAATATCCTTTTTGTCGGTACGCTTTTATAATTTCTCTACACGACGCGCGAGATTTCTCATTGTAATTTCAATACCGTGTCTAGGAATATCCTCTGCGATTTTGTTAATGTCGATAATTAGACATTTATCGATGAGAATTCGAATGTGTGATATTTAATGAACTTGACTGATTATTAGTGGTAACGATGATAAAAGCTGCGAAAGTTTCAGTCAAATGTGTAAGTGTAGAATTTGTGGATTTGAAATACCGCGGTTTCCGGGAAAGAAGTTAGAAATTTAGATTGAGCTAGGGATTCCGCTTCAGACTTCTCTCTCGATTAGTTTAGAGCTATGATATGACATGACTTAATAGACAAATTACAAGTGCAAATATACGAAAATATGTCGGTCCATCGTTTCTGTCGATCCAGGCAATAATTTATTTCACCGTAAATACGTTAACGGAACGCCATACGGTCTCGACTGTGTATCCACACCGCCGCGCGATCCGCAGGGGGATTAATTTTATCATATTTCCGAATGCGTATTGCATCATATTTGCATAATGCGCTCTATAAACGACACGGTAATTCACTCACCGTCCGTGATGCGGCCCGACGTTTCCGCTATCGAAACTCGAGCTCGCAGTGATGTCTGCATCAGGAATCGCGCCAGACTCCATCCCCAAGGGTGCTATGCATTGTGCTGCAAACAAAGGAAATTGCTTCGATTACACATTCGTTCTCCATGCTTTACCTACAAAAGGCTACTATCTCCGATTTCGTGCGTTCTAATAGCTGATAAATTTCGAATATCACGGTATCGGCCCCTAACGCGTTAACATCCAACGGCAGATTAACCGGTTAATCGAATTATTGTTTCGGCGTACAATACAATCAACGAGCCTCGAACGAATGGTATAACGAGCCGATTGAACGCCGGCGAACTTTCGGTCGTTACGTTAACTGTGAAAGTGCGTGAAAGGAAAATTGCGTAAATTTCACACAATACGGTATTCCTCGTATCAAGGCTTTTTCACGGCTGATTTCCGTCGAGGCCATCATTAAAACTTGTTTTAAACAACTCCCCCTCCGGTTCTCCACGGGCGACGTCCAACCGCGGCTTTCCCGTCGTTATTTTCGGCGAGGAGAAAGAGAGAAGGAACGAACTTTGGTTCGTCAGGCTTTCATTATACGCTCGAGCGTTCCAGCCACTTTTTTCTTCAAACCGTAATGCATAATAATTGTCCGTGATTGCCAGTCGAGTGGTAAAAGTTGCTCGCACTTCGCTTACTTGCCGCGTATTGTCGAGATAATTGCGACGTTTCATCGCGATACACGGAAAGATTGCTTATCCACGAATCGAAGGGGGAGAGAAAAATAGTTCTTCGAGATCTCGAAATTATACTTCGCTTCGAATCCTCGAGTGCTATGGGGCACGCGATCGGAGACCGACGAAGATCGTGGATAACGAGAGAAAGCATTCACCCCCTTCCCCTATGGAGCCGTCAAAGTCGATTTGTTTATCGAGCGAGCAACATCGAACGAGGTTTCTCGGGAATGGGAAAATAATATACGACTCTTTAGCGAGAAGCCGTATCACGCTGCTTGCCCGATAAATCCGAGTTGAAAATTCAACGGGGAATGGCTCCAACGACAGCTGTTTCCTGAACCAGAACCGTCAACGATTATCGAGCTCGTTTACTCGTCCGACGACTTTAAATCCACAAACTTTTCTTCCCCCTTTCTGATCGCCCGGGAAACGAAGGCTTGACGTGTAAATAAGTGACTCGTAAATGTCTTGTATTTCTTTGAAACATCGCGGAAAACTTGATGTTTAACATCTCTATACTTGTGCCACGTTAATACTCTATTTACCGTTACGCTTTTAAAATTTCCGAAATTCTGCTTGTATCTCTATTAATCTTTTTTTCTTTTAAAAAATAAATCTTAAATATTTGCCATAATTTGAAACAAAGGTGTAATAAAAAATCCGTAATACTTGTATTCGTAAAAATAGCGGAAAATTGTTATAAAAAATCCATTATCCTCATCTTTCGAAAGGATCAAACGATTTGACGCCTCGTTAACGAAACCATCCGAAAGACTCGAGTTCTCGTGCTACTTGGAGCCATAAATTGCCAGAGAATAATCTTTCCAAGCAGTCTACACCCCAAATTGAGAGAATCCGAGGGAATCAATCAACGTTTCCCGGAGCGATCGCAGTTCACGCGGGGGTGTTGGTTCCGGTTTGCTTGGAGCAGACCGCGAAGGATCCTACAGGAATAACGAAGGGACTCGCGTCGCACGGTGGCTTCGTAGGCAGGTTCGATCCTTGTATTTATAGACATCCTGGAAAAGAGCAGAGAGAGGCGAGAAGAAGACGAGACGAAAGAGGAGGAGAAGGAGGAGGATGAAGCAGAAGAAGAAGAAGTAAGTTATGCGACGTTTGTCCCGCCCCAGCTACTCATTCGGCGACCATAACTCTCGGGGAGTGACAGCTCCGAACGGAAGGGTGTGTGCCGCCCTCCATCCGCGAGAAGAGGGAAATTGAATGCCTTTGCAACCCCTCCTCGCGGCTGCTGCCTCTTCCTCTCGCATCACGATCCTCCTTCTTCCTTCTCTTAACCGCGTCACTGTCAAATTGATAACCGCTTCTTTCCCTAGACGACTTTTCCTCGAATCTCCGTGTGTACCGGGAGAACCGCGGAATTCTCGACACCGAAGAGGGGGAGGTTTCGTTGGAGAACGTATACGGCATTATCAGCGAGGGGTGGCTTTGGCAATTTAAATAATTTATATACGACTCCGAGGTAAAACGTACCGACACAATGATGACGTTCACGTAAATTGGTGGAAGTCGTTGATATTTGTTAAGTAAAGCGAACCGGCGAGATTTTGTAAACCGACGAAAGGTCGTTGTTGCCGTTTTAACCGGCACGGGGACGCGTCGAATAAATTAAGCGGAAGATAGGATAACCTGGCGGCAATTCGCGGAAGAAATATAACGGAAGCGAGAGCGGCTTAAAATCCGGCAACAAGATTTTCTATCTCAGCGGATTTAATAATTCCGCCTCGGCCTGCCTTTGTTAACTCCACAATTATTATTAATGACGATGCACGAGGGTCGTGGTCTGCCTTCGCCGCGCTCATTGCCGGCTCTTTCTCTCCATCTCCTTGTTTTCCTCTTCCACGGGCGTGAATGTAAATTAATTACTCTCCGGGTCTTTTGCGAAAAACATATTAAGCGCCCTACCTTATTACGGCACGATATTAACGCATAAATCATGACTCACTTAAGGATTACTATTTTTCACGCCCGGAAGCCCCACGACTAATCGTTATACCGAAATTCCGCTCGTACGGTTTCACTTGACCGAATACCGGGAAGCTTTAATGGATTTTCGCAGCGTGCAAAATAACGAATACCTACGACCAAGATACCTCTTTCTCTTTCTCGTTTTCCACGTTATTTTGCGTCTCCATTCTCAACAAATAGATACGGCCGAGAGGGTTACTTTGGAATTATTTAACCAATCCTCCGGCCGGCAAAGAAAACGAAACTTCGGCTAACGCTAATGCGACCATAATACCTTCTCCCCTTAATAGCCCTATTATGACAACGCCCGACTCGTTTTATTTACTTAACGGAATTAGCAGGTGGACACCTGCCGCACTGTTTTCCCTTTACCACGCCAACGCCGTGCCTTCCCTTTTCCCCGGACGAGTGAAATTAGAATGAATGTTTGTAAGAGCGACGACCCCGAAAGAAGTTTGCTCATTTCACCCTCGAGGCGAGGTGCACCACCTTTCGAGGATCGCCGAAGGACCGAGACACAGTTTTCTCCGGTATTGTCGTAACTGGGGAGCCATTTTCGTCCCTTTCAGGAAAAACAAACAGTCGTTCTACGTGGAAGATAACGCGAGCACGAAACTAAAGGAGAGCGCATGCTCGACGTTCTGGCGCCGGGACGGCTGGTGAAACGGAAGTACTACTTTTACACGGCCCTTTCCTCCCTTCTGACGTCTCTACGCTATTCCCCTACACCCTCGTCTTTTTCCACCCTTCTCTGCCCCATAACCGTCCCTTCTTCGGCTCTGCCCCTTAGGCGTTACCCATCCTACAGTCCAAATCACCGTCTCGAGTTGCGTGCAGAGGTTGGTTCACGGGGGTCCAACGACTACAACCCCTTTTATACGTCGTTTCGTAGCGAGCATGTGTTACGGTTGCCTTCGTGGCCTGGATTTATCAAAACCAAGGCTGGCTTACCATTTACGAAGGAAAGAGAATTATGCCTCTGACCTCGCTCACTTTCGAGCTATCGCGGCTCGCATGTCTGACTTTTATTATGTATTGCACGACTTTGCGCAATTAACTTCCGAGTGTTTCTCGCGTCGCGGCTTAACCTTGCTGCTTGCGGTTTCAGACGGTCCGAGGAAGAAAGGACGAAAGTCTTCAACGTGACAATAGGAATTTATCTTTCGGATGTTATCGGTTTCCTTTTATCAGGAAGAGCGGGTCTTTCGTGAAATACACGCTCTTATCGTGAAGTATGGATTGATGTACTTACGACGAAGCTCGGTGGGTGCTTCTTATTCTGGAGAACGAACGATGAAACTTTTGAATATATGCGATCAATTGAATATGGACAGAAGGTGTACATGTGAAAACTTCAATCGAGAACTTAATTTTGATGAAAGATTTCCTCGAAGCGGCCAGCAATTATCAAAGGAACGGGAAAAAATCCGAGGGCTCAGGAAGACCCTTCGTTCTTGCGCGCCTCTCGATATAGTGTTTGCCTTCGTAGCCGGGACTTATGAAAATACAGATCCAAGCAACGGATTGACGGCCGCCCTTCGAACCCGAAAGTCGAGGATTATTACACTCGACGTCGCCGTCGCCGTCGACGTCTGACAGTTGACGTCCTTTCAGCGCGTCAGCGTCGAGACGCGCCTCGGATCGTCCCTGATTCATCCCCCACCGTTCTCCGGGAACATCCCCGTTGCTCGAATCGCGTCTCTAGAACGTCATCGAGTCGTCTGTTAAGACGATTGCAAGATACTTGAAACCATTTACCTCGATTTATTAACCCTTTTGCTGCTCTTAAGTCGAAGGCAAAGATTTACCCTTGAACGCACAATTTGAGGGTAGAAATGATAATAAATCTTTGGTATTCTGATTCTTATGAACTGTGGTAAAGTGTATCAATCTCTTTACAGTGACGTGGAATAATTTTACCGATAATTCTTTAAATAAAATTAATCTAGATCGAAACAAACGAGAAAGGCAGAATCACTTGTGCTAGCCTTTTATTCTTGAAGATATTTACCAGGAGGCCACTAAAGGGTCACGTAACATCAAAAGGATTAACCTTCGGTGGAATAAGGCCAGATCGCGCGATACCCGTCATTCTTTTCTTCCATAAAAAATATTTTCTTGATCCACCCCCCAACGAGGGTCAAAGAGGATGATCTCCGGAATCTTGGTGAAGGGTCGCGCGTAAACTGTCGGTTCTGGCACGTGATCGAGGCGACGAGGCGGTGACGCGAACGGGGTAAGAAACAGATGTCTCCTCTACTTGCTTGGGAATGTTTACGCGCTTGAGATTTTATATCCAGCAGAGACATACGACGCACACGTGTACCGCATTCCTACAGCGGTTCCTTTGTCGCGAGAATGATTCGTCGTTCAAACAAACTCCGCGAAAGTCGACTAACGACGATGTTAACGTCGATCCTGGGAGGGACTTGGAAAAATCGAAACACTCATTAAGTATCCGCGGTGGTCTTCGTTGCATGTAATCTGAGAATTTTTTACTCGACACATTTTCACTCGTACGATCCGTTGCTCGCGTTTCGAGTCACTGAGTCATCGAGAATTTTAAAATTGCGCCAAATTCCACAAAGCGACGAGATGCCATTCTCTGTCGAATTCCACGGAGCCCGGGCGCATGAAATCAGCAAGGTATGCCGTGGCGCTTAATGCTCTATAACGCTTTAATTGTCGCGTTGTTATGTTAATACGTCGGCAATTTCATCAGTGGCATGCGCGGGCCTAATGGATCTGCGAATAATTGGAAAGGAGGGTCATGGAGGATCGGGAGAGCCGGCGGAGTGATGACAATGCCATAATGCGAGAGGGCTTTCGCGTAACGATTCTCTACCCCAGACACGCTCTCCTGTCCATTTTCGACGCGTCCTCGCCAGTATGTACATACGTAAGCAATGTACGCGTGGGCGTTTGTTATCACCGAATCTATATACGTCTTATTACATAGACGCCTAGGTGTTATTTTCTATCGGGGCTGCGAGTGGATTACTTTTTTTTCCCAAGCGCCGCTTTTACGGTTCAGTTGCCATAACTCTTGCACGCTCATAACGGAAGCTTTCCTCCTTATTTAAAACACGCCGATCGCGATATATGTACGACAGGCGCGGTTATTAAAATTTCTATTAGAAATCATGCCCGAGTAAAATGCCATCTATTCCAAGTTACGATCGATATTAATTTGACGTTAATTTTCATTCGACCATCGATCATTATTTTAATATACTTAAAATTGCCTATTTACCATTATCTCGGGAATATTAATGCCAACGATCCGGTCGAGCGTAACATCAATCACGATACGATCGTTACCTGTTCCGCAACTTCTTCGCATTCTCGTATCTCGAGGTCTTCTTGTCCGACAACGCTCCTCGCGCGGAATATGTCAAATAGGCACGTTTACGTAGCAGTGGGCGCTTTGCTTTCTCCTGCAATCCCGTACGTTCACGCGCAATCTCACACGCATCGCAGTCAAACACGAACGCATCGAAATGCCCAACGCGTGGTATTGCACCGTCTACGGGGAACATACGTACTCGAGAGTCTCGGGCATCAAATACGCGAAACTGAACATTCCTCTCTCACTCCCTCTCTGGCTCTCGGTCACCCTCTCTCGCTCTATATATGCATCTACCTCTCAACACAACTGCGTACACGCGTCCGTATGCAGACCGGCGCTATGAGTCCACCTAGAGCCATGCAGAACGCGCAGACCGCAATCCAACCGACGTACAACATGTTTATGTATCGCCGGCAACATTAACATTGCAATTTATGCGCGCTTTAACTGCCCCGCAGCCCTTCTACGTGCCCCTTCTACTCTCTCCACGAGCGGTTGGCCCGCTTAACACGACCGCGAATTTACCAACGCGGTTCGACGTACAAGTTCACTCACCGCAGGGGGTCCGATCGTCTCTTCGTCGTCTCCTCGTTCGCAACTTTTCGTCCTACGCTGTTCCTACGTATCATCGATACCAATCCCTCCCGCTGTATCTCTTCGACGATCCTCCAAAGTATGCCCTCCCCCGTCTTATTAAATCCAGGCAAAAGTGATCGTGTATACTTCAATGTCCAGCGAGACGTTCTACCACGGTCGAAAGTGTATTCGTTCGTGTTTCTCGGTTACCCTCGAAAATGTAGAACACGATGTCTACGTATAGTCGGGGGCGTGTAACAGTATCGAACGCATCGAGACCATCTATCTTTCAGGCTGACTCGCCAAGTTCGCAGGGGTGCAAAATACGCTCGGCCTCGACGTCGGCTCTAGCTCGATTTCACGAACGAGTACCTAAAAGCCTTTCTATGGGCTGACTCGAGAGAACTCTTGGAGGATACTTTGCAAGTTTCTCGGCCTGTTTACCTGACACGAGGGTGACTCGATGGCTGCTACCGCTACCCGAAGTCAATGGGATGGAAAGCAAGCCGAGTAGAAACCGAGACTGAGGTTTAATGCCGGGCAAGGCCGAACCGGAACGTAAGCGCGTACAAGGAGGAAAGGAAGGGCATCGAGGGATCTCGCTCTGTTTTTATCGGACGAGGCAAAAGGGGAGATGCGTTGGCCGGTGTTAGAATTATAGCATCGGATGTAAACACGTATTTCCAGCGTGCGCGAACCATCCAGCCACCGTCGTCTCTTGTTTCCCTGCTGAACCCGGTGAGATCGATTTTCTGCCAGCAGCGGCTAATGTGCACCGTAAATGACAAGTACCCGTTCAAGTCGGAAGATTACTTTCGAGGGACCTCTACCGTGAATTTTGGAATCTGCCGTCGCGTTTCCTTGTTTCGCGCTGTTACCTCCTCGCAATTGCATTTAATACTCTGCGCCTGAAGTTTCTCTGCCTGGAGACTGACGACTTTCAGGCGTGCGTTGGGTAACGTTGCGGCTAGACGTTTGAGACTGCACGGTACTTTGAGCTGAATAGTTGGGTGAATTCTCAGCGAAGTATTTTTTTTTATAATTGCCATGCCATTTGTACGAAAAGCGTCGCCAGGTTTGGAAGAATCGACGGGACTTTTTAAGAACCGATGGTACGTGTTCGACTATATCTAATTTGATTCTTTGGAGTTACAGAATTAAAGTGATATATCCTATCTATGATGGTTGTTACAAAACGTTCAAGGTATACTCACATATGTCTATAGATCGGCCTCCTGAGAAGCAGAGGATCAGTAGATAGAAGATGAGGCACGTCTGCAGGTAGTCCATGGTGGCGTCGATGGTCCGCGAGCCCGTGGTCATCGAACTCTCATAACCGCTTCTGCAAAGAAACACCGAGTGCAAACATTAGAAGTAGAAAGGACACCGGGGCCAAATAACACTCAAAACTTGTTCACCGTTAGAAGAAAGCAATTAAACGTAGATTCCCGGGAAACCGTCTGGTCGGTGATCGTCCAGGAGAATAGGGTGAAGTAGGATGAGGAGGTGGAGCGAAGAAGGAGGATTACGATGGACGTAGAAAAAGAGGCTGAAAACGGCCGTTTCGGCCTCCCCGTACTTTTCGCCGGGGTGAAATGGCGCGGCTCTCGTACCGGACAGATATACGACCGGTACAGGAGCCACGGACAAAGAGCTACATTCACGCCAGCAGCCATTACGCGTCATTATCGAGATTAGGATCGGTAGTCGGTGCGAGAAAGAGAGGAAAAAGAGCTGGAATACGGGCGAGATAAGCGTAGAACGAGAAAGAACTCGGCGGAACGCCGTAGGGCCCTTTGGCTGGTTCTCGTCTACCACGAGGGGGCGAACTCGCTTGGTACCGGATGGCGAAGAGGGTGCGGGACGGTCGCGCGAGCAACGGGGCAGAGGGGAACACCGGGACTGTACTTTATTCACGGTGGTGCCGTCGTGGCGCGGAGAAAAAAGCAAAGAGGGAGCAACCAGCCTGCCGGAGAAGACCATAGGAGAGGGCCTTCACTTTTTGGCTAATTAACGGCAGTTTCTTCGACTACCGTCTCTCTCCTCCGATGCTTATCTGCCGAGACCCCCTTTTTGGCATGGCTCGTTATTTAACGACCCATGAAAAAATCCTGGATGACGCGAGCTTCTTGCAGTCCCGTATCGTTTCACGATATCGCGGAAACATCGAAGAAACGACGATCCGTATTCCTCCGGCGAAATTCTTTTTTCTCCCTCAATGGCACGGGGGAGAGGGATATCGTCCGGGCGATGCAGGATGAATACGGAATGCTTTAATTCAGTCACGATCATCGAAATATTTAGCATTTCGGCTCTGAACGGCGATAACCACTCGCACGAATCGGTATCCGGGAACGGCATTCTACTTTCGGCTAAATGGGGAAATTCCATCAAGATTCGGTGAATGCGATCGCGACAGCTCCATAGAGGCGCATAATCGATTAAGTGGCTCAATCGGATTATCCAACCGGCAATTAAGATACCATTCAGCATGAAGCGGTTACGTCGGTACCAGTGTCGGGGATAGCACGATCACAATGCGGAGGATCGATTAGTCGACGTAGTAATTAAGGTCATAGGGTGCATCCAACCTCGAGTTACTCGAGTCAAGCAGTGAAGCGTGTCGGAGACGTCCATACCTAGTGTACACTCGTTCCTCGACCGACTGGATGTACCGTGACGCGCGATTAATCATTAGCCACGCTTCGAGGATCTATCGGGATGCTGGCAGGCTTGACGTAAATTTAGATTTTCCTATTCCGACTTCTCCGCTTACGAAGTGCGCTCTCCATTCGTCGCACGATAAATATCATCGTGCGGCTGCTTCCGTTACGCGAAAAGATTCTTTGCGAGAAAAGTTTGTGAAACTGATAGTTGGCGTTGCTCTCAACGTTTCGCGTTGAGAGTAAGGCCTCGTGTAAATCTTTTTGCGACGCGACCCGGGGACGAAGAAATCACCGTGGATTTAGTGGGTCGTTTGTTCTAGGCACGATACGCACCCTGCTATCTTTCATCCGGTGAACCGACCGCTTCGACTGCGGATTTTTACCGCGAGTTCCCGCATAAAGTGCCCTTGTACGTACTCCGAACGCTCGATATCCGCGGTGTTTTTCTGCTGCCCTAAAAGTCGTTTATCTCCATTCTTTTGTTCGTATCTTTCGTTTTACCTTTTCTCGTTAATTTAACGGTACCTTCGGTCGAAATGCGAAACAATGTAAACGGTATGCAAGTAACCGCGTCTGGACGAATTTCGCTCCATCGAAACTCTCTGAACGTGTGAGAAATATCTCGCATAATCCAAATGAAGTGCTTAACTTCTACGCCATGAATCTTGAAATACCTCAAAGATTAAAATCTCCCCGATACCAGCGTTAATTTGAAATAAAACTCGCAGCAGCGCCCGTCCTCTCCGCCGAGGAGATTTGCCCGACTAATGATTCTTGGATCGTTAAACCGAGTCCGCGGAACCGCATGCCCTCGAGCTCGGTTCGAAAAATTTTGCGGTGGAAAAACTCGTTTCCCCGCTGCCTACGCGACGCGGGAAAGCACGTCGGTTTCCAGCCGGAAGGATTTACGACGGCGTTGGGAAAGAGCTACTCGCGCGTGCCTCTCTTTGAGCGACGTTTCTATCGTGCGAGCGCATAAATTTGCGCGCGAATTCGCGGAAAGACGGGCGGCGCGCTTGCGCGGAGGGTCCTCGAGTGCCCAGGCAAATTAAAACTCGACGAAATCGTCCTCGCGTAATTGTCGGGGCGCGCCGCGACTTATTTTCGTAGACCCTCTCGTGCCCGACGCCGACGCCGACGCCGATGAGAGAAATCGCGACGCGGGTGGGTATATGAGACGCGGCTTAACGGTGTAACGTTGGGAGAGAAGGTCCAAACATGTGGGCGCGTATGCTGCGACGAATTTTAATTCTTTTATTAACGCCATGCGACTCTTTGGTCGAGGGAGTAATAACCCCTGCTCTAATTTCGGGGCTTCGCGATGGAAAGGTTTGCGCGATGTTACGAATGGCGGATCGATTTTATTTTCATCGAAGATCCTCGGAGAGTCCGCGGCTCCGAAAGTAAATATACTTTTCGCTCGGCGTGGAAGCCCGGGAAATTTTTCCTGGCGGAATGGAAAATACCTCCGAGAGTCTCTCTTGGGAAGAGATTTGATTATGCGACGTTGTTAATTTCATCCGTCGAGCATATCGTTCCGAATCAGAGGCGAGCTCTTAAAAAAGTCTCTTTGACGATGCCGTTGAAATTCAGATTGAATTAGCTGAAAGCAAGCTAAATGCACCGCTCCTCGTCTGCCTTTCCTGCGCATCTCGTTCTCCTCTCTCTTCCTCTTTCACGCTTTCGTGGATTTTTCTACGACGCAAATAGCATTTCCTCGGAGCACCGACGGCGGTCAACTGAGTCAGTTACGCTTTACAGTATCTTGCCGGAAATGCACGACTTCGCGGTGTTCCCTGCGTCCGGGACGATGTCGCTGAAAGACGTACAAACAGGTTTTACGGCTTGGTCTTTCCGCGAAATCAGAAGCAACATCGTGTGTACCGAACGTCTGCCGTTTGCTTCGAACAGGATCTATAAAATTTACAGAACTCTGTGTTGTCGAGAACCTCCGAATGCCGTCATAGCTCTCGCGATAACGCGAAAGAACTTTGCCAAATATATTTCCCAACGCGCGTAAACGTAGCACACTCTTCGAACGTTTCGATACGTATGTTCACAAGTATCCTACAATTTCCATCGTAGAAGAAAAAATCCTCTCTGCCGATCGATGATAATCCACAAAGTCTGAGCAGCCTGTCTATCACCGTGTGCAAAGCTAAGGTTTTACGACACTTCCGGAAGTCCTGAGGGTCTCGCAAGCGTGCAAGAACTTCTCAACATTTGCATTATCCTTCGACATGGCGCCGTAAATACTCCAAGAATCTTCATCCTCGCCAGATCATCGTTCATCGACGCCTCGTGTAACAACGTTCGCGTCATCCATGAAATAAGGTGAAATCGCAAAGGCTGGAGAGGTTGTCGGAGCTTTTGATCGATTCTTGACCAGGTCATAAATAAGAGAGATTGCAGGATCACGTCCTTCGCCGTGGTGTTTCTAGCGCGAGAAAAAGAGGTAGGTACTCTACGAGGGCTGCTAATTACGAAGAAGTTCCTTTGACTACCGTGTGCTATTAGCGCAGTTAGTGCTGCTCGGGCAGTGCGATGTTTATCTTCGAACGCGAGCGATGGGAACCCAAGATGGCAGGGCATCTACCATTTATTCAGCGCAAGAACCGGTACGCTTCTTCTTCTTCTCCTCGGTAGGATGAGAAAACGACTCGCGGGTCCTTGCCGTCCGCCTCGGGATATCTGCATCTCGTTCCACCACCTTCTTCTCTCGCGGCCTCTTCGTAGATTAAAGCCGGTTTCGTATTAATTTCGCGAGCAACAGTCTCGTAGCTCCGGGTGAGCACTTTGTCTTCGATCGGTGTACATACTCGGGCAGGAGGAACGAGTCGCACCCCGAGTGCGACTTGGCCAGCGGCGACGATGAGTCGACTCCACACGCTTGCCTTTTAACGACGACATTCTGCCGGTATCTAAATCAGATTCACGTCCGAGGTGGGCACCTTGCGATACACCGAGGAAATACCATGGTACGTTCGTTACACCGGATTTGTTCCCTAACACTTTCACATACTATTCACAGTCAATTTCTATTGTTCTTTTTTTATACTCACAATTAACGTAGAATTACTTTGAAGAGCATTAAATTATCGTTGAAACTGGTCGTTTTAAAGTTCGGAGGGAAAATGCTAGGGTTAGCGAAATCCGTGAAATCGAAGGTGTCGGAAGTGCGAGTCGAGCAGAATACGTGGCTTGTCTGAAAATCTCTTGAAAATGTCCTAACGAAAAATTAACACGAGATAGAAAGGTACAATGGGAGATAAAAAGGTGGACGGAAAGTTACAATGGGCCATAGAGGGAGGATTCTCGCGTGTAGAGCCGTTCGGTAAGACAGCGGCCTCGTAAAAATCCATTACTCCGTCCTTCGAAGCTTGTTCTCTGTCAGAGAAGGTATTCGAACACGATCGAGAGCGGTCAAAGCGCCCGTGGCGTTCCTCTCTCGTTAGGTCGGCGCTACCTCAACGGGGGGTGAACCGTTCATAATTCAGCCGAAATATTCGCCTACATTCTGCACGTCGGACAGACTCGGAGCGTACGTGTTACACACGAGGGCCGATTATATAGTACACGGCTCGTAGGGCCGACTTTGTGCTCTTACACACGCTTGGAAGGCAGCAAAGCGGTGTTAGTGCGGTATTCGTTGGGTGCACGCAATGACGTACAATGCACACGGCCGAGGTTGACCCTGGAACGGCAGCGGAGGAGGTCGGCCGTCGGAGAAGGTGGCTGTACGGGAAGGGTTGGGTGGCGGCGGCCCTCTGCAAGAGGGTGCACCGGGAGAGCCGGTCGGTGTAGCAGGGCTATGAATTATGCAGTTCGCCGCGGGCTAAGGCCTCGCACGATGGAAGAGGAGAACGGCATAGACGAAGACGGAAAGGGTAAAGGTGCCATTCGACGAGGCAACTGGTGAGAGAGGGACAACCGTGCGCGTATACGGGTCCAGAGTCACTTTTCCCTCCCCTTTCTTCTCTCTGGCAGCAACCTTTCTCGTCCTCGCACCCCACCTGGACTACCCGGCTCACTACCCTCCTCTACGGTAACGTTCAAGCTACCCGACGCCGGCTTCTCGACAGTCGCTACGCCGACACTTTACCCCGACCGATTGAAATTTTCATACCGACACGTCTGCCGTTCCAGTTTATGTTCCGAACAAGTGAAAAGTCGCCCTAGCCGTCGTTGCTCCTCGTCCTTTTCTCTCTCACTTTCGCGTCTGCCCTTTTCCTCATCCTCGTCTTCCAACCTCTTTCTGTCTAGCATTCGTTCGCCGAGACGCGGAGGGCGATGGCGAAGACGGAGGACCGTTCGTATGTTTTTCCTTCCATTGGATCGAGGATTCCCTCTTCGTTCTCGTCGCCTTTTCATCTTACATTCTTGTTCTTCGTGCAGGGTTAACCAACCGGTGGGTGCACGTCGATATTTCTGGAAAGACCTTCGCGTTTCCGTCTTTCTATGCAGATTGCTGCTCCTTCGGGGGATGGTGTACGAGGGTTCGATTGGTCGACGTGGAAGAAGCGAGAAAATGCACCTTGACGACGAACTTGTGCGCTTGATTTTACCGCGTTAAAAAATTATATACTTCTCTGTACGAATGATAATTTTATCAGACCAAGCGAATTCATTCTTACTCGTCTACTTTCAAAATTCCTTTCACGTTCAATAGAGTACTAAATTACGATTTCATTTCACGAGCGAAACACGAACGCATCAAAGCCATCTCTTCGCTTCAGCCGTCAGAAAGATCTTACTTCTTTGCCGGATTTATGAGTAGTCGTTACACAGCGCCTCACGTACACCATGATTAGATTACACTAGAAGCGTCAAGCAGCATTAAGGTTTCCCCGACACAGTAAATAGCAACAACGCGACAACGGAGCACGTTTCGCTTTACCCTTTTACCCTTTGCCGTCTGACGATGCAGTCGTTTTAATAGAGTTTATCGCTTCAAAGGTAATAAAAAGTAGATGCGACGCGATGCGAAAGGGGAGAAAATATTGTTTCGCATTGTTTATTTTTAACGTCCCGAGTGTACGAGTCGACGGGACGGGAAATGCGAAATGGCTGCAGAAATACACAGCTGACGCTCGCAAATTAGCTCGCGGCAGACCGCAATGGAATCTAACTTTCCGAACTCGTGAAACGATACTGCGTTGAATCTCAACTTATGATAGAAACGTCATAAAGAGGAATTATTTTCACTGTTATCCCGACTCCTTGTCGATAACACTTTTCCAACTTTTCTCGGAACTCCGTGTTTGGATTAGGAAATTGAAGGGGTCCAGCTATGCGACTAACGAACCATATCAGAGAACTATTTTTTCCCCCAATCATTTTAAATAGAGTGTCAATGGAACAAAATTTGGGAAATTTAATCTAAATTATAAAACGAAATGATCGAAGCAAGTCCAATATCATTCGACCCAAAAACGATAATCGAAGAAAAAATGTCCTAAACTTTCCACCAATTGTAAGAATCATTTCCAATAGTTCCTGCATCTTTAACCCTTTGCACTTCGAGTCATTTTTACTATGAGCTATCAGTTACTCCAAAACTATTTACAATTGCGCGAGTGCAGATCTGTGGAATATTGAAAATCTTACTTTGCCATTAAAAAGAAGCGTATACATTTTAAAATTATGTTTTATATTGTAAAAAAATATAAAAATACACCGGATTTACCTGACAACAGAGTTATCAACTTCTATTGCAATGTCGCCGCTGCGGCGACAACGGAGTGCAAAGGATAAATAAAAAGAAATATTAATATAAACTACTCTATTTTTCATCTCTGCACCATACCCGATCATGGAAATTTTCAAAACTCCGGCATAAATTCTAAGAAACAACCGATAAACAAGGCCGCCGTCGAATATGAAAATCAACCATTCCAAACGTTACAGCCCGGAGGGTTAATTCGTTATTTGCATCATCACGAATGCTCCTACGATCGTGCGAGTATCGAGAGTTATTATCCGGAGCGATGACAAAAGCGATAGGAGGCCCGGAGGCCTGCTCGTTGCGGGCGATTAATTATCAAGAAATAACGATGCGTATCGCGATCACGTGCAGGTAATCCCAACGAGAGAATCGAAGGAATCCGCCGATACGATAGTGTCGACCTCGTTTTATTAGGACAAACCTCTCCCGCCGGCCGTTCTGTCCCACCTGGAAGACCCGCCAGCCATTCTGTCCTCATAAATCGTTTATTCATGTTTAATGCAGTCCGGTATTCAGACCGCCGTCGAAAGTTTTCGAAGCTCTCAGACGGAAAGCGCGGATCCGACAGGGAGACCGGTGGGTGGAGAACGCGGCAACTTCGAACAAGGGAATGCTTTTGCATCGGCACGAGGCCTGAAACCAGCTGAAAAAAAAGAAGAAACGTCGGGAGAAACTGAGAAACCGAAACCTGCCGCTCCAAGAGCCTTTCACCGTCTAACTAGCAGACAATAACCTTGCACGGAGAGTCATCTTATGGGGGAAGTTTCCCTCGAGAATGTGCTGCACGGTGGCTCTCGTTTCTTCCGGTCAGTTTCGATCGCTGGAGTTATTTGGCTTTGGGTTCTTGGTTCCCATGAATTCTTACCTCGCCTATGGCTCGCCGTATTAAATATTCATGATCGAAGGATAACTAGCGATTACGAGGTATGCAATCTTGGGAAGAGATAAAGCGAAATGTTCTCGGTCGGGGGGTTGGTAGAGCATGGGATGTCGTGAGAAAAATTGATGGTTCCGACTTGTTATGGCAGGTATTTACGTTTTGATGAGATGAAATTTATAGTTAATAAATTAAAGAGTAAAGCAGGTAGCGGGGAAACCTTGAAAATCATAATATGCAAGATATTTTACATTGGACTTTCGCATTTCGATGAAATTTCCTGTAACTTTACGTTCTTTGAAATTGTTCAGCTTGTTTTCCAAAGTGCCTTCGCATCCAAAGTATGCGATATCGGTGGCAATATTCGTTAGGAGAAAACGTCAAATTTCACAGAATCGTGGAGCGTATTACATTCCATTTGTAGGGCGAAAAATTTCCATTTGGCACGGACAATTTCCTCTTTATCGGCGAGTTCGACGGAAAAGGAGGAAAATCGGGACGTTGCAATTCAAAGGAGGATCTCCCTTAGTGCAAATACTGCACGCACGTGAGTCGAAGAAACGGAAATTTGAGGAAAAGAGAGATCGACGAGTAGAGAAAAGTGGAGAACGGGAGAAAGAGAGGAGAAAAGAAAGGGAAACGTGCACGAGTGGCTCTAATCCGTCCTTCGACGGGCTTAAACCCATCTTCGTGTACCGTGGCCGTAGAATACCGTTTAAGTGTCGTCCGTCTGGGGGTCCTCCACTCGAGTAAATATTTAGGAATTTTTGAAGAGCTCCGAGTGCCTAAGAAAACAGTTTACTTCGTAGGAAAGAGGGATCCCTCTGGGAGTTCGAATGTGCAGAGATTGGAGCAGTCTCTGTGAGGATCCTCCTTCCACGATCAAACACGTTGCAACCGTATACTTTGGACAAAAAATATACAAAAAGATAGAAGAGGAACGAGGGGGAGAGAGGACTTTCGCTTCATTTCGAAATTGACGCTCCTTTGTCCACGGTGCAATCCGTCGGGCGCTATTTTATTTATCTCCCTCCGACTTCACTTTCGACGTTCAGCTCCGTTTACCTTCGAGTTTCCGCGTCATTTCGCGAAATACGAAAGGAAGGTGGATATAAAATTGCCCGGCAAATAGCTCCACCGACCGTACCCGGTCATTTAACGGAAAACGTTTCAACTTACCGCTTTTAGCGCTGTTAGCCACCACCGATTCGTATAAAATTTTTAGCAGGATATTAGCACTCACCTGTAACAGAAAGATATTTCTAATTAACGTGAAAGTCTACGACTGACATACCGCAACATCTCTTTATGGGCACTTTCAGAGATACTATAATAAAATATAGATTTCAGTTATACAGACGGCAGATCTTTGCGAGATTGTGTAGCCATCTCGACGGTAGAATTTTCTAGTCCGCAAATTTTCCGCGTGACACATGTTCTCGGATTATTCGCGACACTTGAACGACGTTGGTGGTTATTATTAATACAATGTTTAGCTGTAGAATCGTCCTCCGTGTGTTCCATCGCGAAATAACGTCGGTAGGAGCGCGACGATAATGACAATAATGCGACGTACAATAAGACGTCTCCTGACGTTTTAATGAGAAAAGGACGACGGAGCACTGGAGCTCATTACACCGTACTATCCCATAAAGAAGACTCTTGCGAGGTGAGAAATGACTCGACGTGTGCGAGACTTCGGGAGGACTCAACTTATTTCGGATCTGTCATTGCCTTTTGCGTTGGTAATTTTACGGGAGCTAATCTTTGTGCTAATCTTGGAAAGATAATAAATAGTTAATACGGTAATACGACGTATCTGACAAGAAACTTAATTCGGAAAGACACTTCGTCATTTCCGCTGTTCAAAAGGATGATAGAAATGTAATTATTTTAAGGTCGTAATAGGATGTCAGATTTTGGAATTTACAGTACGTTAGTGATTTTTTTTGAACGGTATAACAAATAACTTTTATTATAAAGGTGTTTGAGGAGAGAGATATAAATAAAATTCTAGCTCATTTTCATTGTACAAACGAATAAAAATACGAGTTCGCGGTAACCATGGAGAAAAAAGGGATCGCCGAACGTTCATTTCGACAGGTTGATTAATGAACGCTTAGATTGGATCCCGGAACATATCACCGAGCAAGAATAATTAAAATAGTGATTTTCTGCAGTACGAAATAACGTTGACAATTAGTCTGGCTTTAATTTGGTAAAATTGCGATTCAAACTTTCATTACGCGAGGTCTGCCTGACGTTGCCGGGAACGCGTCAACGAGCCAGAATCATCGCACGCTCGCATCGTCGAAGAGTAACTGCAATAAACGCTTAATTACACGCGATAAGTAATTAAAGTGATTAAAGTTTATAACGCGATACGTGCAATTAGTAACGCGAGCGTAATCAGAATTTAGTATCGACGAGTGTATCTCGAAACATTCCAGGAGTCTAGGAAATTTATAACAATAACAACAGCAACAACAACGCACCAGGCTCAACATTGGCTAGTTTCAACGAGTTACCAGCGATGGGCAGGATTTGCCATGAGCCATAAGCGCGGCAAGATATCAAATTATTCACTTCAGCCCCTCACTAACGTGGACGGTAATTAAAATTTGCGGCCGACCGCGAGGATTTCGTTAAACGCGTCCACATTCGTCCCCGGCAAAAAGTCCCGGGCACATTTTCCCGCGTTATAAATCTGCATTAAGAAACAAAAAATCGACGTCCGCGAAGAATTTTTCCGTGGCTTATTTCGATGCAGATATTCCAAGTACCCGCCCCAGGAGTAGTAGGTAGGTAGAAGCAGAAGGCTTCGTTCCCGTTCCGTATAACCCTGAGCTGCAACGACGGCGACGAGAGACGTTTTTATCGCGGATTTCGAACGACTCGGAGACGTCGTCCTCGACGTCTCGTCTCTCCTTTCCGTCCTCGCCGACGCAGGTAGTCGGTACGTGCGTGCATCCTCAATGAGAGACGTGCGCCCGTTGAATAATGCCGGGAATTCGGGGAAGAAGAAAATAAAGGTTAGACGGTGGTAACGGCAAACGCGACGACGAGAACGACCGACAGAAAGCGAGGGGGTTAAAAGACGAATAATAAAATGGGGAAGAAAATGAGCAAGAGGAAGGAAGAAGCGGAGAAGTAACGCTCGACACGGGAAGAAGAAGGAGAAGAAGTCACATGGTTATTCCAAACCATGCCGGCGTCTCAATGAAGAACCGCCCTCGAGGAACCTCGTTAAAACGTATCTCGCAACACCGACGACGTTTCAAACCGCCAACCTCGTTGGCTCGTCGACGTTTCTAGTCGTCGCAATTTAAACGGTGTCCAATACGTTCGCAATTTGCCGGAACGTAACGACGATGTCGTTGACTCCCGGAGCGGATTTACGATAGAATGGCTGTTGAAAGTTTTTAACGATAAAAATACGTATCGGGATGTTAATATCGCTGACAGTCTGGCGGAGAGTCGACAGTTTGTCGAGGAGGGTTGCGCAGTAAGGGGACGGTGGAGAGATATCTGTCTACATATTTAATTGGTAATATTACCACGCGGGGAATATATTAACCCTTTGCCCTCCTACGTCCAACTGGCACACGTGCTGGAACGTTCGACACCTACGGACACCGTGCCGGTTGACCATGCCGACATTTACATAAATTAATTATTAGTTATCTTTCGTATGTATATCGCATATTTTGTACAGAGGGTATCGAACGAAGTAGGTTAGTAGGCGAAAGAAAAATTCGTAAATACTGTACTGATCTTCTGTGGTATAAAAGACTTAACATAACCGTATTACTTCACCTCCGGTATAATCGGTAGCTTAATAAACGACCTCCCAAGTGACGATCTTTCTTGTTGGGACGGTAAATTGTTATTTTAACGAGCTCATCGCAAAAAAGTCATTCGTCCAAGGGTAGTGCGCAAGAACGCTTTGAAAAAATTCCAGTGCATTGGCTACGTCTACGCACACAGTCACAAAACTCGCGTCTGTTCGCCTCGTTTCTTCCCTCTCCGGTTCTCTCTCCTTCAACCTCGCTCTCCTCCCCGTTCTCTGCTTCGGCATTGCGGTCCTCCCACTGGCTATATTTACCGGCATAATAAATTTACAGTCAGAATTCAGGCGGCAGGAGCGAGAAGGCCGACGCGAAATCCACCCGCGGATTGCATTGCACTCTATCGAGGACCGGTAAACAAGTTAAACCAGATTAGAAGCGTGCAGTCGCAAACCCGTGTTTTCGAGATACGTTTCGTCTTTTCCCTGTCTCGATGAGAGAGGAAACGGCGAGAATGCAATGGCACAGAGTGAAAGACCGAGACGAAAGATGGACCGACTAAACTGCAGTACTTAGGAAAAAGAAGACGTCTCGCTTCATCTTCTCGAGTGGTGCTCTTAGTTTCCATCCTCCTTCCTGGATCTTCAGTGGATTCGGACTTTCTGGTAAACAGCGCGACGACGAACTGCGTTATCTCTTAAAATGAACGATATTGTCGCAACCTCTGAACTCAGCGGCGATCTTTCATTCTTTCGAGAGCGATATCCGTGTAAATTATCAATTTTCTTTACAACCTCCGCGATGCCCCGGAAATGATACTGAACGAGGGACTGTCGTTTATAGTGGCGTACCATTGAAGCGTGCCATTAACGTTACATTCAATTTCGGATTAGCCGTTTACGAGATAACGAGGGGAATTTTACCGAGCGAGTTTTAAGCCTTTCGGGATAGACGAAAGCCGCGGATATTTAAATTTCGCTCGCGACGATAGTCCGGCGATTACGTAAATAACGTTTCCAGGTAATCGAGCGGATAAAACGCGTATTACGATTAGGAAGACAATTTGCAGCGCGCTCTCGAAAATTGGAAGATACCGGCGGGAACGCTCATTGCCATAACAATGAGCCGACGGCACGCAACGATTCCCGTCACGGGGGATCAGCAGGAGAAATCGTCGCGTCGGCGCGTTTCCACGTTACCGAACGATCCTCTATGCCGTCGAATTACCGTTTCGATTCGATGCACCGTCGTTCGCCGAAAAAAAAACATCCCCTAGAATTCTTTTATCTATCTTCAAAGGAACATCGTTGCAACGCTGCACGAATATTAAAGCAACGATAAAAACTAAAGTCACCAAATCCCTTTCGATATTAACAACCACAGGATATAGAAAGGACGAATACAAAAATACAGCCGAGCGATAGATGCGAAGCAATGAAAATAACAGAAAAAAAAATAATCAACGCGAAATCTCGTATCATCGGATCGAATTCGCTCATCGAAGTCATTCAACCGTTCAAATTTCCCCGAGACTAATCCCACAGCTCTACGTTTATCCTCGTCAACCGGTCAACGATTACAGAAACACGAGAAATGCTGTATAACGTTATAAAAGCGAGATCCATACACACGTTTTCCCGTACTTCGAAATTCCATCGATATCAAGAGCTCCCAATTCCTACACGGCCGTACGTACGTACGTAGATACATACGTACACGCTCGTCACGTGTATAATGTCACACGTTCGATGGTATGCACGCGCAATACAAGTACACGCATATCTGGCCGAACAATGCTCCGATCCAGGAGCACATAACAGCACCGTGCCTTACGGCACAGTATATGCACCGGTGAATGACGAGCATTCGAGCGAATGGGACCAATCAGGCTGATTGGCCGACCGGTATTTACATTTCTGCGGGTGAGCCGGCTGCCGGTGGCTGCCTCCAGTAGCAGAGCCAGGAGATTTCAAGAGAATACGGGGTTGGATACGACGATGGAGTTGTACCAACTCTCCCGAAAGTCACCGCATACCGATAATGCCACATCGGGAAACGGTTTCGACCGAACTCGGAATGCCTTTTTCATACGGCAATCGGCTCGTGGACGCACCGCGATCGTTTGTCGTTCCGGTTGGTGGCGACGAATCTATTCTATTAAGTCGATTAGTACTTGAGTCGATGGTTTTTGTTAGGATGCGAGGTATTCCGGGGATTGTTGATTATTCCGATGGGATAATCTTCGTTTTTTTTTCTTAGCGTAAAAAAATGAGAACCGAAGGTCTACTGAGGATTGAGGTTTTGGTAGCTTTCGTAGATTCGTATCAGAGGGGAAAGTAACAACTTCTGCGAAGACGGTGAGATGGTCAGAATTATCGGAATTATCGTAGAAGAATAAAAAGTGCTTGAATAACTATTGCAAATGAAATATTTGAAGGTGAAGGAATTCACGCTTGAAACAGAAGTAACAGCAGGGTCTTTGTGGAGTACAACTAAACAATTTCCAGGAGTGCTATCGAGAGTGGCATCTGAAAAAGTACAGGGGGAAAGAGTCCTTTAACGACGATAGCCGGCTAATAACAATCGCCCTCGAACCGCCCTCGAGCGATGCCGGACAAACCTGGCGTGTTTTATCTCGCGTGGAGAGGACACGTCGACCGAGGGACGAGAACACGCGAGAGGAAAGCGTTTACGATGTTCCAGGCATCTCGCAGTTGGAGAGTTAATTGCGCTCTTACGGCTATTCTCGTGAGAGGTGTCCGACGCTCCGACACCTTTAGCGAGTCCTCGAGGGCGATGGTCTCGAAGAATTTGCGATCGCGCGACCCTACCTTGTAAGAATTTCTTTTCAAAATCTAAGAAAAATATTCCTTTCCCACGAGTCTTATCTCTTGCTTAATTGGACTATTGTTTTTAGATTAATTGAAATATTTATCATCACCCTGCTACCGGGAATTGCAGTATGGCATCATCGTGACCGCCTAGACTGTTTAGTTTAGCGAATGCCTGTTAGCTCTAGCTATCAATCGGTTCAGAGAATAATTATATTAATGTTGTATTAATATTTAGCATATAGTTTTAGATAATAAACCTAGATTTGCTTCATTTTATAACATCTAATACACCCAATCTCACATCACTATCTGTCAATCGTGCATTCCGTCAAAAGTGTCTACGTGGCTACGTTCATCGATGTCATCGAGATTCATGAAACGAAGCATTCTCATACGATCATTCCAAAGATTTCGCGAGATGCACCGGTGGTTAATTAATAACCGCGGATAACAAGGAGCAGATGGAGGAAAGATGGGTAGCGGACCCCTTGGGCCACGGTCGGTCGACTGGCTGGCAATGCTGGCACCGATGGTTGGCACACACACCCACGCATTACCCATTATTGCGCACGTGTGGTCCGGATGGTCGCGTGCATGCTATTAGCAAAAAGGAGTGTCCCGAACGTTACCGGTCCATGCTGTAAAACAACTGTCCTGCGACTTTTTCTCCTTCTTCGTCTCTTCTTCCTTCGGTCGTCCTCTCTGTGAAAGGCGAGAACATATACCGACCCCTGATTTCCGCTTTGCGCGACTCTTACTCCAACGACGCGTCCTTCGGTTTTGAGAGAGTTAATTACGTAACCAATTAACGTGTCCTCTACTAACATCTGTTCGTACAAATGTAGTAATATCCAGGTCTCGTGGCAGACAGTTAAAAATAATGCTCTATTATTAGATCATTCACGACGACGGAACTTACGAGAACTCCAAACGAATCCGGTCCACGTAGCGCGCAAGCTGATACGAGCCACGGAAAGTACCTCCGATCGATCTTGACAAGCGCGTCTCGAGTGGCCATATCCTAAATAGATATTCACGTTGCAGCGAATATATTCGGTGACAGTGTTATTCCAGCAGGCAGCACGGCCATATATCAGCAACGATTCTATGCGCGGTCGCGTGCGGAGTAATTACTTTTCGGTGCGCGCCGGCATCGCTCAAAAGGCAACATTTGCACGCGACGTGGAACCAACGCAACGCATGTACATATACACCCGCGGACCCCATGGAAAGTAAAAAAAAAAAAAAGCACGCGCCTGCCACGTTTCGAGGATCGAGGGCGACAATGGCTTCCTGTTCCATCCCTACGGGGCGTCCAGCTGTCTGTCTGGACTACGGTTGCACGAATGAATCGTCCTCCGAGTCTATTGTGCCCGTTTTCCAGTTTGGCGTCACGATTGTTGTTCGCCGCGACATCTTCACCAGTGATCCTTCGTCATTTTATCGGGCTGCTTTTTTTCCCCCCGAGACGAAATGACCGGGACCTAAATCGACGGTTTTCATTCCGTACCGCTGCTCCTATCGCGGAGATATTGAAACCGCTCGGAGAGCTCTCTTGTTGGAAAGTCTCTCGATTTCTCATCGACTTCTATGCATCGACCGCTTTCATTTACGCCCTGAATGTATTCTCTGCGTTTTCCTGCCACTGGTTATCGATTTTAGTGTCAACCATTTTGTTTCGGTATTCGATATCGAGAGCTATTTCGAAGATTAACTTACAACTGTCCATCCACCGCCAGTGACAAAAATTCGCACGCGCCAATGTGCAAAGGCGGAGAGACATTTATTCTTTGCCGCATAGATCTTGTTCCGCGTGTTTTTCAATTTCCTGAGTGTCTATTACGTGATAGTTTATATATTCAGTTGCAAAATTCGAAGAATGATTTTTCAAAATTCTTTAATAGGAATTTCTATCCGCAACACTTTGGGGCACGTCAATTATGCATTTCCAGGATCTGTTATGACGCTTCCGGCAATGGGCCAACACTCGAGCTCCCTCGAAAATGAAAAGTCAGCGATAAAGGAGCCTCATTCGAAGCGATGTTCGAAAGCCACCCTGCGATTCGATCGTAGGCAGGCATCGCGAGGACATTGTTGGAGATGAGCTACGGCAAACGAGGTACTTTTCAGGACCCGGAACAGGGAGGCGTAGGACGTTGCAGTTGGCGGATGTATACGTAATGACCTTACGCGGCGGTTTTTTACGATGCTTATCAAATGCAAATCCTTCTTTATTGCGATTGGCATTCTTATTAGGAGCCTTATTTCTTCTACGTTTTCGAGCGCCCGATTTCTCTCGTCTATATTCTTTATTTTTTTTTATCATCATCCTCCCTTTCCCTCGCGACTTCCTCTTCCGCATAAGAGGATTTAAATGACGACGCTGCTATCGCGGTTATATAAAATAACCACGAACGCCAACGACCACCTTTTAACTTCCCATTTGGATTACGCGGTCGCTCGTGTTTCGCGTTACATTACTTTTTCGCGTCTGCTTCGCGCTGTTTCTTCGCCGTCTTCCGGAAAGCGCTTTAACAAAGAGCCCCGAGGGAGAGAAACGCGGAAGATGTTTCTCGCGGTACAACGTCGAAGGGACCCCGAGATTTTCCTGTCGCGAAACATCGTCGTGTTGCGCTCTCGTAAGTTTCTCGTATCGAGGATACATTGTTTTCAGGGTTCTCATCAAGTTTAGTCACGTAGACTTCCAACGGTACTTTATCTTTTATTCCAAGCTTACATTTAATAAAATTGTTGATCGATGGAATCAATGTTACAGAAACTGCAGCGTTTCCCATAGAAATTCGAGAAACAGCACTAACCTTAGGCACTATGTGGCACAGAGACTTCCCAAAGTGACCTTCAATCGGAACAACCTCGTTTCCAAGTTCACTTCTCTCGAAAACTACCCCGATCACTTTTCTCCCAATACATCGTTTAACGAATAGAAAATAAAGGTCATGGATTTATTTACCGTCATGAATAATTCACCATCGACTACCCTGAAGTCTTACCGTGAAAGTTCGTCAGTCTGTTTCACGGTTAGTACAAACCGTAACTCGAGGAAAGGCAGCCTCAGGACTTCCACGAGCAAACATCCCGTGGCGAGCCTGCCGTTCGGTTCTATCCGACATTCGTCCATTGATTGGCAAGCATAGGTACCTATAATCCGTTTAGTCGATTGATCTGCCAGCGAGTAATAATAACTCGATAGGAAGAGGCAGAGAGAAGCGGTTCCGCCGCGAGCGTTTCGCAGAGACAGACGGTTTTCGGGGGTCGCGCATCCGGCTGGAATTTCAACCGCGCCTCCTTCCACCAAGGGAGGCTCGTCCGGGCGAAGGACCGAGGGGTTGTTTTCGTGCAAAGGCACGGCGTACCTGCGGCGGTGAGGGTTGGTCGGTATCAAACTCCGCGTGCCTAGAATTCCCCCCGTAATTGCATCGCGTGGCGCCACACCAGGAACGATTGCATTTTTGCCCCGCGTCGCGATATAAATAGTAAAAACCCATGTTTTACCCTCCACGTAAAACCCTACGTCGAGGTGTCTATATCCTCTTTTAAAGAGGATTCTTCCTCCTTCTTTTTCCCTCGAGGATATTCCGGAACGGAGAATCCGAGACATCCGGGAACGTAGCCGTTTTCAAGGGAGATTTCATTTTCGGTATGCTAATGAGAACGGTAAATTTGGATTTTCACTTAAGACAAAGGTTGTCCGGGGCAAAGTACCTCGCCATTGTGCGGAGAGATTACACTAGTCGTGTGAATCGAATGTGTTAACGGCGGTTAAAAGGCTGATCTAAACCGAACCGCTGGTTAGGACGTAGGTGCGAGTCGTTCATTCTCAGGATCGTTGTGAGCTATGGTAATATCCGGTGTAATGCGAGATGGGCGTTGCACGGTGCGATTAAGAATTGTGTGATAAATATACGTTTACTGTGGAAAGTAGAAGAATGAAACTAAACTTAACTCTCCGTGGGCAACCCGAGTCGTTAATGGCTGAAGTGAAATCCTTTAAACATTTGACTTGAGAAAGCACTATGTATTAAAGTAAACGCTTGGGTATCTTAGAATTTTTTTAGATTTCTTTCAATCTCAGAGGAGTAACAAAAATTGTCGTCGACACGAAATAATCAGGTAGCTCATGGAAGGTGCGAAAAATGTTCCTGCTCGCAGGGAGTTATTATAATTACACTGGCCAACACGATTTTTGCCCAAAGAATATTTATGCCGATTCTTTTAGATTTTGGGATGCTGAACGCGAATACGAACTCCGTTTGCCTCCATCATACTATATTTTTGAGAAAATCAGTTTGGAAAAAAAAATTCAAATTCTCAACTTTCAGAATTTTTTGTTTTTTAACAGTAACATTAAACAAAGAAGTATATTTGTAAAATTTCATCATATAAGTAAACAATGTTGTTCAATATTGGTCGAATTCACCAAAAGACACTATTAGAATTACATATTAAAGCTTTTGTGCCAAAAGAAATACTTTATTTCCCTTCTAGTATTTTTCATTAACCCTTCACGGTCGTATTTCTTGTGTCACTTGTGTCTTGCGGAGTTATTTTAATTTCTCAGCCGAAAACAAAACTTGTGTTGCAACTTTCAGTTATGGTTTCCTCAAGAAAAGTGTCTGCTCTATCGCCTCCTGCCATTAGAATTTGTCCTGGACGTCTAATTTTTAAGATAAATAAGGAAATTTCCCTAAAAACTGGGGCAATTTGGTCGCTGTTTTCACTTTGAGTATTGTTTAATCATGTTTAAATGTTTATAACAATAAATTAACGTTATATTTTGAAGGGTTTCTGAATTCATTTTTTTTCAAAACGGATTCACTCAAAAATGGAGTTTGATGGAGACAAAGGGACTACATACAGCGACTACATTTCAGCGCCACAGAAGCTATAAGAATCAGCATAAATATTCTTTCGGCAAAAAATCATATTGAGCAGTGTAATTCGTAATCGTCGCACGTTGAACAGACTCCACAATACACCTTGCAGACGCAATAAAACACTGAAAGTCCGACATAGATTTCTTTTTCTCCGCGAAACAAACGCTTCTCAAGATCGACTGCAACTTCTTTCCCCAGGTGAACTCGTTCGATAGAGAATCGTGTACGGCAATTGTGAGAGCAGAACACGAAACGCACTGCTTTCTCGAATACTTGGATGTGCGATACCGAAGCTGCCGAATGTGTACAGACACGTGTTCATTCGAAACGGAACGCAACGTGAGATCTAACAGGATCGAGGGTAGAACGATGTGTCTCGAATTACTGGGCAAGCACACTCGATCGCCGGTAGGGTGATGTCTGGAGGTGTCGAGCCGTTATTGTGATTTCGTTGAACAATGGCGTCGAACTTCACGAAATATTACACCGTGAAATGTGGAGGGAATCGAGCCGTTGCTTCGATAAAATCTTACTTTCATTCGCGGAAAATTTGTCCCCTCCGAATGATCGATTATTGTCCATCTCTGATTACTGTCAGTCGTTGAAAAACCGCGAGCTTTAAATACTTTTTTTTCTATTTCTAATTTCAGAATAAATATCACAATTTTCGTGATGGAAGTTTAAAATTTCACTTAAATTTTGGTAATTAATTGGGTTTCCAATTTTAGTTATTGAGGTCGTTTGATTCATTTCTGGCTAATTTTTCAATAAAGTTTCTTTCGGAGAACTCGATGAATTTAGTGTCGAAGAGATTTCTTTTCAGGAGATCGTGTATCGTTCAAATAAGTTAAATACACCCCGTGATACACGAAAGGATATATTTTTACCGTGAGATCGGAGTATCTTTCGCCGCTGCAGGGCTTCTTAATTTCGAGCAAGAGATATTTGCTATCCGTGAGATCCTTCAACTGAGAGAAAGAAGACGCTGCTGTTTAAGTAAAGCTAATCTTCTTCGAGAGGATCGATCCTCCGTACGGCCGTTCCCTATTGAGGAGAGCTGGCAAAAAAAAGAAAGGGAGAAGGAAAAGAAAGAAAGAAGTTTCGATCCGAAGAATCGCCGGACTGATACTCGACTCTTCCTCCGATTAGGTACCAAGACTTGGAAACTGACGTCTTAAAAGTCCTTCGTTAGTTTCCCAACCCACGAGACGAGAATAATCCGATCCGTTCTTCCTCCTTGCGTTCTTAGATTCTGGCCGCTCGAAGGAAACTTTAATGCCCAATCGGCTTTATGGATTTTGTGAAAGAAAAAATCCGTATACATAGGTATCAAAACGTATCTCCCTTGAGTATCGCTTTAGCCACGGCTGTAACAAGATGCGAGTCGCACGATACACACGTTTCGTGATGTGAAACGGATTATTGACATATAACAAGTAGAAGTTTATACGCAATTCACGATGTTAAACGTTATAAATATCGTGGGAGTTGTTTATAAGATGCCCGAGAAAGTACTCGGTTTGCGAGAATTCTGGATAACTCGGATTACAGAATTGAAGATCCCTTCCCTCCTACTCTGTGCATCCATTGAAACTATGATCCTACGTATAATATCCTACTACATAATAAATATTTCCCAGAGGCAACGGAAATTCGAATGCGAATCCAGTATTTCACCCCCAGGCTTTATACTCATAATCCCCATTGAGCAGACACGCGCATCTGCAATAAGAACTTTTTTCCTGAATTTTTTGCATCGACAACCATATCGACGAAAAAAACTCAGGTATTAAAACCAGTCATTCTACAAACGGAAAGTCCCACCATCGAAGAATCCTTCAAAAATCCAGTAGCTCATAAATACGACTCTCTTTTTGTTTTACACGTAGGGAAGTTTATTGAAAATAATCTAAATATAATAAATACAACAAGGCACGAGTATAGAATCAGAAAAAGTGGCGACGACGTGGGCGGACCGAGACCAGTGGTGATATTTGACATATCGGAATAACAATGCGCAACTGAGGACAATTTTTGAGGGCGTTAACCCCTTGTCGTACCATTTCTTTTGTGACTGAAATCGCAATAACTCAGAAATTATTGCTAAAATAACAGTCTATCCCTAATTTCTAATATAACGTATAACTTAACGCAATGTTAATAGGATAGAAATAATTTAATCATATCGTAACCGACAGATAGTTTTAATTTAATAGTTTTTGGAAAACTTCAAAATTTCCTATTCCATTTATCGCTTCACGAGTGTCCTTCGTTATTGTACGGCAAGGGGTTAAGGGAATAAGAGCGAGCAGGACGTCGGGACTTTTATATTATATAGGATATACAACATCGAACAGCTGAGTTTAAATCAGCTGCTCAACGATACAAAAGTGAGGAGTTAGAAGCATGCAGGAACGACGAGACAAGAGAGAAAAAGAATAGCGAGACCAGAGGGATCGCGAACACTTTTCATCCCGAAAAATCGAATGGCATTAAATCTTTCCTCGCCCATTTCACAAAACGGATCAACACCGGATCATACACCTACCGTGCACGGAATCTCCCTCTTGCTCGAACTTTCGAATTTTCAGCCGCTGGAAATTCCTGCCGTAAAATCAGTCAAAACACTCGCGTTCATTTCGGACAACGCTCGGCCATGTTCCCCGAGAGAAAGGAGAATTCCAGGGTATTCACGTATCGGAGTAATCCCCGATTCGCGATTGCATCCACGCTCGACCGATCGCGGAAAGGAAGGCTAACGATTGGTCCGTGTGTAGTACAAGGTAGGCAATGGATATTGCGCCGGTTTGATCGAACGTTACGCACGGAGGCTCGAGAGGGCCAGCAATAAAAATGCCGCGTCCAGAGAAAAGGGAGATACAATGGAAACACAATGGGCAAGAGTGGATGACGGTCGACGATGTGGGGAATGAGACAAGAGGTTGGAAGCGGGGGGTTGCTTCGCTCCAGTGCTGCTACAATTGGCGGCGGCGGTGGTGTACCAGTCGCGGCGGTGCAATCTCATTCGCGCTCTCTCGCATGAGCGAGCAGAGAGACCGTACTCCAACCCCGGCTCTCTTCTACTTTCTGCACCTATACACTTTTACTTCCCCCTTTGAACTTTTACACTTACCGCATCTAACCTTTCCCTACGCTTTCTCTGCCATTTTCGGACTTAAATCTCCTCACTCCACCAACCCTCTACTTGCTAATTATTCCGGAGGAATGGACGATCGATGCGACGCTTTTAAGTTCATTCATATCCGCTGAGACTTTGTTAACGCGTTCAAGATGCTATTGGGTATCGATCGACGTATATTCAAAAGGTTGCTCTGTTTCCGATGTCACAAAATCGTGGAAGTATTTCGAGGGAGGCTGGAGTAACGTTGAAGGAATTGCGCCGGATTTGAGAATGTGGACGTCGAAAGGTGGGTAAAATGTACTCAAAGAATGAAAAACTGGCAAATTAAGAGGAAAAATGTCACAGAATATGTTTGAGAGAACTTCTTTAAATCTGAGGAATGAAAAAATGTCTGAGGGAAATACTATTTCTCTCGAGACATCCCACTACCTGAATTCCATTCTCTCGGCGATCACACTCAAACTACAGATCCGTTGCGTCAACGATGAAATCACCGGGACCATTCACCCTCGGAAGTCACTCAGCGTCGTACAATCGCCTCTCGCTTCTTTACCATTCTTCTCTTCTCTCCAGGCTCTCCTGCATCGTCGTACAGTCTCTTCCCCGGCATCGATCCAACGTGTTCTCGTAGGACGAGAGAGCACGAACAGGTGGGTGTCGAACCGGAGATAAGAGGAGAAAATGATTCGGCCGGCTGGTTGGCTCGCGGTAAAATTCAAAACGCCGATAAAGCGTCATCGCTTTCCTGCTCGTACATGATATCGTCTTTCTATCTAACGATCTCTCCCTCTCTCTCCCTCTGGTTTCTCTCGTAGGCCGTCCGCGTGTTACACGGCCCCCGAACAGGTGGGCGTAAAAAAGACGACGATGGAGGCTCGTAACAGAAACACCGATATTCTGTTAGCCAGACGCGATACGCCGCGACGCCGTCCGACGATGCGTGCGGGAGACGACGAGCGCACTGAATGGAGTACAGAGAGAAATCGGAGCATAGATAAGCCGCCGTCACCTACAGCTCGTTCATGGTGCTCGTAACCAACGGTCTGCCCGTGAATGTTACGGTATGTAGAAGAGGCTCCTGTGTCGTTTACACGGCCGGCAGTAAATTTAGATCACCGACACTCCACGTTAACCCCTCGTATCCTCGGCCATGAGTGGAGGATTCGCTCGTTCCGTGCGAATTTTTCCAAAGTAATTTTAGAACCGGCGAAAACCGTTCGAGAACGTCCCTAGCCGGCAGCTCGCTAATCATTTCGGGCAAATCGTTCCGCCGAAGGACCGGCACAGGGAGCGGCGATTCGAAAAGGCGAAAGGGAGACTGAGATGTATAATTGGCAGGCGAGAAGCAAGAAACGGCTACGCAAACGATATTTCCTAATCCGACAGTGGACAATTATCTGGTCCGTCAGAGCACGACTCACGGATGGCAGACAGGCGTGCACGCTTGAGAAACGAGCGACGGGACGGCTTAAATTTAGTGACTCCCTTTAACGGCGGCACCGCGACCGTCCAACTGTGTAAACGCGTTGTGTTCTTTCGCTGATCGTAACGTAACTCTTGCGAAGATCGAGGAGGGGTTAAACGGTGCCGTTTATTGCGGATGATCGTCTGGATTGAGACGTTGCAGACACTTGCGCCGTTGCGTTTGAGATTGCGCTGTATTACTTTTAACGCAGAGGGAATAAAGTATGACTGAGATATTTACATATTTTTACCGCTAATGCTTCTTCTCTCTACAATGAAGTGGCTTTAATAAAAATAGTTTCACTTCGATCCAAACGTCACGGTGGAAACAGGCAGGGCATTCACGCGTTAAATATCATTTGACTCGTGTTCCCGTATTTCAAAGACTCACAAAACACAGAGCCCCTTTTCTCGGTTACAATAAGACAAGCAAGCAAACGAATCCATAAAACCTTATCGCTGTTTTTATAATTAAAGTTCTCCTCGTTAATTAATGCCAACGATCCATTAAGAAGACCCCGGCTGCAACGCACCAATAATATTAAGATAAAAGCAACGACATAATCCCGAGCTCTTGAGAGTGCATCGAAACGGGAACAAAGTTGGGCAAAAGCGTGTCGCGAGCAGGCTAATGTTCGTCTTTTGCAACGTCACCGCAGAGAAGTTGCCCGTCGTTTCGAGGTAAGCGACGACACTCGAGATGCGGAGTAGAAACTTCAACAGTGACGGGGCGCCGCTTCAAACATAGAGACTCTTGAGAAAGTTTTATGATTAAGGAATTAATTACGACGGGGATCTCCTGTTTCGTTAATGACCGATTAGAGGGATACCTCGAGTGCCGTCGAATAAAGGGCCGTCTCAATAGCCGGAGATAAATTTCTTGACTCTCGGTCGAACAAACTCCTCTCGGTAATTTCGACCTGGCCGATCTTACATTAGCAGCAGGTTCCGCGAGTCTCGGTAACTTCCTTGCAATTTTTTTCGCAGCGAGAGTTTACCGAGCGGAACGATGCTGGTAGTAAAACGAGAATTCCCGTGGATGGGAGACGGTACGTCAATCGAATGTCTTCACGGTAACCAGTCCTTGATGAAGCAAAGTTTTATTTTACTTTCGAATTTCATCCCAGAACTTCCCGATTCCCGTAGCTATGATACGCGCGAAGGAAAAAACCTTCGAGTATTCTGCATGCAAATGCGAAAATCTCTTCGACGTGGTTCTCGGACGTTGGAGATTCGTGTAAAACGAGACTCACGAATCGATAGGTCAATCGAGACCGGAGCCAGAATAAAAAGTAAACGCTGATTCGTATCTCGGCCGATTGATCTCCGCTAAGTAAGTCAACTTACAATATGTCAGTTCACTGACCCGCCGTCGATCGCCTGATGGATAACGGCCGGATAGACGATCGTGGTTAGACACACGATTAATTAGTTTCCCGAGATGTCCGATAACCTCCATCGAAGAGACGTCAATTTCGGGACTGGAAGACCCAACGGAGCTCGTCATCTACGAACGCCCCGTAAAGCCCGGTTAAATCATCGAATATGCGGACGAAACCGACAAGATCAGGGAGTTCGATCGGTATATATCACTTTGTACCTATGAGGAGAAAAAAATGGGACCTCTAGTAAGACGTCAGACCTGTCAGATCGGAAGCGGAACGATAACAGATTCCGATGTACCAACATCGCTCTCGCCGCTCGAACTCGAAAGATTCGTCTTCCACCTTGTTCCTCGTGTTGTCTAATTAAATCCTTCGCCGTAACTGACTTCGTGGCGTGTACTGACAACGGTCAGCAATCATCGTCCGTCCCTCCTGAACGAGCGAACGACGTTTTTCGCGCCTATTAATTAAAGTAGCAGGTGGTATCGTTCAGACTTGAACATATAAGTTGGATATTTCTTCCGTCGTTTTCACGTAGAATGAAAGGAGAAGGTGTGCGTGTATCTAACAAACCCATCGCTCAAGCCCCTCCCTCGTTACGTTTCCCACCTCTCTCGGTTATTCCGCTTTCCTCGTCTAACTTTCACGACGTCTTTATCAGTCACCTAGAAAAGCTCTACTTTCGCCTTGTTAGTAAAGTAAATACCACGCTGGATGGTTTAACCTCTGTGCATCTGCTTCTCACGATACCGAGAGAACCGACGCGTCACTCCAAGTGGAAGACGGAACGTAGAGAGAATAGAAAGGGTGAAACGCGGGGGGTAAAGGGAGGATCCACCCGATCGAACGTCAGGTTACCAGAGCTGCACCGGTCAGACAATTAGGCGACGATCCGAGTTCGTGAGCGTTTCGATCCTAAACAAATAGGCTTACGATGATCCGTAATGGGATGACGGCGT
The DNA here is from genome assembly GCA_963989415.1 of Cerceris ruficornis. Classification (NCBI taxonomy): domain Eukaryota; kingdom Metazoa; phylum Arthropoda; class Insecta; order Hymenoptera; family Crabronidae; genus Cerceris; species Cerceris ruficornis. The sequence goes on along the minus strand of OZ022518.1, from coordinate 12,585,627 downwards.
GTCACGCGCTATCCCATAAATCCTTTTACGATGCGTACTCGTAGTTACGGCAGGGGGCAAAGGGGTGCAGCTAGACAAATGTTGAGTCAGAAGATTCCCCTCGGTGATAATAAATAAGTGTATCGACGTTGACGACGAATTTCTCACGGATTTTACGTTTTATTGCTGTACAGTGTAGAATAATCGAAGGACTATCCATGCCAGCGTTTTCAGCTAATATTCGTGTAGAACATTTATGGATATGGTGCGATCGAATAGATAGCAGCTGTGACTGCACCGCGGGAGTTTCGTATCCCACCGTTGCTACAAGTTTCTCATGTAATATGTATACTACGACCTACGTGATTTGGCAGTCACCTGAAACTGTAGGGTTTAAAGTGAACTGCCATAGCGATCGATGGGTTGAAAAGATCGTTTTGCGATCACACGAGTTCATTTCGTGGGAGTACGTTCATTCTGCGCGAGCATATTGCAGAGCGTTCTCTGTCAATGCGGGTTATACGTTAAACTCGTTTTACTTAATGGAATCGGATATCACTGCACATAAATTCATCGAAACAGATCTATAACATTGCATTATTACATCTATCATGTCATTTTGCAATTGTTCTGCAACTCCTCAAAATATGCACAGGACGGAACTGTTAATTGCTGGCTATCCAATTCGTGTGCTCAAAAGGAGCAAAAGGAGGAGAGCGACCCAAAGACTCTCTTCTTGGCGCAGGAAACTAGCTTCCATCCCGAAGAGCATTTCTCTTTCTCCCCGTCTTCTCTACGTCCCTCTATTCGGGGTATATACGTGGCTCTAGACGTCAGTTGGCTTATGTCACTCGGGATTAGCGCTGTTTGGACAGAGGAAATTAACTACTACACCCCGGACGCGCCATCTGCGTGGGCGTGCACGACATTGTGTCGCGGGCATCCCCCTTAAGATTTCGGGGCAATGTAATTCAGTGCCGAAACCGATCCTGAGGGGGTCGTCCGTTCGGAGTGACATCGCCATTTCCGTGATTAGAAGTGACCTAGGGGTCGGTTCGTTTGACTCTGCGCTAGCGACGTCTCTGTTGTACTTTTATCCTCGGAGATGGGGTGTCGATGGTATTAAATTAATATCAACTTTATTAGACTGTCTCAGTAATCCTGTCAACGTGAAACTCGATCGGATACGGCGGAGTACGAAAAACAGGCACTGTGTTTGGAAACATTCGGCCTCGGACAATGAAAATTCACGAGATAATTTCCGACATCGTCGGAGAGTTAGGGTTTAATTAAAATTCTTAGCGACTGCTTCGAAGACTTCGAGCAAAAACGTACACGAAAACGGGTCCCAAAGTTGCACCTGCAGGTGGACCGGAGAGCGGGACAGAGCGATTCATAAATAAAGATCGCGTGAAGGCTGTTGATCGATTTTGTAAATAAAGATTGCTCACGGTTTGCAATGTTGGTCCAGCAAATCGGCAGCGGCGACGGCGACGGCGATCCTGCTGGCTCGATTATCATCGAGCACGCAGGTAGGCGCCGAAGGAATCTCGACGGTAGAAGAAGAACAAGACCGACCGTCGAAGAGGAGGATGAAAGGAAGAAGGAGCCACAGGTCGAAGCCGTGGTGCCCCAGGTAAGATTTTCGCACCCGGCGGTAAGCTCGTTAGCGAGAGATTGCGATCAATGACCGAAGATGAACGCGTTCACACGGTTAAGAGGAAGAGAGAAAGAGAGAGACAGAGGGCGAGAGAGAAAGGTGAAGGAAGAGAGACAGAGAGGAAGAGGGCAAAAATGAAAGAGAGGGATAGGAAAAATGATTGAAAGAGGAAGAGAGACGGTGTATAAGGGAGGACACTGGAAGAGGGAGGATAGAGGATACTTTGCAAGCGTATGCTCGTTAGTGCAGGGCCCCCTTGCATCGATCCTTCTCTCTTCGCCTTTCCCCCCCTCACCTTTTATCCTCCCCCCGTATTCCATTTCTCTTTCCCTCTCTCTCTCTCCTCCCTTCCCTCTTAATACGTGTTATCCGATACCACCGTAGGTGGTTACGGTGGTAATTGCGTTCACACTTAACCACCTCGTCCGTTGGGGGATAACGATTGGTTGGATATCGCGAATCGAGCGGTTCTTTTTTGCCAGCCACGAAATGTCGGAGTAAATATACTCATAAGGCGAGAGGGAAGTTCCCTTCTGCTGCCAATCTCGAATACAATCGCGGCTGAGAAGCAACCAACCAACCGACCGCACCGACGGTGATTCTCGACGTTCTTGTAAAATCCACCGCCGCGGGGCTCCAACATAATAAACTCGCGAATGTCGGAAAACTGCGGGTTAGCGCGACGCGACATAAAAGCAGACGAGGAGAGAAATGCACGCGGTTACGATTCCCCCCCGATTTCATAGCCTGCTGCATAATTCTTTGTAACGTTTTATGCAGAACACACCGTCGGCGACGGCGGTAAAGTTACAAGGTCGCGGTAAGTGAAACTTGCCCGACGGTTTAACGCGACGTAACGAGGTTCCTCGGAGGACAAGGACGGACCGAGTCATGGTAATTTCCCCGTAATGAAATCAATTTCACTGCTCGGTGTGCAATCAACTATTCCCAGGAGAGAACGTTCCGTGAGACCTGTGTATTCGTCATGGCCGTTTATCGTCACGAATGAAATTCAAGATCGATAAACTCTGCCGAGCAAGTTCGCGAATAAGGCAAACCTTTCTGCAGTTTTTCTACCACGAAAGATCACTCGAAGCGTACCACGAGAATAATAACAACGTGAAACAACGGGTAACGGCGAACGCAATGGACGACAATGGCTCAAGAATTTTTTGTTGGATACTTTCCATGGAGAACACGGTTCTCCTGGGGAACGATCTGTCGTTTTATCTGCGCGAAACGAAAACTTCGTCGATCTCGTCGATAAACCGAGGCTATTTTACAAGGCAGAAGGATCTCCCTGTTCGTGGTTTTGATCTTTCTTTGCATCGGCGAATCCATAAATAAAATACACGGGGATACACTCGCGGGAATGACTTCGGGGTAGCTCGGAACGTGTAAAGGTCATTTGAAATGAGGGCGCTAGATATTCACGAGGTTGCTAGGGTCGGGACGAAATAATATTGCAAATTCAATTCGGCCCATAGGAGCCTGTTCGGTCTCTGAAGATCTATGCAAATAGAGCGGCGTGTGCCGACATAGAAAAACAAGTAGGAGTTTGCGGATCCGCCGGTACCGCTCGAATGCAAATATTTTTCAAAGTGGACATTGCTCGGGGGCGTTGAGTTTTCGAGTTGTCGTATTCGTCGGAATATAAACGAACTCGGTACCTCAGGAGTTAAAGATCCGTTTGAAAAGTTAACTTTTGAAGGATCTTGGCTTAAAAACAAGACGCGTGGAAGATTTTTTCTCTCTTAGAATCCTCTAATTGTATCGGGCAGAAGGTAGGAAAGTACGGTTCGATTGCAGCGAAGAACGGGACGTAATCGAGCGTGAGACGCACACCGTGGTACGCGAGGAGGGTGCTTTTACCGAATCAATAAAATTTAACTATCTCCATCGTTCTTCCCCTGCTCGAACGAGCATTTGGCTCGGAGCGTTTCGCGCACTCCAGCTAGATTCGACCCTTTCGATTCTTTCTATCTCGTGTACAGCTTATCCGGGAAGAAGAGTACCTACCCTTCGCGACTCCGGCAGTATCTACATAATCCGATGTATGCTGACACGGAGTTTCGTACGGGGTGGAAGATCTATGCGAAATCGTTGGACGTCCTCCCGTTCGATCTGGCCGGGCCGAACCCTCTATTTTTATTATGTCTACCGGGAAATCTAGTTCTCCCAGTTTCGCCTACGAGGAACCATCTGGCCCAATGATGCCGCCGTCGCAGGTAATCCGGTAAACATCGGCGGTTGAGCCCCAATTAGTGTCTGTTTGCTCTTGCCTCTCCTTCCGCTCGATGTCGTTTCTTCTTCTATTCCCTCCTTCCTCGTTCCTTTCACTCTCTCTTTCTCTCTTCGTTTTTAATTAAAACTTCGAAGAAGTCCTGTTTGATCGGCATCGTGAAAGCCCGTCTATGAGTTGCTTTTGTGAGACGCGTACCACTCGGAACGGTAGATACGCGCCTCTAGAGTGCACCGTTAATTCCGGGGAGTGCAATTTGCAGGTGCGCTTACGTGCCGGTTCGATTTTTTTCGAGGGAATTGTGTAATGATTAGAGTGATTAAAGTAGAGATTGTGTTTGTTGGAAAGAAACGAGTTGCTTCGATGTCGATCACTCGCTGTTTGCTCGTCGAGGTGGAAGATGAGTAGATATCGTAGCCACGGCGGAAATTAAGACGCGAGTGATGCGTATTCTTGAACATTTTATACAAAATGCTCGCTCCAATTGGCTTTGTTTTATTTTTTTTTACTGACATAAGACAACCTTTGACTTGTCAGTGCCGTGGCCGTAGAAACACCGTGCAGCGAATAATCGAGAAGCACCGTCAATGAACGGAGACAGACCAACAAATCGCCCACGGAAATAGAGTCGTCGTTGTCCTTGTCGCGGCGGTACAACGGCAAGAGTGTAATAACGTAACGAACAACCACCGACGGAAAATTGCCAGCGAAACAAATAACCAAAGTTAGAGAATTCCAGAACGATGTCCAACGCGGTTCAAAATACAGAGTAATTATTCGTGAAATGGAAAGTAAATTATGCGACACCGTGGCGGGGAGAAGGGACGGCAATATTTCATGGTTCGAGTATGTCGCGATTAAGCCGGTATTCCCACGGACATGCTCTGTATTTACTAAATTTCGCTTTGTTTCTTCCACGAGCGTTCCTTCCTATTTCCGTAGCGACATACGAGGATCAATTGTTGGTGAGGTTTGCATTCTACATTGCATGCGTTTCGAGCAAGAAAGGAATTTGAATGTAAATGCTTTGGTCGCCTCGGTTGCATGTTTTCCTAGAGTAAACTGATGGAACATGCAACGTCGAATGCAAATGACGTCCTGGCGGTCATTGCAGATTGCCACGGAAATATATAAGGCAGCGTACAAAGTAAGGAAAAGAAGAGGAGAGAGGAGAAAAAAAGAAAGTAACGGCCACGATGGTATATACGAACGTTGAAGCTCATGCACGATTATAATAAATTGCTCCGATCGGCGTGCGGATAAGACCGAGGGGAACGATCGTCAGAATTGTAACCTTTAAGCTCGTCGAGCCTTCCGAGAACCTTTCTCGCGGGAGACAATGCTCGCGCGAGCTTAAAAATGACAGACAAAGGAGAGAACTCGTGCCTCGGTAATATTTAAAACAACCACTCCCAAACTACGAATAATTTGACACTATCCAGTGCCGAACTACCGGGGCATTCGCCGAAGAAAAAGAATCATCCTTCTCGATCCATTGCAACGTTATACAACGGAACTATCTGAAACCCTAAAGTTTAAAAGAACCACTTACGAAACACCTCAAATTCGATACTCTCCAATTGTAAAATTAATCACTTAACACTCATTCCGTCAAGATCAAAGTTCATTTAAAAGTTCATTCGCCCTCCACAATCGCGATTTCCTCCAAGAAATATTTTCCCGCCGTCTGCGTGCACCCGGCAGATTACCGAAAGCTCGTCGAGCCTACGAGATGGTTCGAGATCGTGGAACGATTCTCGACGATCGAATAATTCGAAGAACGAAAGCCCCGAGGCAATTCCTCGTCATCGGAAAGTCCGCTCGATGTTTCGAGGCAATTCCGTGGCTGGTAAGGGCTTATCACCGGGTGGCACGGCATCCAACGGCCTCGACACGGGAGTCGGCCTCGTCCTATGGAACCGACCGAGAGAGGGTGGTTCCAGGTTTCTCTTTCCTCCCCGTCGTGGCTTCTCCGGACTGGAAGCGCGCGGCCCACCGTTCCCTCCCACCTTTCCGCTTACCACCTCCGGACTCCCTCCCAGATTCTCGCTCCTTGAATTCCACGAGGAAAGGAGGATCGATAATGGATCCCAGCCGGCTTTCCAGTCTATTCTATACGCATCATTTGACACCCGGTAGACGCGAAGAAAGCGGCGAAGAACCGCGAGCGAGATCCAAGGGGGGCCACGAGCGAACGAAAGATGGAATTCAATAGATAGAAATCACTGGCATTGTCGAGGCGCTCTATATGACGCGACGAAATCGTGGAAAATGAGACGAAGCCGGGCGAAGCGAGAGGGAGTGAGCAGGAGAGGAAGAAAAATTATATCGAGCCGACAATCCCTTAAGATCCACCGTAGGAGCTCTGGCTCTTTTTATCCCCACGTTTCTCTCACCCTCTCTGTTTCACGAGGGTCAAGTCCCTCAGCTCGCGAGTAACGGTGGCCGAGATACGTTCTGACATCGACGAAATCCTCGCGAAAATACCTCCGTTCATACTCATTTCCTCTCTAGACGCGACTCGCCATAATCCCGTCTATACGAATCCCGGAGAAAGGTGCCGGTCTGCGCTCTCCCGGGGATTCTCTCGCTCTCGATGCTTCTCCATTCTCGCATTGTCGATCGTTTCTGCGATTCCCCGCGGTCCTTCGTCACCTTTCGCATCGTCGAAACGCTCCATTTATAACGGAACTTCCCTTCAAACACGGCCGATCTTTCCACGATAGCGAGAATCAATTTTTCGCTCCTCCGTTCCGCCATCTTGGAGAACGATCACTTCTCTCGGGAAGCCGTCGTTGCTTGCAAAGTTCTTCGACTATTCCGAATCAGCATCCTTTCATCCATCATCGTTATCGTTACGTATACGCAAGAAATACGTATACTATATAAAAGCTACAATCATACGTAAATCCAGCGTCCTTTCAGAATCAATTCGACCGAGTCCTCCCCAACCATCGAGATTGTTTTCCTTTCGATGAAACGTAACGTTTCCCAGCGCGACGACTTAGCGGAAGCAATTCATTCTTTCCTCGGTTCCGTTCCTTTTTTTCGCCCCTAAAAACGTACGTACGAGGTAGCAGCGAAGCTGGGTAGCCCGGTCCGTGGCAACGTGCGCCACGAGTTTTCGAGACCGCCGGGGCGAGATTATAATTATGCAAATGCCCTGTTGCGGGTAAGAAGAGAGCGAGCAACAGATGTCTGGAACGGCATCTCCTGGAAGGAGCGTCTCGTTCCTGGCACGACGGTGCTCGTGGCTCCAGCGGCCGACGATGGAATACGAGGTGGGGCTAAAATGAAGCATGGCTCGAAGACGTCTTGTATTCCCGGGGCCGTGGCTTTCGGTTTCGTGCAACGCCGAAGACGTTGCTGAATTCTTCCATTCCCTCGCCGTCGACAGGTGCCACAGATTGCGCATCGGGACGGCCCTGAAGCACCTGTGTTTCTTTTTATGAAACCCACGGCCCCGAGAACCGGGAATTGCTTCTCTCATCCACGGTAAACCGATACTCTCGTGCCGGTTTTATTTGTTGCTCTCGACCGGGAAGAAAATATTCCGCGCTGGAATACACGTCGAAGGGCGAGCTCGAGGAATCTTGAGATATGAAAAATCCTCCGTGAAAACGTACGATCTTTCCTCCCGGTGAAATATGAAACATTAACTTCGCCGTGGTATCTCGGGTGGGATGAACGATCGAACGTAGAGGTCCGATGATTAATTCTGCGTTAAAATTCTCAACGATATTCTATAAAAGTAAGAATGCAACGAGTTGCAAGTATTGTACGATTTACGTTCGTCGGTACACGAGGACACGTTTAATTCTCCGTTGCAAGCATAGAAGTTACCGAATACGTTTCAAAGCTCGGAGGCTAATTGGAAGTTACGAGCATCGCCACGAGCCTGCATGAAGCCATTCGTGGCATTTCCAGTTGTCTCGTTTATAAATCATTCCACCCCTCATGATCCCGCACGTAATATAGAAGACGCTCCTTCCCCGATCGCTGTGTATCCGAGGGGACCACCGCCTCGTCCCTTGTCCTTCATCCCTATTTTTCCATCCTTTCCTCCATCTCTCAGCCGTTGTCTCTCTTCGTGGATTCGTACGAGCGACCGTTTTCCTTCGAAGGAAGCCAGCAAGAAGAGCCTTTTATTGTGCAGCACGGAGTTCGACGAAGAATTCTTATTACAACCGGGGGTGGCTGATGTCCCCTCTACCTCTCCCTGAAGAAATCTCATTACCTCGTGCGGGGATAGAATTGCGTTGACGAAAAGTTCGAAAGGAGGTGTTAAGGCTCGCGCGAAAAGGAGAAAATCGAAGAAGACAAAGTCCATCCGGCCGGACCACCACCCTTCACCTCTGCGCGCGAGCAGAGAGGGGTGAAAGAACGGGGAGGAAAGACGAAACTCAATTTTCCACGGATAATAAAAAACAGAGTATTACTTAGAGACGCTGGATGAGCGGAAATGAAGTTTACGCTCGCCGGGTCGGCACGTTTCGGTCTCCTCGACCGAGCCGGCTCTCTTCGGGGTGTTGCAACGTTACTGAATTTATCTGGTAATTTTCAAGGAAGGATTTGCCGAAGCGGGGGCTTATTAATCGAGAGAAGTATCTACGCGCTCCGTCGAGTCCGATGGTTTTGTTTGCCAAGCGTTTTCCAACGAGGTCGTTGGAGATAACAGGAAGAAAACTGATGGTTGCCGAGATCATAAACGCTGGATACACAGTGTGTACAAAAGATTAATGATACGGTGGTATCATTGCGCTGGAATGTATCACGGGGTTCATTCGTCATCTCGTTCTTGGATCACTTCCATTCCGTGACTTACTATTTATTACGTCGACGAATCTCGCCGTATTTTCTTACAAAAGTCACATCGTGCATGAGAAATGTCCTGCTTCTATTCCTAAGCGCTAGCTTTCGCCATTTTCTCGTAAATTACAGTGGCATGTTAACGTTCGCGTAATCGTCCCGCCTCCATCGCGGTAGTTAATCCTTAAAATATTATAATTACGCGAGATATTAAGCTCGACGATATATCGCAATAATGGGTCAACGAAATGGTCTTAGCAAGAAGCAACGAAGAATGGGAAAGCAGGGTGGCGGAAAATGGATCAACCGTAATTACAGGCGAACGAACGTACGCGCTGTACAGACAACATGGTCGAAACGATCCATTAAACTATCAACCGGTCACTGATTTACGTTTCCGTGTTACTATTTTATACCGTCATATTATAACAGTTAAATCGGGAACGTAAATCAAGCAGAGTTGGATACGGCTTTATACAAACTTACGTTCGCTCAGGGCATTTCGTTATCTCCCGGCATTTTTCAGAGTCGACTCTCGAAATTGGTGACAAATCATTTCCTTTTCCCGGTGAGATTTTTTTCAGCGACCGTTGATAAGTAAGCAGGATTTTCACGATAATGTATCTTCACACATGAACGAGCCAAGTAGAGGTAAATTATTTCGCATAAATCCAGACAGATGTCCGATCGATCAAAGCGAAAGATTGACAATCGTTATCGTTTAAGGCGTGCCTGAGACGTTGTAATAAAAAGGTATATTCCTGGCGCTATGTAGGTGGCTTTTCTATCGTCCTTTTTCCTCGAGATTTCAGAACGTTTCTCCGTGAAATGCATGTTACCACCGAGGAAGAGGCACCCCGTCTTCGCTTGATTAATCCTTCCTGTTTCGTAGCCTTGGTATCCGTCTTCGAGCGGACTCGTAGCGGCAGATAATACCTTACGCGGGTGTTATCTACCAACGGAGAGAGAAAGAGAGAGAGAGAGAGAGGAAGATAGTCGCGGTACTTGCATCAAGCGGATTGCGAGACAGCGCAGAGGCCCGGATGAGATACGGAAACGCGGAGAGATTCGGATGGAGAAGTGAACGGCAAGGAGGAGATGCGATTGTGAGCACGAGCGTAAGAGAGAAAGAGGAGTCGCGAGAGGAGAAGGGTTAAAGAGAGAACTCGGGCCGAAACTTGGATGTAATTACTCCCGTCTAGCGTGTAAACTCTCGTCTTGTCATAGTTATCTATGTTGCCGGGTTCAGCTGCGCCAACGGACTCGAAATTACTCTCGCTTCCTTCTGCCGACTAATCAACCGCGGCTTTTCCAGATAAAGTAAGAATCCTATTAGCACCGAGGCCAGCAACGCGGCTACCAAACTCTCTCCAAACCAACGACCTCTCGTATATCCTTCCTCGATCTCTGCCCGATCGGCGATATCGCGTAATTATCCGCGGACATGTGTCTGCCTTCGCCGAGGTCTATCGAGAGCGATAAATTCGTCGTTTTACGATACCCACCGGAAGAAAGTATGCGAATCATTGTTCACCCGATATCGTACAATCGACTCGCTCGATTCGAGTTTGTCGGTGCTTTCGTTTCTACGACCGGACCGTGGAACGGGAACGTAAATACCGTGATTCGAATGTAAATATATCGAAAGAACGAAAAGACATTTCGCACCCGGGGCGCGATTTCAATGACGAAATAAATACAGCGAGCTGTCGCGCAAACGCGTTCGCCAATGTCCGAGCAAGGAGATACCTCTCGCGCTTCCATACACGCGTATATCTCTCGCGCAGATTGGATTGCATCGCACTGCATTTCGTCCGATCGACAATGCACCGTTTACACCTTTATATCATCAATCAACTCGGCCAGGTAGCGCAGGTGTATAAACGGGCGGCATCATTCCAGATTGATCGATGAGCCACCGAAATGGAAGAGCGCAGGAGACAGATGGAACGGGAGCAGAGAGAACGATAGAAAGAGTGACACAGTCGGAGGCTCGTCTATATTTTAACGAAAAAGCTCGACAGAGCGTTAAAATGGGCCGTCAACGTGCCCCGGAGCGAGGGTATTAATTACGAAGCGATGGACGTCCGGCGTAGTAGCACCGATCCCTCCTGGAATAATACGCCGGGATTCCTCGCTGACGGTGGACATTACACTTAGAAGATAATTCTCGCTCGAAACGAAGAAGACAAATTTCCTCTCAGATATTGGAAATTACTACCGACCGTCAATTGATCGTGCGGTGTTCCTTTTATTTCTTCGATCATAACTGCTATGGTCATTTCGCCCGAAGACATTCCGTTTTAGTTGGGTCCCCAACGTCAATATGTACTATGATATTACGCATCGCAAAGATATATTTTCATCGGATATCGACGAAAATGTGCTTCGATCATTTAAATACGATATCTAGATCCCAAGGAAACTTTTTCAATGAAATCTGAATAACTATCCTTCGATCTGTATCCTCCATCGGTGGGATACGTTACCACGATTGACTTCGAGCTATTATAAAGTTGTTTGTCGTCCAATCTCTGCCGTTACGTTTCTTCGTTTTCAAGAGCACTCGTCGAGATATTACACGCTGCTCTCACGATAGAAATTGTCCTCCGTGAGGAGAGATCCTGGAGAAGGACGAGGTTTCGCCGTAGAACTTGGCAATCCTCATGGTCGTGTACAGTATCGATCGAACGGGGCGAACTTTAATTTACCGAGACCACGGGTAAACAATTAAAAGGAGTGGATATAGTAAACGAAGAAACGAGCGTCTACGGAATGGTTCTCCGAGTAGCATGGGGCGGAACTAATAACATCGAGAACCGATAAACGCGAGTTACGACGTCTGGTTAACATTCCGCGAGCGACTTACCTCGCATCGGAGAACATTCTTCCCCGTCGATCTATTCTAGTAAGAGATCGAGATCCTACGTTAGGTAGCACGCCAACTACCTACATGCCTAATGTCTCCGTTACTTCGTACGCGTTACGACCGTATCCTGTTTAGATCTCACTCTCTCCGGGATAAAAATCGGAGCGGAAGATCTCGCCGGGTGGACGGAGAATAATTTATAATTAAAATTGCTCCCTACAGACGCTTAATTAGAGCCGCTTTTTACCGACGTAATTTAGATGCTTCGCCTTCGACTTTGTAATTTCAACGACGCTTTGTGTCCCGGCGAAAAGTGCGCGAGATGTTCCAGAAATGGATAAACTTTCTTGGACGAAGCTGGGATCGAAGTGTCTCCGGAATAATATAACTCCGGAAAGTAATACTTTCGGGGATTCTTGGTTCTTTCGATTTCTACGAGAATAGAATCGGAAAATTGAGAATTTTGCACGCTTATTGTCAATGGTGTACCATATCTGACGCAAGTAACGCTGTAAAGTCAGTTCCATAAGATCTCCCACCAGTTCCACGGTACTCCGTGCAACGGGGCTCGGATCGAGAGACATTCGTTCTCCGCGTTTTAAAATTCCGACAGTTGCGCTCAATTACCAGAGAGCCGAAGAACACGAGCGCCTCGGAAGCTGCACGTTTCTTAGTGACGAAATAGTCACAGAGTCGAGAGCAAGAGCGGCGCCGTTTATTTCCCCAGGGAGAGGAGAACGAGTACGTATTCCGCTCTTAACGAGATTATTGTCGCCACGGCGTGGACGTGCCGAGCGATGCGTATCGATATACCCAATCACCGGGCGGCAAGTACGAATGCGCGTACCTACATTGTATTATACATACATATATACCAACACCGTCCTTTCTCGTATTCTCGTTTTCTCCCGGCCGCTTTTCGTCGGTCCAAACCAGAGACTTTCACGTGCCCGGCACAATAACGCGCCTCCTCCTATGCACACAACGAAAAACACCCGTTATCCATCGCGGTGCCTTTTCCTTATCCCATCGTAGATCAAAATACTTTTTCCACAGGACCCACGCCCGGTGAAGTGGAGCTTGAAATTTCTCGTTTAATTAACCACCCGAGTTACGATCGCCCATGATCGCGCCAAGTTAAATAATAATCCCGACTAACGTTACGACCCAACGAACGATAAACCTCTCCCACCGATCGGCCGATGCCTACCACCGAATCGATCCCACCGTATAATCACCTATCCGTGACACGTCGAGCCAACGATAATAGCCGCGTCGCTGAATCGAGGCCGCAATAAGTGCCACGCAACGTCCTCCGTTTTGCCCCGTGAATTCCCGCGTGGCATCGGATTTCGCGATAGAAACCAAGACCGATAACGGTAGACGGGAACGTCGTGGCACGGAGCAATCATCCCCCCGTCCTACCAGGAAGACCGGCGCCTCCTCGTCTCTTCCTGACGAACGCCGTCGTTGGCCGAGGCGCGATACCAACTGGAGATGGCCCCGTCAGCCAGACGCGACAATAAAGCTAATTGTGGCCCTAACGTGAGAAAGCCTCGGCCGTGCGCTCGTATACGAGAGATTTCAATTACGCCTCGTTATGCCGGCAGATGGGCATAATAGTCCTTCTAGCGTTGCTGCCGACACTTTAGGCGTACCGGAGAACGAGGCGAAACGCCTACGAACTTACACAGTGCCCCGGGCGCCCGGACTGCCGACCTCGAGGAACACGTTGAACCTTACGTTTCGGCGCTTTATGGCCTCCCCTCGGAGAATTATTGCGTTCGTTCTTTACTCTCTCCTTCGAGCCCTTTCTTTTTTCTTTCTTTCACGATTCCGTTATTTCGATCCAACGAAGGGGATTTATTCGATATTGGTGAACAATCGTCGATAGCACGAGTAAACGATTTGGACGTTGATAGAGTCGAATAACGATAGGATAATTGTACGCGTGAAAGTGTTTAGTTGTGATTGTGGCAAAAACGGTGGAAATTATGCGTTACGAGGCGTTCGATGGGGACCGTTAATTTTCAAGTGGATGGCGAGTTTGTCGCGAAAATGTACGCCTCGAGTAGCGGGTCGCGGGAGAAATTGATACGTTATTCGCGGCAAGAACGCCGACGATATAATCAACATATTTACTCGCAGGGAAAAACAAGTAGCGTGCAACGAGCGTATTTATGCGCAACGGCGAAAGGTTTAACGAGGTGCCTCCGGCCATTGCGTACCGGGTGTACCCACGTGAAGTCGTATAATTCCGCTTGACTTCGGCTCTAAATACCTTCCAGCGAAAAAGGGTGAACGTTTCTCTCGGCGGAGACTGCGGACGCCTTCGATCGCTCAATTTGTAAGCTAATTTACTAAGGAGTTGCTTGCGCTTGTTGACGTTGTATGTACTGAACTTTGAGAATATGGAGTCACGTGGAATGCGGGGGATTTCTTTTTTGCAACGGAGCTTCGCAGGAGAACTTGAGTTTTCTCCGTTTACATCGAAAGTAGTGTTACTGGAGTCACGTGGAGCGGTGAATTTTATTAAATATATATTAGATATTTGCTCAGCATTAAGCCAAGTCGCCCAGGAATCTGACTCGTTCAAAGATAAAATACTGTGCATTAATATATGTAAAAATTTCAACGACCGTACATGCACGATAAAATATAGTAACTTTGAAAATTCTAATGACCATAAATTTCTTCAATGGAAAGTCGAGCATTTTAGCTTAAACTAACTTGCGATAATTTCACCGTCCAATCTTCAAACTCCGATGAAAATTTCAACACTTCACCCTTCGTACGTCAACGGCATACGAACCACTGGCGATAATAGTCGCCATAACTACTGAAATTATTAACACAACCATAAAAGTCGAAATACCCTGAACGATCTCACAGCGAGACATTTCATTATACTGCCATCCCGGAAATATTCTTCGGATACTCGCGTGCCGTAGGACGTGTTGAACGTCGAGCGCGTTCTCGTTCTCGACGACACGTTTAAGCTTTAGTGAAAGGGTTGAAGGAGGATCGAGTCGCTTCTGCAGCTTACGAGCGTTATAAATACGATTCCAACGTTTCCCTTGTTGCACGAGCAACCGGTACCATACATTCATACATACGTACAATGCGTCACGATTTCGGCGACGGACGCGGATCACGCCTTGATCGTTATTAATGGTCTCGGTTATTGTTGTACCACCGGTCGCACCTTTTGTCGTCGTTCCTGCTCGAACGTGTCCGATTTCTCGAGACTCGGAGAAGTACCTACCGGATCCATTTTTGTCACAGTTCGGCTGGCAAGATCATCGGGTGAACCGGGATTACGATATTTATCGCGAAGGCTCGTTAGAGTGGGATTCTTCCTGTACTTCTTTCGTACGTCGAAATTCACGGTGACGTTTTGAGGGAAGAATACATCTGTGACATCAATTTGTGTTATTCGTGGCTGGATATTGACGATTGTCGAATAACGAAGTGCTACACGTTGATGAGACGAGGCTAGGCAAAGGAATGCTGGTCTGATTGGTTTCCAAAATGTCACTCTGGATTAAGGTCAGGTTTAAGTGTAGGCTAGGTCTTGGTTACGTCTGATTTAGGTTTTGGATTGAAGCTCACTGTCACCTTGTTGCCTTGAGGTAACACCGATCACCCTTGCAGCTAGAATTCTCGAAACAATCTAAACAATCTCTCGGTTAGCTCTCGATTAGGTTTCGTTTAAGTCTCGGTTAGGTCTCGTTTAGGTTTCCGTTTGAGGGTCATTGTCAGCTTGTTGCCTTGAGGTGACACCGGTTATCCTCACGGTTAGACTTCTCTAAACAGTCTAAACAATCTAGGTCTCGGTTAGAATTCATTTTAGTCTGGGCTAAGTCTCGGTTCAGTCGGAATTCGACGCCCGTTATATAACACGACCGACGGTTCTACAGCCCGTACACGTATGTTCACTAGAGAATAATATTTTTCTCTTTCGCTTTGAGGATTATTTGAAAAAAAAGGTAATACAGATTCTACGATGAATCAGGATGGAAACGTTTGTCGTAGGAGCGTAGCATGAAATATAAATCACAAACAGAGCTAAAGCTACAGGTTGAAGTGTTGGAAGGAGGCAGAAATGAAAATAAACTTGACTTCCTCGCCACGTTATCACTGCAACCCCGGAGAAGTCGCTTCTCTTTCTTTACCCCCGTCATTGCGCTCCTTTTCCCGCCTCTTCCGTTGCCTCTGTAGCTCCGTTATTGTGCACCTCGCTACGGAGGCACGTACCAAAAAATGTGCGCGACTCTTGACTTCTACCTTTCGCCGTTTCTAACTCTCCGTTGCTTCGCATGCAGCAGGAAATGTTGTATATACACATACATGTATATGTATATAAATGTATACATCGCGTACAAAACGATTTCACCGTCTGCCAAAAGACTGCATGGTTGCGTCGAAATACGTATTTCAAATGTCTCATATTTGCGTAGGTCGAAAGACGTAAAAAGTAAACATATTTTTACCCGGTACCCTCTCTCGTCGTCGGTCGAAAGCAAGATATGTTATTGAAAGACTGTACAAAAGCATATGGAAATTATTAAAAGTTTAATACTCCCGAAAATGGCAGCGCGCTATTCGAAATTCCTCGGAGGATTTCCCGCCGAGAGATTTATCGATGTTCGAAGTTATTAATTTCTGTCGCGCCGGATATTTTAAACCATCGAAATTCCTTTATCTCGAGAGATTCCATTCTCTTTTATCGCCCGAACGAATGCTCGATTTTCGAGCGTAGAATCGGCAAATCGAATTCTAGCTGTTTGTTCGTCGAGGTGTGCGCTCCGCTCCTCTTCTGTTTCCTCATTCTTTACACAATACCCCCGACTCGTATACGTGTTTCTTGTCTGTGCACGTACTACACGACGAAACGGAGGGAATGGACCGGCACGATTCAATTTAAAAAAAAGAAAAAGTAAAAAAAAAGTAAGGCGTCGACGACGCCCCCATCGGGGCGAACAATATTTTAACTGCCAAGGGGCTTTCGAGAACCCTCCGGTGACAGGGCGATTCTCCTTTTCCTTGCATCCTTCGCTCCAACGATAAAAGAATCAAAATATATAATAAATAAAACAAAATGACCTGTGTGCCATTTTTATCTGATCGTATTTTACCTTCAAACACGTCGTTCCGCCGCATCGCCGAAGTCTCATAAAATTCATTCCACCTACGAGCTTTATCTTCAAACAGGAATATCGCTCTTGTTTCAGAGTATGACACACCCTTCGTTACATGCTATCATTATGCAAAATCGACATGAGCACCCACGACAATCGGTCACACCCCTGCGAGTTTCATCCGCGGATTCTTCGGAAGCAACCATTAACTTTTACCAGTATCAAGTTTTACTTCGTTTGCTCATTGTCTTCTTCGACTGCCACTACAAGAATAGCAATCGATGTAGTCCGAGATTGACATAAATCGATACCGAATGACGAACGTCTCTCGTTACTCCCTCTTAACTTCTGCAATTTCTCTCATCCTGATCGTCCCCATATTTGTCGTGAATGTTCTCGTCTCGACTTTCGTTTTCCACTGTTCGTCATCGTGTGGGTTTAAGATTTCCCTCGTGTCGTTCACGTCCGTCAGTATAATCGTTCGCGATGTCTTCGTTGATATGTCACAACGCGAGTTATCCACTGTCGACGATGAAATCGGAAACTACATGTGCGGTCTACGGTCTCGCAGAATCGTCTGCGAGGATCGTCGTCTTGCAGAAACGCGCCACCGCGAACGAAGATGAATTTACGAATTCTATAGACGTCGAAAGGGGAAATGCATTAACGAGGGCTGCATGAGAAACTTGACATGAAACTGGTTAAAATAGGAATTCAGAGTGAGATGAGATGAGCGATGCAATAATTACTGATACAGTTGCTCACTTCCGTTAATATCGAATATAGAAATTCAATGAATTACTGTGCGAATGTACAATAATTGTGAATAAACATTTTTAAATGAAAGTGTCAAATGTCTTTGTCCTACAAAACATGTTACTTGATTACACTTACATTCCACTTACTCTAGAAACATGACGATAGATACAATGGAAGTTCCGATATTTCTTCAGACATCTTCCAAAATGTTTTCAGGATATTTTCAGGAATTTAAATAAAGGCTACGACATATAGGTCGAGCGCTTGACACGTAGATACGGTTCAGCTCCGACGAATAGGAAGCGATTGAAAATCTCGAAAACCGATCGAGTCGTTGAGGTAGATCGCGCGAAAAATCAGCAGAAAAAACGACCCTCGGGATTTCTATTGCTGGAAATAGGATAGAAGCGATACTATCGATTTTTATGCGAATCGACGTGTCTCTCCCCATTTTGCGGACAATCGATGAGTCGACTGACCTCGATACGCGAAATGAAACCCATGAGCTCTATCATCCGTGATAGCGACGATCGATAGTTTCGTCCGGTTTTTCGAGTGCAGGTTGCAGACTGTTCACCGTACTTGATTGTTCAAACTTTCCGTCTCGCCGTTGACAGCGGGCCTCCCTTGAGTAGCGATTAAAATTACATTTGTTCCCTTCCACGCAATCAACGTCAGACTCAATGATCCAATATTTACACTCCCGGGAGGCGAGTGCCCTTTCGCGGTACGAAATCTCGAAAATCAATACCTGAAAAAGCTCCTGAGTCTACCCTCGGTGAATTCGCCCACTTGTTAGCATACTCATTACCATTCGGGTAATCTAAAATATTGGAAAAGTTTTTCCTCGCGCAGGATAATCATTCTGTCCCGATGGGTCGTGCTAGATGTAGAATTTTGTTCTCCATTATTTTTGAAATTGCACCATACTAGAACTTGTGTCTTTAAACTATATTCATACAGTTTTTCTTTTAGAAACGTATATTTCAGTCAATTTTTTCGAAAAGTGTCTCCTTCTTAACGTTAACACGTTGAATGCCACGGGGGTCACCGGTGACCGGTGCTATTCAATTCAATGGAATTTTTTACGATTTTAAAATTATAGAATTCACGAATTCGCTACTATATTCAATATTTAACTGCTGCTATTAAAAAGTAAAGCACTACCTAATATAGGACTATTGTTACCTTTAATATTTTTGCTCTATAAAGACACGGTTTTAATAGAAAAAGTCTCACTTCGGTAGAAACAGTGGAACTACCAAAATACGGGTGGCATTTAATATTGAAAAAAATTCACAACTTCTAAATAGGTTCTATCTTGTAATTGAGTATCGTAATCTATATAAGCACAGGCTATTCAATCTAATTTTACCGACCTATCTTCACTGACAGGCCTCTCTCCTAAAAATTGCTATTCTCATCCTCAATTTTTCTCTCTATCGTAATACATGGTGAAGTATCCCAATCAACAGAAAAAGACACTCATAAAGAAAACGGGTGGGCACTGTTTCGAAAGCGAAACCGGCAGTTTAATTAATATTCGATGCCCGAGACACGTCACGCTCAGGTGCGAGCAAGTCGATCGGCTACCGGATGTAGCCAAAGTATAGGACGAAGGTTTACGAGGTACACGCGAACTCTTCCTGCCTCGTATCCGTCTTACGACCTCTTCCCTTTGGCCCTCTCTTCACGTTCCTGCTCGGTAGCTCGTGTCACGAAGAGTCAAACCACCTACCACGAGTTTCATCAACACCCGTACGCACGTTCCGGGTTCCTCGCACGTGACGCGCATTTATCCGTCCTCTTTTTTTTTTGTCGTGCCAGGGCCAATTTTCCAAAGTCCACGGAGCATTAATCATAGAAGAGACGGGGCTAATAACCGCCGGATCCGCGTGCACATAGGAGAAACCAGGCGGTCGATGATGCGAAGGGTCAGCTCCATTGTCATTGCTGGTATACACCTTGGAATTGCCGGACGTCGTCTCGGGCCCTGGCGGCGCTTCCTCCACTTTTCTCGTGTTAATCAAAAAGTCTCATAAAGGCCCGCCGAGATGCCATTGTCGCGCTCACGGCACGCCCGTTCTGACACAACACGTAGTTACTTCCTTATTTTTACCTCTCCTCGCGATGATCTATCGAATGGAATTTCGCGCCGAGACGATACTTTATCCGGGGCTGCGTCTTGAAATATGTCCTATCGTCGTGTTGCTCCTTTGGTTCTCGTCTGTCTGCATTATTCTTTCGAACGGAAGTTAATGGAGGTTCGTACGTGTGGATGTTTCTGCGATGGAGTGCATGAGTTTTGTGATGGAGCGTTGCTTTTGAGTATTTTTTTTTTGTATTTTTTGGTGTTGGTCTTTGTGATCATCCTGGCTGGAAACTACGAGTTTAGGTGGATTTCTAACAAGTGGAAAAATTTCCGAGAGGTGGCAGGGGTTTGAACTGGAGGTCGTTAATTAGAAATCCTGTACCTTCATGTCTACCATGGCTCCCTTTTTGAGTGTATACGATTAAAGTGTATCGATTTTCATAAAACCTGTTAATAGCTTTGCATGGATTAAATATGGCATAAATCAACGTGTAGAATCATTTGAATGGTACAGTAGGTAGACGAGACAGAAATAGGTGTGAATCTGCGCAGATTTCCACGAGGATTAAGGAACGTCTGGAAAGTCAGCAGCCGAGGAGCGAAAGGGAATTATTTATTTCCCCGTCCAGAGGGTACGCGTCGCCCAGTGGATAACAATAAACGCTCATTTTGTTAATGAAATTTACGATTACAGGAAACGGTAATTCCACGGTTCAGATTTTTCACCGAACCGGCTTGAATTATGCGTTTTACCAACTATTACGGTGCCGGGCAGATTTACAACCTTGGACGTGCACAAAAGCAAGTGCTTCCCGACGTAAGATATACATCCCGTATCCCCGTGGCTTAAGATTCATGTGAATGGCCTTAAAGGAATATCTGCATTCTGCAAGAATCAATCCGACTGTAAATAACATCCACTCGTAAAATCCGTCGAACGGCGAGGCATAAAATCCCGCCAACCTTTTAGTATACTTTAGCCTGATAAATGTCTCCGAGGCTCGGCGTAAATAAAAAGCAATTAGCGATAAATTTACACACGTCCTTCCCACTGCGTCAGACCACTGTCACTAGCTTCGGACGAGTTCGAGGTGCATTAAAATTGCAATTATGATGCGAAAACTTTTAATTGAACGCTCCTCCCGTTCCGTTGCACGGTGCGTTTGAAGAAAAAAAAGGAAGGAACGTGCAGAACGAGCGAGAGGAAGAATGCGGGGGATTAAAAAGATACTTTTGTTGGATGTAACCGATTTTACATGCGTATAACCAGCCTCTCGTTCCTTCTACCTCCGTCTCTGTTTCTCTCATTCGGCTTCTCTTATATTCCACCACCTTCTCCGATTGCAACCAGCTCGTTGATGGTGTTCGGTTTCTGATTATCGGAAATCGATCCCTGGCAGCGTTAAGGGCACGGTTGACTAAACGATAGGTGTGCCCCCGTCTCCTCCTACCATCGGGATAAATGAACAATTGCTGGATGCGCGATAATCTTTCGACGATATTTTTTTATGCGCGCGACGTCCATGCAAATTTGATAACTCTCGGGGGGTTTGTAGAATTTCAATTTTTTCAGAATTTCATTCGGGCTATTGCGGCTTTCGAGAGATAAACTGTACGGCAAAGCGGTGCGTTTTAGCTCGGTCGTATTTCGATAAGTTCTGCGGAAATTAATCATTCGCGGGGCTAATGTTTTTTTCGATTCGTTGGTTGGTCGAAATTAACTCCGTTCTGTTTTCAATATACATTTTGACGGTGATCGTAACAGTATGAAAGAGTATTTTGATTGGACGCACAAAATTGTCATCGGCTGTGAACGATACGATCTGCTTTGAAATTAATTGCTTTGATGATAATTTGAATATTCCTTTCAAACGAGCGTATCATTTTATTTATACCATCATTTATTTTCTTCTGAATACTCTGTAGACGTATATCGTAAAACTACTACAATTTTCATCTTCTTTTTGTCCTATCAGCCCCTATAGAAAGAATCTTCCCCTCTTAATTATTTATTTCACGTGCATCACAATTCTTTCCTGTTAAATCATACCAGCTAAAATTCGAACTAAATCGAAAAAACAATTCGAGACGAAAGAAAGCCAAGTTGAATAACATTTCAACAAAGGCTCGGAATGAAAACAATTCTCGTAGAAGGGTCTTCCGTTGGTAAGCGCATTAATAATTGATAATACGCGAGTTCGACGATTTGGTTAATCGTGAAGAAAGGATCAAACTATTCTGCAACGTTCAAGTTTGCCAAATACAGCAACCGGTGCTCGCCAGACCGTGGAGCTTCTTTCTCCCGATTCGTTCTACCTCGCCGATGGTTCGCCGAAGTTCGATTCCTGATTATTGGAAATCGATCGCTCACAGACTGCTAAGGACACGGTCTGAGAAGTCGACAGGGCTTGTAGGGCCAAGAGGGACCGATGCTACCGTCCTGTCGCCGATAACACATGATTGCCGGAGCCTCGAGACGGTCGTTCGCATTTAAATATCATCCAGTGTCGCGACAGCGTCGACTTGAACTTTCGAAATTTGCTGTCTTCAAAAATTTCGTCGACTGACATTCTATTCGAAGGAGATACATTTATTTTTGGATAAAGAAACATTTCTAATCCTTTTCTCGCTTGATACTTAATGATCATTCATTTAACCGATTGCGATAGAATGTCGTCATAAGTGTGACATTCGTACTCCTATTGTGGTCGAATATCTATGCTAAACTGACAAAAAATAACTTCGTCATCTGAAAACATCGGTGCATTCATTCAAGATCTATAACTGAGAAAGAAAATTCGAGAAGTTATAAGAACTCTGCAAATTTACAATCTCAAAAATTCTTTGACTGCAAAGGGTTAATATGATAACGAAAGTATTTTGTTTCGCTTGCAATTAAAGTTCACTTTCGACATAGATCCTCTTGAAGGAAGGAACAATATATTAAACATCGTATTTTTTCTATGAACATGAAATATTTCATTATTTCCACAAAAGCTGACAAGACTGTCGATGTACGGTAAAAATTCAGTGCAACAACGAAAGAGTTAAAAATGTTTTTCGAAAGTGGGTGACAAATGATTCTAACGTTAATTCGTACATACAATGGGGTTCCTTCCTGTCACAAAATGTAGGTTTGAAACACCAGCAGAGGCAACACGTCGCTGATAATAATTGGAGTCGAAAGGGGAAGAAAAATTAAGCGGCGCAGGGCGGTCGTTGTAAATTAAATTTGGTTGCAAAGGAAGTCATAACGACTGGCACGTGCCCGTTGCCGATGCATGGTGCATGCGTGCGTCATGGGATTACGGAAAGATCTTCCACGCACAGTCAGGGGTGCCGGTGTTTTTTTTCCCCTTTTTTCCTCAGGAAGCGTGGCTGCTACGTGATTCGAATACGTCAACTTCATCGGCATCGAGGCTGCACCGACGGAAGAGGGTCTAATTATAAGCCGATTATGAACTCTCGGAATTTGTTGTTCCATTATTTTTAACCATCGATCCCAGGAATCTCTCGTCGGGTTTAACGCGAAGCGGGTATATTCGAAAAAGTCGGAAGCCATTCCATTCGCGAAAAAAAAATCCTCGTCTGTGCTTCCGGATTCTCTAGCCGTGCATGTACACAGAAGCGAGTAATATTTTAAAGCTCGCCTCTCTCGCACGTTCGAGCGCTTTGCAAGAAAACCAATTATATTACGCAACGGCAGATACACGGCTTTTTCATTTCGCAGATTAAAAGTAATTCTCTCGGCAACAAATGTGTCATTGTTTATACCGCGGGGAGGAAAGAAAAAAAAAGAGGCACGACGGGAACCGCCGAGGGAATATTTCGACGGTGACTATAATTACTCGTATCGTTAATGAAATACGTCCGCATATAATACCGCGTTTAGTCGCCCTTTCGGTAGAAAGGGTTCTTCCGATTCTATCCCTCGTATTTTACAAAAGCTCATAATACCAGAGTAAATAATAAGGGACACGGACCCTCCCCCGCCTTTATAAGTACAGTTTACACAATTTTTTCCTTCCACCGACGGACCGACAGGGGACCGAGGACCGCCTCGTAGCACGACGCCCTTTTCTTTTTCGTTTCGTTCGTTCACCGCCCGGAAATTCTTCCGACTTCGATGCATTTTAACGAGCGCGTTAGCCGAGATTGATGACTCGGAAAACAGTAGTTTAAACTGACAATGAGAGAAAAAACGCAGCGATTAACGCTTCCAACTCCAGTTGACCCGTACGTGGCGCGGAGGGTTGAACATTCCCTGCCGCTTTCTACTCCATCGTCGTCCCCCTTCACCCCGCCTTTTGTAATCGATTGCAGCTGAGCAAACGAAACCTCGAAATTAACGGGCTATTACGAATTTAAACGCCGTAATAACCGCGCAAACTGCGAGCGGAGAACTACTCGAAGCTCGTTCCCCCTTTACGGGGGTGGTTATAGTTAAACTGAAATAAAATGGCTGCGCGGTTTCGAACGGCATAAATCTTCCGCGGGATTTTTCCCCCGCTTTTAAACTATGCCTACTCGTAATTCACCGTCGACCGCTGATAAATAACTTCCAATATCGATGTACACAGGAACGTGGTTAAGTTCGAAAAGAGTTTTGTGGGTGGACCGGTCGTGGCACGGTGGAAACAGGTGGTTAAGATAAAATTACGGAACAAATACATTTTTCTGAGCATCTAGTATCACTTGAACGTCATACAAATATTTCCTCTCCAATGGTATCCACTTTATTCTTTTTCGTCTTAATCGCAAACTTTTAACGTTTCCTTGAATAATCCTTTCCTGCACCACTATTTTACCTGTGCACCGAAATGTAATTAAACTTTCCAAGATAAAATTCTCTCCGTGAAAAAACCGTGCAAAGGTGAACTCTAAAGTTCTGGGCTCTTGAAAATCGCGCAATTCAAACAACTCGTGCTTCGTACCTGTCCGACAATTTTCAGGAATTTTACCGTATCCTCTCCGTTATTCTTACGGATTCGCGAGCGGATACCGAGCCTCTTCCCCGTACGTGGAAGAGTACACGAAAAGGGGGACCCTTTATTTCGTTTCTCTGTCCGCTTTTATCGCTCCTATCGCGCGTACACTTCGCCAAGCCACGAAAGCGAGAGGAAAGAGTAGAGAAAGAGAGAAAAGAAAGTTCCTCGATCATCGTAGTGGCGCCAGCATGCAAACGAGCCGAGAATCCGCGCGCAAGTGGACGCCGAATGAGCAAACAAGCCGAGGAAAGATCGAAAGACGAAGATGGAGAGTTTCTGTGGAGAAAGACGGCCCAGCGAGGAACTCTTGGGTACTATGGAATCTTAGGCTCGACACACGCCAGGAATTTTCGTTCGTTCGAGCACGAAGCACGCGAGGGCCGTCATATTTTTGGATGCAACGACACGGGCCCATTTAATACGCGTGGAACGACAGGTGGATCGTTAACCGAGTGCCTCGTTCCTTCGTTGCTTCTTTTCTCCCCTTTTTCTGCCATGACATTTTCCCGTTTCATCGACGGTGACGAATGTCCTGGCACGACGCGTCAAGCTGTCACCACCCTGCCACGTTGTATTCCGGGGTATTTACTTCGCGAGGATGCCCCGAAACGTGCAGTCATTTACTTCGCCGTGTGACGCTGATCGTTTTTGACCGGCGAGAAAGTGTACAGTTGGCTCTATTAAGGGCGGACGAAAAGGGTGCACTCACGGACAATGAGTGTCTCATCTCGGCGAGATATTTGAAGAGCATGAACTAAAAGGATACGATGGAAGATGAACTATTTGTTCTTTTTTATCGGTTGGATTGCACATGGTCATTCGACCGATGGCTCTCGAATTTAGATTGGTTTTAAATTACGACGTACCGTATGTTCGATTAGTAAAGTGTAAAGAAGACATTACCCCCTGAGAAGTTTCAAATACATTTTCCCCCATTTGATTCGTGGGACATAAAGTGACATCACAGTTTGATCCATTGAACGTAATAGATCACAGGGAATAAAGCTTGCATCTGTAGTCAAAGGATAGCTGGGACCTCGTCTCTCAACGGTTAGATATCCGATAAAATTTATGTCAGAGGTCAGAGATTAAAAAAAGCAGCTTACGTCCCGATCGGAGGGGTTGAAAAATTCAATCAGAAAAAAAGTAAGACCCAAAGCCGAAGGTATCAACGTTAGATTCGCTTAAAGTCAGGACTGTTAATAATAGGAGAGGCATAAATCAAAGTCCCATTCGCGTCTTTATTGCTCTATTAAATGGGACAGCTGGTGCCTGCCGTTAGTTGGAGGTTCTCGCTTCGAACAGAGGCGAGAGAAACCCGGATACCGGGGATGGCTTCAGCGAGGGTACATTTGTCTCGCTGTGCAATACCGTGAAGAAAGAAAGAGAGGGATGGAGAGGAGGGTACGAAGCACCGGTATCGTATAAAGTTATGTCAATCTGGCGGTGCGGAGTATTCAGTTAATATCATTAATTCCCGTCAATGATTTCGCTCGCATTTCGATTCCATTGCGGCGGGTGCGCACGGACCGGGCAGCGATCGAAGCTTGTTTACATACAAATGCGCCCAGCTATATTGTTTCTCGCTGAAGCAATTTCCAACTAATTCGCTGCTAGTAATTTTCTATTTACGGCAAATGTAAAGTCAATTGGCTCGTACCGAGAGAACACGATACGGGATTACCGTTGATAATCAACGTTTAAAACGTAGAATTTTTCGTGTAATCCTACCGATAATAGGGATTAGCCAGAAAAGAGAAAGAAATTCTCTGAAAAATTTTACTAATTTTTAAATCCCACGAGCAAGTACAGAAAAAGCTGCTTGGACGAAAATCAAGTCAAAAGTAAAGTTTAAATATCTGATGTCGGGGGGTAGAAATTTCGTTGATATTCCAATAGTCAAAATTCGTTGTGTTTCCAGAATATTGATATGATTTTGAAACTTACGTTGCTTTCATTGTCACGGTATCGTATTAACCACATTAATTTCCGTCAACGGGGCAAACGGCTCACGAACTCCAATTCCGCGGCACCGATTGAGAATATGGGGAGGCTCGATCGAAGCCTGTTTACATACAAATTCACCCCGTAAAACCCCAGCTGCGTTGCGCAATTCCTAACTGCCGCACAGTTAATTTTCGTGCAACAACCTGCGCCGGTTACAGCGGCGCGCGTCACCTCGTAGACGTTAATGACAAAGGCAGAATTTCAACGAACTTCGGGGCCCTCGACGTTTGCCATTCCGTGCAACCCCTTTCGACGTAGCAATAACCGGCAGGAAAGTGCTACGAAGAAACGTGTAATCGAGCGACGCCGACTAAAACGAAGAGAACTTTATTGTATCGTATCTCGACGATGAAACTTTGAAAGCATATGGTGCGACGTTTATCACGGAATTTTCATTCAATATAATTTGCGCTCAGACGCATCTTCAACGAAAAATCTCTGCCCTTTCCGTCGCTCTTCCTCGAGAATGCAAATACAACCGGGATAGAAGACTGATAGTGTCTTGCCGTGAGACGCATACCGATGGACAAATGGAAAGGTACGTTTATGAGGAATATCGTGGAATATCACGAGTGGACCTTTCACGACAACGTTGCTTATAGAATCGGCCGCGATATATCAAGAAACGCTGTTCCACGTAGAGAAATTCCCGAGCATCTGGAATCGGGCCAACCATTTTTATTGCCACGAGCCTCTTCATTCGACGTTTCAGTTGGATCGACTATACCCTCGTCCCGGTCGAGTCATGAATATCCCTGTCTTCGCCAATAAAATTCTCGAAATTCTTCTCGGCTGACGACGCGCCAGTGTACTCCGAGAGACGTCGGTTGCTTTTGATCGAGCGACCAACTCGAGTTGCGATCCCGAAGGCCTCTTCATGGTAATTTCCGTGGCCACGGTAAGGTCCCCGAAGATCAAGGTGCGCCTACGGTTCCGTTGCAATTTCCACGGTGCACGTAACTGGGACACAGTTCCACGGTCGTTTTCGTTTTAATAATACACCAACGATCCAGCGACGAGGAGCGAATCGATGAAAAGTCGAAGGAACGTAGAGATGAGGAGGGGGAGGAGGAGAAATTCTATCGAGGCAGATGTGGTATATGCAGTTGGCTAGACTGGTAACCACGTATACAAAGCTCCGAAATCCCCCATGGACCCCTCGATTTTGCAGGGCAGAGTCGACGTTAGATACGCTTCAGGGAGCATTAGGAGCCTCGAGAAACCGTCGAACGAGCATTTCTAAGCTAGACCTCTCCCCGGGCGAACTTCGTATCTCCTTCTGCCCTCGTTACGCTTTAACGATAATAATCTCCCTCGTATTTCGCGCAGTTATGTTTCTACGCCACGCTAACTCGCCGAGTAATATATCTCTCTCGCCTTTATCGAGGAATCATCCAAAAGAAAATGAAACGCTTCACGTTCGATCCTCTACGAGAGTTTCCGTTCGCTCTCGATGTAATTGTCACGGTGATTTCGTCGTTTGTCTTTGCTGAAAACAAGTTTCCCATGATGAACGAGTCATTTCAGGATTTTAATGCAAGAAAGGATACAGGCGGGACGTCCTCTGTGATCTCTCTCGTGTATCCCACGAACACGTTTCTTCCGACGAGAAATCCGGCGCATCGAATCGGCGAGAAATCGCTCCGATCACGAGCATCTTCCTGCCGTTCATCGTGATTCGACCGATCTTGCATAAACCGAGTCACGGACTTGTCCGGCATAGCATAGCCCCCGTGAGTTCGGCCTCCTCATCTTCGTTCGTTGCTCCTGGTTAACGAACGAGGACAAAGGGAGCACGCTGCGAATTAATAAGCCGACTTCAAACGTAGAAGTCCCCTCTGCCCCTTCAACGAGCACGTAGAACGATAGGTAGTTCTGGTAACGTGGCACCGGATGAAACGAGAGGACCAGGTGGAAGGTAAGTTCGCCCTATTGTCGGGTCCCCAGTTTTCTCTGTGACGAGAGATGCCTGACTTTTGGGCCCTCCTGGGGAAAAAGTAGCTTTACTCCTGTCGGTCGATGCAAGCTCACGCTCGGATGCCCATTCGAAAAGGCTACAATTCACGCCTGCCTCGAGTTCCTCTCCGTGGGACGTCCTATTATCGCTCCAGTCGCTCTCTTTTCTCTCCCCCTTTTTTTGCGATCTCCGCTAAGTGGATTATCAGAGATATCCGTTTGATCTCTCGACCGAAAAGGCGCCAAGGATAAACGACAGGCTTGAGAGAGATCTCTCTCAAGCAGGTGTAGAGGATTCCTTCGTTTCTAAGGTTAGACAGCGAACAGCGGGAGTGAGGTATAGCGAATCTTTTTCCAGGAGATACTTGCTTTTCCCAGGATCTTGACGTATGTAAAACACCGTCATTATACGGCACGTTAAAGCGAGAGTACACGCGATGGAGTTTTAACGTCTTTCTCGTAATGCTTCTCGAATCCGAGAGACGAGAGTCTCGAGATCAAGGAGGGATATTCGTTCGGAACGAATCGTCGGGAAGAAATCCATCGCACGTTGAATCCACGGTGAGGTCAAAGTCCGCGCTTGTTTCTTCACCGCTGACACGATTGTTCTCTCTAATTACTCCTCCCTCGGCTGACGAGCCACGGAATTTTCAGTGCCTCGAGCAAGAGAAGGTAGTAGGTAGTATCGATTTAACTTACTCTCGCTCCCTAGTTCTCCTTGGTTCGCCCCTTCGTTCCTTCTTGCCTCTCGCGATCCCTCTCGAGTCCTTCGCCAGGACACGCGGCCTCGTAGAGAGCGACAACGACGACAACGACGTCAACGACGTAGTCGAGACGCGACGGAGGAAAAGTTGGTAGGTCGTGGTGGGTTCCTCGCAGACCAGAGGCACAACGATGACTTCCTTCGCGAGGGTTTCGATTCAATGGGGTCGCGATGATCCGACAATGGAGCCGAGTTTGGACGGAGGGAAAGAAGTTTCATAGGGGGGTCTTTCTGGAGGGATCTTAGCGAAATAACGAGTCACGCTCGCCTCGTGGCACGATCCGGCAAACGTGGAAGGGTGAAGGATAGCAGAAGGAGGAGAACAGAAGCCGAGTCGAAGGAGCTCGAGGAGAAAAGAAGGGCAGGAGACGAGAAAAAGGAAGACGCGTGACAATCTTATTGTCGTACTTGGATCCACGGAAAAATCGTCCCTCTAGTGGCACATCCAACAATGAGACTACTCCTCCTATCCGTCCTTCTCCGGTTTCCACTATCGCCTCTTCTATTTTTCTATCCCCTTCTCTCCGTTCGGTTCGTTTGTCCGTCCGTCAGACTCCCCCGGCGCGCAAAAAGCAGTTAAAGCGATTAAAGTCCCCGAAAGCTTCGCGAGAGACGAAGCGCGATAGAAAGCCTTTCGAGTTCTTTGCCGATCCTTCTTTCCCCGACTCCTTCCACCATTGCCGTCAACCTTTCCCCATCTTCCCCGTCCTAGACCCAGCCACGGGCTTGGGGCTTGGGATATTGCGACTCGTGGTGGAATTGCCCCGGGCAATTGCACCGGAATCTAACTTCCATTCGGACTTATTATTTGAACAGGGATAGCGTCGGCACTCCGATGGCTTAACGCTCCTCCGCTTCCGGTTCACCCTCCCACTGTCTGCGCTTCCTTTTTTCGCATTCTTCTGATCGATGTCACGCGATGCGACGCGATCGATGGCGGCTGAGATACTTTGATGGAATAATTTCCTAGTTTTTGCAATTTTCCTATCACATTTTGATCGATGAAACGAATCAAATTATGGAACGAGCTTGCAATAATCTACGTATGGAGGAGGTAGGTTTCTTTGTATCGTCAACATCCATCGAATTTCGCAGCTGGTATTTCTTAGAAGGTGGTTAAATTATTCGAGAGACAATTCCCCCGGCAAATTCGTTACGGAACACAAATTAATCTGGCATCGTTACTAATCCTTCTCCACGAGGCAATATCCGATTCGGAGATTTCATGAAATCCCAATGAACTTGTGACAACGCGATCAAGGTCGCGTACTAATAATCTCCACCTCGATCCTCTGATCGTTGTGTCGGCGGAACCTCACCACGGAGGGTCAAGGATTAAATCTCGCATCGTGCCTCCGAGTGAAATCTCTGAACCGGAAGAGCAATTACTGCTGATTGACCTCCTCGCTTCATCCTCAACACCCGAACCGTATAACGGGATTAATAAAGGTCTATACGTTCATAATCGACAAAAGAGGAAGAGAGAAAGAAATAGGCGGAGAGAGAGAAGGAGAGAACGGAACGGTAGATCGACCGAGACAGACGAAGAAACAGTGAAAAAGAAAGAGGGAAAGAGCGAGAGGGATAAAGAAAGGGAGAGAGTCTATTGGAAAGGGAAACCGGGGCACGTGCTTTCTAAAGCGAACTCCGAGTGCCCGTACGGTTTTTCTGGCACTAATTGCTCGTGCAAGCACGCCGGTAAATTAAGAAGCATGCGTAATCGAACGCCCTCCGACTAATGCTCTTGGCGCAAGGCTAATTGGCCGCGAGACAATGCCTCCGTTCTGCCGAGTGAACGAACACCGATTAACGACGACTTCTGTTAGCGGTAGTTTGCACGACTAAACGCGCGAATCGATCAAATTCGAGACAAACGAACTTTCCGAAGGTGCTCGAACGATTCTCAATTACTGCAAGACTTTAAATACTCGTTTGTGATGCATGCCAAAGAATACAATATAAAAAAAAAACTCGTGAAAGCTGGTGTCGCCAAACGATCGTCAGACGATGATCTACCTATATACGTACAGGAACGTATCTATCGTTGGACATCAGAGAATCTTTCTTTTTCTTTAGCTCGTTACTCTTTTAATCGTGGTCGACGCTGCTTCTCTATCCCTCCTGTTGTCCTTCTCTATCTTTCTCGTTCCTCTCTAGCTACTTCTTTTTCGCTCTTTTTCCCACCCTCTCCCTCTACATTTCGAAATAGCGCGGTAATTGGACTGGATCGTAGTCACAAAGTCGATAACCCAGGGTAATTGAATCCGTAAGCAGACTGTCGATCAACGAGTCCCCCGTATGAAACCGTTCGGTTCAATGGAAAAGCGCGCGCATGCTGCGCTTGCAGCTGGCAGGAAAGGAAAGATGAAAGTGCGGACTCTCTTTTTCTCTCTTTCCGGCGAAGCATTCACGGTAATTTTTCGTTTAATCGCGCGTGTATGTTACGCCGGAAATTTCCTCCTGTATGACACATAATAGGGGGACCAACGCGGAAGGGGATCAAGTCGCGTGATCTCGCTCCGAGATAATACCGTGCTCCACAAAAGAGTGCCAGTCGCCGCGATCGAGCACAGAAGAATGTACGTCTCAATCTCCTCGACGAGCACATTCTCGGGAAACAACGAAGATAATTAAGTCCTGGAATTTCGTCAGATTCGATCTTGTTTTTATTTTGCGACTTTCGCTCGGATTTTCTAATTTTACAATTCCACGACGTGAAGGCACAAATTTACTCTCTTTCCGGATCGGCGACCCTACTTCTCCATGCTGAAGCATCGATAGTCTAAAATGTAAAAAATTTGAAGCTACTTAAAATGATGAAATTACGATAATATAAGGATGACAAGATGAACGAGAGGAACGGATTTTTTGAAGTGTGAATACAGCTAGAGAGGTTCAAACGAGTGACAAGATCAATCTCCGGTTGGAAAGGCCACCCTCGGATTTGTGTAATCTTGACTGTGTCATGCCGGAAATTTCTCTTGATACGACGCATAATATGAGACAAGCATAAACGGAAGGATCGAGCAGGCGACTTTGTGGTCTCGCTGCGAGATAAAACTACCTCGCGATAGGACGATTTTACCGCGTCCTTCGAGTAGAATCTCAGCTCCAAAGGGGTCCGACAGTCTCTCTTCCTCCGATTCTCCCCTTCTATCTCGGCTCCTCTTCTTCTTCCACGGCGGTGAGTACAGGAGAGACGAATGAAAACGTTCGCCCGAACAGAATAATTCATTGTCCTCCTGAAACCGGTGCACCACGGTGGTGCTTCACGCTTGTTTGGGGAGCGGATTCATCTCGTTCGAACCTCCATGATCCTCGACGAAGCGTCCGGATAATCCCTGAGATCCCGCGACTACGTTTGTTTTGAATTCTTTAAACTCAACAGGCTCGAAAAGGAGCGATGCACTTTCAAGGGTCATTCGGTATTCACGTGAGCCTCCATTACTTCATCAGCTGTTGCGGAAGAAGAACACACGCTTACATGCTTGAAACGATCGTCTCTACCGTGGAATTATCGAATACCGATTTCATCGGGGCTATCTTCCATCCCATATCGGAATTCATCGAAAGAACAGAATTGATCGAAGGATAGTTGAAAGATTCTGTACGGCAAAGTCTTATTAATTACTTACAGTTTCGTGGGAGAAAACGAAACGAAACGAGAAACAAAGCGACATAGGGTCAGAGGAGACAGTACTATGGGAAAAGTAGACAATGAACGACGAGCGAGGAAAAAGGGAATATGAGAGTGAAATGGAATACAAAATGAAGGGAGGCTTCTTGTGTCCACGTTACAGTGTCCATCAAGGTGGTAGTTGCCACCTCGATCCCGCTCTCCACACAAGCGACTCTATCTACGTTCATGTATACCTTCCTCGTTTCATCCACGCATCGTGGCTACTTTTTTTCCCCCTCTTTAACGTGCCCTCTCTCTCTCCACCCTTTCGAGCGCCACTCGACCCTCCACGGCACGCGTTGTATGTCCGGTTCGTCCCTTTTACTTTCACGTTTTTGTATGCGGGGTGAGCAACCCCACCGCACGACCGACCATGGGGGAAAGAGGGCCGAAGAGGGGGTTGGAGGAAGGTGGACGGTGCCGCAAGAGAGAAATCCTCAAAAGGCACAAAGGATGCCCGCATGCATTAAAGGGTAACAATTCCTTCCTAACGTTTGGAAATTCGTCCCCCGGTAGGCCACGCGACTCACAGACTTTTCTCCTTCAAACGTGGATAATGTTTTATCCAACGCGGCGCGTTTAGGCGCACGACATCGGACCTGCATGCTAATTTCACGGAAGAGAAGCTCTTTTGTTTCTGTGCCTTCTAAGCATGACGAATTACGTGGACGGTGAGCCAGGATGAAAGAAGAATGTACCTGTCTCGGGTTCCTACGTGTGAATGGAATTTTCAATGGCGTTAGACGTTTTTAATTGGACGTACCGTGAATTGGAATAATTTACGAATTATGACGGCGCGCATGAATCACCTGGGTTCTTAGAAATTCTTGGGCAAACTGTGAATCTGGCTGGAATATAGTCTAATTGGGAGAACTGCTCGATTATCTCGCTCCGCAATAACATAAATACAATTAAACGACTTATATCATAATGTTATATCCGACGAATGTACGATGCTGTATTAATGCCGGAATAGATATTCCGAAGTATATCCAACATATTCTTCCTTCAATCCCTTTCTCACAGAAAGGTACCTTCTGAAATACCTTCCGCGCAAACTTCTGCGACGACCATCCTCCGTACCAAAAGAAAATAAAAACTCCTTCCTTTCATACTCCATAAACTCCGGTTAACGTCGTTCGCTCGTTACGCGCAAAAATCCCGCAGTCAACCATCTCGAGGAGTACTTTGCAGGTTTTTCAAATCTACGAAAAGCAGCGTCGTCCGAGCACCAACGAAAGAACGGCCGTGCGCGAAATTGATTACAGTTTACGGATAACGTTTAGAGCTCGTATTCGCACGGCGATCCGACCGGCTCTATAAAGTCACCATGGCGGAAATTATAACTCGGATGCCGCGGCGGGCCGCGTAAAACGGCCCCTTTTACGAAATAATTTACCAGGCTGACTCGTTAGCGCGGCATTCAGAGTGAGAGGCAAAGGAAGAGGCTTGTTAGCCACGCGTACGGTTCGTTCCTACGGACAGATCACGATTTTTCGAAGGAAAGAGGACCGTCTACTTCGTTGTGTCTCTCTTCTTCTCTTTAACTTGCGATTTCTCTTACAAACGACTAATTGATACACCGTAATCCCCATAAAGATCGTCGGAAATGTTTGCGCCGGTGAACCGAGTTGTCGACACGTTTCGGAAATTTTAACGTGTCTCTCGATATGTTTATCGAGGAGGCGAGGCGATCGGTTGGACTATTTCGTTTTGGTACGAGGAAAGATGCTTCGACTCGAAGAAGGTCGTTCGCCTTTGGAACTTTCCTGTTTCGCGATTAAGGAGACACAGAGTGGAAAGGAGAGTCGTGTTGAGTAATAAATGAAGTTAAAGTGTTTGCATTTAGGGTGGACTATGAAAAGATACGAGGGGAAAGAATCCTCGCGGTTGGACTGAAGATAGGAACGCATAATAATAAAAATAAGTATTAAAGTATTACAGTACTCAGGAAATTTTGATAAGACGTTACAATCCGAAGGTATTTTTTAATGCTACGATCGATTGGATTAATCTTTAGGGCTGGAAATCAATGAATATACAGGGTGTTAAAAAAAATGTTAAATAAAATATTTATACGGTATATAGGATACACTGTACAGAGCAAAAAAGCTTTAGTATACATAGATCGAAAGGTCAACCGTTTCTAAGATATAAACATTTTTGTTTGTTATTATCACAACTGACTTACTACTAAAGTTGGTGAAGTCGGTGAAGTTTTTGAAACAGCATGTGAGAGGGAGCCCTTCGATTGGGAAATTTTTCCGCGTAAAGACGTCGTGCAGCTAAAGCACTTCCATTAGCACAGGCATACACAAAATGCATATCTGCCATTTCTTCATTCGAATAATATGCTGACATTTTGGCGATACTTTGTAGCTGTGTAATATTTACAATCGCCGATCCACAACTGACTCATTCTCAATGAAATCTACTGTCGGCACTTGAATAAGAACATTCAGAACGCAGTTTATAAGCACTAAAGTAAACATCGCATGCGATGGAAGCAAGTAAGTCAATCATGATACTAGCAAACAAAAATGTTTATATCTCAGAAACGATTGACCTTTCGACCTATCTTTACTAAAGTTTTTTTAATCAGTACAGTGTATCCTATATAATATATAGATATTGAATGGTTTTTTTGAACACCCTGTATATGCGTGATCAA
Source organism: Cerceris ruficornis (assembly GCA_963989415.1). Taxonomy (NCBI): domain Eukaryota; kingdom Metazoa; phylum Arthropoda; class Insecta; order Hymenoptera; family Crabronidae; genus Cerceris; species Cerceris ruficornis. The sequence goes on along the minus strand of OZ022518.1, from coordinate 12,550,012 downwards.
ATCGTCCAAAGCTATTGGAAATTGCTGCACTTTAGAATCAGGCTCAAGTAGCTATTTTATTACACGATACTCTCTCAAGAAAGTAATATACCTTCAACAAGAAACAGTATTAAGATATATATAAAAAAGCATATTATTATTAGATATAACGGCTTAGAAATTTGTTTACAACTAAAGAAAGATGAATGACTAGTGCCACTTTCATTATCACCGCTACTAGGAAAGAGTTTAAACGATTAAATGGTCCCGGCACGCACGTACATCCTCAATTTTCGCTAATCTCCCGATAATACAATAAAGAATCTACCCACGCGTGCACGTTCGGGCAAAATGGAGTCTTGATTTGGAAAAGTGGAGAGGAGCTTTCCCGTCGTTAAGTCGAAAGAATTTAATCGCGCCATAAGGCGCAGAGGATATATTGCTATTCCGTGATCGTTGAAAATTTACGGCGACCTAAGGGCTCGAATGTGTTCGAGCACGAGCAGCCACTCCAACTTCGTAGTGGCATGTTGGCTAAAAGCTTTCCGCAATTTTCGAAACGATTATGATTTCGCGAATGGTAATGAGGTCACGACCAAATTCAGCGCAACGGTCGGCCTTAGAAATTCCAGCCTCCGAGTCACGACAGTTTAATTAATTTATTGACCGGACTTTTCTCGTTCTGGGGAGCCAGTTGCAGTTCCGAGTGTTTAGCAAACACTGTGGAACATGCTCTCAAGCGACCACCCCCGTAACGGCGTGCCGTAGGGAGGGTACACCATTCGCCTTTGTATTTGCCTCGTGCGATTACGTTTCTCAAATATCTATAAAATCTAATTAAATACCGCCTGGGAATACTCGGGACCGTTGTTTCACGCATGGCGAAATTCGTGAAATTACAATGATGTCCCCTGTTCTGGTTCTTAGATACCTACTTTGTTGCGTCGTCCTTAGTGTATTATTCTACTTTCCAGAAGCAACAAACCGAATGATGTGTTTCATTATCGTGGTTATCTAACGATTTAACCTTGAAACTGTAACAGCGTGATACCATATGCTCAAAATTATTTGGACAATAGAGACTAGTGACAATGGAAAATAAATTGGAAAATGTGATAGGCATATTTAAGATGTAAGCTGCAACCTTACTAACTCATCATCCTGGATTTATCGTTACTCTTTAAATCGTGTGGAAGCTGGACGAGCAGTTATCAAATAGAATCAAACATAGCAAACTGCTTTTCACGCTAAGTTCAGCAATACTTGGTTTTCCATCTAATTACTAATTACTTCGCACGATAAAATCACAATCACAACTGAACATCATAATGAAACTGATTAATCTATCCATCCGAAAACTATTTCAAGCACCAACACGAAATAACAGGGCGAAGGAAAGCATCCAATATCGTTGCATGAATTTCACCGTGAATCCGCCATTTCGACGATGAACTCTCTTCGTTCCCCCGCACAACCATTCCAAAGGATTTCAATTCCGCCTTTGTTTCAAGTATCGAGAGAAATCTGGAGAAATCGAGGGAAGACAAAGAGGCCAGTTGAAGAAAAGCAGATAAGAATGAGACGAGGAAAGTCAAAAGAATTGGCAGACGAATCGAAGAGATACAGTGTCGCGGATAAGCGATCGCGACAGCTAACTTTATGGTTTCGTGGGATTACGAATCCCATAGCCATCGTATAAATTCCTCGAGCGCGCATAATGTGAAGCTAATACGCCGGTTCCTCGGCTTTCTTGGCGGGGGTTCGCGAAAGGGGATAGGTAAAATTGTAGGGTTACCAGAAGGGTAGGAGAATGGGTAAAAAGGGAGAGAGGCCGGCAGAGACGAGAAACCTACGAAGCAGAGAGAGAAGATCGGCAAGGAACAGAGAGATCGTGAAGAGAGAGAGAAAGCAAAGTCGGGGAACGCTTGGGAATAGTAAATTTTCGTTGCAGCATAGCATCGTTATTAGCATACAAGTATTTAGAATGAATTATTGGCCGGTCCGCTTATCCCCCAGAGTGGATATATTCGGTACAGCCTCCACCGACTATCCCTCTCTCCTCGGTGTGTCAGGTGTATCCCTCAGGAGGTAGCATTATGTCCTGCATATTTTATCCCTCCGTTGTCCCCGTCTTCTGCCGTGCTTTCCCTCCAGGAGAAAGAGACGAGGAAGACGAACGCGCGCGAGTACTTAAAATCCAAGTAAAATGGATGATCTCGAAGCGGGTGCAAGAACGTTCCACCGCGAGGTCATCGAATGGCGATACCTGTCTCGTTTCTCTGCCACCATTTTCGTCCTACGTGATCCTCTTTTTTTCTCCATCGCGTTAAATCTAAGCCATTCGGATTTATGATCGGTTTAGCCGAATCGATTCTGCGGTCCCGTATAAAGAATCGTTGGCGAGCATTAAAGCGCAACAACCGGCAGCGCTTAAAACCTCCCCTGACAAATGGCCCGCTCGTAGAATCCCCGCTAATCGTTCCACTCGCAACTGCCAACCCCTTTCCACGACGATTCACTTTCGCGGTCGTTCGAGGTCGAGGCGTTTTTTTTTGGCCGAAAGAGTTACGCAGAAGCATCGTCGCGATAGGAATTCGAGTCGAGGAAGCAAGGAGACGACGAGAGGTCGGGTTTAATGAGCGGTGTGTCAGCTTCTCGTCGGTTTGTCGCGAGATTGTTAATTATTAAGTTTCCCGGAGAGGTCCATTAAAGTTTCGTGGAATTTCTAATTGGAGGATTAATATAGTCACGCGGAAGCGTAGGGAAAACACATAGAATCACCGAGGACGTTTCAATCGTCTCGACGATATCTTAATTTACAAAGCTGCAGTATCCTTTAACCAGTTAACTGCGTTCTACGTGTATACACGTCGATCCAGAGCTCTACTGCGTTAACCTTTTTAACGGTAAATTGTAAATTTCTTATTGAATAAAAATATAATCTTTCCACCTTTTGTTCTCCTTTTACCGTAAAATTTATAATAGGAGCATTTCCCCTGCATTCGACGTGTATACACGCCGCCGCTTGATTTTAATTCCGCATCGTGTGAGAAATTTTAAAATAAATTCAAACACTCATACACGTAAAATCTACCCTCGACAGCCTAACCATTCAGAATCTAAAACCAGCAGCTCCACGAAGAGAGAAATGCCGAGAAACTTTCAAACGCACAATTCACATCTAACGATGAAAAGTACAATTCTATTTCCCCTTGCGCGCCTCAGAAAGCCGTTAAAGCTTCCAATTACTTCCCCGATAGTCTTATTTCCTCGAGTCTATTTTCCCCGCAAAATCGCCGGACACATGGCGCAATTAGAAAGCCATTATCACGCGGTCATACGCGTACCGGACGTTGTGTAACAAACGTCGACAGAGGGGGTGAATTCCCGGGGAGTTTCTACACCTACCGTCGGGGGAGATGGATGTCCGGCAATCAGGTGCAGAGACCCCCGACTGCCTTTGAATTCGTCCGCCGGCAGCTGCCTGATATATTCTCGTTGACGCGAGACCATCATCGTGTGCCTCTAGGCCGCCCGCTGTTACGTTTTCATGTTTGGACGTCGACGTGGAAACGAGCCCGAAAGAAGAAGTCACGTTGGCCCACCGTCGGGAATCCACTCGAGTTCACGGGAGGGTGTCGGAATTTTTTTTTTTCGAGTTAATTGTCAACGATTTATGCCTACCCGCCGGAAGTGACGCGCGATATGGGGATCGTTGAAGGAAGAGGTGAACGATCTTTGAATTGAATCTAAATCGAGAGTTTACGAGTGGTCTGTGATTAAATGTTTCGCTGTTGCTGGTGAAAGTAAGTACGGGGTGATTGTAAGTATAGGAAGATGGGAAAAGCGAATATGGTTGGTCGTTGAAATTTCTGTACTGTGCCGGAAGTCGCGCTTGCTGTACTGGAATTATCAAGTGAGAGACGTTCTTTGTGCCGAGTCAAACTCGAATCTCTGTTATTAACTTGCTCGTTGCCGAAGGTGAGTCTATAGCCATCCTTGTGCACAGAGAGTGGATGTGGTTATTTATTTAAAAAATGTCAGCTACAGAGTTGCGTTGTTCTTTGATGCTACGATAAAACTTTTGCTCAGCAACTTCGTTAAATATTAGAGGTTTCAGGGATAAGTGGAATATTTATCGTATAATTAGATATAGCATGTGTTCTATAGGTCATATGATAAATTTTGCAGCTTACACCACTTGCATATTAAAAATTATAAATCATTTTATATTTATTCATGTCACGATTTTAATTAATTCATGCACTATGGCGAATAAAATTTCTGCAAATGTTACTTGCCATTTGGTTGTATAAATCGACTTAAAGCGATAAGTGCTAGCAACGTAGCCCCGGTGGGAAGGAAAATTTCGCATCATTGATTGTTAGCTCCATCATCGTTCCGACCGACAGCGGAGGAAACATAGCCGAAAGAAATTATGGCGTGAAGATACCGTTGAGTGAGATTTTTCGGAAATTGACCGTAAACGAGCGTCTCAATTTACGCCCGTTGGCGAAAGTGACGGGCGAGTTCTCTCGAATCGATTCGAGACGTTCGCCACCAGCGCCCCTCGAAGGAGAGACAGAAAAATGGGAATTTAAACGACCTCTGCCACGCGAGGCTCTCTAGTATCTTAATTGAAATAGTACGCTAGAGGTAAGATTAAAATTTTACTCGACTGACATTCAATTCCGTCCGGAATGATATTTCCAAAGTCTGTCCGAGGCAGAAGAATAATTCCGTTGCGATGCGAACTTTCCAACTGAAATTAAAGCGAAGCTACCAAAAGCCAGCTCAGGAATGATACCCGGACGAAAATTTGTTCATCGACCTTAGACGATTTTCGTGAATCGTTGGGAACCGGTGATAATAATTGAGCGCCCGCTTGTATCCGTAGGAGCCGATTCATTCGAGCGCGTTAAATTCGACCATAATGGTCGGACGATCGAGCGGCATTCATTTCCGAGGAGTTAATATTCAAAATGAACATTAACAGGGGCCACGCTACCGTTAATCTTCGATGGCATGTGGGACCACTCACGGTGCGCCGCAGGTCGCTTTATTGCGCTCGCGTTAATTATGCAAATGAATAATTAGCATTTCGATTATTTCGACGGCGGTACCTACGCCATTCGTGGAAATTTATCGATTCCACTGGATATTAATCCATCGACTCTCTTTCAGGGACGCTCTCTCCTCGGAAGTCTATCCTTCTTCTCCTCTCTGTCTCACTCTTTCTCTCGGTAAACCGCGAACCGAAACGAACATTAGTCAACGAGCTCGTCAAACTGTCGTCGCTGGTATTAATAATAACTAGACAACAATTTACGACGCTCTTCCCAGCTCGCTCGCGGTCGTTCCTCCTCTTCGACCGATCCGTCGAACGGAATCGCATCACGAGGCGTGTACCAGCGACTCGTAAAATTCTTCTTCTCGTAATGAAGATATTATGTGAGCCGGAGGGAAAGGTCGAAAGGTGCGCGTCGGGGCTGAGAGACATTCAAAGAAGAGAGAAAAGGAAGAGCGAGAGAGAGAGAGAGAGAGACAGGAGGCCGGTACGCGGAGAATTTCACGAGGGCTCCCTTAGATCGTCCGATTTCGCTGGAAGCTCGCGACCACCGATGGAGAACGGAAAGCTAAGAATATTAATCGTTTGGACTCATCGACAAGTGAGTCTTCCAGGAATCAGCGATTGATCAATGCGAACCGATTCGACCTGACTGCAGAAATAAACTGTTAGTCTTATGAATATATTCATATTCCTTCATCAATATTCAAAACCTACTTTCTTGACTGCGCTTAAATCCACTGAAATCGGGTGGCATGGAGTATGCGTCTACATCAAGATGAACGAACGATCCTGAGCTTCTCCTCGTAAAACTTTACGATCGTTCGATTCGCAAAAGCCCGAAAGAAAAGGAAGCCGACAGAGGGGAAGGCAGAAAGAGAAAGGGAGAGAAGAGAGGAACAGTTAAATCCTTCGATTTCAATATTCCGCGAATCTCGTCGTTTCGACGGCTCCCGCGACACGAACGTACGAATCTTCCTGTATTTTCGTCCAAGTAAATTCAACGAAGTTTCGCCATTGGCATCGCAGCTACTCGTAAAATTAATTTCATCCGATTCGATTACGACTCGATGTCGGAGATCCCCGTGAATTGGAGTTTCGGTTGGACCGCTTCCAATTCCCTTCCAGGTCTCTTTCTCTTTCGTCCGTCATTGCCTGTTGCGTCATTTCGCAACCTCGAATTTCGGGACGGCTTTGCCCCGCTACGTGACAAGTATATCCCGAGGGTCACCGGGACTAAAGAACTCCTCACGGAACCCGTTCACGTCTCGATTCGGGAGATTTACAGAGGCTCCAACAAATAGATCGCTCCGCTAATGGATAGCCTCTTCTCCTCGATATTACCTTTCCCCTCGACGAGATCCTTCGAGCAGGAAATTAGCAAGTCTTAAGAGATCCCCTGTTAATCGTCGGGGTGATTTCTGTGGCGTCGCTTTCGGACAATTTGCCGCGACGAAATTTCATTTGTCCTCATCTTCTTCCCCTCTTTCTCTCACTCTCTCTCACAAACACACACACACTCTCTAATCTCTCCTATCCCTATCTTTGCCTCTCACGTTCGTATCTCCTTCGCAAGAATCATCACGACCCCTCTTCAAGAGCTACTCCCTGATCCACCTTACTGTTCTTTATCTCTCTCTTCCTTTCCCTCGCCACCTTCGATTCTCTATTTTCTTCCGTCAGAATGGAGGAGAGCTTAACGGATTAATCGATGTTATCCTGACTCTCCGACCGAAAACCATGAAACGTCACGGTCTTTCCTGGGACGGCAGACCGACGGCGAGATCGGAGCCGGCTCGGCTGACGTTGAATGAAGAACGAAATCAGATTTCAGACGCCGTCCGTTGGCTTTCTAACGATAAGTCGGATTAAGTAAAGCCGCGTTGTAGCAGCGCGGAATTCCTTCGAACAATGAGCGGCTCGGCCATTTAGATTTTCCTCGTTACGGTTTTATCGGGGGTTTCTACGAGTCGATTATTCCTCTCGTGTTTTTCTTTTCTCGCCGTCTTCGTGGACTTTATCGGGCAAACGTTTTTTTTTTGAGCGGGTATTAGAAGGGTATATTGATTCTGTGTTTTAATAAAATAAGAACGCGAGGTTCACTTTTGTACGGCGAATGGATAGGGCGTGAATAATTCGAAGGAAGCGAGGTCGAGGCGAGGTCGAAGCGAGCAAGAGTTATTGGAAAAGTGGAATAATTGGAGCAAGTGTTATTTGTGATTTTACCGTTCGAGATTATTTATGTGATTTGGTGAAATAATTCAAGTCGGTTGAATTTTTCATGAACGTATGAAGAAAATGGTTAATCTTCGGAGACAATGATGTTGCTTCGATATCTCTAAATTTCCTGAGGAATTTTTCATTTATTTATTCATCGAAACCTGCACTGTCGCATATTTACTAATTTAATATTGTCACTCACGATTCCGATAATTGCATCAATTATGCGGATGATTAATGAAAGCTGAATTACCCCAACTGAATTATGCCCCAACAATGTTCACTTATAACTTCACAGTGATTTAAGTTACGTATTATTACGGACGTGTTACTTTTTTTTAACCTCCCCTTACAATTTAACCCCTTGTTCTACAAAAACGAGTTACACTCGTGATGCGGTAAATTGGATAGAAAATTTTCAAGTTTGATAAAATCCATGAAATTGAAAAGAGTAGTGAGACGCGACACGATAATATTATTTCTATAATATTAATATTGCGTTAAATTATACGATATACCAAGAATCATCGATCAATTTTTATTTTAGCAATTTAATTCTGAATTATGGCGGAGGCAGTTGCAAAATAAATCGTAGGTTAAGGGGTTAACTTTAAGGTTTTAGACTGAAATATACGATTTAATTTCGTATTGCAGTGGATTGATTTAAGATGGTTAGGTTACTTCTACATCTATTAGTTTGCGATGGAAAGATAAGAATGCCGAATTTTGTTAAAGAGAATTCCAAGACATGGGATGAATGTAGCCTGTTGGACTTAAATTTGCGATAGAAAACTTATGTGGGTGACACTCGTCTCTTCCACTCAAAGGGTTAGAAAAAAAATAATTATTTCGAAAGTTCTATGAGTAAAAAACTTTCCCGTAAAAGTTACCTTAGCTATGCAACGTTGACTTCTAATGTCGCTCAAGATTCACAATTTCATTTGAGTTTCAAATACTGATACTTTAACCCTTCTCATAAACAGTAATAGTATCGATACTTAATATAGACTTAATCTTACAACAGCTGGTCATTTGACCGCTTATAAAATAACGATTATACTTTTATGAAAGAAATGTAGGAGACTATCAACTTACTATAGAAAAGAGCGCAAAAAACAATCTTTAAATACTATTCGAAAGAAATATATATTCCCATTCTACTGAGCCGATTATCAAATAACGATTATACTTTAACGACAGAAATCCAGGAGACTGTCAACTTACTATAGGAAAGAACGCAGAAAACAATCTTTAAATAATAATAGAAGTAGATATATATTCTCATTCTGTTGAGTCGATCATTTGACCGCGGACGTTATGGTTAGTGTTAAGGACATGTTTGTTTTTATATCGTCCGCTTGAAGCGCGACGCTCGGGTGACCGAGGACTTGTAATTCTGAATAGGAATTAAATCACCGAGCCGATGAATCACCCTGCCCGTGGGACAAATTCTCAAAGTCAAGATCTGCCACTAGTTCGAAATTCAGCTTATCTCTAATAACACTGTTGCCCTTGGCCCTACCTACATTATTTGTTATTGTCATACAGTTTCGACGACCACGGTTACTTGAACCATACCCTTAAAAAGTACGTAGATTCTGAATCATAACAATGATAGAATGCATAACACAGAGGAGACTGCCCTAGAGACAACATCAACAAGACAAGTTCAGATACACCAACTGTAACTGCGCATCTGTATCTTCACATACATCATAGGCCCTGGCTAAAGATCTAAATCGTTTTAAATGTGCGTCGCACCGAACGCCCTTCCTGTTTCCTAGCCAAGATCAACCGTACCGGCGCCAACTTCACGTGGAGCCGCTTGACTCCCGCTAATTTCACTCGTCGCATCCCTTAAGCCGCGAATATGACAATATAAACAAACGCTCACCTCAGTGTCACGTACTTTCGTCGCAGATCCTCGTCAGCGATAGAACGCGCACACACCAAACAGCACGAAAGAAATCATGGATCACAGTCGCTGGCTCCGTCTCCTCTTCTTCTAGTTCCCGCCTTTTCCTCCGAGCAGCTCTACTCCGTACAAAATATCTCACTACGCTTCGGAACACTTCTCGTCACGTGATGCATAAGGACAATTTTTCGCGATGCACTCAGTCCTGCCAATTTCTCGAGCATCCATCGGCAATGAAAACTGCGCGACGGGAGAATCGAAGACGCGATAAGAAAGTGTAAACTATCGAGAGCACACGTGCTGCTTCACAGTCACGAGGTATGGCGAGTAATCACTTATCATTCGCGAGAATGATCTCGCGACGGGCCCGGAATGGTCCCCATTGAACGAGACACGTTTCGCGTGGATCAAACGACCAACCAAAAAGGAACGAAGTACCGACTAAACACCGTACCGTCACGGCGCCACGGCACTAACTGACAGGCTGACGAGAACCTACAGTTGCTCGAAGGAGCGAAGGGGGGGGGACTCGGAGTCGTTCGGACTCTCTCGCTCACATCGAACGACGGTCGGCTCTCTTCGCACCGTGTCGGTCTCCACTCGCTCTTCCTCGTTCGCGTTCTATCGCCACCTAGTGGCAGTCTCGCAAACTCTGCTTCGGTTCGGGCCTCCACCCCCTTAGCGACCGAATCGGGGCGGCGAAGAGAGAAAGAGAGAAAAAGGGCGAAAGAGAAAAAGAGAAAGGGAGAAACGAGCACGTGGGGCTGCTAAAGAGGGAGGGCCGGTTCTGGTACGGTGGGGGTCAGGCAAGACCGGTCGTGTGGGGTGAGGTTGCAAAATATGTTGTAGAAATGGGGTGGCCGATGAATGCGGTCGCCCGTAGACTAGGGATTTTATTGATCTTTTTTCCACCCCAGGGGCGCGTACACGCGCGCACGCTTAATTAAGCGGCCGGACTTACGTCGCGTATACCTTGGTACTTTATACCGAGCGCGAGCCAGCTTGTTTCGACGATCGACACGGTATCCGTTCGACTGGTCGCGATCGATTCGCGGCTAACTTTGAGCCATTGAAATTAAACGACCGAAACCGATTCCGGTCGATCGTGAGGGACGAAAGTTTCACGGACGAGTTGGAAATTACCGGAACGTGCTGTTACAGGGCCGCGATACTGTCTTCGGAGACAACGTTGGAGAATGGAATGACGGTTGTAGAGAGGAATGGTTTATTTTCGTTATTCCGTTCGACGGATCCTCGAGATTTTTCAGTCGCTTCCACGGAACGGGGTGAAATCGTCGATTCGATTTGGGTCAGTGAATTTAAGCCTTTAATAATGTATAGGGTAAGAAGGCGGTCTGCGCGATATTAATCACTCGGTGCGCGGAGGAATCTTAATCCCGTGCTGATAAATTTTTAAACGTCGTCGTTCACGAGGATTTATTATTATTCTAGGCCTAAAAAGCCATAAAATTGGGAAAATCATGAGATATCGCGTCTTGTCTCTTTCAGTCTTCGATTCGCTCGATTGCCGAGGGAAGACCATCGAGATTCGGATTAATGTTTACGGCACCCGAGGGTACGCCAGAGAAATCCTTCCTGGCGAAGGAATATAACAATCTGACAGGCATAAAGGATCGATACATCGCCATTTCCCTCTCGTGATTTATTGTACATATAATAAACGCCACTGGTTAACCATTACTCCGGTAATTGACGTTAATAATGAAACAGCGATAGGAAGAACGAGACGATGTAGTCCTACCAAGAACAAAATGACGATATCCATGCGAAATGTCCCGAACGACGAATCGTTTTAAATGGCAATAGCGAAATAAACAGTATTAATCGTTACCGACAACTTTGTTTCTCAAACTTCGAAGCCACCGGTGCCAGAGCTTTAAAGTGATTTACTCGATCCGAATGTATTACCGACCAGGGAGAAGTAGCTACTCCTCTCAAAGAGTCCGTCGGCTGAAAGCGAGTGCTAATTAGCGATTCGATCACGAAGCATCCGATGGTGGGAGACAACGTCGCCGCCTTCGCCAGATTCTCTTTGATCCTACTCTATCTCCGTTTCATTCTCTTACTCTCTTTGCTAACCCCTTCAGAAACGATTCTCACTCTGCTTTCACGTACATATGTACATATATATGTATACGTAACAACGAGAAGATACGAAGGTGCAAGGTGCACACAGGGCTCCTAACGTAACGCGTGATCGTAACAAAGCTTCAAAGGAGAAATTAGCGCGACGAGTATCGGAGCCTTTTGAACCTTGCATTTTCCCTATAGAAAACGTCTTGCGAGCGGGTCTCTTTATATTGAAAAAGGGGAAAGGACGAAAGGGAAAAACAGCTTTCTATAAATCTTCACTCTGTCCTCCACATCTCCTTTTGCCGGATTTAGTAATTCCTGCCGATAGTACGTTCATCGCAACCCCTCGACATCTAAAAATTGATAGATTCACGAATGATTCACAGACAACGCATATCGCAGAATCTGCGAATGCCGAATTATTTCGCTCCTACTTAATTATCAACCCCAATACGACAACCACGTTTCGTGGCCACTTTTGACGAAGTAGATTTCTGAAAAATGAAAATTTTATTACTTCCATCTAACAAGATAAGCCTGTCCATGCGTCAGATATACAAATTAAGCAGTGATTACGAGGCTCTCCCGGGTGCGCGGCACGCAGACGTACGTACAAGCGGATTTTCTCGCTCTCACTCCGCGGTCCTTCAATTTCTCCGTCTGTCTCTTTGCCCCTGCCATATCCGATCCTCCGAGTCCTACGCAAAAGGGGGAGGACATGCGCCCGCAGACAAGAGATCTAATATACCCGACGGTTACATTAGCCGGATTTAATTTAAGCCTCGACCCCACCGCGCCAGCAGCGTGCAGCTTACATTCGACCTACCGCGGGCGAGAACACGCTTGAATCGAGAGAAAGGAATGGCAGAAGGTGGAGGCGGAAGGTGGAAAGTGAAAGAGAGACGGCCAAGAGAAGGAGAATAAGAGGAAGAGAAAGAAAGAGAGAGAGAGAGTAAGGGAAGGTAGCATGCCGGTAGCGAGACGCTACTGGCGGTTTATTGTAATTGCACTGTCGCGCGAGCAAACCTCGCTCCCACGGCCGAGCCGAGTATTCGCTAATGTCCAGCCGTTTCGCGACTTGCCGGGAATGGCGAACAGCTTCATTAACGGCAAAAAACGTCGGCAACCGCCCGTCTTGGCTTTTTATTCGATTCGGATTTAACGACTCGGTTGCATGGACTCTGTATATTATTTTCTGATTTACACCCGGATGAGTAATCACGGTCATTTGTATTATTCGATTCTTCGATGCGATCTTTGGATAACGCAGCGGATAAGCAATTTGCGGATACCGATCTACGTGTGTTTGATAATATCGTGTCTTGGTGGGTACTAATTTTTGCGGGGCCGGTTAACGTGGAAGTTTGCCGAGTTGAAATCTCTTCTGGTTTTTATTTTGTGTTTGCTTTTACTGTGCTATTAAAGGGTATGACTTTCCGGTGAGATAATCGCTGATGATTATTTAAGTTTTACTTGTGTTATTTAGCAATTCAAATGATATGTTATCCTGTCTCAATTCTCAACAGTATTGCAAACGTATAGCTCCAAATACAACCTCTTATTCCTTACACTTAAATGAATGGCACGGTACACCGACATCATAATTACCATCGTAAAAGTACATAATTTTTAAATACTTGTTAAACCCAATACACCATTTAAAAAACATCTCCTACCGCAATTGTATTACAACAATCTAATATTACGGATCGACCAAAAATCGTATACGAATTGCCTGCACGAAGCGATTCTCTAAATTGTTCATCATCCCGTGTATAAACTTTTTCCATAGCAATCGCGAGAGGAAACTTTGTTAATTTACCACTTCCCTCGACTTCGGTTCTTCTCTGTCACGTAACGACAAATACGGTACTTTAAGACGAGACTGCGCCCTTTTTATTTATGAGACGAGAAACGCCGCACGAGTCTGTTCATCGTGCTCAAAAATATATCGCGTCTACGTGCAGTTATACGCACGCATTTCCCCCCACGTACACGTATATATACGTGGGAATAAGACGTACGAAGTGTTCGCGAAAAGTTTCACGCTCGAGGTTGCCCGGGGTCCGCGGGAAAGTTTCCGCGCGGGGGGTGAAATCGCAGGTTTCATTGTTACTTTTGTACGTTTTTGAGCGACGATATGGTAGACGCTCAGCCGCCGTCGCCGCTGAATGTATGGCACAAATAAAACTGCCATGTCAGACGAAGTTACCGTAACCGTTTTTAGTGCTTTATGACGCCCGTAAATCTTCGCCACCGCGGAAAGAAGGTACCCACTTATCGCCGGTGGCTAGGATCCGTCCTAGGTGAACATTGACAAGGTCACCGTGTCATGACAGCGAAAGGTCTTTGCACGTTTTAATGGGTCGTTTTCACCTCGTTGGAGATTCCATTGGTGAACGCAAGAGGGTAAAGATAAAATTTTTCAAATTTCTTTCAAGCGTTGGTAACTTTCGTTCGATCTTGGAGATGACAGGAAGGAAAGGGGCTAATTTTGATTGATTTAGGCGTGAAAGTATTAGCTCTGTTTGTGACGTGGAATCGTTAAGTCCGCACGGTAACCTTTCCACGTTTATGGCGGTCGTAAATCTTCCATCGTACAAAGGTGCTTGCGATCCCTCGAAGAACAACGTCCGTCGGGGTCACTGTGTCAATTGAACAAAGTTCTGGGTTCTTTCCTGAATTCTCGAAACATTGCTTGCTTCGACTATCGCTCTCTCTCACTCTCCCTTTCTTCCTCACCCAACAGAAGGAAAAACTTGGTCAGAGGGACACCGCACGGTGAGTATTCTCCCTACCTTTTTATTTTTTACAAGGGTTACTTCGATTCTGCAATTTATTTCTGCATTTTACAGCCGCCGTAAATCTTCGTCGCGGTGAAACTTCGAATTCTTTCTGTCGGCTGCTTTCGAGGCCGCTTAAGAGGACTACGGTCATAGGTCACGTCCCGGTAGTAAATAATACCTTAAAATGAGAAATCCCCGGATATGCATCTTCACTTTTGTATCCTTCCCCGGAGTATACATTGAGTAACCTTATAAACGTATCCTCCGCGTTTGCATAATACTTCTTTTAATCCTAAGTCTCGGTAACGTTTGAAGGTCGATTAGGTCGACGCGGAAAATAAAATCAGCGAAGGCATTCACAAAAAAAAAAAAATAAACACTCAGGAAAAACAGAAACACAAAGCGCGTCAGTTGAATGGGATCGATGAAAAACAAATTCTTTTATTTATCGCGGCTCGGCGCAGCTGGTTTTAACCGCGGCCAATGGAAAACTATTACATTCGGCTTTGCAATGTTTTCCTTGAGAATTTGATGTTGTTTGTGCTCCTCGAAGCGCGCTCGCGCACACAGACGTACACGAAGAGAGAGAGAGAGAAAGAGAGACGCGAGTGGCGCGCACATAAAAGCGGCATACGAACGGAGATTTTATTGGAAAACGGAAATCCGCTCTCGCGTGGGTGCCACTAGTCGAGGATTCGAATAAATTGCGCGCCTTACGGAGCCCTCGAATCGGCGAAGAGTCCTCGAAAGAATTTTTTATGAACCCCCGTACCCAGCAGACCACGACGAAACGCGTACGCCCGTGACAAAGAACGTGTTTACGGTTAAATCTGGGCATTACTTGCTAAACGTCCGCTCGTTCCGTCCTCCGCGGGATTTCCATGGTGTTTCGTTTTCATCTCGCATGCAAATGGAGATGCATAGCACTTCCCGTGAGGACACTTTTCAAACGAAATTTAAAGCTTAGAAATTCCCCGCATCTCTTTTCTGTTAAACGTATGCCCAGAGAATTTAACGTATGAACTTTCCACGGTGGCATCAATCGATAAAATTCATAAACGTAATTAACGATATGCAGTTCATTCTATTCGAAAGGAAAGATTCTACGGGCAAGTATTTACATTATCCATTAGACAATTCTTTATTCTGCATTTCGTGCGAATGTTTGGCATCGGCGAAACGTATTTCGCTTGTCGTGGAAAAACATACGACGATACTCTGTATGCAAACTGCAAATTATTTGCGAGGTAGGTACAGGTAACGATAAAATTCCAAACGTAAATGCGTTTGAAGCGTTCGGTGTCAAATGACATTTAACAACGACTATCCAGCAAACAATGGCGCGTATCGTGCCTGATCGTATCCTTGAACTTTACTTTTTTCCATAGTTTCATTTTTCCGTCAGAACTTGTGAAATATTCATAAATCTCAGCCACCTCGTATACTCGTATCGAGTACCGTCGTGATCACGATTTTAAATCTGCAAGACACGTTACCTTTCTCCATCCAAAATACAAACGGTACGATTCTCCCGTCCATATACCCACGGACATAATCGGAAACCCTTTCCCATCCTGAGAAAAAGAGTCTACGTTCCAAACCCGTTCCTGTAATTACTACCCCGAAGGTGAAATACCCCCTCGTATTCGTCCAGGTGTATCGAAAACGCCATCGGTTCGTCTTGATTTGTATACCATCCTCTTCGTCCCCTGGCATTCACCCTCGAGCCTCTTCGTAACCCGTATTCAGCTGGTCATAATTTTCACGAACCCTGACCGAAATCACGACAACCCATCATCGCGTCGATTGGATTCAGTTTGGCGGTGGCTATAAAACGATCTGGTATATACCGATGCCTTTTCTCTTAACCATTGAGAATCCTCGGTGTTTCGTCGGGGACTAATAAATACGAGGACGTGACGAATATCGAAGTTAACCGAGGGGTAGAAGCCGCGCCAGAAACAGCGGTCCACTTGGAGTTTCGTGGTGGAAACACTTTTCCCTCCCTCGCGACGAAACGAATCGGGATTTCGACAATACGTTGCACTTTCGGCGTGAGCAGACAGCGGTATTCAGACACCGTTTCGTCCCACTACACGCACGTGCGTGCCAATCCATTATCCGAATTGGCTTATTGAAATTTCTCAGCCCTGACGGGGAACGGATGGAGATTCGCTCGTTCGGTCCGGCACTTACCCTGCCGAGAGAACTTGCTCGTTTCGAGTCACGGAGGTGAAGGGTGTACCCTATGGATGTATGTATGTACGTGGCCGCAAATACAGATACGATCGTACATTCGCACAACCTCCTGACTCCTTCGCTGGGGTATTCGGCTAGCAAGTTGCCGTTAAAGGAGGGAGTCGGTTGCCATTTAATCTCGTGACTTACGGTGCACATTTAATTATTGTCTGCCATTGAATGGCCCTGCGTGGAAAACGATCTTTGTCTTCGTGAGAGGGGAACCTTGCGGGAGAATGAAATTAACGTTAATTCGTTGAGCAGCGTTTGACGGCGTTAGGAATAATGCCGGTATTGGGATTTCTATGAGATTGTTTTGACGTTAGGGTCGGAAGTTTTGAATCTCGGGACGAAAGCGTAACCACGCTTCTGTTTAAACGTTTATACCTGTTAAAGTGGGGATACTCTTATAATTTCAGTTTTTCATTTCATGTCACGCAGGTTATTTAATTTTCTTTGACTCTTTCCTCGGTCAGCTGCATCGTTATTAAAGATATGATCGTAAAGACACGTACTCGCTGAAGTTGGTTTATTTGAGCACTTATTTCACCGTGATATATGTTACTCCTCCGAACGTTCGAATGGCAGCTTCTCATTCCACCGAGTCGGTAGCTTGCCATTTAATTTCGTGACTGACGTCAGTTACCCCTGCATCGTTAAAATCATCGTCCGCTGTCGAAGGGTCTGTTCCCGTGGCGTCTGCTGGTGCTTCTGGTCGAAAACTCACATAAACATTCCGCGATTTGTTTGGAACTTGCTAAGGAGAGAAGACAGCACACTTGCAGACCTCCAGGCTCCTGCTCCTCCAGCAGAGGTTTATGTTCCAAGTGTAATTCTTGGAGGAAAGATGAATTAGGACATCCTTTGAGTAGCGCGAAACTTACGAGGGCGTACGAAGCCATCTTTCTTCGAGGGTTCGTAACGAATGCAAAGGTCGAAAAACCGTTCGCTCGGTTCCGAACCCTTTCACACGTGTCTCTAACAAAAGATAATACATTCTTAGCTAAATTACTCGCATTAATATTTCGAGCTACGTAGAAACCATGGATCCTGTATTTTTCCATTTAAATAATTACTTGCATCCATTAACACTTCACAGTCCAATTTTAGTGTCAGTTTAATTTATTATGAAACTCTACAAAGACTAACCGAAATATTATTTTTCAAAAAATTGAAATTGAAAATTTCTATGTTATTACTTTGAAATCCGCGACGAGCCGGGTAGAACCTCTAAGCGTGTCGTAGTTTGTCCGTCACTGGACTAAACTGTACTTCCAACGAGAATAACTTCGAATTAACGACACGTCATTAATAACCGCTTTTTCCAAAAATCCACACGAATACGTTATTTCTAACGTCCAGCACGAAAGCTAGTGTCATTTCTAAATTCAAATCTTGCGTAGAACCGGGGGCATTTCGAGCCACGGCGCGATTCAACGCGGCCAAGGGGCGGATGGTTGAGAGCCGAGAGGGGTCCTCTCAGACACGTGTTGTTTTTTACAGGAGAATCCGAGGCACCCTGTATATCCAGTGCTCGTAAATAATACCACTCTGTATATTTGAATATCCCTGACGGATCCCGCATGCCACTTGGAAAAGCTCGACCGCCGTTTTACTCCCCCTTATACGCGCACAGGGCCGACACTCTCGCGTGCTTACATTTCGTTTATTTGTGCGTGCACACGCGCAACGATTTACCAGTGCAACCGTGCAACCGTGCAACCGAGAGTGGCCACCACCTCCTCATCCGAGAGTCCGTGGAACGACATCCTCGAATTCTTCCATTTTGTTTATGTCCCACGATGTCAGAATTAATGCACGGAACGTACCGGCTCTACGTGCGATGAGAAAAACGCGGCGTTTCAAGAGTCAACGAGCGTTCGGGTGAAAAGGGGGTGCAAGTTCAAGAGCGCGGAATTTGAAAATCCTCGGTGCATGGAACACGCTGCGTCCAACGATAATAATTCACTCGATGCCCCGCCGCGAAGCTTAGCTCGGCCGGTGACGGGTTCGTGCGCGTGTTTTACCTCCTCTAAGAGAGTGCTTCTGCAGAGCTCGTAATCCCCTTATAAATGAGAATGATAATCGTCCGTACAGTTTGCGCTTATTGCGAGAACCGTGATACATGGCGATCGCGAGGGACTTGGACCAACGGGCTCGGCTTGATTCGTCGAAAGAGTAAGACCGTTTGGTAACTTTTGTTACGAGTAATCCGCATCTCTTGTACTCGTTTTATTTTTGTCCTTCGAATACCCTAACTTCCGTTGTTTCATCGGGGATCTGTGATTTGTTATTACAGAGAAATATTTTCAAATGACAGTGACAATTCTCGGTTCTATCGTTTGCGAGTTGCTGTGTTTACCGTGTCGCCATTATACTTTCTGTTTCAGAATTCTACGACAATTCTACGCGTATCGTTGAACACGAACATAGACGAGGGCGTAATAGTTTACCATTTACCGCGAACGATGTTTCTCGTATTCTCCCGATATTACTTTTCATCGGTTTTCCATAAAACAACCTGTTACATATTCTGCCGGTTATTTTCTGCGTTACGAGACACGCGCGTGCCGAAGAAACGGACAAAGTGAAGGAACGTTCACCGAAAGGTCCGGCCAGAGAGGGTGCCAGGAGCCGAAATCATATTTCATGTCGGTCGATGGGAGATTAATAACGGGCAGACACGTTTCGATTTCCCAGAAGTACCTGTCGGCCCGCCCATGCCGAGGGGCATTATATCGCTATGACGCTCGAGAAAAGCATAAGGAGAAGCCTTACGCGGAACCTCGTCGCTGCTGGGGTGCCGTGAGCAGCCCAAGAAGAAAGGAACTGACGGTGGTTAATTACCACTTTGACGATAGAGGTTAACCTTTCCGAGGACGGCGGGGATGATTTTTCACAGTGGAACGAATCTGCCATAAACATCGTCGCGGGGTAATAGCCATCCGCAGAGAGTGCTCCCATTGTTCCGTTTCATTGTCTTCTTCACGATTGGACCTTCCTCCTTTCAGATCCTCGGTCTCGTGTTTCCTCGCGAGTTTGCCAGGCCAATTATATTTGCGTCTTTAATTGAAAACAATCAGCGGCCGAGATCTTTCCCTTTCTCTGTGCCCCGGAATGGAAAACGGTTAAGGAGAGTTTCAAAAAGACGCTCTCCTTCTTGCATTATTAAGAGAATTATCTTTCTCGGATCAGAATTCCTCTTCAAAGTTGCCGTAGGATTTTTCTTACACGGTATATTGTATCGTCGGAGTATCAATTGTAATGTCTTTCATTCGTTGCTGAAAACAAAAGTACCAGTTTGGAAACCTTAAAGATACGACAGTCAGAAAGCCAGAGCAACCGGTTTGAAAGGATAACGATCGCAGTTCTGCTCGGCTCTCACAAACGTCAAATTAATATTCAAATTGTAAAGAAATTAATAAATGACTAAAAAACGATACGAAACATCCAACAATTTTTTCCTACCCTTTTTTCCTAAAACGAAGGCTCGCCCTTTCGATATAATCATTCAGAAAAACCGATGTAAACTGCCAGACAGCCGCACGATGAAAGTAACACCTTGCTCGAGTAGGTAAAGGAAACTCTGCGGACGTTTCTTGGCGCTAGCAGGAAGAAACGTCCGGCAGTTCGTAGACAGTAAATCAAGTTTTCTCCGGGCGAAAGACCGGTAGAAGTGTCCGGCAGTGTTTGGCTAAAGCACGACGGGGCGCCAACTGGGGTGAAAAGCGGTGCGTATGTGGAAGAAGGGAGGAGGCGGGTCTCGTTAGCCGCTGACAGGAAGGCGCGTATAGCTCATCGCCTGGAAAGGTCTTCCGGTACTGTGAAAACCACCGGCGCAAACACGTTCTGAATGCGGTCTTTCGGTCCGTTCGGTCGGTGGGCGTTCGGCATTGGAGCTATGAAATGGATAAAAGATCGACCCTATCGAGTCTTAACGTTGGACTGCCACGTGGCGGTAGCCGTCGGGGATGTCTGAGTGAAATTTCACCGCCAAATGGACCTTCGACGTTGGAGTGATTGAATCAATTACGAGGTGATGGTTATCAATTAAACCTCTGTGTGTCGGTGAATCCTTGTCGCAGATACAGGTGAATAGTTTATACATATAGGCAATCGAATCTTATGTTGAATACTTGCGCATTTGTGAGAATATCTTGGACTATTGCATGGAAATAATAATTGTAGGTAATAAGAATAAATAACACGAGGAGAGTTCCAATTGTGATGCTGTTTAAATGAAAAGTACTATTGCAAGTACAGCATTCTCTATGTATTTTGTAAGAATTAACTTTTGCAATGAGGAAGATTATTATACAAGAACAAATAAACTAAGTCCCATGAAAGATTAGACAAGTTAAAACGAATGAAGGCTGCAGGATTTGGGATGAAGTTAAAAATAACAAATGCATCGTCGAATATAGAGGATCACTTTCAATCGTGGGGCAGTAAAAATATCAATAGGATAAGGCCACGATCTCTTCAAGAAACATCTTCAAATAAGCTGGAAAGAAAGACCGAACCGCTATCTCTGAACTTTAGTCTTTGGTGCTATGCCAGACCCTATTCCCGGCAGTCCAACCAGAATGGCGGAAGTCCAGTCTAGCAAGCCGGACCAAGAGAGGGAAACTAGGAGGGTAGAAAATCTATTCCACGAACGTTTGTCATGCCTGTTATTTTACCGGTCCTACTGGGTCCTTTTTCATCCGTGGCTACGCGATAGCTTCTGGTTACCTTACTGCCGGGATCGGCTATAAAAAAGGACATATACCGAACGAAACGTCACGGCGGGACAAGGACGAAATTACGCCGGCAAAAAGTCACCCCCCATCCATTGAACGTCCGAGTCTCGAACGGGAGACACCGAGACCAAGAAGAAAGTTTTGCAAGAAAACCAACGTAGCTGAGTGCTCGTTTCGTAATTATCTTCGGGGAATCTTCCGTGGCACCAAACGAACTGTTTAAGTTGCAGCGTTCCTTGATGAACGTTAGTTTAATTATGACGTCTAACGATTAAATTGGACGACGAAAATAAGCTAACTCCGTTTTCGCCCGACTTCCATTCAACGTCCCGGCGAGAAAACTTTTTTCCACCCCTCAGTCTTAATTTATGCCGAAATTTCCATGAAAATCAAATGCTTCTTTATGAATTTCAAACTAGCCGCGAAATCATTTACGCTATCTTTGCGAATTATAATAACTTATCTTAAATGCCGTGAATTCTCCGTGCACCGAAAAGATACGAATTAAAGAAGGAAAGTTACGAATGGGATATCTGCGTCAGTGAACTTTGTCCAGAATATGGTAGAATTTGAACGACCAATCGTGATCCTGGAACACTTCAAATTTCCGCGAGCAGCCTCTTCAACGTGAAATTGCTAAGGGTCGGCTTCATAAATTAAAATAAGTTATCTTAAACGGCGCGGATGGTTCGCGCAGTCACCGAAAATTTAGCCATCCTCGAGGAGAGCGGAAGCAGAGGAACGGCGAAGAAAAAAAGAAGTGCAAACGATAAAGAAAGATGTACGGTCTCATACGGGGGAGAAAGAGCTGGAAAAAATGAGTTCCACGCCGGTTTCCTCGTCTTCGTTTTCCAGCGCGATGACCGGAAGGGAGCAGGTCGTGGGGGCGTTCGCGCGTTCCGACCGAGTGCAATCTACCATCCACGCTCTCCGAGACAGCGAATTTCTGCGCGAGCACATTTATATTTGCCCGCGAGAATAGGAGAGAGAAACACACGTTTCTACGCGCTGCAAACGAACGCGAGCCAGCGGAGGAAGGTGGATCGTCGAAGCGATGCGGCCGCTCTACTACGCCTTGTCCCAAATTAGTTGCAGACGTTTCATTTATAATGCCGCCGCCATTATGCCACCCGAGCACAATGCCATTGTGCTCCGGTCGACTCTCACCCCCGTAGCACATGTACCGCTTACGGCAGGAAGAACAATCCGAAATGCCGGTCCTGCATGCCGGACCCAAACCTGAGGGGGACACATATTTGTTTCTATCCGTAGTCCTGCGAGTGTACGAGGCCCCGTGGATAAGTATTGGTGAGCGCGGCATCCGTGTTACCACGAATATTGGCCGTGAAAATTTCCAACGTTTAGACCGCTTTTAATCCGACGACCCGCCTGCGGTGGTCTTAACCATTAATCGCCATGAGAAGCGATTTCGACGGATGAATCATCCGTTCGAGCTTTGACGGACTGACTCGGATGCCATTAACATCCTGGCCCACGGATTTTTGGAACGTCCGTGAAGAAGATGATGATATTAGATAGAGGATGGGGGATTTTCTCTCTTTCACATCGGAGATTCTTCTTCTTTCTTCCGGCAACGTTGATCCGGGCGTGATAGGATTATGAAACGAGATAGGAGTTTTGTCGGTTCTTTTTTTTTAGAATTGATCGATATATCTGGGTGTTGTCTTTTATGTTGGAATGAATTTTCAAACTAGCAAATTTCTTCGTAAGTTACGAGGTTCAGCGTGGCGTTAAAGTCGCGCGACCTTAATTGTTAATAAAATGCATCGCATCAAGGTGATTTAAATTCCGTGCGTGTTCAGGGGTAGGAAAAAACTTGCGGCAATGCGCTCCTTTTCTACACATTGTACACGCAAAGTCGAGATACCTACTGCCGTTGGTTTATTTTATCAAAGTCAAGCCATGCCCGGAGGGGGCCATATCGGGGCAACGTGTGCACTTCAGGAATTCCTGGACACACCCCCGCTATTTAAGGCTGGCCAAACTTCCGGATTTTTCTCCGGCATTCTTTTTTCTCCCTTTTTCACGCGACATCGCCTCTCTAAATCATGCGGCGAGAATGGTCTCTGCGAAGGCTCGTCGTCGGGAAATCTCTTCCGACAGCCTTACCCGGAGGCCAATTAAAATACCCACGTTGCCGAAAAACTCTGAGAAGCCCGACCGTCTCCGCCGTTGATGCGCAAACTTTGCAAGAGCGTTGATAAATCTCATCCGGTCCCGTGACAGATTTCTGCAAAAAAATTCGGTAGCACGTGTGCACGCTCGCGCATTCATGCCGGTTCGACGTTCTCGGCTCGCTAAATCTTCCTCCTTGCCGACCCATCGCCGGCCGATCTTTCCAAGAATCATTAACGTTGCCGGAGTGTGTTCGGATCGTTGAATCTAATTAATCGATCGTTCGGGCATCCAATCGTCTCTGCGTATGCGTATCACGAACCGCGTGTCCGCGAACGGCCGCGGTGTATGAACCTTCGACTGCCAACGGAGCAGTCATAACTGCGTGTACGCGGACGGAATTACGCTTGTCTCGCTTATCGCGCGTTAATGCGATTCGTTTAACGTGACCGTTCGGAGGAAACGGGTTAGATGGAGAGGTAGGAGGGACGAAACGAGAGGAACGGCGGCATTTATAATTGTAAATAACTGCACTCACCGATGCAACTTCAACAGGACCGAGCGCGATGTTTCGCGATAATACCCTTAAATCTCATTTTTCTGCGTTACACCGTGAGTGCGAAATAATAATGCCGCGAACGGGCTCGCGAGACGAGTGGAAATTATAAAAGTTTACTCCTCGTTAAAGCGCAAAACCACCGACATAAGAGATCCTTTTTTTACGTCGATGACTGTGCGAGCTCACGAGGACCCTCGCATGGCACACTTCATTTGTATTTATCTAAAAATCCCTTTGTCGGATTTACTATCGCTCCTCGTGGCAACCTGGGTACAAGCTCGCTGCTGGCAGTAATATCGGACATCACAGAGGAGAGGAAAGGGCAAAGGAAGGAAGAGGAGGGAGACGGGGTCTCCTGCGCGTTCCAATGAACGTTTTACAGCCACCATCGCGTAGAAGCTTTCAAAGCGGCTCGCAGTGGAAAGAGTTGAATTTCACACAATTTGGCTCCGGCGCACGTTGCTCCAGGGACGCTGCGAAATTGTTTTTCTACCCTGCCGCTACCAGCGCCCGCAAAAAGGGAAACACCGCGGCGGCGCGCACCCTCCGAGCGAGCGTGTGGTGCTCGCTTCGTTTCTACGCTCCTCCGACTTTCGTCTCCGCTTGGTCGGCTCTCGGCGTGGATTTAAAAACCGGAGGAGAAATGTGGCTTTCGCGGTGGGAAGTCTGCGCGAAAAGAGAAACAGGAGCGATGATAAAGTCGTTGCTTGGAAAGAGGAAAATGGACGTGGATTTGGGGTGAGAGGGAAGCAGACACTGACGTGCAAGAGAAAGATGGATGGAGAGAGACGGAGAAACGGTGGATGATAGGACTAAAATATGAGCGGCTGAACAGAGAAGAGAGAGAGAGAGAGGGTAAAAAAGAAGAGTTCTCGAGAATACAGACATCGCGCGATTCTTGCTTACGGAGGATTTGCAAAGTCAAGCAGAAAATGCGACAGCCTCGGTAGGTGGCTCATTTGAAAAAAGACACAGACTTGGGATAGGTGGATAGAGGGATCACAGGCGCGAGGTGGAACGCGGAGAAAGGAGCAAAAGGAAGGAAATCTACGATGCGCTGGAAGAAGTTGAACGAGAGAAAGAAACGCGTGGAGGAATGCAAGCGGCGGTAATCGTAAAGCAGAATGAGCCGGCAAGAAGGAGGAGAAATATCGACGCGGCACGTGTAAACAAGAAGGCGAAGAAGAAGGGAAAAAGAAGGAGCGCCAGCGGCAACAGAAGCTCAAGAGGAGGAAGAAGAAGAACAAGAAGAAGAAGAAGAAGCGGGAAATGAAAAAGAACAACACAATAACACCTGCCGGGCAAAAAACAAGTGATACAACTCGGTCGGTGGCTTCAAGAGAAGCGTTGGACCAACCTGGAGGAAGAGACGCAAGGTGGAATGAGGCGTCGAAAGGAAACTGCGGCCGAAGAATAAGAGAAGAACCGAAGTCGCGGGATATCAAGGTGCGGGCAAAAGAGACGAAGGAAAAACAGAACGAATGGAATATCCGCGAGAAAAGAGGGGATACGAAGAAGGAAGGGAGGAGACGGCGAGCAGCTTTTCCTCGAGGAGGAAGGGAGCGCCAAGGCGAGAGTTACGAGGCTCAGGTGCGCGCGGGTACATTATTAAAAAACAGGAAACCTCATCATTTTCGCCGACTCTCGTAAAGATATTAAATGGAGACTTTATGTTGCCGGCGATCGTCGCGTGTGCCGCGCCGTTGCTCGCGCGTTCGCTCGTATAAACGCCTTTGCGCGGGCGCGCGCGCGCGTATCTACATTTCAACGCATACGAAGAGAGAAACGGGAGCGTTTTCGCGTTTCATTCGCGTCTCCGCGTCTCCGCACACGCGAGAGCGTGCGCGTACGCGTAGATCGTACGGGGATTTCCGTTTCGTGTTTCACGCGACATACGCTTATACGGACACGCGCATAGGGAAGTGTACGCGGATAGTCGCACATACGAGCACATGAGCGCGTGTTAGCGCACACGCATGAGCGTGCGTAATCGCGATAAGTGACGCACGCGCGTCTCACGCGGCATGTTCCGAGTTGGACAGCCGGCTCCCCCCTCCGTCCCGTTGGCGTGGATATGGAGTTGCATATAGAAGCGGCCGGAGGAAGTGCATACATCGATTCCCGCACTTCCGTTCTTTGTTCGCGCGCGTACACCCTCGCCGCGGTTTTCTACTTTATGCAACGCCACCGCCGCTCGATTATCCGAGTCAATCTACATGGCATCGCTATAGGCAGAGAGGCCCCCCCTGACCGTCGAGTTCGTATTTTACGAGCTGCTATCTGCGGTAATATTTCCAGCCGACAACGATGTTGACTCGGGCCAAGGTATTTTGCGGGGAAATTTAAGTGCCTCGGCGATACCGGGCGAGATTAGGCGCGAGGATGCGAGCACTTCTAACTGGGTACCTCGAAAACTATCCGATCCCCGTTTACACCTCTCTCTCTTCATCCTTCGTCCAATCTCACTCTATCGTGCCCGTTGGCCTTTTACAACGACGCCGACTCGAGTATTCCATTACTCCTGCTGCACCTCCAACGACCTCCAAGTATTCGAGCAAATTTGTCGTAGATTATTTCGCAGGATTCGTTCTTATCTCCTAGTTCGAACTAACGAGGAGAAACTTTCCCGCGTCTGGCGCGAGTCTTCCTCTTGCACCATCGCAACGGCTATCGCGCGTAAACTATCCCTCTCCAGAATGCACCGCGATTAAATACAGGTTCCTCGCGGCGAAGCGCACCGTACCCCTTCGTTCGCCACGTGTACTACTCGCATCGACTTGCCGCAGCAGCGTGTCGTGGTTCCCACCTGATGTTATGTTCACCTACATACCCGCATCTCCGCGTGTCTGTGCTCGATCCCGTACAATACCGTCGTGTGCACACACTGCCACGACGTGGGAGGCACGGACCTCACAGAGAGGAGAGTACCGAGAGTCCGGCCGACTCGCGGAAAGTTGCCACGCTGGCGCTAACAAGCAGGTGTTGCAGGTGCCACGAGGATAGACCACCTTTGCTATCTTCTTCCCCTCTGGCTCGACGTTCCATAGGTTTTGCCAAGAATGTAGAAATTTTTCAGATCGATCAACTTGAAGATCAATCGTTGCTGTTTGATTTTTTCCAAATCACGCAAAATGCTTTTTCGTGATGGTAGATAGACTTGCTTATTCTTGATGCTATATTCTAGGTCTGAAGGATCTAAATTTGAAAGATGGACCTTCTTTTTGCTACTTTTCCGACTGAATTCCAGACACAGGGTTTTGCTAAGAACGAAGAAACATTTCAAAGCGAGAAGTTTAATGCACTACGGGAAACGTTTGATTTTTTGCACTTGCAGCGAGGTGTCCCTTTGATGTTGCATCATTCTGAAGTCGCGAGCAGACAAACATTACAGGCCAGCATGGTAATCCTCAACGATGCGCGTGCGACCGTGCAAGAATACAGGTACCTTGTTCTCGAGTCCTCGAATATATTACTGTCAGAATGTTTTGGGCGACTGTCATGTTCTCTCGAGTCTGATGGCCAGGATGCTCCGAGGGCCACTTTTTTCCGTCTTCCTTATCTTGCCTCCGAGGAAGGATTTCGTCGGGTCTCGAAGCATTGCCTGCGTGCTTCGACGTTTGCTCATCCAGGGACAAATACCCGTCGAAATACTCAGCATCGATGGAAAATATCTTTCATATTTCACATTTCCATAGAATTATTAAATTATCTGCAATTGAATCGATTACGTTAATGAATTTTCTTCCAAAGAATCAAGAACAAGGATAGTCAAGGGCCTTCGTGAACAAGCGATAATAGTTTTCCCTAGACCGTGGAATTCCGTCACGAAATTTTGCAAAGGTCCGTTTGTTTTGCAATTTTACATATCCAGAGGCGACACGAAAGGACGAAGAAACGATACGCCGTGTTTCCTCGCGAGCATCTAAGTTAAGTCTAGAGAAAAAGAATGTCCACGAATGAACGTACAACCGGCTAGACTGTTGATTTAAGCACGGCGGAACGTCGCGAGAGATTGGTACGTTTGCATGGGTGCGAACGTATTTTCGTTCTGCGGTGAAAGAACCTTCGTGACTATTTATACCGCGCACGTGAATCGTACACAGTTTTATCGCGTTTGCGGCTTTATGGACCGTTTATCGCGGGACAATAAAGAGCCACTTTAAGGCATAATGCGCAGCGTACAAGGGAGGGTACCTGGTACGATCCAAAAGTGCGCATTCTTGTACACTTTTTATCGCGGCAACGCTCGGCATCGTGGCACTCCGAATCGCTCTCGTGCGGCTACAAAAAGAATCCTCTCGACGAGTCGCGAATCGACCTTTTCCGCTTCGATCGCAACGATAAACTTCGTTTTGTGCAATCGAGCCGGATAAACGTAGGAATTTCTATCGCATCGGTGCTTTATCAAATAGTCAAAAGATCTCTCCTTTTTTCTTCTTCTGCTATTCCGCGTCGATAGTATTTTGCATAAACGTTAGTTACGTCGGCGAGGGTTACCTGGCTCGTTCACCATCCACGGTGCACATTCGAGGCGGAAAAGTTTCAACGAGCGCGGTTTATTGCACCTCTCAATTTTCTCCGCGGAAATCTGAGGCTATAATCAAAGTTCTCCGCCTCGGCGGAACTACGACCTTTGGCCTCGACCATACGGCTTGACTTCGAAAACTCGCATAGTCCGGGATAGATAATACGGGCATACATATTGCACCGTGCAGGGTGCATAGAGATGCGATATCGCGAGGTCGTTGGATCGTGTCCTTGTCGGTAGGTCGTCGACGAGCGTCGAGGAGAAGGCTAACCTACCGATCCGTCCTTCTTCCATCCTTTTCGCTCTTTTTCGCGCTGCCTCGTTGCTTCTACTGTCACTTGCTTTGACGTACAAAGGTTCGCACGACGACGGTGGTCCATGGGTCTCTTCGTCGTCGCGTTTAGCTTCGAAACAAACTGTCTACTCTACGCTACGATAGGTATTTGAACTTAGGAATACGCATACCGAGAGCATGTTGTCCGACCACGTTAAAGCCGTGAAGAGTATGAGGAAGAAGTAAACTCCTTCTCGACTATGCAAAGCCTCGTAAGTGCTGATCGTTGGAGGATGGGCGAACGTCCGAAATCTCGCGTCGATGAATTAAACGAAACGGATGGAAATTTCACGATCCATTTGATGCGTTGAAAATTATTAATCACCCCTGCGACTGTCTGCGTCGACGTAAACAGACTCGTAAATTAAATTGCCGATTTCCGGGCGGATTAATGAAACGTATTAGCGTCGATCGGCGTCACGGTAATGCGGTGTATTTTGAAATTCCGCGATATCGATTGAAGTCCGTGAATGAAATTACCGTCGTTAACATCGGTATACCCGGAGTAAATCGGATACTCGTCGGGAAAGTCGAGGTGGAAGGTCTTCGTTTTCAGACGATACCTACCCTCTCTGTACCGAAAAGACGGCGTTCGACCTCACGAAATGCAATTTTACGGAAAAGAGATTCGTCTCGTGCCGGCAGGATCTCAAGGAACCGTGTAGTCACTAATTGCGTTGCATTAATGACGCCCATCGTGCAACGACCTACCACCTCGAACGTCGTCTCACCAACGTCGAGACGTGCAAACTGTTTATACGAGGAACGTTCGTTTATTTAATCCCTTAATTTTACATGAAAATACTCTACGTAAGCTTCGGCATAAAATATTTCAAAATATGCAAGAATGAAAAATCTAGAACGTTTAGCTTGGAACAACGAAACAGGGAAAAATAGAGTGAGTTGCGTCTATTGTTCGATAACGTTGACCCAAACGGGAATGACGATAGCGGATGAACCTTTGGATCGTTTGGTAAAACCGTTACGAAACGTTATCAAAATCGAATCGCGGTCGTCGAAGTACGTCCCTTTGGCGTTTTCACCGACGATCGGGCGAGTACAATCACCCAAAGTGAAACTCGTACAAATATGTACCGACTGCTCGCTCCTAATCTCTTGCGCCGCCCGGTAAATACTGACAGGGTGTCAATATTGAAATATGTTATCGTGGAAAGCGCCATGCATACCTGAAATATATTGGGAAACGGTCTCTCAACGTGCGCGGCATGACTCAGAATTCCGGAAAGATATCGCTCTGTGTAACTCGAAATTCTTCGACCGGAAAGAGCCGTGGCTCTTTTGACCTGCATTTCAAATACCCGACGAAAATGGGGGAAAAAAGTAGACGTTTCTGCTACGCTGCTTCGCTGTTACGCAAATACTAGATTTGAAAATATGTCCACATTCAATTCCACTGAACTTTCAAATCTTCCCTCGAAACATTTCCTCGCATTTTATCCTCTGTTCGTATAATTGCTGTTTGGTCAGACCGTAAAAACAGCATTTAGACGAATCTGCTTGCTTTGTCCACCTGGAGTCCTAGAAACATTACTGTCTATGCGAATAATAGACCACGGATGAAGTGTCTCCTCCATGCTGCTAGGCTGCTTGAAAGCGAAACACAATATGAATGCTTAAAACTAAAGCCAAATAATCGGTCACAACGTAAGATCAATCGAACGGACAGTTCGGTCGCCTGGAAAGATTTCATCCGTGCTCCGTTACCCCAGTCGACCGTACAATTCTATTCTATCTCTCGTTCCATTTCCCATTATGTTATTTTCCTATAACACGATACTTTTTTTCCAAGGGAATAATAAACTCAAGCAATAGAAATTTCTAACAACAGAGTCATCCACAACTAACAAACCATCCGAAAGTTCTTCATCGCGAATTTTCAATTTTCATGGGAATGCACGAATATGAGAAGTATTGTTGCAAGGACAGAGATTCGACGAAAGCCTCGCAAGCGCAAAAGATGGCCGAGGTAGTCGCCGAGAGGAGCTTAGGCGGGTAAGCTCGCTGGCTTTGCTCGGCACTGGGAGATCGACGGTCCTGTATTTCCTATATCCCAGACGTTCCTCCAGGGGTATAGGTTAGATCCTGGCCATCCCTCGTTAAATCCCGAGGGAAGTACGCGGAGGAACGGCCAGACCGCGCGGATGCTCGACAGCCCCAATGTTTTCAAACGTATAACGCCACCATCTGCGACTCGCACAGCCTCGTCACTGAGTCTTTGACGAATGGAACGCGTATAACGTGCGTATGCTAATACCTTTACTTCTGTCGCACGAGGGAATGTCTGCGCTTCATATTTTACCCGAAGCTGGTCTTATTCTTGAATACATCTGCCACTGGCCGCGTGGAAATACATTAATCCTTCTATTTGCTCAGGGAGTTGAATATTTCAAATTTTTCCATGTTATGGTAATATATCTGACGATGCGATAGGATTAGGAATAATTTTGAAAATTTATAGATAGATAGAAATAGAATTTAGTCGAGTCTGAAGACTTCTGGTAGAAAATTTCTTGGATGAACACGATATCAAGTTTTCTTCGTAGTGAAGTAGACGAATCTTTTCAGACACTGACGCCACTAAAAGCTGATAAAGTCGATAATGATTACTCATCGTCAACTTCGAGCACTACGGATATAAAAAAAGCCATGCTAATGCAATTAAACGGCATCTTAAGTGAAACTAGAACGACAACAGGGTCGATAGTTCCTCTTATCTTATCCAGAGTGATCCATCTCGGCTCGGAATCATTTGTCAACGATGATCCTCCATGGTGTCGATACAAAAGCGACGCCAACGAGCACGAGGTCAACGCACAAATCTTTCCACGTTTCCATGTATCCCCGATAACGAGGCCTCGTGCGCGTTCTCGTGCTCGTCGTCTCGTGAGAAACCGTCGTTGCTCCATTCTCCGTATAGCTCATCCCGAAAAATCCACGCTATGGAAGGATCACAAGGAATTCTGAGGAAGAAAACCGGCTCCCCTCGATGAATTCATAATGCCTCTCTTCGGGACGAGCCACTTCGAAATTCCCTGGTGCGCGAACTCCCTCTGTAAGTACAAACCGGAGGATTTGGTTGGTAGAAGAAAAAAAAAAGGAAGAAGGAAACGAGAAGAATGGATGAAAAGTTTTGGAAAGCAAAGGCAAATAAGGTGGCGGAGAAAACCGGCCGCGTATATGACCAAAGCGATCTCGAGGGTTAAATAGCCGGCTTAGATTCTGATCGGTATTAAGCTGTCAAGGGTTGCTTTTTCAAATTCCCCGCGTCGGCATTAATCCCATTTCAGAATGAAGCCGTCTTCGACCCCCTGTCAGCCGCCGGCAGGACCCACGTTGTAGTCCAACCGTCGCAGAAACGTGTGTTTACGTCCTGTGCCCTGTGACTCCTTTAATCCCTGGAAAGGGATTGCAAAAGGGTTGATCTGTGCCGCTTGAACCCTCACCGATTACCGTATTCTCCGTAAAACTTTGTATATCGATATTTCTCTTGTTTTTGGAATTATAAAAAATCACGTGAAAGGGTACATACGTAGATTGTGGATATTTTACTGTGCGATGATACGTTAATTCTTTCATTCAACATTTATAAAAATATAAAGATCGCAGCTCTACCATATAATTTCCCAAGATCGTAGACTAAAAGAATATTCCAGTATTAGTTCGTGCTGTTATGGAAATATTTACTACCCAGACTATTTTTAAGATTCTACTTTTTGTGTAATTTCAAGGAAATTTCAAATTTTCTCCGTACACGTTTACGAATGAGAACGAGTTAGATTTAGAATTTCAATTATTCCGTGACTTCGTTAATTAGCCTCGTTGAAAACGACGTCTAACGCTCGTTTCAGGCGTATCTTTGAACCGGGGATACTCAGGCCATTGCATTCGTGTGGGAAGAGAAAAAGAAGGAGAAAAATAAATCGACGACAGATCGCGTTACTAACTGCTCGACGGAAATCGAGACGAAGCTGCTCAAGCCATAGAGAGCACTACCCTTTCGACTTCCCAAGGGTGTACGGAAACACTCGATGAACGCTTGAGCACTTCGAGGGTGGTGTCGGGTCGGAGGTGCTCGAGATACTTGGGTCAGAAAATTGCTGATCGGAAAGCAATATTCTTGCTTGCTCGAGAATATGTAGACAGCTACTACTCGCTTATATTGTTAATCGATAAATTGCGAATTAAAAATCCCATTATGTTGCGTTAAATTTACATGTATCATAATATTTTCTGTCAATAAGTTTCATCGATATTTCCCGCTGATGTATTATACTTTGGAGGATGATAATCAATTTTTATCGAGAATCCATATTTACGTACTTACATCGGCGTGAAGCAATAATAGTTTATTAATATCGATATAACGGCGATAATAATAACGGTGTTGTCTCGATGTAGAAATCATAACTGACGATTTTCTCTCGGAATTCCGCGGAATTTCTCGAGAGTATTCGTACATTCACCTGGCAGGTCGTGAAATCTCGCATGCCAGAGCCACGGTGGAAACTTTAGAGGCACATCCGCGTTCTTCATCGATCTGTAATAAAATACTACGGGTGGCTCCGGAGAAAGAAAGGATCCCAGTAAATATTTTGATGAGCTTACGGGCTTACAAGTTTTCGCAGGGGGAATGTATCCCCGGGAAAAAAATGTCTCTCCGGAATCCTCTCTAAATTGAATACAAGATCCTTTTAATAAAGTTACACCGGTCTCGTGGCACGGTCGAGGAGGGAAAGAAAAAAGAAGTAATTCTAATATGTAATTCGTTATGCCGGATACTTTAAAGTCGACGTTGTTCCGATACGAACCTGCGCACCTGAAATATCTTGGGCTTCTAGTACGTACTTTACCCGCCATTTTAACACGACGACCGTATTATTCATCTCGCGGAAGAACTTGAAGCTGAAAAACACCCTTAAATGTGCGGGCCATCTCATTTCCTCCTATCTCAGACCCTACGTGACATACATTAATCATGTCCTGTTCATACTTAGGCGTAAATTTGATTTTATTCACCCTCCCGGTGTCTACCGAAATAGGGGAACATCGTGCGGCTATGACATTCAAATTTCTTATTTTTTTTTATATAATTCTCATCACCACGTACTTTTAGACGTCCCTCCGCGTCGATCTGATTTCGTAGTTGGCGTCCTCGAGAGTCCCTTTGAATATCTTCCTCGCCTAATAATTCGTATTCCGGTCACAATGAATGGGGTGGCACTTGGTGTTATCTCAAGGGACAAAAACACAAGGGGAAATTAACGGGTGTTTAAACGGCGCAAATTCTCGTCGCGCCTCCGTCGTTCCTGCATCTTCCTCGCGTTTCACTAATTAAATCAAAGATGCTTCTTCCTGCTAAGTGGAATTAGCTAAAAGAAAGTAATACCGATCGATCGATTCATCCCTCCTTTTTCTAAACCAATTTCCACTATCCATAACGCTTAAAAAGTCAGGCACCAGGTGGAAGAAATTCAACGGGAAAGAATCTTTCCCAAGGAAAAGACACCGCGAAGGGGGTGGAAAGATTCGATAATCTTCTCTGAAAGAAAAATCTACGAGGCGGTGCCGTTCGAAAAGAAAAAGCAGAAAGGAAGTCGACGGGCAAAGATCGAGAGGAGAATGGAACGAAAGAAGTAGGCTTTTTCGTCGATCGATAGGGAAGCGGTGAGAGCGGAAGAGGACGCGAGCCCCCGTAAAGGGGGTGGACGGGGGGTACCGGTAATAAGGGCCGGTCGCACCCTAAGTGACCGGAATGGCGCAATAATTCGTGGCTCTCGTGACGTTAAGAGGTCTGCCCTTTGCGCCCATAGGCCCTGCAAGAAGGTATACCCCGTTCGGCCTCCCGTACGGTTTCGCAGGCATCGTCCTAAATATAGACCCCCTTACAACCTGACGTCCAATTATAGCTCTTTGATGCCTCGCGAGTGTTTCTATCGCTCTTTCTCTCGCACTCCTTCCTTCAATTGCTTCTTTCGCCCTCGCTCCTTGCCTCCTTTCATACGGCACTCTCTCCGGCGATAATTTTATCGCGAGGAGACTGGCCATTCGCCCTCGGCGAATCGCATGGAAGGTTAGCGAATCGGGACTAACCTTTGAAAACGCAAAATTGTCGGCTTCCCTCGACCGATGAGTAACGACGTTTCGCAAGAGCCGCCGATCTGCCTCGTTATAATTTCCGTTCAAAGGCTAGAAGCCGATCCTTTTGGCCTCTCAAGGACAACCCGTTTGAGCCACGCGTTGCGCCTCTCCAACAGACATCGATAATCGTGGCTGAAGGATTTCTCTCGGCACTCTTTTTCTTCGCATTCAGCGGAGACTCTACAGTTTCCTCGGAGAAATGGCAGCCTGTTTCCTTTTTTTCTCTTCTCTACAGGAATAAGAGCGATTCTTTTCACGGTTCGATACACGAGCATCGGAAAAGAAGGCAAATATTTCCCGCCGTTTATCACCCCGACGGATTTTGCTCTCGAAAGCTTCTTCTCCTACGAAACGCACCAAGCTTCCCTATTCTCCTTCGTCTCTCTCGAATCTCCTCGCTCATCTACATACACAAACAGTTTCTTTTATTCGGAAATTATTTCACTTGGAAATTCCATCGGCACGGAACGCCTTTGCGATCGTGTTACCGATGCCACGATTCTGCGTCAGAGCTCTCGACTATCCGGCTTTTATCTTGACAGAACGAAATTTGAGGGAAAAAAAACGAGAAGAAATCCACCATTGCGTCCCGACGTCAACGACACGTGGACCGTGCTATTCCGCGTCAGCGAGTCCATTTCGGCCTAACGAAAACTACGGGAACGGGTTACAATGGGAAAAACGATCCTCCCTCCCGTCTCTCCCTCTCTCTCTCTCCTTTGGACGGGAATTTTTTTCCCCGTGCCACCGCTGCATTCCCGGTATACAATAAACGGCATTCGCGGTACGAGGACGAGCTTAAAGAGCCCCGTCTGTGGGAATTAGCGTGCTCGGAAAGCGGAGGGGGCTCAGGTGCGTCTACCAAGGCCCAGCCTACAAACCCAACCTCCGATCTCCACTTCCCTTCCCTTCCAACCCTTTCCCACCCACCCTTTTCCACCCTACCGCCACCTCACCCTCGTTACACCTACCCGACAGTGGCGAGATTCGCATACAGGGTAGCACGTTTTTAAACAACACCGCCACGACCCCATGTGCACCGTTAATCCTCCTCCATGGCCCGGGCTTTGAAGGGGGCTTCGTAAATGTTACGTACGGAGCCCGAAAGTGATTTTGCGAGAATTTCATGCGTCGATTCCCGCGAATCTCTCATGGTCGATGAAAAAAGCCCGTATCGATAGGGGGCTGCGGAGTATCTGGATTTGTTATTCGATGCCTTTCCGGGGGAAGGGCGCGAGTTATAACTTCAAAGGGTGATTTTCGGGAGATGTTTCATGAGTTGAAATTCATTCGTACACTTTCGGTGTGATATGTAATATTGCTGCGAGCTATCGTATTTCATTTTACAGGTTAACGATAGAATTCTTTGCGTTTGGTTTCCTCGCGAATCCGATGAATCGCCCGGAATGAGAAGGTCCGGTCGTGGTGCTTGCAATTAGTTAGATATCAATGCAAATGAAGCGTCAATTAACCATAAAACTATCCGACGAAGTTTTCTCTTATCGACGCTTATCAGAAGCGACTCCCCAGTCACCCCGTAGAATGGTCTCCGGCGAAGTCGATGGCGAAGGCGAGGGAAGGTCGGTAAACGTCGGCTCACGACTCGAAGGGAACTCGCACGGACTCGTATGCGAGATCGAACTTGTGTGTTGAATACGTGAACGTTACCTGCCGACACGCACTCGTCCGTTATAAGATCAATATAGCGCGTGCACGCATATCCTCACGTATTTCCCGACACCCCCCTTCTCCTTTAGCTGTCCGCCTCGTCTCCCCGGTTTTGCCTATCTATCTACCAAAAAAAATGTGCAAGAATGGTAGCACGAGGGTGTGCATACACACGGGGTGTCCGAGATGCAGAGACGCAAGTTAAATTGATTTTCATGTCTAGGAATATACGGCGAGAAATTTCTCCAAGACCTTCGTCCATTTCGCAAAGCGACACGCGAAGGCCAGAAAATACCTATATTCTCCCCTCCGAAAGCAATTTAAATTCCTCCATTTTTGTCATCCACTAAACTAGCATCCATTAAGAGCACCCTATATATTCGTGCGTGAGGGAAGCACGCGCCACCCCCGTGTGCGTGCAGGGTTGCATGTACAGATGGAAGCTCGCATGCCACCACACATTACATCGGCAACCCCCGTGGCTAAGCCGAGTTAATAATGCACTCATTATTTTATCAATACCCGGAATATCAGGTACGACACGTCCGAGGTAGAGGGGTTGGAAGGTGCTCGGAACGACCCCGCGACCCTGCGAGCTCGTCGACGGTACCAGGGTCGACGTCGACCACCCCCTTCGCGACTACTATTCCCAGGCCGGCTGACCGAGGGGTGGAGCCCGCCGCGAGGGGGTTGGTGGGTGGGGGTGAAACGAATTTATAGCCGAGGCATATAACCCGCGCTTGATGGTGAGCTCGTTTCGAAATTGCCCGGCTATGTAACAACTGTGAGCATTAATATTTGATTGGCCATACGCGCGATGGCCTCCACGCGAAAACCGATTTTCCTCGAAATTTCGAGTCGTTACCGCGGAACACGTTCGCGTCTCCGTGTTTGCACGATTCTCATGAAACGGGGGAGGAAGGTGGTGGGAGTAGGGAACGATTAGCTCGTCAATCGACGTTTGCGCTTAATTGATTTTATCTAGCCGGTAGCGTGACGTTAGAACTCGTTAATCGTCGAGGAATGCCGATGTTCCGGGTCGTGGCGGTGATAAAAGTTCGTGAAAGTTCGTAGAGTGTACCATTATCGTTTACTTATCGCCGCGGTCCAGCAATAAAATGGAACTTCCCCGGGATGGCGGAATTGCTGTTTATTCGTTGCAGGCGTAACTTGGGACGGTAGCATATTTAATTACAGATAGCTTGTCAATGATGAACAGGATGGGAAAAGGCTTTTACCGATAGAAACTGCAAAAGCACTGTACGCCTACATTATTTAATCGTATCGATTGAGATACGATGCTGCGAGTCGAGAAGCTAAGCCTCGATAAGTGCCCCGTGGAACTTTATTGTTGCGCGATGTTATTTAATGTTCCATTTAGATCGTACCGGAGTTCGAGAGAAAAACTCACGATATTTCAGGGAGCCGTTCTTAAACTTTAGATAGCGTAGGATCTTTTTATTCGGATGCGGAAAAGAAATTTGTTTAAATTAGATGCTGGACAATCAAGATACCGAATTAAAGAATCTTACGGACTTGCTGCTTTCCGTCAACTTTGAAGGTAACGACGATCCTTCCAAATTAATAATTATCAATTCTGCAATCTACTCTCCATTGCAATAATTCCGAGCAATTCCAATTATTAACAGAATATTTCCCGACCTCTTTCTCCTGTCCTTCTAATTACAACGAGAATAAACGCACGCGTGATTAAGCAACATTAGGTTCGAGCGAGAACTCGAAGGCTTAATAATCCCCAAATGATTATTCGACGTTTCGTGCCGGAACGTGGGCGAACGTCGAAATATCGGGTAGTTCTCTCGAGGTTTATACACGCGAGAGAACGTTTCTGCCGATAAGTAAGAGAAAAAAAGGAGATAGCATCGCGATATAATTGGCCATCCGGCGAAAGTAATGGACGTACGTCGATCGTTGAGAGCGCAGGATGAAAATTACAAAGTGACCAGAATCGATGGCGTGCATAATCGAGCCGGGTACTGTCTTTTACGGCCTAGATCACTTATCGATGTACGCGTAATTATAGCGACACGCACGCTTACCGGCTTGTCTTTGCCATTTTGCCATGAGACCGAACAAAAGACTCGGATACTCGATAGAAACGTTTCGGTAGAACGAGCAGAGTAAAAAGGAGACGAGGGGCAAGATAGAAGCGTGCAATGCACGCAACAATGCCTATCATCTTTCTATAAATATTCCCTGTACCACGAGGCACCGTTCCTACCTTCGCCTTTCGATAGATCGTTCTTCCTGTTAGTTACAGATTTAAACCTATTCTTCCGCCGTTACTTCTTCCTAATTCCCATAGGCCATTTCCCAAGTAAAGAGGAATTGATAATAAATAAATTAACTCTCCCCAATGCTCTGACTTTTCTCCAATACACTTTGCCCTTTCATACCCCTAAAAAGCTACTTCAATTCACCGACGTTCCACTATCTCGACAAAGTGCATTCAATACCAAATAGCATTCGCATCAAACCACCCCCAGAGTGACCCCTCCTTCCATATTCCCTTTCCGACATTCCGCAAAATCGGCTGATTATAATCGTTTCCCTTTACGAGCACGAACACGACAGATTCGCTTTGACGTTCACGGTGATCCTCTTTCGTCGACACAAGAAGCGCACGATCGAACGTCGACAAAGTGAATAACTGTCTGTAGGTGTTATCTGACCAGGCCCATCTGGGTTGCCGAGCGCGTAGCTACGGAGAACGTTACATAAGTATGGACGCGTGGGACGATTTTAAGGCTTCACGGCCCCACCGAGATAACCGAGTAGCAGGTAGCAGGTGTCACGTCGGCAACGATCGCAGGATCGAGATACGAATTCGTAAGAGGCATCGACGTCGTTTAGCGGCAGGTATATAGGGGAGGTTTAGTAAGATTAGGCATAATCGATCGGGACCGATTGTCCGGGCGAAGAAAATGCCGACGGCTCGGTGCGGGCCATACCGTGTCCCCGGTCTGCTACTTGCCTTGCCCTCTAATCTTCCTCTACGATCGGCCACGATTGCCCTCTCACAAAAGAGATCACCTTTCGACGACGACTGTGGAGGAGTCGTCGAATCTCTTACGATTCTGAAGGCATTGGAAATGTATCTCGTAGCTTTGACAAGCGCGTCATCCTTAAGCCGCTTGAAATGAAATCTCTGCTTCCGTCTGGGACTCCATTTTTCCCGATTACGTCTGCGCGAAAGTAAATATTGACGGCGTCCTGGAATTTCGAGATGGATGGAAGATTTTTCAGACGTGATGTTATCGATGGCGTATTGTCTCTTGCTTTGTCTCCTTTGCGATTGGATATTTTCAATGTTTTTAGTCGGACTTTTGAAGAAACAGTGGATGAATGTTGTTTGGTACTGTTCCTTGGGGAATTTTCAGTTTGACGAAGGTAAATGAAACGCGTTAAAGTCGCGCGTTGTTATAATTATTTGCATAAGCAAGGAGCTCACCCTTCGAAACTACGGACCTCAAGGAATTTCCGAAGAAGTTCCGCTGAGTTAAGTAAGAAGCCGCAATTAATCACTTACCGTTTTTCAACGTAGTTTCGCGTATCTGTATTTAACGTTGCTTTTTATGGCTTGAACTTTCGGCGGACTTTTAACACGACGGAATCTTGTTAAGCTCCTCTAACTTCCACGTCGTCGAAGAAAGCAACTTGGAAAATTGTTTCGGCTAAATAATCGGATATTAAAAATACCGTGGAACTTCATTCGAGATTTTGAACGCGACTATAATTATCATCGAGAGATAATATCATTTTATCTCAGAACGAAACAAGAAGTAATTTTACTTGAAATGCGATATTGCATTTTTTTAATATTTATAAAAGAAAATTAATAATGCATCATAGAGTTAATCGTAGAAAAAATGTTTACTAACAAGGGAAGTTCGGGAACTGATACACTCGGATTTTTATGAAACTTTGCATAATTATTTTTTTAGACTTATTTACGAACATAGCTGTAATTCCTTTGTGCCCGTGTTCAACTTTGAGAGAAATATCAACCCCTTTGTCTGAACCACCCTTTCTATATACGTACTTATAAGTCGTAAACAACAGAAGGTATAAAAAAATAGTTAAAATAAAAGTTATACCGTTCCTTAAGATCTACAAAGCTGCATGTTAATTTTTGTGAAAAAACCAGCAGGACAGGTACAGTATAAAATATCTGTAAGTCATCGTATATTTCACCGTTGACGTTGAACTAAAAAAAATGTCCCCGTTACAAGTCGAATTTCATTTGCATGTTCTCCTTCCACGGCAGAGTGGAAAGCCGACGATAAGAAAATTAGATATTTCACGGAAGGAAAATTCTGATTTCGTGTCAGCTTGAACGCCCACGATATTTTCGATCTCCCCGAAAATCTCGTACGCATGCTGTTTTAATAATGAGGTGAGAGACCCCAACGCCTTCTCCCCCATACCGCAGGATTCATTAATTTCTTGGGGGTGAGTTTCTAATTGGCCGCCTAATATTTTATTTATGAGAAATACTGATTTTAAAGGGAGAAAACTTTCGTGCTAATAACGTTGGTTCAATTTTACCATCTACCATCGAAACGTACACTTATACATGTATTTCCTTCCTTTCTCGAAAATTTCACTTTCATTTGCATAATTATAAATCATTTCTCCTTCGTAAAATTATCCTCTGTCTCCCTTCATCTTTCTTCCTCCGAAAGAAAAAAAGGAACTCATCTCAGGGAATTGTCGCTCGAGGACAGGATCGATCTTACGAAAGGAATCTGGAAACAAGGGAGAGAACTCTTAAATTCATCATCGAAAGAACGCGCCGCTTAAAAGACACGGGTCGTTAAGTTTGGAGCTTATGATTCACGATCGGCTTTGTGTCCGCGAACTCGGTCTTTCCGTGCAGAGAGAAAGAGGAAGGGCGTAGGGCGAGGAGGCCGAAGGAAAAGCAGCCTTTAAAAGGAAAGGGAACGGGGATCGAGAAAGAAAACGCGGTACCTACGATTCTTCGCTGGCTGGGATAATTGAGGGTTCCGTAAATCAATATCGGCCCTGGATGCTCCCCGGATCGTAAGGGCTCAGGTTGAAGGTGGAAGGGCTGTTTCGAGATATAATACCCGGTATCCGAAATATAATTAAGGAGGCGACTTTTCAATTTAACTCCGATATTTTAAAAGATATAATTAAGGAGAGAGCGAGAGAGAAAGAGAAGAGAAAGGAGCAGCTCTCAGCGACGAGGCCACTAATTGCGCGAGGGGGAATCCCTCGGGATTCTGGCTCGGGGCGGTAGCTCCATGTATTTCTATGGTTAGTCCGCCTATGTGTATATACACCTACAGTCGTCTCTACTCACACCTACGGTGTACGACCATTCTCGTACCACGGTATACCGCAGCACGACACGAAACACACCATGGACACGTCCTGCGGCACGCCATGGAACAGGGCTACCACCACCGTCCCATGGGGAAGATCCATCCACATCTCTCTAGCTTTCTTCCGCTACCGCCACCCCTTTCCTTTTTCCTGCTATTTTCGCATCTTCCTTTTTTTTGCCATCCTTCGATCCTCTTTTTCTTCGTGTTATCGGGTTCAAGGTCGCCCGATCGAAGGTAATTTTCTCGTCCTGATCGCTTCCGTTTGTCCCTCGAGTACGATCCATGGAGGTCGTGTCTTTTTCTTATTTTCTACCACGCTCGACCTCCCGTCTCTCTTCTCTCCTTTATCCCTTAGCTTCTTCGACGATGAAATTCTGCCTTCTATCCCGTTCCGCTAGGTTGTTCCATAAATTCGAAAAAGGAGAGTCGAATGAAACGACGACGATGGAAATTGCACCGTCGCGCATTCGGA
The DNA here is from genome assembly GCA_963989415.1 of Cerceris ruficornis. Lineage (NCBI taxonomy): Eukaryota > Metazoa > Arthropoda > Insecta > Hymenoptera > Crabronidae > Cerceris > Cerceris ruficornis. The sequence continues at coordinate 12,507,742 of OZ022518.1, read as the reverse complement.
AACCGAGAGAGAATGGTCGAGTACCTTGAGGTACTCGGTTGGCTCGGATTAAAAAGGCATTCACGATCCTGGGGGAAATATTTCCGTGGAATGGTTACGTTCCTGGTGCGAACGGTAGGTGGAATTTTCCTTCTGTAGATTTATGATCTATTTCTTAAACGCAACGGCCTGAAAATTGGGTTAGGAGTGAGGAGATTAAACTTTTCTTTCACCGGTTAAATCCAACGTAGCAAGGTGTAATGTCAGATTTCTGGCGAAGCTCGGCCCATGATGGATGATATACTCCATCGAATCTTACGAAAGAGAAACTCACTTTCCATCCAGTCGAATTGATACGAGATCCCCAATTGCAAACGGATCTTGTTCGTGGCGATGGAACAATCCGTTAATTCTTTTGTACAATTTCATTACCCGAACGACGGGACTCTTTTTCCCGTTGCGAAGAACGCGAGAAAGTTAGCACGCGGAAAATCGAATAGGCCGCATCGAATTGTCGAAATTTCCAATCGGCAGACTCTCGTTCGCACCGAGACCGTCAGCGCTGATCGATTTAGCCCCACGGATCCGAACGAGCCTCGCAATTTCGGTCTGCGTAATTGCGTGAAAGAGAGAGGGTCACCCCTTTTTTTTCGATGGAAGAACTTCCGGCGGACAGATGGATGAAAATTTTCAAAATGATATCGAGACGAATGAATTCGCATTCATGAAATTATCGTATGGAATTGAATGTCAAAATTTGATCAAGTTCTTCACGGCGCTCGCGAAGAACGCTCCAAATACATAGAAACGTCTCGGTTAGAATTAATGGGAGAGAAATCTATGATAATTCGAGTAAAATTAAGGTATAGACGAAACTTGAATTGATTTCACGAGAACGACGAAATACTCGTAGATTGTAGAGAATGGGAGAACGTCAACGTAGTCGAAAGATTCGACGTCGTTACTCGAGAACGTTGTGAATGCGGCTTAAGCGGGCAAAGTCACGGCTCGTCTGGGATTCTCCTCTTCGTACAATGTCGTAATCAAAGCCCACCACTGTCTTCCCCCGGTCGACACAATAGCACCGTTCGAGGGGATGGATCGTCGTCGACGACGTCGTCGTTGCCACTCAAAACTAAAACGACACTAATCATCGGGCACGAGATACAGAGCAAGGCGGAGTAATGCGTTTCTTCTCGAAAGTATCCACCCAAAGTGTCGTCGAGAATTGTTAATGCCGCGACAAAATGAGTCTCTTCAGAGTCCAATACCATAAACCGGAGGATATTAATTTCCCGTCACCCGTACTTTCCTCAAATCGCGTCCTATGTTTTTATTATTACTCTTCTTCTCGTCCATGCTATCATTATCCCCCTGGTATCTGCCATTATTTGTAACGCTCGCAAGAAGATCATTAACGCGACGGAATGAGAGATGATTATTTCTACTCGACGATTTTCGTTGATGAACGGGCCCTCGTGCAGAAGGGAGTTGTTAGTGTAACTAGACTGAAATCGTTGAGCGATTGTCAAATTTAAAATTTCCCCTCGTGCGATTATTATGCAAGATAACTTTTATAGATCTACCTTATAATTTTTTATATTATTTTTTTTTATTTCTGTTAGCTGTCTTTAATCCCGGCAGTTCGTTAACGTCAACCAGAAGTGCAACGGACCCGTGTTTATTCCGAGCAATAATCCCTAAACATGCTGGCACCATTAAGCAATTATCCGCGTGAAATTACCAATCGGACCACCCGGGCTACGTTTGGTTCTAACGCCCAATTACGTATGATAAGCACCTACTTGAAGCGGCGTTCGCGGCGTGAAGATTTTAATCGTTCTCCCCCTCCCCTGTTTACGCAGGTTAATAAATTAGGATGACGGGCATAAATCAATGTAAGACATCGATAACCGATTATACGCGCGCCCAGAGAGACTGGCACAATGCGCTCTAACTGCCAATTACAGAGCTGACACGCCGGACGTAGATTTATCGTTAGGAGAACTCTATAATAGCATCTTCCATTCGATTGCTCGGTGCTCGAATCATCGATAGGATAAATTCGTTGAAAGCGGTGCACTTCTTGGCTTCGAAGCGAAAGGAGAGCCAAAGAGACAGGGTCTTCGGCATCGATTCCTCGTAGTTCTCGGAACGTTTTGCCGCGACCGCAAGGTTAGACAGCGCACCCTCTTGACGGAGGCTCACAAGGATTGACCTTTCGAAGATCAAAGGAGACCTCGGATCGATGGGGTTGCCCCGATTCAATTTATCCCTACCGATTTTATCGGTTGCCGACCCTCTTATCGTACCTACCAACGGAGAACACACCTTTCATTCATTATTGAAGGTGCACGAGAGGGTCAGCCGATTCTCGAGGATTTCGAAGTCAGTGAAAAAGAAGGCGTACTCCAAACGAGTCAAACTGCTATGATACCCGTTTAAGAAAACGGAACGTCTGCTCGTATCTCCTCGGAGAAGATTCAGGTGGAGGACGAGACAGTGGTGGGAGACGAAGAAAAAGCGGGAGATCCTCGGCTAATTGTAAGTCGAAGCAACGGGAATAAAGGAACAGGCTGAGGCACGAGACAACTTGGATATTAAAGGCGGAAAATTAAAATCCTTTTGAATACCGCGAGAACCGACAATTAACGAGCAAGAAACGCGGCGTGGTATTGTCTCGGTGGAAGTTGGCCAAGATCGACAGAACTTTTCTCGAATGCCGAAAGGGCGTTCCCATTGATAGGACGTCTGTCGGTAGTTAAGAAAGTATGGCACACTCTGGGAGGATCTCGATATGATTTCACGCAATTTCAGGGACAGAGAGGAACATTGTGAGACCTCGGTGGAACATCCGGAGAGAGGCGGAAGAGGAGAGAACCGAGAAGCAAGGGAAAGAGGACGGGAGGGGACAAAGGGGCTCTGAGTAGAGCGATTAGCACGGCCCATTGCCCGATGCCAGTGGCACACAACAGCGACCCTGTTCAACTTGGATCGTTTCCAGCCGTCCAGGACTATCCTTTATGCAGCCGAAATCGTCCTGGGTATACGCTTGCTGACACACGGCTACAAAGTATTTTCGCGCAAGTTACATCACTGGCAACTCCGAGCTTATTTTTTCTTTCTCGCTATCCTCGCCAAACGTTCTATCCACCTTTTATCCTCTCTTTTTTTGACTTACGGTGAATCGAATCCGGTTTAGATGAGAATTTATCCTCGCCGAAGTAGGACCGTTATGGTTTATTTGTTTACGAACTTTCCTCGAGATAATGTATACCTTTCGTCGGTGCGGCTGGTCGAAATCGCAGGAGAAGAGCAAAGAGGAAAACTAAATATCACGAATTTCTGCGAACCGACCGCGTGTTCACGGAAAGAACGTGGGAACTTTGGTAGCTCGGTCGAAAGTTGAAAATACTTGTTGAACTTTTATTTCTGATCCTTGAGGAGTAAAGGAGAGAGCGAGCTTGCGAAAGAGGAAACGATGGATAGACGGAAAAGAGAGAGGAAGAGAGGGTAGCCTGTGGCAAGAATTTTTCATCGGGGGATGCTGGACGAGGGACACGAAGGGAAGAAGGAATATCGAAGTAGCAAAAGTAGGGGCGACGGAGACGAGGTGCACTTAGCGAGTGAACGGCATAGAAGGGTAGAGGGTTGCTCGACGCCGGTAAGAGTAAGGTAAAGAAAGGGCCACGGAGGGTGAGAGAGGATAGAGGGAAGAAGAGAGAATGGTTGGCTCGTAGAAGGTGGGCTTTTTTCGTGAAAATGGAGGGTCGAAACTCGACGGTTGCTAAACCGTCAGAAATGTGCGAGCCTCTTTCCGCGGCACGTCTCCGAGGAGTCCTCGTGCCGGCGCGCTTAACCTTCTCCCGATTCCATCGAAGAATTAATATCGACTGCCTCCGACACTGCAAGCGCGTATCGCGCTCGATTACCCCGCGTACGACAGTGATTTATGATACCGATGTGATATCGCTGTTCCTCGTATACCGATAATCGATTTGCGGTCCTTTTGAACCAGCCCTCGCCGATACAACCGTATACCTTCGATGCTGGATTTTTATATTCTTGCAATTTTTATCGCTGAAAGTCAACGTTCTTTCTTGCAATATTTTCTGCATCCTATGCAAGCTAAGAAGCATTTCCGTTGGATATTGGAAATTTCAAAATTTGTATGATGATGTTTCTTCGTATATTGTTTTACTGGTCTTCAAATAAATTAGATCGGATTTAATCTCAATCTTGATAAGGAGTTTCGTGCTACCGTCATCGTAGTATTTGCGGATATTATCGCCCTTAGATAATTGCGTAATTGGTAATTAAGGCAATGACGTATCGCCGTGATTGGTGCAACAGTCGCTGCGGGTCAGTGGAACTTTGAAATTAATTAAGGGCGGAGAAGTTGGCGATCAATCTGCTAATGGTACGACGGCGAGAACGATCGACGTAAATTCGACAACGACGACCTTCCATACTTGTATACGTTTCGTTGTACTCGAAGCCGACTGAATCGAGTCTTTCAGGGTGCGCTTTGCTTTACATCCATCGTTTTCCAGCTGAAAAGGAAAAGAAGGGTCTGAAACGATCGCTGTTTCACGGCCACGTTGCTCCGCGCCATAAGTACTTAACCATTAATAATCGAGGGATGTTCTGTACTAACTTTTGTACACCGAATCTACTTCGTTATAAATGAAACCGCGGGACATTAATTTTAATTGTTAACCACTAACTACTCTCGCATTGTTTTTACAATTTTTAATTACACCAACTTTGTTTTCTGCCATCGCCACCGTGTTAAAATTATGCACGGAATTTCACGAGAAGGGCATAACTTTAATTCGATTTATACGAATTTAATAAAAATTCATCATCGGTCAAGTTGTAAATCAAATTTTCCTCGAACCGTAATAAAGGGCGTACTTTTGCATTTGATCGATGAGTGGTCGACTACAAAGTGAATGGTACCAAATAAACAGGCAAATGTAATGAAGTTCAATATCCGTTTAAAAGCGAGAGTAGATAATCGATCGGTATCCGGCACACTGAAGCAAGTACCAAGCCAACTGTTATTACCTTTGAAGTACCATATATTACACCGGCACATATCGATCCCCATGACCTCCCGGTAGGGTGTTATACACCGTGCCTACCTGTAACGTGCCGTTACAGGACAACGAACGTGATGAAGTTACTCCTCGTTAGAATTTTCCTATCTCTCGTCTGCAAAACTTTTAACAATGTCTAACATCGACATCCGAATAATTACATCATGTTGAATAAATAATTGCAAGGGAAAAAAGTCATGGCACCGTGTGGGACGAATGAATTTTTGAGAATTAACACGTCGAACGCGACTGGTATTTCGCTAGTTTCATCATTTTTACCGAAGTGAAACTTTTTCTATTAAAATCACATCTTTACAAAGCGAAAACCTTAAAAACACAAATAGATATATAATCAGCAAGATTTTACATTTTTCAATGCCAAAATCTAAATATTGAATTTATTAGGAAATTCGTAGATATTACAATTTAAATTTCATATGAAGTTTAATTGAATTTAATAGCGCCGGCTACCGGTGACCTCCATGGCGTTCGACGTGTTAATGTACCGCGTGGAACGGTTTGACAGAATTTATTGATAGCGTTAGGTGTGAAATAGGTTTAGATTGTTTAAGCAAGGGATGGGTATTTATGCATGCAATTGTCAAGATCGGATGGAGCACGATTTTCCAGTGAAGAATTCATGTTTCGATGGACGAATGTGATGCCGGACGGAATACGAGTTTTGCTCGAAATCGTAGAGCGGATGTATTCCGAGGATTCGGCAAAAAGACTTGAATGAACGATGATTAGTAAGAATCATATCAATTAGGAGAATGCGAACGATTAGAATGCTGTGTGAACTGCGGGCAAGAAATTGGGGCGAAAGCGATACACACATTGTTTTAAAATTTATCTCGCATCTAATTCGAAACGCTATCGCATTTGGTAACAATTCCACGTCGCATTTTTCCCTCCGAGTCTCGCCTTTCGTATTCTAAGAGTTCACAAGTTGACGTATAAAAGTATCAGCATGCCGGATGATAGATTGACTCGCGATCGCTATCGAAAACAAGGTCTTCGTTCTTTTTTCCTCTCTCGGCGGACCGTCGATCTACGCGGAATATACATAGCCACCCTAAAATCCAGCCTATCGCGTTCAGTATCCCCATTACCGTACTACCAACGGCGAAACGTAATTTCCGGGATGTCAACCAGATTCCAGATCGGTCGTCATCGTCGCTCTGTCTCTATTCCCTGACGCACCATTGCCAACGGGTCTTTCCTAATCGTCCCACTGTGATTTTGCGATCTTAAACGACCGGCAAAGATACTTTTATCTATCTCATAGATACCCTCCGCTATTATTCCGTGGTAGATCGTATTATTCCTGACGAACGCGTGAACAAACGCTTTTCTTTGCCCGATAAAGGTCCTTGTCCTTAATGGACATTTTGTAGGAAAGTATACTGTCACGATATTTAAAGATTCTCATATTCCATAATTAATGATAGCCGACACCCACGATATATTGCTATCAGTGAATTAAATAATACCTCTCACGTTAATGTCCTTAATGCAGAGCAGAGTCATCAAAGACAAAGTATTCAATATTTCAATTATTCCACGTTTCTAAAGTCGATCACGTGGGTCGTTCATCGTAACTGAACACGAGCCGTTGTCTTTGAAGACGACGCAACGAGCAAGACACCACGTTATCGAAACCAACGAGAGTCTGCTATTAATCACTCCTTGTTTGTTAAGCAGCGTACACACCTGCTTCCGTAATATCCTGCCTCCAGTGTACAGCCAGACAACCACCCTCTGACGCTAGAAACGTTCGCTTTCAAGTGTGTCCCGGAGTACGCTCGTTACACACATGCAGGACGAAACTTTCGATAAAGCCGCGTACGATGGTGCTCATATCAGGGCGAGCCGAGGACATTGCGGTTCGGCGAATGGTATCGATCATCTTTGCCGTTGATATATACCGACAAAATGATATTACCGTCGATTTCATGGCGAATGCCGCTTCCATTGCGTTCCGTGATGTCCAATTAATTAACGATATTGAGCTCGAAAGTATGGGGTTTCGGGAACGACTTTCATGATACGAGCGAACATCCTGGAAAGGACGTATCTTTCGGGCAAAACGTATTGTAACGGGGACAGATATGTTTGGGGGAGACTAAGTGGATGGAAATTCGGATTTCCACGGGAGCTCCTCGACTCCCATTGCGGTCCCTAGAGTCCTTTTGTAGCGTATGCTGGTCGATTTCAATAATAAATCGGGGAGATAGATTATGTAAAGCAGGAAACGTTCCATGTTGCTGTACGCAAATAAATAGAATATTCTCCGGTAAATCTTTGATGATTTGGCAAATAGAATTTTATAGGTATTTCTACGATTGTGCACGAGATATCGTTGGAAATTATGTTGCTGGTGTTCAAATAAACAACAGAGAATGAACGTAGTGTACGAGGACTGGGAGTTGTATGTAGTTTAGTGGTGGAACGCAGGTGACGCGAAAACAATGAAAACTTAAATTTAGATTAGGAAGTGGAAACACACGAGAAGATTCAGCATAGAAAAGTTTCAAGTATATTTCCACTCTAAGTCGTGTTTCGTATTCCAGTGGTCCTTCGGGAAATTTTCTCCTATCTCGATGGTCCAATTCGCCCTTATAAAGGAACCACCCTACCGGCATGGTTACTTCGCGCCGTTTTCGAACGATGTTACATTTTTTATCTCATCGCATCCACCTCGTAGGAACGTACGTTAATTTTTTAAAAAATTGCACGGAAAATTGAAACGGAAGGTGGAGTCGTTTCTCTGTATTATGATGAAGGAGGTATTAGAGCATCCAACTGGAACGATTATGAAACGCGCGAATTATTCCTACTCCGTAAATGAACATCGAAGAATACAGATAGAGAGATGAGAACTTTACAATAGAAATCCTATTATCGTGCGGCAGTTATATCCCGTTTTCTTTTATAAAGGTCCTACATGGTAATATAACCCATCGGCATTCTCGTTAGACTGGCTCTTTGAGCGAAGGTTCACGGACAACGAGATGTACTTTTAATGGATGATACCCCGTTACAGGTTCGCAGCGAGGAGTAGGCAATTATGACAGAGAAATGGCAATCTCCGAGATAACAGAGGGGACAACAGGTGTGGCGAGAATTAGAGTTAAAAATATCGCAAATACGTAACGCCGTTCTTGCCAGATGACGAAAGAAATTTCCCGGAGTTCTTGCATTCACGTGCTTATCGGGGCTTCACGCAAGACCGCCTTCATCGAGATTTCTCTGACAAACTTGAAACTTTTGTTCGGATTGGCTAATGTTGCTTGATGTTTCGCCGACGACCTCTTAAATCGCGCTCTCTTATATTCTCGTCTAACGTCACTTTTTGCAATCACCGATTCGAGATAACTTTTGACAATGCGACGAAAGTTTTTCATGCAACTATTTACGATTCGGGCTCGTTTCTCCATTTATTTTAATGATTATTGATCGATCTCGATGAGCAAATAAGTCTTGATATTTCCTAGTTACTTCAATTTGCTAGTATCACGTATACCAAATAACATCTACCAAACGTTTTAGGTAACTAGCAATTTCAACGAATCTACAAGTTATCAGTATTTCCCTAAACAATTTTCGGTATTCTCGCAGCATTAAAAACATTTCTACGACACCGCCGCGAACCATTGAGCCGAACTTTTCTAATTGAGATCGTCAGAAAACCTGACAGCTCGGCTGACCTTCTCAAAGAGCACCACGTCATGCTCGTTCTTGATATCGGGCAAAATATTTCTTCGTGGAACGGAATCGCTCACAGAAGGACGATTCAGTCGAAACGGAGAGCTATCATCGCAGCGGGCGTCATTATCTCATCGTTCTTGCCGTTCGTTTATGAAGCGATGCCTTACTTCGTGTATCGGTCCGTGTCTCATTCGGTTCGGAGAAGCCAGACACCCACGATATTTATTTGCACACATACCCATGGCTTTTCTTCTCTCTTCGACTCTCACTTGTTCTCTTTCTCGCACCTATTAGCTCGCAGAACGGAATATAAACGCGGACATAAAACGAACGCGCATTTGTACCATCTCTTTCACTCTCTCTCTCTCTCTCTCTGTTTGATCGTTCGCATTACGGCTGATTCGCCGGCACTCGGACGTCCGTGAAAGATAAATCGTGGCAAGTGCACACAATTATGGAGGCACTGTAGACACCTATATACCTATGAGAGAAATCATAAAATATTGTTGCGACGCTGCGTTTCTCGTCGGGGGAGAACGTCTGATAAGTATTAAAAGGTCCTAATTGGATTTCACGAGGCTTTATCAGCCACTTAGCGCCTATGCGCAACCGTTGCCCACTGGCCAAAGGGACCATACGACCGCGTCACGAATAATTTCCAAGTTATTTTTTAACTCGCCGGCCATTCTGATTCTCGTGCGTTGGCTTTTCGGCCATTAAAACTATCCAGACGCGAGGGATAATGAATTCTGCTTGATTATCGCACCGCTTTTCGAGCACCTGCGCGTTCATGGTCTTCACCCTTTTTTTTTTGATGAAAAATTATCACTAATTTAATTCGTCGAGGTATGAAATGCTATTTTCTCGTTGTCTTTGATCCCCGATTTTTAACACGTATTAAGGTGATTGAGTTATCGTTCTATATAATTGTCCCATGAGATTTAAAGTAGAAGAAGTATAATTGTCGGGGATTTTTATTTGTGCGATTTCTTCGACGGGATTTTTCCTGAAAATTAAGACAATCGAGAAAACCTTTCGACGTCCATCGTCTGGAGGTTTCTTCCTCGACGGAAACCAGTCTACCCGAAGATAACCTATCAACCGGCAATCTTTGTGTCGCCTTTGAATCAGAGACAATGCACGTCAGAGGTCGAGAAGCCGAAGAAAGGGAAGAATCGCGTGCTTTACCCCGGTAGTTGCTCCAATCGGACGCTTCACTCGTGTGGAAAGAACGGCAACGGTGCTGTCTCTACTTCTTCGGTACCCGACGATTCTGTGACTATGAGACATAAAACAAATTTCTTATTTCGAATCGACGATGTAGGTATTTTTTTTTTCTAACCGGCACGAATTAAGTATACAATGAGTATAAAAAAGGAATTAATTGTTACCAAGAACAATGAGATCTTTTGTGTTGCAAATTGGCTGTATAGAGATTATAGGGTGGAATTAATTATGTTTTGTTACATTAAAAATAGAGGGCAACATCGATCCCATCGTCCGACAATCGAGCTTTAGTCGTTAAACTGCGCTTCAATTTTTTCAATATGCGAAATGAAAAGATAAAGCCGCTTTCACGAACCACATCGTCCTATTCAGTTCTCCACGAAAAGGTCAACAATCCTCGCGTTCATTTCCGGGCGAGTTCAAAGAGGACGACATCCTCTCTTCGCTCGAGATTTTCTTCGCTGAAGACGTGCTCCCTCTTCTCCTTTTTTTTTTTCTTTTAATCAAAGATAGGAACACTCGATGCCCGAAGGGGCCCGAGGTACTCGAAACCGGTGTTCTATAAGCGAGATTATCTGGTTCCCAGGAAAGCCTCGTCCTCCATTCAGGCCCAGCAAACATGGAGTACCTAGGTACACATATCGAGAGGTCCCAGGACCGGGTCACATTCAGCTCGATTCGTATCTTGAATGGCTCATTGTTGGCGCTTTTGTACGATTGCGATTCCGAATGTCGTCCGGCTTACTTTGATTCACCAAGTGCTCCCGCAGTTCGCAGAAGGGATTCACTGTGTATGCAGCGCGATCGAGGGTCGCCGTGCACGTCAGATTTATCAACGACCCTTTGCTCGTCTTGGAGTAGAGGCAAAAAGAAAATGAAATCACCTCGCACTTCGTTGAGCCTTTGTGCACATTGTTTAAACGGCTGTCGATGTTTTTCACCGGCTCGCATAAAGACGTCCTCGGGTGAGCGAATTCTCGAGGAATCGACGAAATTCACAATGCTTCTTCTCTTCTTTTTTCTTCCCTCCCCTTCGAGAAAATTCTAAGGTGAAGAATTAATCGTTCTCCAATCTGTCGCGACGTATTAGCCGAAGCCACCGGAGATTCTTTGACCGAGGAACGTGGATTGAGATCCGTGCTGAAGAAAAAAATCAGCTGGTATCGACCACGGGTGGTACCCTTGATTGTGCGAAGGGTGTTTCACAAGAAACCCCATGAAACCGTAACTCGATTTTTATTTTACCACTTCGAGACGACCAGCGACAAGTTTGAAAGTACACAGGGGTAGAAAACAACAGCGTCTAGGGAGGACTTGTCGATTGGAAGGTTAAACTCCGTCTCGTCCGTGATGTGCAAGAACTTTCGCGAATAAATGAGCATATGTTTGTAGGACTGTATAGAGTAGAATACGAGGGCGAGGCGTACATAGTCGCGTAGGAGCTAGCTGTGGCGTTACATACTCGCATACTTACATACCCGCTTCGTGAAAGGAAGAGAGAGTTGTAGACAGGGAGACAAGGAGACAGAGAGAGAGAGAGAGACACAGAGAGACAAAGAGAGAGAGAGACGGAGAGTTAGGTGCCGAAGGGGTTGCAAGGCAACTGCAACAGCAGCACCACCAGCATAGTAGGACCAGCACCGATGTTGCTGCTGTTTGCAAAGCGGTGTATTATACTGTCAGCCATGTCGGGGATTAGCAAACGCAATACATCGGGCTTCACGATCGTGCTGCGCATCTGTTCGCCAATCCCGTTCCCCACCTTTGGCTCCTTCCTCGCGACTGTCTCGGTTCCACTCTCCTCGTCCCTCTTCACGTAGCTTTACTCGCTATGCACTGCGTCTCGTGCCTCTCCCTTGCAGGAGCTGCATTGCAATTGATCCACGTTGCAGGTTACACGGGTATGCACGATCTGCAAATAACACGAAAACCGTCCTCGCCGAAGGCGACCTTCCCCCGATCCCGTTGTAATAAGCACCGTCTACGATAGTCACGACTCCCCCACCTTTCCCGGGCTTCTCCTCCACCCTTTGCCCATTCCGCAATCCTGACCCCTCCTCGAGTTTACATTGTTATTGCATAACGCGTCGCTGCTCTTGAATTCGACGCCGAACAGCCCGGGAAATTCGGGTAATCCTGGCGGCTTCCGTTGGTGCCGGCCGGTGTAATTCGTTAATTGTAATCTCGTGTTTCGAGATATCGCGATTAATCGCGAAATCATATCGGATACTTGCGCTCGATGTAAATGAATGTTTCGTGTTTCGCTGTTCGCCGGCGAGTTCAGTGAATACGAAATTGCCGCGAATAATGTGTGTCTACCGTATGCATTCACTGGGTGTATGGGAAATAATGGGAGTAAATTCGGGGATGAAATCCACCGTGCTGTATGGAGAAGGGGGAGGTTTTCGTGTCAGAGATTTTCAACGTGATATTTCGTTCTCGAATGCGTCGTATGCAAAGAAGTATTGCGTACGGTAACGTTGGAAAAGAAATTGCGCCTTGTTTACCTTTAAAACGTATACCGCGTAATATCTCGGGATCTAGCTCGTCGAGAAGAATTTTTGGCGGGAAAATACTATGACGCAGTTTGTCGCAAACATCCTCGACTTTAACTTGCGATGTCAGGTGAGAATTACTATTCTCGCTACTTCGGTAACTAAGGATGAAAAGTAAACGGTGTAACCACCGGAATAAATAGCGCGCCGAATAATACCAGTAGCTTCAAAATACGTCAGTGACTTTGTAACAAAAAAAAAACAGGAGAATGATAAATGAACGTTCCGTGTAATCTGGGCAATTTGAAAAAATAGCTGCATCCCGAAAATATTTGTCTCTGTCGCAAAAAGTGTCAGGCTGTACCGATGCAAATATTTTACCCTTTTCCAGGATACGCGGACCGCTTTAAAATTACGTCCCTTTATTCGCGGCACACCCTGTAGATGCAAGTAGAATAAATACAAGTAGCAACACACGCGGCGTACAAACAGCGTAAAATCCCTTGGTAAAGAATTACCTATCCTTTTGTAGCAACGCCTCGAAGGGTTTACGGCGTGCAGTCGCGCGTACCTCGGAGTTGCATCGACAAGCCGTCATACGTTGCTTAATCTCGTTTACTTATACGTATCCGGGAAAAGTGTAGAAAATTGAAAAAGTTCGACCTCCACTGACGGTAATCCGCTTATACGTTCGATTACAGAGGCAGGGTTACGGTCGTCACCATTGTGCTACTAGCTGACGTATCACAATGGAGAACGATGTGTAAGTTAAAACGTCTACATTTCCTTGTGTAAAAAGAATTCTACGTTGTTTCACTGTATTGTTGATTTAACATTCATTACTAAAGGTAACTTACAATCTGCAGACCTTTTTGCATTCTGTGATGCGAATTAATATCAATCATTTGTTCGATTGGAATTCATCCATCGGATTAACCATTCAGGCAGTTATTACAAGCTTATTACAGTCTACACTACTGTACCAACTTCAGTATTGCATCTTTCATCAATTGCCACCGTTTTATTTTCTCCGAAATCTCTGAACACTAGAACTACCGGCGTTAAATCTATCATATTCAAAAATATTAAATAAGTATTTTGAAAAAAGGGGAATTAAGAGGTGGAAAAGATGATCGATTCGGCAATTTATGTTTTATAAGATTGACGCAGAATATCTATTGTATGATTCTCCTATAAACTTGGAGAATTTTTGGAAAAAATTGTGTACCAGTCATTTTGACTGGTTTGGTAGTTCTAGTGTTAAAATTTCTTCATCCCCGTCCGTGTCTCTCATAAGCCGGAACAACGAATGGAAATATTCGCAGCCAATGATAAACTAATTCGTAAGCAGGCGCGCTACCGCTATCACGAAATCATAGAAGGCTGCAACAGCTCGCGAGGGTGGTTTATTTAAGCGGAAATTCTATCGTAAATAATCTCCAAGTTCGTGACACTTTTATCACCGTCGACGAGGCGTAATGTACATGGCCTACCTCGGTGGCAGGCGGTGCGAAAGTTGCAAAGTTCCGGGCGAATATCGTCGATTAACTCCTTCCCGCGTTATAGTTAGTCGCCGGGTAGCTTTCAATGGAGTCGTAAGGTACCGGCGAGCTCGAGAGCCCGCGGCAAATGGCGACCCCCTACCAATATCTGAGAATAGGGTTTTATCCAACTTTCGAGGACACAGCTGGATACACGTTTCATAATTACCCTTCTTTTTATTCAGTCGAAGAGAAAGGGAGAATAAGAGAAAGAGAGAGGGACGGCGCTTTTGGGCCTGCAAGTTGCACCAAATCTGCGCGCACAACAATCCATCGAAGCAGAGTTCATTGTTCTCTGTATGTATCTCGCGGCAAAATTCACGATTGAATTACGCCTCTACAATTTAATGTCCAGCTGGCTGTACGAGGCTGAGGGCTCTATTCTTATAGTCAACCTGCTCGATGTGTCGTTATTTGTACCGTATAATGAATTCATTTATCCGTAATTAGTGTATTGTACATGGTATATTCACCGGTCGCATTTTTAGGAAGTTATTTAAATGGAAAATTCGCTCTCGTTAAAGCAATTGAAAAATTGGTGCGGTAGAAACTATCTTTTGGAGTATGGTATTTTAACGAGACGCAAGGTACGAAATTTTAGCTGGTGGTTCCATTAAAAAAATACTTTTCAAAATGTACCATGCCTTTGAAAATATATTAATGAAATTTTAGAGACCTCTTCTTGCCTTCATTCAAAAAATGAAATTCACAAGAGGATGTTCATTAAAAAAATCAACCCTTAGTTCCCTCAAGAGGCATCCAGTTGAAGAAAAAACTCCCCGAATTATCGAACAATCGTTCGACAACTTTCGTGAATTCCACCGAGAGCGGGTATTTTTTCCAAGTCAACGTCTCTTCGTCGGGCAAAACAATAACGCGTGTTGCTGTCGAAATGACAGCGAAAACGAGCCGTCCCTCCTCGTCTCGAATGCAGCCTGCACCGCCATTATCACGAATGACGATGCAGACGCGCGTCATTTTATCTCTCGACTCCGTCCGGTCTGTCTCTGTGTACCTACGGATTGTACGAAAAAAAAGAGAGAGACTCCACACCTATACCATCATCGCGGCACCGCTTCGAAGTTTATTTAGCCGTCGACTGACAAGAAAATCCCGCCGAGGCTTTTATTAGTGGAACGGGATAGTCGGCGATGGAAAGGGGGGAAAAAATGCCAATCCATCCGGCAGCTTAATAAGACGAAGCGAAGGTGTCGCAGTCGAATCTCTATGACGCGTCGGACTAATTGATTTATTTCATATCGGCCTCCATTTGTACTAATCTACGTCTTGATCTTGATCTCTCCTGATGCATCGGACGAGCTCGCTCATCCGCTAAATTGTACGATGGGGTTAAAGGCGAATTTTCCACGAACGAACCGTAATTGACGAACGTAACGGGATAACGTGAGGCACGTGGCCACTCTTGAAAGTTAGCGCGAAGTTTTCGATTAATTCTGGTATGCGGTGATGAGAAATATTGTGGATCCATCTTGTGGCTGTAAGTACTTAACTTTATACCTGGTTCGATAACAGTTTTGCTTGATAACCTGATAGACTGACGTTACGTCAACGAAATTATTAATATTTACTTTTATTTTAGAAATTCTAAGATGTCAGCTTCAACGCGACCAACTACCTTAAACTTTCACTTCTGTTCAAAATTATAAATCACCTTGCAGGAAAACCCGCTCCGATTAAACTCGAATCGTGTAATACCACGTATCGGAAATGACAACTTTACAACTCTTAACACTTAACGGACGGGTCACGTAAATTTACGTGTTTCTATTGTGACTTCCTGGGACGGGCTACGTAGATTTACGTTTCTGCTTGAATTTTTATTGCTGTTTTTCATTTTATGCACATTGTGTTATTTTTTCTTGGTATCATTAGTTATAGTACTATCTATCTGTTGATCCTACTGCGCAGTTTTGTTTTTTAAGAAGTATCTTTAAGTAATTTCGCAACCATAAAAATGGCAAGCACGAAAGAGTTTTCTGCGGAAGATAAGGAAAATGCCGATAACTTATCCAATATAGGAAGTAATAATGAATTAGAGAACTATGATGAAGTAAATGATATTTCTAGTGACGAGAGTGAAATTGTTGCTCCCAGGAAAAAATTGTGCCGAGGTTATTACTGTCTTCAGAGTATTCAGAAAGTGAATTTGAAAGTAGTGCCTTGAATACAGATGCCTTGCAAGGTCTGCAGCTCGAAGAAAAAAAGAAGCGAAACAAGATATATATGTCAATTCTGTGAGGTTCCACTTCAAAAGGGTAAATATTTTACAAAATATCACACTCATAAAAAATACTAGACATGTTAATAAATAACTTTGTAAACTATGATAAGAAATAGCGTTGATTTAATAAAACTACAACGCTTTAAAACCATACATACATATTTATTTAATTCTCCTATAAAATGCTCGGAAACCGAGAAAGGCAAAGCAGATTCGACCCGATCGTTAAGTGTTAAGTTATCAAAATTCACAAAAGATCCCAATACCATAACCCAACCCGCAACATCTCCATCGGCAAGAAGCAAAAATGTATAACATTTTTTCACGGTCAAGTTGGAAGACGCAGAGAACAATTTCACTGTAAAAATTGATCTAGGTGCAATTCGAGCGTACTTTCCTGTTATTTGGAATTCGCAACATTCCGGCTCGCGATCAGCCGTGAGTTCATAGGCGCGATTCGTGTGCAGGTAGCAGCGATAGAGCGAGGTATTTATCGGCGTTCGATCAACATTCCAGGCGGTGCGTGTACGCGCGTGCGGCGGCGCGCTACGCAATCCGAATCAGCCGCGCTTTATCGGTCGTCAACCGGAAGCATGCGTTTACATGGAGTGCCCAAAGGCGATTGCTTGCCAACGAGCTCGTCCATCTATCCGTCTATCTGCCGTTCGAATCGATAAAATTCCCTATTCAGGTCTGCTTCCTAATCACGTGTTTTCTAGATAGAAATTCGTTCCAGATTCGAGAGGAAGAACTCCTCCGCGGTGCATCGATGGGACTCTATTCGAGATTTGAATTCTACCGTGATTGCCGATCGTTTAAGGCCGGTGAAAAATGCTGAGAAGGTGGAGAACGAAGATAAAAATATAAACGTATTGTTCGTTCCACGAAATGTCAGAGTTGGGCGAGGCGAAAGTAGATATACATATAGGTATGCACGACGTTTTGACATTTCGAGACGGGATCGAGTTTCTGCGAATGAAAAGCGTGTCCTTGATGGTTGATTCTTTTTTCTGTGATGGACAAAATGTTAAGGGGATAATTCGATCTTGGTTTTTGGAGCGACCCCATTTTCGAGGGTGATGGAGCTTAAGATTGTCCCTTTTTGAATTGTTCACGTTGACGTCATAGAGGTCTGCTGAAGTTTATACGTATTTTCGACGGAATGTTTCAGTAAAGTCCCGTTTTGGCAGTCAACCCAGTTTCCAAACGAGTTGCGTACTTGCAGTTTGCGTCACCAACGGAACTCCTTCCTTTCGCGTTAAAAGCTGCCACCTTGGAACTTTAACGGAAGCGACAGTTCGCGGTAACAAGGTTTGAAGTTCGAGTGGCATGTTGATTGATCGTAGGGGATCTTTATCTTGCCAATGAGTAACAATTTGACGGTTAATGTCACAATGATTTCTAAGGGAACCTAAATGAACGAAAAATATGTGGACGTGCATTACCCATTTAGCGCGAGCACGTCAAATTTCGGAGTGCTTTGGTAAAATTGGTATTCCGCTTGGAATGAAAATAAGCGAAATTATATGGAAATTTGGAAATGGATATTTACATATTACTTTCTGATGATTAATACCGAAAAATGTATGAAGCATCTACATAGTCTCCTGCATAGAATTGTACCTTTACTCTCGAATACCTATAACATTAAATGGCTTAACGCAATGCTAATATTATTACATCCAATAATCGTACAATCTACCGTATTCGTTTGAAGAAGCTTCTATTTTTATTTTAACTATTAATAAAACGATTGGGATATCCATTGACCTTCTGCCACTGGTAGACAGTCAGACCGCCATATATAAAAAGAAAATTAATCAATGTCCAAGGAAAAGTACAATTTTCCACGTCATATAGTCAGGATCCAAAGAACGGATCAATTGCAGTGCACCGAATAGCGGGGACCAAAGAAATGACCGAAGAGAGAAGCGAAAATTCCTGGCACAGAGACAAATAGCATGTTCTATCGGTGCACATAAATATCTAAATTTCGCAGAAACGACATATCTTTATTAATACAGATTTTAAAAAAAATGAAAAACAGAGATACACGTATCTGTGTGAAATGTACTAAAATCAACAAAATGCAATTCTCACCCTCCTACACCCTCTAAAAGCACATTACCATCTACGGAAACCGTCTGCATACCCCCTATAAAAATAAACTCCCTCTATGGCAAGATTATTTACAAAAATCGTATAAAAATCTTCAGATATTGTAACGCTGCATCAACGATTCCACAACTTTCTTCGAAACTTCCCCCTTTCGAACCCATCGTAACGAAAGGGCTAAGATGGCGTACAAATAAGCAAAAATGAAATGCAAATGGAAGAAAAGAATTCACGTGCGATTTAATCTCGAAGCAGCGAATCAACGGCGTCATATCGGACAGAGGGCAGAGGAAATGGCCGAAAGGAACAGATAGAGCCGAAAACCCCTGGCATGGAGATAAGTAGGATGCCATATTGATTGCGACTGACTCTCCCGCGGTTGTCGGGAGTTTGAAAGTGAGGAACCGACCGCCGCTGGAAAGACGAGAGGAGAGAAAGAGAAAAGGAGGAAGGCAGAAGGGGAAAGGGAGAGAGAATGAACGAGCCGGAGAAAGACAGAAATAGGAGAATTGTGGCAGAGGAAGAGAACGAATGGATGCACCCGCGAAAAGGAGAGAGAACAACGAAACGAGGGCGAGGGAGGTCGAAAGCGGAGGGAACTCGGAGGAGAGAGGCACAGAGCGCCGCGAGAATTACCGGATCGATATTAAGTTGCGATAGTTCCCGTTTCGACTACAGGGCGCTCGCGTTTGCGCCCTTACCAGCCACCCCCTGATTGTATATCCGCACCTGCACCTGGCGACGACCTGACCTCGCGACCTGTGACCCTCTCTCTACGCTGGATCTGAATTATATATAGATCCGACTCGATCTTTCGTCGACTCTTTAATATCTCCCTGTCGTCACGCGAAACGGACGATTGTCTTTGATCGAACATTACGATTAATGATACGGGATTTGATTTTATGTTACGTCTCCCTTTAATTTGGTTATGCAAATCCAATGTTCTCGACGATCGGATTTTGCGACGGTGCTTGTTGAATTTTTATGTATAATACGTTTATCTGATTGAACATCCAAATATTTGCGTACTATTGAATTTAATATAAATTATGATCTATAAATTCGTGCCTTTTTCATCGGGCTGCTCGAACGGTTTCGGTAGTGTGGACGAGTCGTAGAAGAATGAGTGCCTGAATGATTCGAAACGCGTAAAACTTTATCGCAATAACGTATTAAGAATCGGGAATAAAAGGAATATAAGTAATATTGCCATCGTGCGAGTTTACCCTCTTCAGCGCATGACAGCAATATAATGGGTTCTCTGATTGCCTCTATCACACCCGGTTGCGCCACTTCCAGGCTTATCCGCCTACATTCCCTTTCGCGGAAAATACTGTATCGGTACGGACCTTAGACGATACGCTGTCACGAGAAATCGACGTAATGCGAAAGTTCGTAAGCCTTCGCAGCTGAAAGCAATCTTATTTCTTCTGGCAGACATGGAGCGTCAGGAGTTTGTTTCGAGTCTTTCAATGTTAAATCTCTATATCACGTGACAGACGTAATTTTTTCTATGCATTTAACATTCCTCTCGATAAAAGATATATTAATTGTTCTATGTATTTTATAACTTATTGAATTCCTATTCTTTTATAGGGAGATCCTACGAAACGTATCGTTACTCCGTTTTATAAACATGTCAAAAAATGTAAAAGTGAGAAATATCGTGGTTCGACTGACGATGCAGAACCTACTAGCGTTAATTTGCAATTCGTTTATACCGCGAGTCATATAAGAATTTCCCGACACCGATATGACGGAATAGATAAAACACCCCCACCCGTTTTAACGACTTGTCGTTCACCCCTCTTTTCCCCCAGCAAAAACATCGAAATCCATCGGAGACTTCATCGACCGAAATCGGAAAAAATTGTAAATGCAAATCGTCGTTATCACGGTCGAATCGTAATTCGCGGCTATTCGTCAAATCGCGAAGCACCGGCTCCGAGAGGGCATGAACGAATAACGATCGATCGTGAGAACCGGCCGATAACAAACCATGATGACAGCCATATACGCGTTCAGGTACAACTGCGTGGGAAGTGTAGGGTCGTAGGTCAGGTTGCAATATCGCACGACCTTTGACTCCGAAATGGTATAGCTCGATGTACAGCTGGAGATTTTCAACGGGTGTAATAGAGATTTAATGGACGATGGGTAGCAGATTGTAACGGAGGCTCATCGCGCTCGTATAACGGGCCGTGCGCGTATCTCAGATTGCCATCTGCTTATAACAGACCCGCGGATTTCCAATGAAAATCCACGCCGCCCTGCAATTCCCTCCTTCAAACCACTTTCTCTTGTGTTTTATCGGACGAAAGGTGTTGCCTTCGCAAGGTGGACGCCCGAGCTGCATCGAAGGTACGCGACCATTGTCTCGGTCAAAGGGTATAGTTATCCAACGGACATTAAACTTTTCGTAGTTTAACTGCGATCATGAAGTTGTGGAGAAGTTACCGGTAAAAGAAGCATCATGAATTATGATGTAGTTATTAAACGAGCTGGTTATTGGTTGTACGAGAACCCTGTAGATTAGCTCGTGAGACTTCGAGAAAGAATTTTATCGGGGTGGTATAATAGAGATGAGAATTCTTACTGGAGAAATTGAAGATCAGAAGACTCGGTAGTGTTTGACTTTGTTCTACACAACGGATTATCATATTTTGTGTAAACCGCGTATAAAAGAGATGTACAAATAAATGACCCATTACATCTGTCATCGAAGTTTCACAAAAGAAGTCGATATAAACGTTGTACCCCGTGAAATCCATCGCGACAGATTTGTACGGTGTAAAGTATCCAGATGAAAGCGTCCAAATACACAAACGAGCGAGGGCCCCATAGTGTTTTGAACAACAGCCATGCGTTAACGCATTCATAACCTACGCCAACTGTTGCTCGAACATACAATACAACCTGACACGCTGGTAAACGCCATTAGAATCCAAAACACGATATCGAGTGACACCGGCGGAGTCTCACGGCCCGGCCGATGTCATCTTTCAGCACCCACGTCGGCCACAATTAGCGACGACTGACGCCCGACTAGGGTCTCCTTGTCGACACGTGCATCCTTCCTCGTCCCGGGATCTCCTTTCTTTTTCCCGGATTTTTTTAACCCCACCCTCGACGTCGAGACGTCGAATAAATTCGTAACGCTACACCGAGAATCGTATCGCGAGCAGGCTACGTCCCACAGATGCATATTATCAAGGATTTAACGCGCGCCACCGTTGAAATCGACGAAACGTACGAGGGTGTATGCAGAAAAGAGAGGAGATGAAGAAAAAAAAAATGAACGAAAGCTGGAGAGAGGAAAGGGAACGAAGGAACGATCATAAGAGGTCACTGCTTCCTGGAGGGCTGGTACCACGTCGTCATCGCTTCCTGTGTTTACACTGCACCGCCTTGACGTCTCGTTGGCCCTCAAACGTGGACGCAGCGCTGACAAGTTGTCAGTGCTGCGCCTCTTCTCAATGTTTTCCGATGGAGGACACATGGTCTCCGTGCGTCGCCGTAGACTAAACTTACATACACGCTTCGGCCTCTTTTCCTCTCCATCCTCGCGATTATAGTTACTCGGTGTTTTGAAGAAGCCTCTGCACTCTTTCGGACGATTCGCAGAAACGGATACACGCGTTGCCGCCGCTCCCACGAAACAAGTAGAGTGCTGGAGCGAAATGAGACCACGGTTGCTTACGGGGGCGACTTTACTCGTTGCGCGCGCTGGGTAATGCTGGACGTTACATTTTAAATGATGTCGAACTCTCAGGTGATTGCATCGATTTTTGTAACTTTCTGCTACAATTTTGAGGAAGTTTCAATCGGAAAGAAAAAAAGTTTTTCAAAATCTTCTGTTTTTTTTACTTTTGTATCGTTTAGAAATTTTGATGAAATTCCGTCGAAAGAATTTTGACGTTGAAATGCTGAGAAAATAATTGAAAGAGCGATATGTCTTTTAAATGGCACTTTAAAGTGAGGTTTTAAACGGTTGGGAAAGAAGCCAGAGAGGAATGCGAATGAGGATGAAGAGCCCAAGGAAATCGGTATTTCGTCTGTCGCTGGCCGGTGTCGGGTAAATTTTAATCGCATTTGTTAATTATTCCGATAGCGTGGTATTTTCTTATTCCATTATAGGGGCTTTAACGAACCGGGCTACGAGGGAAGAATAAGGATTCCCGCTCGAACTTTCCGTTATCTCGAACAATGCGCCAGTTATTTCTTTCGCGGACGGCTAAGAGAACGAACATAAACTTATGTTAAATTCGTTAAAAAATTTACACCGCTATCGGAGGCGAGCCTTTCCGAATACTATTTACTCCCTCTGCCGCCCATTCCACTCCATGCACGAAACTCCACGGAGGAACGAAAAAAATTTTAATCGAGAAACTTTTCCGAACAGCGCGAACGAGAAACTGTCTGGAGAACGTCCTCCGAGCTTCGGATAATACGATCGCCACCACCGCACAATCGAAGATTATATTCTTTCTATTTCGACGAAGCCACGTTAAATTACTAAATAACGAAATATATCATCATTTTCCGATCATTACTTGACGAGAGATTTTTTATCAACTTCTCATGGTAATCTCTTAAAAATCATCCTTTTGATCGAGGAACACCAGTCAAGCTATGACTCTCTGTATGCGATAGAATCGATAACACGGAACAATGCCCATTTTGTTCGTCCATCATAAAACGCTCTCGAGATCAAGCGATGCTTCGAGTTTAATATGGTCACGAAGCGACGACTTCGGTCAGCATGATTAAAGAGGTTCTTGCATCAGCAGCACAAGTAGCTGACGAGCTTTCTTCCGCGTTACCCGACAATAATAATCTCTTGTTTTTCTAATTTACAAGAAAACCGTTCAGAACCTCGTACTCGAGTCAAGGCAGAGATATGTCTGGATATAAAATACCGTAAAAAAAAATATAATTATTATTACAAAACAGAAAATGTATACTGTTCACATTTGCAAGCCATCATGACACGTGTAACGAAGGTTGTAAGACCAGACAAATAAGTTTCATCCTCAAACGCGTGTACGTGTCCACCCGATTCCAGTTCAACTGCACACATCCCCCACGACCCGTAAGTCGCTCCTATAGACCGACTTCGTACGGCTAATTGGGGTAATTTCCACGGGACCAGTGTAAACGCCACGTCGTTATCGCACCGCCGACTAAAGAGCCTCCTCGTATTACGGTTTTCCGCGTACAATAGCGCGGCCAGAGATTCGCATTGTAACGTTTCGCCTCGAAACGGACGCGAGATTTCCATCCGTCTGTCTTCCGCGCGACGAAGCACCCGCCTATCTAACCAGCCCACCTCATCCTCCCTCGTGATCCTAACGATTCCTTCTTGACGGTGCTTCGCCAAGATGGCCAGCTTCCCTTCGGGCTGTACAGACTGCCGAATAGCTTCTGTTAGAAACGTATACCTTAATTAATTTCCAGATAGACCGAAACTGCATACGAGAGTTCTGCGGGTGAATGGGTGCCATTTCTATGCCGTAACTTGATACAGTTCCTGCAACGCGTACGTCGGTCAGATATCTGTGCGAGATCAAACTCGCAACGGTGTCGAAATATTCCCTGTACGTTTTGAAATATTTTCTGGCATATTTTACGGTTTACATATTATTTCATAAACAACGGTGTGACGTGATATAGGTGCAGGGTGCAGTATCGATAGGATCGTAGCGTTTGGTCGCGGTGCTTTTGATTTAAGAGTTGCGCCGGTGACCGTGAACTCCTGGAGCTGTGGTGATGTCATAATCGATTCAAAAGAAAAATCAGCATTCGCTGCAATTGTTAACAATAATTTATCCGTTTTGTTACCCATGTTTTCATGCAATAATTTGCAATAATTGTTACGATAATTTTTTTCTACAATTAAGATATGGAGTTTTGACGTTTTTGCTGAAACGGGGTTGGCTCTTTAATATTCTAGAGTGACGTGATGATAATTCGTCTGGGAGTGAAATAGATCTTCGCTCTCAGAACTCTACATGCACGAGATATCTCTGTAGGTATATGGAGTCACTCTCGTGCAAATTTATTTATCTCGAAACGTGTATGCCTTACGCGTCGCGATACATTTTCCTCGCTCCGGGATCGTTCCTCTTCGGTGGTCGTGGCTCACGAAGATGGCCGGTTTACTTTGACTGGAGCTTCAGGTGGGTAGATTCGACATACATATATAGTCTGGCACATGCATCACCTGCTGCATCTAATTAATTTCGATGGAATATCCGGCAGGGTGATATATCTACGTCACTTCTCGAACGATATTACGGCAATATGTTCTAATGCATTTCCGCGAATGACGTTTTTGAAAGAACGCACGGAAAACAGTTACTCTCTGACACATATTTCTTCGTAACTTATGAGTAACAAGATTTGCGAGAATTTAGTGTGTAATACGGTATGCTACGGTACGGCACGAAATTACATACGTCTGGCTCGAAATGTTGAGTGCGACGGCAATATTTTACGATTCCACGCGGGGATTTTCTCCGCGCGTTTTGCTCGGCAGAAATCGATTTTTAGCACGATGCACGATGCATAATGTAAACGTACGGTATATGCACTTGCGTTACGGTGTTACGGATCAAATATAATAAATACGACTCTAAACCGCAGGGGGTACTGGCTGGTGTCGGCGCCCTTCGAGAACCGATTCTGCCTACGGCGGTACCCCTTCATTAATTACAGCCACGAGGGGGGCAATATGCCAGGAATCTTGGGTACTTTGGTACCGTGCTTACGGGACGAACCGCGCAGCTGTCAAACCTACTATATGGGGATGGATGATCGATCTTTGCGAAGTCAGTGTCCGCATCCACCATTCACTCCCTTCAATGACACGCTCTTGTGTACCGAAGCTTTCGACCCTCTTTCGCGAAGCGACTACCGCTTAAGTGTTTCTTCTTACAATTACCTGCAACACTGGTAACGTTACTCTAACTTCAAATAAGTTTCCTTTCCTTTTGATTTTCATCTCATCAAACGTCTCAAAGTGATATCTACAATTTCCAATGCACTTCGACTGCTTCAAGATCAACGATATAATCGTAGAAACTCCGTGCGTAACTAATTGCCGGTAATACGATAAGTTTCCACCGTAGTACATACTCGAACGGGACCCCATCCGCCGTCCCAGGTGGAAAGACCGAGCAGTTCCACGCCAATGGGCATTATACGGGACTTGACAGTCAGGCCGCGGCGTGTTGCAGTGATTAATGCTAACTGCGAGCTATCCCTCCTCCGGACTATTGCCATCCACCCTCTCGCTCGCCGGTAACAGATGTACCCCCTATTAATCAATCCGATCCTTCGTTCCTGCCCTTCCAGTATCGTCGTCGTCGGCTGCTGTACTCTCTCGTATCATCGCTCAACCCTTCTAGCCCTTTGCGTGACGCGTTACGCTCTATCTTCGACGCGTTTACCGTGCTCGGAAACTATCCTTTCATGCCGCCAAGATGGGCTCCACGATCTTAATAACACGCGAGGCCGATAGGATCGGTTTCTGGTTGAGATTAAAAATTGGTCAAATTCTTCAAATTAGGTAGCATCGATTAATTCGTGAATATCATCGGTGCCCGTTGTTCTGCATGGAAACTTATGATTCGCGATAATTCGTAAATAATTCGAATCCATGTAGAGTGGAAAGTCGAAGTATAAAAAGCACCAGGAAGATTGTCGGTTTGCAAAAGAAAAAGAAAAAAAGGGAGGAATGAGCGGCAACCCGGTGAAATTCACCTCTGCCCCTCCTTGATCTTTTTCCCTCTTTCGTTCTTTCATTCACGGCATTACTGGCTTTCTTATTTCTCCCAGCGAGCATCTTTTCTACGAGACCGTTTCCATTATATTAATTAATAAAAAGGTCCTTGAGGCGTGACTCGATTGCCGTGCCGTTAAAATTAAAAGAACCCCGAACCGTGGTACGCCCGAGCAATTTTATGCTTTTTAGGACGGGGGAGCTGCACTCCCGGCATCCCCCTTCGCGTAGTCGTAAACCATCCGGCAAGCTATATAGTACATCCCAAGTACTACCAGCATCTTCCTTTAGAGCGGGCCACGTTTTTTTCATCCGATATAACATTATCGCCAACAACGCGTATCCCTCGTTCGATTCACGCCTTCCAGCGGCGATAATAAATGCCCGCGATTAATTGAATAATGGAAAGGGCGTAATGAGCCGGCACGGAGGGGACCGAGGAGTTCCTTCGTGGGCGTGCTTTTCACTTTAGGACCGTGGCAAGTGCGATCACGAGGAGTATATAGGAGCTACCCCAGTTTGCCGTTCCCCGAGCGCCCGCAATATTTTTCGCGTCCATTAAGCTCGACCCCGCGGTGAGGTGGTAGTTTTTAAGTGGAGGGTGGAAAAAAAAAACGTCTTAGAGTTGCCACGACCCTACCCCTCCTTCTTCTCATCCACCCCTTCCCCTTCCTTCTCTTCTCCTTTATTCTTTATCTTACCCTCCGCCCTTCATCCACCGCCCTTCATCGTTTCATCCCGCTTCTTTCCGTTTCCCGGTGCGCCCTTCTCATCGTGTTTCTTATTTCAAGCGTCGTTAGTTAAGATAAATTCGTCGGAGGTTATTACGGATTATTATACCGCCAAATTGCGTTGCTCGAATTATAATGCTCCGTCGTATATATACCCGGAAGGAGGCCAAGGTAGGCAGAACGTGGTCCTCGGCTGAAATGTACCGCGGTACAGCGGGGCTCGTTAAGTCGATATCGCTGTACATCGAGTTTGTATTACCGTCGATCCCCTTTTCAGTAAATTGGAGAATACTCAAGTTTCCGAGGCAATTGGATTTAGTAAGAATCGACGTAATTAAAACTTGCGCCGCCCGGACGTCTCTAATGGATTTATAATCTTGATGGATTAAGGAATATTTAGGGAAATGAATTTACTATTGGTTTTCTCGTGCTACCGCTACTTTTTATTGCCCGCAGCGATTGCAGATGGGGAAATGAGAAAATGGTGTTACCGAGACGGAAGCGAATATTTGCAATGATCCTACGCTACTAATCTTTTCTCTTTTCTTACTTCTTGCGTGTTCGTGAATTTGGCAATCCTCATTGGCAATTTTGCACATTCCAGACAAACCATGGTTCCTTCTAATATATCAATCGAACAAAGGATAGAGATAAAGGAAACAACGATTAAACGTGGATATTCAATTACATTTTTTCAGTCACCCCAATTCAAACTCCATAGCAGGAAAATACCTTAATTCGACCGCGGCTTAAAGGCGCGCAGATTTTCCAGCCGATCCCAAGGGATGAAATTCAAAAAATAATACCTTAAAAATTCCATCGTAAAAAGTACTCTGGAGCCCGGAAACTTGGAAACGATAATCACGTCACATTCTCACGGTGCGTCAGCGTGGAGATAATTAATTGGAAATTAGTGGAGAGGGGACCATGAGCTTAATCTGATATAAGCCACTCGGCGAAACCTCGCAAGAGGTCTCTTTCCTCCTCTCTTCCTCTCGTTCTCTCCATACCTCTCTCGCTCTCCCTCTTCATTCCCCCGTCACGAAGAGACGCCGCGACTTGCGTAGCAGGGGGTACTCGAAGAGGAAGAAGAGGGAAGCCTGAAAAGTTTTGAAATTCCGGGCGTGAGCGGCGTGGGAGAGGAATTGATTACGCAGCGGCGTGGCTCGCGATAAATGGCATTTAGCAGGGCCTCTGCTCGGGGTAGATAGCGACCAGCCCCGTATAACCAACGAACAAGCCTAGACGCCCCGTGCGCGAATTCTTTACAACTGTTTGCCGGTGGAGGTTGCGCCTTGCATCCCAGTCGACGAGATAGAACACGCAGACCCCGCCGATCCCCCTCTTTCTACCGACTGTCTCGTCTAAACTACCCCTCTTTCGTCCAACGTCTCTCTAGACCTTTCCTCTTTTCCTTGCCCTTCGATTATGCTGTTGCGAATGGGATCGCTCGATAAGTGCACTCCGGGGACCTTGGAGGGAGAATTATTTTCTGGCTGGAACACATCGTGGAATACTAAATTCCGATACTTGGATAGTCTTCGAGGAAACGCGCAGACGTTATTATTGTTTCAGATACTTCAGGAGGTTCGAGGGAAATTCTGTATTATCAAAATTGTCGTCTGAAAATGATTTATCACCGTCCGTGACACTTTTCGATATTGTCGAGTCAAAGTGACCACTTAGGTGTACCATTTTCCAAACAGACCACCCTGGATGGCTTTCACGAGGATAAAAGAATACGATCGAACGAGTGGCATACGAATCGACGTTCATTAATAACGAAGGAAGAAGTCAAAGGAAAGATAGGATTGTCTTTGCCGCGCGCAGAGGTAATGGTCCTAATCCTGGCGTAATTACTCCAGTAATTACACAAATTCAATTTGTATGAAGCTCCCTACTTCCTGGTAACCCATATATCTCCCGGTCGCGACTACATATCTACCTGTTCGCATCGTCTCCCACTGGAGTTCCAAATCATAGGTTTGCCCGGCAGAGGAGGCTTAATGGAAAAGAGGAAAAGAGAAGTGCGGCCGACTAGATGGATGGAGACAGAGAAAGAATGGGACAACAGAGAGAGGGAGAAAGAGGGAGGTAGAAAATGGTTGGCAAGAGGAAAGGGAGGACCATTAATGGGCACGGAGAATGCGGTTTCAATTATTGTCGGGCCGGGGTCCGAGTAGCCGTTTCCATTCACGATACCAGCTCCATGAGAATTATTCGTGTAGTTCATTGCTCGTACAGCCGATTGCGTAACCCCCAATTTTCAATGGGCAATTTTATATCGGCGGTTTTCAATTATTATCCGAAGAAAAATTGTGCCTCCCCGGGAACACGTTTGAGAGGATACCTGCTGATGTTGCGGTAATTGGATTTAAAATTCTACGATGAACGTTTTAACGATCGCAATCCCAAACCCGCGCGCCTTTCGTTGGAGCGTATTTTTGCCGCTTCCCGCGAACTAATCAGAATTAATTCAGAGTGCTTTTTTCTTCTTGCCGCTGAATATTCATTTTCACCTCAAGACTCCAATAACCGGCTGACGCAAATTAATTACACAACGTACCCTCAACAACGAGGACCGATGATTGATAAAGGGTACCCCTGGTAAGCACGAGTCAGCTGATTTATACCATTCGATTAATCGCCGTACGAATGGCAAAAAATATTACTTCTACACGTTTCTTCGACGTTGTATCGTTCTTTTATATCCACTTAAGAATATGTTAAGGAAAACTACCCCCCCATTTTCCTATCGGGCGATTTCCTTCGATCGGCCGGAACGAATTAATTGACGGGAGGAGAAAAAAAATTCAGGACGGAATCGAGCGTCTAACAATAAGTACGGTCTATTTATTAGAGGTCTGATTCAAGGGCGATCTATCAGGTGGTTAATCGTCCGTCGAACGTTCCGCTGGCTGCCGCTGTCGCATCTTCGCGGGACCAACTCGAGCGAAACTTCCGGCCGTCGTCGTGCCAACGTTGGAATAAGAGAATTCGGAATTCTCGACACGCCGGAACTACTAAAAATCTCCCCGCGACGGATGGGCAAAAAGTTTTGATGAATTTACAAAATTCTAATTCAACCGCGTAAAAAGTTTCACCGAGTCTCGGAGGGTCATTAAAACTCGGCCTGATGTTTTGTCGGAGCGTTCGAGCTATGCGTGTATTCGTGATTATGAACGGAGGAGGCGTATCTTCGAGGAATGATGGATAGCCCTTCATAACTCGCCGGCTTCCCGACATAATGCACAATATAAATCCAACAATTAATGGCGACGATTAGCTAGCACGGTTTCAGACACGCCCGCGCACGAGAACGAGGGTGAAGAAAAAAATGGCTGCCACGGTTGGGCTCGGCTGTGCGCTATTTTGCGGACAAAAGGAAGAATTAAGTACCGTTCGTCGAGGTCGAAAAGAAAATTGTGTTTTCCGTTGTTTTTTCTTCGTCTTCCTCTTCTTTCAACCGCAAATCCCCTGTAACTCCCTTGGCACTCCGGTAGAGCGAAGACCACCCTCGGTGGTGGATTACGAGTGGGATTATTCATAAATCACGCTGGTAGAGTAGAAAAGGTTGATCGTGTAACGAGCACATCGAAAGGCTAATAACGATTAATAACAATTTATCGCTCGCAAAATTGATTCGTCTCATAATTAAAATCTATGCTTTGTGGGATGAAATTGAATTGACGGCCGGTTCTCGTTTTAATTTCAGTCAGATATTACTGTGCCTTTCATAAATATCAACATTGCCGTTGTGGCCATGGACTGGCAGATTTAAAAAAAAAAGGAAAAAAAAAACAGAGAAGGACACAGAGAGACAGATAGAGTCCGGAGAGCCGAGCGTGCTTTTATCAATATTTCATAGTGGCCATCATACGGCAATCGACGTATTTCGACGTCGATAAAAAGCATTCATTTGGTAATAAATTCGAATATAAATGCTCGTTTTATAGCACATTTGACGAACGTTTAATTTCATTTATTTCACGCGACGTCATATCACCGTCCCGTCGATTGTAATCAGCCTAATTTGCGAACCCCTCGACTTACCGATCCTATCTCGTTTCCAAAATTAATTTCCACCGGTATTTTCCATTTCCATGGTGAGCGGGCTGATCGTCACGCTTTGTCCACGATTCAATGTTATTGTCTTTTCGGGCGATCGACAGCTCGCATTGCGAGGAATGATACGGCAATTCGGAAAAGTACAATCCAGAAGGCGGGGAATCCATTCCTCACGGACAAATGGTCATGGCGTTTGCGAACCAAGTTCGAAATATCGCTTTCACCCCCTCTCCTCTACGTCGGACTAGCCGGTACTCGTCGCAATTACGTAATCGACCTTTGCCCCATTCCAATCCATTAAGTCACGAAGGGGCGCGCGAATGCGAAGCACCGAGTCGCGCTTCCTTTCCTACGATCGAGCATATGTCTCGTGCTTGTACCTAAAAGTAGACAATGCCGACCTTTCCTGACGTATTGCGCGTAAACGTGATTAATCACCCGAGCTTATAGTATTTTCCCCAAAAGTCCAGCAATTGTACTTTACGTACTTTTAAACGGCCATTTAACATCTTCCTTGGTGTGAAAATACACTTAAGGGATCATTGTTCCTAAGGCTACACCTTTCAGTAAGTTGTAATGAAATGAATAAAATTGTAACACTAACAATACTATCAACTCTATTAAACGTTTTAATTCTTTATCATTTCGAAAAAGTTGTATCATCATGCTTTAATGTAAATTCGTGGACTACAAAATAAATAACACTTTTAATTCTCCAAATTAACTTCGAGAACTCTTGTAATCACTTGCTTAAACAATATATTAAGCGAAGCGAATTTATATGAAACCGTTACTGCAAGTATCGATGATCTCATCGATATAATGGAAATTCATCCAATCGATATCGATGCGATGCAAAATGTTAACACACGGTATCGACAAATGCGTCAGATTCGATTGCAGGATAAATTGTTTCATAGTCGATCCACGTACGGTATTACTTATTGCCACGAAAATGGAATATCGGATTTGTGGAATTCAATAGCCAGGCGTAATATAGGCAATGCCTATCCCAAATAAGGGTTGGTTAACATGTTCGCGACAGTAGACAGAGAGCAATGGGAGGATAAAGACTCATACGCATAATCCTCATGGATATACGTATAATGGATATGTAGGAGCGGAATCGAGCGACGATTCCAACGATCATCAATTACACATCCGTGCCGGCTCACCCTCCGCGTAAGCCGTACGTCGACCATAATCGATGCAATATTAATAAACCGCGATTAGCATGTGCGAAAAATGAATCGTGCAGCGATCGTTCGCGTGATTAATGATCTCTCGGCTAGCTGGGTACCATTAATACGTTCGCGTTGCTTTCGGAATCCGGTGAATCGGCGAATCGTAAAATTAACAAATGATTCCGATCGACGTGCATCGATGCGCGTTACTGATTTCATAGACCGATTGCGAGAGGTGCCTTTTAATACGGAGCTGAAAATTGACGTGGATTCTCGGACGTCACTTTCGCTCTTGATCAAATGGTCATTGAATGGAGGAGGCTTTTTCATACGATTTTTAAAGCATTTTAAATGTGTGTCTTTTTAGGTGCAAGTTGTAGGAAATTAAACCGATGATATCATTGAACTTGTCTTGTACTGTAATCTTGTTAAAAGACATAAAATTGAAATTACTTCTTCCCCAGGGACATCAGAGTATTGAAAACACTGGCAGGTCACATATGTAACTCGGTAGGAGTGTCAATATAACAATAAAAACCGGAGACTGACAGTGGAGAGATTCCTGTGTATCCTACGCACAGTAGCTGTTGACGACCGAACTGCAACGGGGTTGTCGAATTACCCAAAGAGCAGGGTGAAAAAGGAAAGCCAGAGCAGAGAAGAGAGACAGAGAGAGAAAGAGAATATTGCAGAATACAGAGAGGGTGGAACGAGGGTCCCGGAATGACGAATCCGCGACAATCAATTACCAACAACGGACAACGGGAGGAGAGAATTCGGCGGGCATGTGCCTAATCCCGGATTCGGGCATCGATGCAATATTAATAACTGGCGATTAGCGTGGCTCGCTAAAATATACGGTCCCATTATTCGCCGCAGCGGGGATAAACAAGATTCCCTTTCCCATCCTCTCTTTCTGCATTCGGGGGCCGCGAATCTCCGAGTTGCGGATCCCCACAGGCTCGTGGCAGATGCGTAGGAGGGGCAAACACCTATATCGTGTATGCACACGTTCACCCTCCCGTACTCTTATTCGCACAATCCTAAGGAGGGATTACGAAAGTGAAGAAAAGAAGGAGAGAACATGAAACCATGAAGACAGCGAGACCACGAGCACTCGAGGAGAAACGTACCTGCGTGACTTCTTGTAGTATCCTGCGATACGAGATCCTTTTCTCGCACGGATGTGAGCAAGTATTTTCAGATATAGTACGATAGTAATTATTGATATGTGAAACATCTCGGAAACTCAGATGTCGGAGAAAAACTTTAGCGATGGAAACTCTCTACTACTAAGAAGGTGATGTCAGAGGACGTAAATAGGGTAAGTGTTTCGTAATTGGAGGCATCTGTGCAATATTAAAGTCAGCATTAACGTCCCGAAAAAAATTGGTGTACTATTGTTTTAATACGGCGACGGATTCCAAGGTGACTTTAATCTCAAAAATTTAAAGCGATCGTATTCACCGCATCGGTCTCATATAATTTACAAATCTTCAGATCCTGGCAGGTGCGTAGGAGAAACGAGCACCCATATCGAGTATACACGCATGAGCCCTCTCGTATTCTCGTTCGCGCCGTCCCAAGGAGGGATTACGAAGGTAGAGGGAAAAAAAGAGGATCCAGGACGAAAGTGAAAAGACGATGAGAGCGAGGCACGAGAAACGAGCCCGCAGGATTTCTCGTAGTATCCCTGCGAATTCCTTCTTTTTTTTCCACACGTTTCTGAGCACGTCTGTAATGATTGGGACGGGCACCCACGGTGCATGCAGAATCGTCTTGACAGCCTGGAAATAAATTTCGCCGTGGCTCCTTTTTGGCTCCGACGATGCACGCTTTAACGCTCGCACACGCGATGCACTTGCATCGCATCGGAGCTTGATTACGTTTGATACCTACTTTCCTCGCGATTCCACGATGATATGTATATCGTTACCCGAAGGACAGGGTGGCATAAGTTGTATATGTTTTATACTTCGATAAATTGTACAGGTTGATTTGCAAGGAAGCAAGAAGACTGATCGAAAGGTGCGAATCGTAGGTCGTAGGGATATGCGATTAATTACTGTTAGTCTTCGATCGGCCAGCCGTGTAGGACGAATCTTTTCAATCTCGCTACCAAGGGATAATCTGAAACGATACGCGAGTAGAAATCGTCGAAAAGTCGTCCCGCTTTCGTTTCTTCCTTGGTCAGGCTAGCTCGTTTATCATCGGTTTAAGCCGGCCGCGTTTGCAGTAAATTGCACTCTACACTGCAGCGTCATGCCAGACGGTGATATAGCGTTTTCCTCTTTGCTACCGCCAATCAATGCGCCGGAAATTGACCGTCTACCACCCGCCTGTAGACCGACGTCTTTTTTTCTCGTTCTTCTTTTCCCTTTAACGCAATGTATTTCCATAAAGGACGCAACGGTAGTGACTATTGCAGAGAGCATTGGGAAACGTTAATTTGCGGTAGACGATAATTATCTCATCGACAATAAATAATGTAATACTCGAATTAGATCTACTATACGATCTATAAGCAGCGAATGGTATCGATGAACTGAGAACGGGTTGGGAATATTTTCACGAAGACCCTCAGGCAACGATACTCAAACAAATGGCATCTCGTTACGTTAACGTTACTCTCTTGATTCCTGGACAAACAAATTGCAAGCAGTTCGTTCCGACGTGCTTCTCGTGCTCCCTCTTTGCCGTGAAACCCTCTCCGGCAGTTTTTCGTATCGTTCGGCACTGCCTCGAGGAAAATGCAAAAAAGAAGCATCGTCAGGTACGCCGACGTCAAAGAGAGGAGCGGCTTGTTTGAGATCGAGACTGCGTGTAATATGCGCGCACCGGCTGGTAACGTCGCTCAATAAACGGATCGCGCGGAGTTATTTCATTTTCGGTCGAGTCATGTGTAAAATATCAAATAAAACGCGGCGAGTGTTTATTTAAGTGGCCGTTCGTGGCCGCGTCCTCGGTAACAGGCCGGGGGTGGAAGAGCGGGTTGGAGGGGGCTAGATTTTCGACGCTAGGGGAGAAAACGTTAATATCGCGCTACCCAGTTTGAAGCGAGTTGGCGGATTCACAAAGTGAGCGAGTGTTGACACTAGCTGCCCGTTCCACCCTCCGTTCTACCCCTCCGGCCCATCTGCCAGTCACCCTTTGGCAGACTGTATCCTCCACCTTCCATGCCGGTCTACCGACTGGCCGAACCATCCCTCCCGACGACCACATCCGCCTCCGTCGATGAGTACGAGCCTTCTCTTTCCTTCTTCTACGTCGTTTGCAATTTTTTTCATCAGCTCCACTCGCGCGAACCACCGGCGGCCGATGTTGCCCACGTATAATTACTTTCGCACTCGGCTCTTTTTATTTCTTCCTCCTCCTTTTTCTCCATTTTTTTTTATTCTTTTCACGATCCAACTGCTAGAACGCGTTCGGCACTGACCGCCTAACGATCAATCGTTTCTACGAGCTCTCTTTAAGCATACGATCCAACCAAGAGAGTTTATTTCCGTTTCTTTTTACTTTCCTCGATAGCACGTGGCTTTGATCCCGCCAAGATAAATAGATACGTCGCTGCCGGGATCGTTGATAGTTCTCTGGAAAGTTTCCAATTAAGTGGCAATTTCGTCGGGACGACGCGAGGTCTTATTTCCGGTCAATTAGACCCGAGGAGGATCGATCGGTATTACCCAAGACGGGACTTTGGGTATCGTGCTTGCAAGAGTATCGGGATTGTTTTGGAAATTTGAAATTCTTATCCGTGCCCCGAATACGTACAATAACGGAGACTATTCAGGGTGACGGAAAAATTCGATCGGACGTGAAATGTAAATTTGGCGGCACGTACGCTTACATAGACGGAGGCGCAACGGTACGAGCTTCCTGCAGGTCTCCCGGTGGCGCGGTGTCGGCCGACACGGTCAAAGAAGACGAAATTAAATTAATATAATCTCAACCGGCAGCAGGCTGCGCATTCGAGCTTCGCCGCGGCAGAGGCAACAAATTATAATGCCATAATTGAAAATGTTCTGTACTGCGTGCGAGCGCGCCACGGTGCCACGGTGCCCGGCGTGGCACGAAAATTTCAATTTCCCGGTCCTCGTAAATCTGAGGTGAAGTAATTATTGTATTCCGCCGACGCTTTCTTAGACCATTCACACCCCCGGCATCGTGCGCCCGCGGAGAAAAGCATTTTGTGCGTCAGCTCGGCTCGACCATGGGCGTAACTATCACCTTGCTCTTTACAACTTAACCCCTCGTGTTTCTTACATAACTTTATCTAGGAGATGCAAGGATACCTCGAACGATCTACAATCACGTTTACTTGGCGCGGAATTTTTTCAAGCTATTACCAATATGCTTGGGTATTTCGGTGTCCATTTGTGTATGCGTGGCATACCAATTGTAAAAATAAAATAACTTTTTAAAAAATTATTATTTGAGTATTGTTATTGGACACTTTATGGACCTGTGTTTTATTCGGTGGAAGATGTTAATTCATGACGCTACGTTTGAACGATAGAAGATGAAGAAGAGCAGGGAGAGCCGATTTGTAGTAACACAGCGATGGTAAATATCCGACGCTCGTTGCTGCAAATTTCAATGATTCATGTAAGAAATGACAAATCAGTCGTATCTACCATTCATCACAACCTCTCCCTCCGACAGGTCGTTCATCTGAACAATATCAACGACAAGTTCCCGTATCGAATCTCCGGAGAGGGTAAATGGTTATTACGCATTCCAGTTATTCCCAGTTGGTTTTTAATTTCACGAGCCAACGTAGCGATTCCATCGTTTCTCATCGAGGAAACAAAAATGTATTCTGGTGGCAACATCGGTAGCAGTTGTTTCGCTGCTGCATTGTAAAGGGATTCCTGATATCGAGGAAAAATTCACGTATCGATAATCTCCGTGCATTGTAAGGCATTTCAGCGCGAATTCATTCGTTCCGGCGAATTCAAGATTCTTCGGTCTAAATGTCGGTGCACCGGCATCGCTTGCTCGCTCACTGTCTCGGCGGGATGGTCGTTTGTTCGCAGCAGACAGCTTTCACGTGGCCGTCGCATTTAATTTCATAATGTGTTTTAACGACACCTCGCTGCCATTCAGTCGTACTCTGTAAACCGAATGACTTCTTTTCTGTCTGCGATATTCGCGGCCGAAGAAAGCCAACGTGAAAGAGGCTCCATGAGGTAGAAAAGTGAGAAACGTCCTCGAAGAAAAGGGAATTCAAAAGATCCGCCCCCGGAAAAGCGTGGAGAAAGAGATGACGAGGTGGGAAGAGGGATGGTCGAGGGAGGAAAGAGTCGTGAGAAAAAGCGAACGATGAGGATAAGGAAATATTCTGCGGCTGGCGTTTTCTTTCTGGCCTCTTTTCATTCTTCGATATCGCGCAATATCGGTCCGGTAGATCAACAACTGGCGCAGGATAGAGGCAGGCCGGTATTACGCCAATGAATTCTCTCCTTTCGAGAGTACAACTCTGTTCAAACTTTCCACTGCCATTCTCCGTCCCTCCCAGCCCCTCCACGGTGCGGCTGCCCCTCGCGCCGATTAAGCAAATTAAATTTCTCGGGAAAATGGCAACGAAGAAATCACGGGAACCCTAGCGTTCCTGCTGGCGCGCTTTAACGTCGTTAGTGCAGACTCCACGCATTGTATCGAACGAACGGCGAGGAGTTGTTCACGAAGAGCCGGCTAAGAAAGATGTGGAAAGGAGAGCGGTCGAGAGAGAATGGAAACGCGGAACGAAACT
Source organism: Cerceris ruficornis (assembly GCA_963989415.1). Classification (NCBI taxonomy): domain Eukaryota; kingdom Metazoa; phylum Arthropoda; class Insecta; order Hymenoptera; family Crabronidae; genus Cerceris; species Cerceris ruficornis. The sequence continues at coordinate 12,469,809 of OZ022518.1, read as the reverse complement.
TCCCTTTTATACAAAACTTTCTACGCCGGCATTCGGAACATAACGTTCTATCATAGTCCTCTATCGGTCTTCGATAAGGCGCGGTCGTGTCTTTCAAGTACGATTATTCGTACGAATTTCTACCAGACTTGGAGAATTGTGCATAAGAATTTTCTACGTTTCAATGTACTCTGAACGGTAGTATTTACCGGTCGAATTGTACTTCCGCTGCAGAATGTAAGATCGCGAACGAATCTGCGAATAGAAGCGTAGAAATTCAGCAAAGGATTCTCGCTAAGCGGCGCGGCGTCTTTAATTAACTGACCGTTCGAGAGTACACGTTTTTGCGAGACGAGAGATTTTGGTATTTTTTTTCAGGATTATCGTACTACCCGCAGTACGAGCAGTTTTCCAACATGGTTCGGCTCGGTCTGCGCGCTTGCGGACTCGGCTCGAATTGATTTATCGATCGTTTCGCGCGACGGCGTTGGCGTTTACCGCAAACATTCGTATACAAATGCAGAAAATGGGTCGTTGTATCGTCAAGTCGTAGATTAAATGTTCCAACCCCATCATGGTATTATATTTGACATGCGACCGCCATCATATTTACTAGCGCGACGAAATATTTTCCTGGGTTACGATTTTTCGTAAAATTCGCGGCGCCCCGTCGACCGCGACTGCGAAACGCAACGTGAAAATTTTTGATATCGCGCGAAACCGCCGGTGTCGCTTATCATAGCGACGTTTATATACGCTCTCGACGATTATCCGGGAGGAAAGAAAGGCCTAGGTGGATGAATTTATAGAGTGGTCATCGTATATTTCGCACGCAAAGGGTGAGACTCTTCCGCGGTCGGTTTACGTGAGAGCAAAGAGAGACGGAGAAGCACGTGCTGGCGGAAAGGCGCGACGACAAATTCAATTTCGCGGAATTAGCCGACGGTACATGCAAATTGGCACGAAATGAACTCTGTTATATTGTATTAGGCGTCCACCTGGAATTTCGAAGGGAAAACAGAATAACGCCGTAGAGAGGATGGGATAATTGAGGACTGAGACATGCAGATCCGCTAATGAGAGGGCTTGTGTGGCCGAATGACAGTACCGCGACGGTACCTACCTTTCTCCGGCTTTCTTTTTCCATCTGCTCCTTCCACCGGGTTTTTCTCTCCTTTTCTTCTCACACCGACTAAATTTTTCTTTTTTTCTTCTTTCCTCATCGTCCCTTACCAAGCCGGCTTTACGTTTGGTCGCATAGCCGTCTTCGGGTCTTCCGTCCACCGCAAAACGTTCCTCGACATACATTTAAATTTCATAGGAATCCTTCGGACGGTGTTCGTTCACCACGGCGAATTCAAGATCTTCCTTGATCTCAAGACCCCCGTCGACTCCCCTCGTTTTCTTCTTCTTTTCGTCGTTGTTCTCTCTTTTGGTGGCTCTCCGACCGCTGAGAATGAGTAAGTAGCCTTGTCCGGAAGAAATTACGACGATCCTTCATCTACGAAGCCTGACGCTCTCCTGTACAACCTCGCGCACCGCTCGCGCGAAGGATTATCAATTGAAATCCGCCTTAAGCACCGCACCAGTTACAGGTTGTTAAGAAAGTTCCCCGCCATAAATTTCGGAAGGCGTTTCCCGGTTTGCTTATGCTCGCCGATCCATCAGCCTCGAGGAGGTGGCTTAAACAACGATTTAATTAACGATTTCTTTCAACGCGCCGTTTCCAACGTACAACGATTAAATAAGCGCCACGGTGCGCGCTTATTTTCTGTATTCTACAGAATAAAATTCACCGCTTTTAACCGACGGTACTTGTCTTATTAATCGTAATCGTTCGACGAACGCGCCGTGTTAAAGTCCTCCGAGAGGAGGGCACGATCGTCGCGGTCGTTCGTTCTCTCTCATTAGTCGAACATTCGTCGAGAAAAGAAGTTACGATTGAAAAATGATCCCATTACGATTCCCCGTGGTATCTGTTCGCGGCGTGTGCAGAAAGTTCCTCCATCGTTGATCCTTTCGCCGCACGCCGGTTCGCTCGGCTCTTTTTGCAGAACGACGGAGTTGTGGCCACGCCGTCTTGGGATTCCGGATTGGCCACGTTGATCTCGCATTAGTCTCGCGACTAATTAAAACAGGTAATACCAGGTACGTTTACGAACACGTTGAACGAGGCGGGCTATAGGTTTGCACGGTCCCTCGTCGCGCGACAACGCAATATCTTGAGAACCGCCCTAACCCATCTGCGAGAGAGCGAACCTCCACCGACTACCTCCTCTCTCGTGCGTTAATTAGCGACCAGCGACGCGCGTTTATTTCGACCGTGCTAATGAGTATTTGAGTAATGTCTCTCCTCTTACCTCGTCTACGTCGAGCCGCCTTCCGATCCTGACGTTGACGCAGTTCTTTGTTCGAAGTAAATTAACAATTACCCCGACGGTGGGTGGCACGAATGTCGAGGAGGAGGAGGAGGAGGAGGCGGAGAAGAGAAAAAGAGGAAGGTGTATTAATGATGCGAGAGTCGGGGAGGATCGTCGACGCCCGATTAGGGTGGTAGGGTGGGAAAATCAATGGGGAGAGGTAGCGTTAATTAATAAGAATTCTGTCGATGTGCAAATGGGCGATGGACGAGGGAAAAGGTTTTGCTTCTATTGTAATGGTATCGCAGTGTTGGTTCTTTTGGAATATTTTACATTTTTATGTTTTCACTTGCAAATTATAGTATTCTTGCGCGTGATTACGAAACAGTGTAGAAAATTTCCTTCGGTGATTGAAGCGAGTGTAATGATTGTTCTACGGTAATATAATTAGCGAGATTCATCGCCGCTACCACGATGAATCGGTACGGATGCACGAGGATTCTCAGGGATCGGAGATATCTTGGCTCCGATCGTGGAAGTGTCGGCATAGCGATGTAATGTCTACTCTCAGCCTCGTAGTTCACGAGATAGCGATGGAATTGGAGAGAAGGTAATTCGCGAATAGCTGATTCAACGATTTCAGAGTGAGTACGTTGCTTTTAAACTAACCTATACATAGTGCAGAGAATGGGATTCGAAATCGCATAACTATTCGAATAATCCGAAAGTCGGTTTACGGAAATACACGAAGAAAGTAACATATTCCGTCTACATTTCCTTTATTATTCGTAAGTTAAGTGCACACTCGAAATTCTGCGTATTTAGCAACTTTGTTTTCGACTCGAGTGGAATAATTGATAATTGTTCGTCGTTTCTGGCTCGCTTATTCCGCGATTCGTGCCCTCACGAGCGCTACTCGACCGAACAATACGTGATGTCTCAAAGGAAGAGCTCCGTCGAATGAAAATTACGTGCATCAATTCATAGGCCTATTATGTAATGTTCGACGAGTGCCGAGAGCTGAAGACGCACTTAGGTGTGAAAGAAAGGCTCGTACGAGCCATCGGCGAAACAGTGTCGAGGGGGAGAAAGAATAATCGTACAGTTACGAACGAAATTCTCTGCGACTAATTAGTTGGTAAGTTGAATTGCGATTGAATTTTCCTTTGCAAAGAATTATACTTTCAAGAGTGATGCTTTTAATAAATTATGCAAATTTTTAAGAAGGATTGTAAATTCAATCTCACTTTACGCCGTCTCTTGACTCTTTGTGCTTCTGAGATTAATTTAGAAAATAATTAAATGCAATTTTAAGGGGAAAAGAGATGAGCATCGACGGTTCGCCTTATCCGAAGATGAGGATTATAAAATAGAGCAAATTCATTCCGAAATACCTCGATAAGTACGAACTTTCTTTAAACTAGCGTCTTTCGAGTTGGAGAGATTTCGATGGTGCAGTCTGCCAGATTTTTCCTCGTGATTTGTCGGGAAAGTATTCAAGAAAAAGGCGCACACGAGAAGGCGGGCGCAGTTTCCCGGAAGATTAATTCGCCAGAGGCCAGGAAATAAGTGGAAACTAGGCCGGCCCAACTTCCTACCTCTCTCCGATATTTCGAATCTCTGCACCGGCACCAACACTCCACCGCATCTTATTACATTTCCTCGCGGTTCTACGAGGAAGACGAAGGATAATTCCAACTTCTTTAAAACCGACCAAAATTTTTCGATCCCGATCACGAAAGCTCCAGCTGTTGGAATAATACCGGGGTATTAACGTCACGTGAAATAAGATGTTATTCCGATAACTTTCAAACGTCAATGTTACAAAATAGGACAAAGCGTCGAGATGATTCGCGAGAAATAATATAAAATTCTTCCTCGAGCAGCAAAGAGATCTTCGTTTCTCACTTTCGTCGGTATTCATCGACAATTTTTCGTAAGACGATGAATCGACGCTGGAGAACGCCAAGTGGAGCAGCCAAAAGGAGCATCCTGAATGCACCGTCTCAATCCTGTCAGGGACGATGTTGTGACAGAGAGCCAAGGCAGATTCCTTTCTCAATTTCCCTTGTTCGAGGTTCGTTTCTTCCCAATTACCGAGGAGCAGCGCGACTTTATAGACCAGGATCTATTACCAGGCCGGCGGATAAATAACGAGCCGCTATTCCAGGATCGAATGAGTTTGCACTGGCCCATCCTTCCTTCTTCTTCGGCTCCTTCCTTCTCCTTCTTCCTCTTCGTCGTATTCTTCTCTTTCTTCACCTCTCTTTACTCTCGTTGTTTTTTTCCGTACTTCCTCTCGGTTCCTTCATTGATAAATGGAGAGGAGAAGCTCCAGTTTCTCTCGAAGGAGGCTCGCGATGGGCATAGCTCACCCTGTATCGCCTCGTGCCATCTTCCAACTCTTTCTCCCTTCTCATCGTGGTTCGCCGTTAACGAGCTACGAGAACGCCAAGGAGAGCTCGAATCGAAGAACAACCTGGCCGTCCTGATGGACGCCCGAATTGGAAACTCCAACTCCGATAATCCTTATTGGTTATCGCGCCATAGTGAGGTTCCGGGGGAGTTTAAACAGAATTGAGATAAATGCTGCTATTTTCGAGAGACGTGCTTCCAGTTGTACCTTCAATTATTTTAACGTCCTCGATATTTCGCGAAATGTGAGCCCAAGTTTCTAGATTTACTTGAAAAATTATTTCCCATCGGCTATTCTAACGAGGACGATGGAAGATCGTGCTATCAAATACTGGGAATTATCCTCGACTCTTGGAAACTTTTTATAGTCGCAGCAGATTGTGATTGGGGTAAACCTATAGATTCGAAGTAAATTGATAAAGAGTTAATTACAAGTTGTACCTTTCCCGAGACAAATGAGAAGTTACAAGTGACAGGCACTTACGCCGATTTTGAAATGGAAAAGAAACGGATCGAACGTACAACTTGTCAGGTAGTGGACCAAGACGATCGATTCGAAGTATGTGCAAATAGACGATGAATCGAACGAGATATGTAGCGGGTATCGGACCCGTAGAAACAGAAACTCGCCGAGGCAGGTTTTTCGAGGACGTTTTCGTGCGCGCGGCTAACGAGTCGTCGAAACGAGAATTTAGTTTAATGGCCGAACGGAGCGAGTTCGCTCGCTTATCTTCTCCCGTACGACGTTCTTCTTGTAGGACGTCCTCGTTACCTTAGCTCCAATTGACACGTTCGAATCTATACGACACTTCCCCGATGAGAACACGAGAAGTAGTTTCGCCAACGGAGCATTCCTTTTGTTTTCTCCCTCGTTCATTGGTATCCCCTCGTCGTAAGAGAGATCTCACCGACGGTCAACGAGAGAATAAATATCAATCATAGGCCATAATTTAATTACCGAATTCTATGTGCGTCTGCTAAAAATTCGTTAGGTCAAAATTTCGCTTCATAATTTCCATCGCCTACAAACTTCGCGATATTCAAAAGCGCGTAATTTAATCATCGTTCTTTCACTCTCGAGCTATTTTCACGCATTTTTTTTGCTTGGATAAAAGCACACCGGTCTAAGGGAATCTAAGATATCTAAATACTCCTGACGCGCAAGTTTGCATTAAACCGACATATTTTCGAAGCTTAATCCGTCCGAGCCAGTTTCACGTATAAAGAGACGAGAGGGAGTCGCGGATAAAAATAAATCCCGCCTCTTATACTTCACTTTTTATCGCAAAAACTGTCTACAGGTATATGATTAAACCATTCGCGGTCGGTGATGCGGGGAATGCCGGCCACACGCGATTACCAACCCACCTTCCAAAGGGTATCTCGTAAAACAGCATCCTTTGTGCGACGGTACATGGCATAATTTCAACCAAAAAGGAAAAAAAATAATCCGCTTCCTCGTGCTCCTCTTTTTTCCTGCTTCTCCCAACGATAGCTACCCGCGTTCTCTGTTTCGGTCGGAAGCAGCCGCGAAATATCTCGTGACTCTGTCAGGGCGTGTACGGCTTGCAAAAAGCGAGATACATCCCACGAGCTCTGCATTTAATACATTAGTCAGAAAATCGCGCTTAAGCGTACATACGGACACGGGTACGATTATCGTGCAGGTAAACGTGCCCGGAGCACGACGCCGCCGCCTCGACGATGCGTCACGATGGGCCAGCAACGTCGCGTTTCGTCGCATGTTGATGACAGTGCAGATTGCTGGACGAATATGTGCCAGTTCCGCCCATGTTTTGCATATGCTCGCAGTGAGAGAACTTGAGGGAGAGAGGAACGAGAGAGCGAAAGTCACATACACGTTACACACGTACGGTTGGCCCACCCTACGGGGCGCGTATCGACAAGGTTGCGTAAATAATTCTAACTGGCGAGCCGGCCAGGTCTCGAGTTCTTGTCGGCACGATTCGAAGGAAGAAAAAGAAGCTCGCCTAAGCGGGAGACTCGGTCTCTCGTCCCGATACGCTGTTGAAACCCTTCTCGATCGTCGAGGGAGAACCCTTTTTCTTTTATTCCCCTGTAACGCGCTCGAGAGTCGATCCGCGATATTCGAGCAGGTAGTTCTGCCGGATTAAAGGGTATAAATAACGAAATTTGATAGTTAGCTCGTTCTCTCTCCGTTATCTCGCCTTTTCATCTCTACTGACGTCTACTCGAATAGATCAGCTCTGGAATAGCTGTGGCTCGATCATCGACGAAACTACGTCTGCGGTTAGAAAGTTACGGTAAATATAGTACAGACTTGACGTTGCGGATGCAATTGACATTTTCGCGGATTGCATTAACGTGTCGGAATACGTAAATGTCACATTTTCCCGGTGATATATTTGATTTTGAATGAAAGATAGAAAAGTCCCGTGACTGGTACCGAGTCGCTGTTACTGGCGCCACCGGACGGACCGGCTTTCAACCTGAAAGTTGCATCGATTTTATCCAAACGTTACACGCGGGGCTTCGCTAAAAGCCAATTTTGCAGCAAATTAACCGATGAATTTGAATAACCTCCATTAGGAGTGTCATCGACCTCCCATCGATCCCGCGGAGACGCTTCAACCCCCTTGGAGCGTTCGCCAGTGGCATCCATTTTCTTGCCGTCTTCGAAACTTTCGCCACCCAGGTCCCCTCCTTTTGTTTTTGCACCCCGCAGAAGTAATTACTCCGCGGCTTTTCCGGCCGACACGTAATTTCGGCAGAGCTACCAGTAGGCGCGTTTCTGAGAGCGAGGAAAACGAAAGAGATGACAGGGTATTTCTGCGTTCCCCTCGAGAAACGGTGAGAAGGAAGAGGGTGTTCTCCACGCTGCCACGTGGATGGGGATGTCACGGTGTGACGAACGAGGACGAATTTTTCACTTCGGATCCAACGATGGGTCACCCGTGGGACCATCGTCCTGATCTCACTTGCGGATACTTTATGGAAAAAAGGTGGAGAAATGCTTCACCGCTTTGTACAATTGCTTCGCGTAAGGCAGTCGAAATGGATGGTTTTCTTGTTCCGGATTGTCACGTTGATAGCAGCTAATGTGACTCGAAAATAGGACCATCCCAGGTATGGAGTTACGGCTCCGTGATATTGGGTCCGAGTTTAAAGCCCCGTCAACTCTGGGAGACTTTTCATAAGATATCATGTAATGTATCGCATCCTTTGATCGTCCGAAGCCCACTTACTGTTAGAACTATGTATATCCCAAGCAAAATGGCCATAATGAAATGACATAACTTAAGCGAAAAATATGTAATAGGAATTTCAATTAGAATCTTAATGTTTGAAGCTATCATAGTCTCCTCTCGTGGATGAGGCAAAAATAATTTCCGCAATTTATCATGCATGGAAGAAATGCAAGAAAGTATGGAGCAACGAGGCGCCTCCGATAAAACGACCCTCGCAGTCGAAAAGTTTTCCCCAATGTAAACACAAAAGACGAACGAGCGTGGTCTCTTGTTTTCGGCTCCGCTCCGAAACGAGAGGCGAGAATGGTCCGCACGGCAGCATGCTCGCGCGCGCGCGCGCCTATCTCGTTACACTCGATGAATACATAAATATAAATTACTTAATTTCGTAACTCGGTTTAAGTTCGCGCCTACCGGCAACGGAAGAGACGTGATCTTGAATTCATTGTCTCATCATGACACGCCTAGCACCGATGTAACATTGCGCGCGTTAGATACGCGTCTGCGTGCATGGAACCGGTGACGCCTCGCATAATTTCATTGTCCTAAAATCTCTCTCTCTTTCTCTTTCTCTCGCCTATCGTCGATTCTCCATATCTTTAATACACGCCTGACGGATCGTTCATCACTTTCCATCGAACGTCGACCGAATAATTAGCATTTTCAATCGCGCTTTATTTCCGTACACATCACCATGAATTTCGTCCATCCACTTTGTCATCGTTGATAAAAATCATGTCGGAGAATTATGGCTCAGCGTAGAAATTGGAAAAGCATGGAACTTGGTGATTATACATATTTAATTAAAAGAGAAGTTTAAAAGTACATATTTCTTGAAATAATGTTCAATCGAGGTGTTCGCAATGAAAATTATTATATTCTATGATATTCAATTTTATAGAATATTCTCATTTTCATTCTATTAATATTCAACGAATCCCTCCCACGTTTAGCTGGGTCTGCTTCTCACGAATCTCGAAAACGGATCATTCGTCTTAATTATTCATGGAGAAGCGATGCTCCTTAATGAAGCGCATAGCTTCCACTATTTTTTATTAGTGTGCACTGCAATTTACTCGATTATTTTATTACCACGGAAGGGAGCAAAAAAATATGTCTCTTCTGAGAACAGCTTTTTTTCCCGACGTGACAGCCAGAGAAAAAAGCACCGACACGCTGTCCCGTCCAACACCTCGTCGACGCTTGGAGCGTAAGATTACAGGAACACATCGTTCAAACGAGTATGTAACAACGATACGCGTCACGTGGGAGAACAGATGAACAACAGATTTCGAATATCGTGTTGCACGAGAGGGTTGAACCGTTCGAAAATATGGTGGAAAAATTATTTTTCTCGTTTGAACGAAACATTGCGTAGGGAGCGCTTGAAAATGAAATGTTAGAATTGTTAGAGTGTACTTTAACTGCAAGAAAAATGTTAAGATGACTTTTAGTGTGTTTGAGGAATATAACACTGAAACTACGGGCGTTATATGTTATATTTAAAAAAATTGAGTAAGTACTTTGGAAAAAGAGAAATCAAGAGCTGAAATGGATGATCATTTAAATAATTTAGATTTTGGGATAGAAATAGAATATTTACTGCATGGTTCTCCTATCAAGATGGGTAATTTTTTGAAAGAATAAAGAACCGGTCATTTTGACCGTCTTGGTAGTTTTAGTGTTAAACATGTAATCTGAATATTGTTGAAATAAAATTGAAATAGAAGAAGAATATTGCGATATACAAAAGCTGTGATCACAGTCTTTTCCCCCGAGAATATCCGAGGAAAATCTACCTGCACCTCATATATCAGTCCAACGTGACTAGAAGACGTTTAATTATTTGAAACACCGATCGACCAAAGATCGCCCGATAATTCCGCCTACCTATCCGATGTTAATATTATCGAATAATTCGATCGTATATTTACGAGTATATTTTTTACATCACGATTTAAGAGCAACATTCAATTGCATTTACTTCTCATAAACGGTGAACGATAAAATTTATAACCTAATCCCATATATAGAGAGATCGCCGGCGCGATTTAATCGATCTCAATGATTTATGTTGCCTCACAGTTTATCGTTCTCACGAAAGAATGATCTGCCGGCGTGGATTACAGAGGATCGCGTTAAAAATTCCAGCGAGAAACGTAGCGCGAGTGTAATATACATAAGTGTGCAATCGACATTGGAATACAACTCGATCGAACATACAGATACGATAGGCCGGCAAGTTTTATCGATATATATGTACATATATTTTATTGCACCGCCGGTAGATAATGACGGCTCCTCGAACGTGTTTCCATCGATAAAGGACACGGTACGAATTAAGATTAACCGGAGTCTACCGGATGTACGCGTTTCTTCAGCCTCGACGGCACGTACAGAATCAAGTGGTACGTTTCTGCTGTGATTTGCATATATCAATTAATCCCTTGACGTATCGATGAAAGTAGGCAGGAAGGTGCATTTTACTTGGATGCGTGTCAGTCTCGTATCAAGATTACTCTCGAGATAAGTGCATGTTTCTAGAGTACCACTGTATCATCCGTTACGAGCTATTGAATAATTTTAGTCCAGCTTTCTCTTGGTACTCTTAACGACGTTGATCGTACGACGACAGGACGTTGTCAATTTTCAGCAATCAATAACTGGACTTTTCGAATACTTCGATACGGTATACTTCAAGTGTGAATTTCATTAATTCTAACTGTATATACTTTTTGCCGGTACAGCTTGGGTGTAATGTTAGGTGTAAGTTATATTTCCCTGCAATAATCTTTTCCGTGGCTGAGTAGTTAGGATAGGTGAGTGTCTAATTGGATATGTCGGATTAAAAAATGCCTGACAGTTAAAGTAATGGTAGCTTGGATCATGGTAGCCGTTGATTAACGTAGATCAATTTACTTTCTACTTCATCACGGCTTTAATACTTTTCCCGTTGGAATAACAGCTTCATGGAATAACAGACTGAAAGTTCACGGTAATATTGCCGCCGAGTGTTTCGTAGCCCAAGGATTGCTGGGTCAGAACGAATCGACGATAATCGACGGTGAATCTTCGTCTAACGCGTGGAACATAGCGTAATCGCTGAAAATGGGACATGCTAGGCGCGTAAAAAGAAGGATGCGAAAGGACAATGAAAGAGATGAAGAGAGGAGGTAAGAGAAAGAGAGAGAGTGAGAGGTATTCAACGGAAAATCTATCGTCTCGCGGCGCAATGCTCATTCGAGTGAACCTATTTGGAACACGATCGTAAAAGGAGACTGCACTCTCCATATCGGAGTCTGAAGTCTCCATATTATTCGATCAGACTCGACGTTACCTAAATTGTTTCAGCCCGTTCGTGGCTGCTACGGAAAATTGGAAAAGCGTCTAGCCGAGGAGGAACGAGATAGAGGACGAGACGAGGGAAGAGAGAAAAAGAGGAAGTGCTACGGTGTAGAAGGCAGCGTGTGCTCGAGGAATATCGATCTATCTAGGAAAACGGAGGAAAAGGTAGGAAAAGCCTGGAACGCTTAGACCAAGTCTCGGCTCGCGGAGATCGTACATCGTTCCATTTTGTCGTTCGGCCGTTACGTGACTCTCGCCCTTCGCGACTATTTCGCGCGATAAGTCACTGCGAACTCGCGCCAAGAGGCGGTCATAAAAATTTCATCGAAAGCACATCCGCTTGTAAATCATTCGGTTCCCACTTAAATCGTTGCTTCGAACAATCGCAAGAATATTGTCCAATTGGGGATCTTTGATCGATCAGTTACCGGAACTTTAAGATCTACTCCATTATACCTTTCTTGGCATTCAGATCGGTAAAAAGTTACAATCCGTTCTCAAGTTACTTCAAAATGTCGTAAGACTTCAAGTTACTTCAAAATGTCCTAAGACTTCGAGTTACTACCAAAATGTCCTAAGACTTCAAGTCACTTCAAAATGTCCTAAGACTTCAAGTTACCCCAAAATGTCCTAAGACAAAGAAGAAAAAGGACGCGGAACTCGTGGAAGAAGATGGCACGCGTCGGAGGAATTCGTTGAATTTTTAAAGATAGATTTCCGAGAGGTGCACCGCAGTCGAGATTGAAACAGCACATTTGCACGTGAAACCGAACATTGTCCCGGGTCCCTTTGGAAGGCGGATCGGGGCATTTATCCTCGATTTCGCGTCGCGGCCTCCGTTTCCCGCTTCCTTTTCTTTCTCTCGATCTCTCGCGCCCACAAAATTCTCCCTCTCATCGTTTCGCTCTCATTGGACACACCGCGGAGAATGCGAATAGTTTCCATTGTATCGTCACAAAAGCCGGGGCCTTCTGCAGCTGCCGGCGGAAACAAATTTCTAACGTCGCGTTAAACAAACCGTCACAATGCTCGGATCTATGTCGGACCGGTATTCTCGTATATTGCCTCTCTCATCGATCGATGCGAATCTTTCGAACAATGAGGAACGGCTGGTGGTCCATAGTTGCATCGATTTACGCACGGCATGCTTACGAAGTCGTTCGTACGAACGGCACGAGCCTCTTGACGTATTAACGCCGGATTTGTCGGATTAGAGGGATGATTTACGACGGCGCACAGATTTCATCGTGTTCTTGCCATTCGAGAGGTCACGTAACACCGACGATCGACAGCGGTGGCACGTACATATGTACTTTTGTTAATTTGTGGAAATACGTGACCGCATCGATAATGACACGCGGTGGTTCTTACGATGGTTAATAATCTCCCCGGTAGAGGATTTTGCACGAAGACCACCGATCGATTTCAAAGGTCGGGAAAATACGTATCTACGGTTAATGGTAAAGATAATTACACGCAGCGGCATTCTATTGGAATGCCGTTACACGCGTTCACCTGTGCAGCAATCGTGGTCAGGGCGTGATTGAGTCCCGGCAATAATCCATCGCGAATTACGTGCTCCGACGGCGCTTCCTCGGCGACGTTAATCCAGAAAGGCCGACGTGATTGGCAGTGTCAGTCCATGGGATGAAGCGACGCGATGTTGGCAACCGAAGCGCAAGGAGAGAGTAATTTGTATTCACGTTAGGTGTTGTCTCGCCACCTGGCAGCCCGTGCAACCCCCATCGCAAGACCGCTCCTCGAAACCGCTCCTTTTCTTCCTCTCTCTTCCTTTCCTTCTGACATTCTCATCCTTCTCCTACGTCTCATCTTGTCTCCCTGGGCCGATGTTCTGTCCGTCCTGCTAGGTTGACGTATGTCCCCATCGATCACTCGGCTCGCAACCCCCTTTGGCTCGCGTTTCCACGTCCACCTTGCACCGCCGTTGTGCCATTGAAATTCCACCCGGGTATAATAAGGTTTTATTGCTTTCGCGGCTGGGCTTGAAAACAAAGGGACGAAGGACGAAGGGAGATTCAGGAAGCTAGGTGCTGCTCGGGGGAGAGGAAGACTTCGAAGAAGTTTCGTCTAGCTTTTGCGAAGATCTAGATCGTTCAACGAACAATGACGACGACGATAGATGTCTTGGTCGAAAAATACGTTCTTGAGTATGCGAATGGGTCGTTAATTTTTTAACAGTCGATCCTCTATGACAACCAGGAGGAAGATAATCCAGGAGGATGGGATTTTTATTCTCGAAGAGCAGAAGCAAATCATGGAAACACGAGCATCGTTTGGGAAAGATCGTACGGTGAAAGTTTCTTGAGCACTTTAGTACCGTTGTAAAATAATCTCACTTGAACGTTCTCTCTCGTCCTTCGTTTCTGTTTGATCGACAATAGCGTATTAACGTCGATCCATTCCAGGAGATACAACTTTTCATGTTATCGATCATCGTCTTCCCTGGCTCGTTTATATTCGAAGAATCGGGCAGTCATGGCAAACCGAACGACGACGCGGAAGTAATCGGCAAACAGGCAATATGTCGGCGGGCTTTTCGACCGGATACATGTCGCGCGGACTTGTTAGCCAAAAACAAATACGAGCTGGGTAGGTATTAATGCGAGTCGTATATTTGGTGGCCCGTCGTCAAGGCCCATGGGATTATCCATCCCATCTCGTTTTCCTCGTGTCCCTGTCAACCGACATCTGGCTGTATCTTTGACGATTTATTCTTATTACGCCTTTCGCGAAACACTTGGGTGGAATAAACCCAAAAGGAGGTTCGAATTTTGTCATATCTTGGAAACACGTATCGGAATAAAGACGAAATAACAGGAAATACGTTTTGGCGTATCGTGCGAGGGCGAAGAGACTATCGGGATGTCTCGGAGATAAGAATTCCCTCGTAAGGGGGAACGTCAGGCTCGCATTATGCGAAACTACACAGCGTAAAATTGTATATTTTGCTAAATTTGCGTGTCTCGTTAAATTATATAGGATTTGACGAATTTCTCGTGAGTATTGATTGTATTTTTTCTAATAGGTAAAAGAATATTTCACGGAGAAGATTTGCGGGGTATTGAAATATTCGCAACGTAAATTAGATGATAGTTGATTAATAAATTACACAGACTTCTGGTGCAAACTCAACGAAACTCTAGTATCCTCCAAACGGAAGCAGGTTCGAGGAATTGGAGCAAAATTGAAAATCAAAAAAGACGTCCGTTTATATTTCTTCGGTCAACAGCAATATCTTTTTTCCCACGAAAGCTGACCGAATGTTATTACAAGTAAAGAGGAGAATCGAGAGATCCTCCAGAGGCTCGGTTCCGTCCCACGCCAAACCGGAACAGACCAACCACGGAAATAGACCGACACTTGCGCCAACATGTGTTACTTCCTAGAATGTTCCAGCACGAAAATATAAACTTTTCCCGACGTAACCGTAGACTTTCACGTTTCACTTGGGCCATTCGCATCGATCGCGAGTGAACGTCGATGATCGGCAAAACCGGCGTACTTCGACCTCGAGAAATTCTTACGTAAAGAGAAACACGAAGAAGAAGGATGCGGTTTCGTAGGTGAAGATCGGCGCATATCGCGTGTACGGCACGAGAGCACGAAAGTGCGGGCGTACGTGGACGAAGGTATCCTTTGATCATCTTCACATCTGGTGTAAAAGATTTAGACCGAGCGAGCCGGGCTCTCTCACCCTCATATCGTCGTCTGTGAGGTTGGCTTTGCCTCGCCCTCTTAGCGTGCCTCTCGCCGCTACGGCCGTTTGGGAATACAGCCATTATCCTCTCGACATACAGATGAAAGCGAAACCTGACCACGGAATGGATTTATCCAGGAAATGCGGCACAAAGGGAACGAAAGTTTTCCGCTAATGCTCCCGCAGACGTTTCGCGATTCACGTTAAAAAGATTTCAACGTCTTTTGAGGGGGAAAAAAAAACGTCGATCCCATTTTTTGTTTTGTAGATTAACCTATTTTACATGTTGGTAAAAGAAGAGGTCATCTTAAGAGGGCACGTTAAAGTATTTAATCTCGAAATGCAGGAAAGTCGTTTAAATGTTTCTCTCTGGAGAAAAGGAATCTTCCATACGAGAGGACGGGGGCATGGGTCGTTCCAGATCCATAAATTCTCAAGTCCGAGGATTTTATTTCTCTGTTGTTACGTCTAGGTGTTACGTCTAGGCGCATACATTATCTCAGTTCCGCGCACATGTATGAAAGCGCGCGTAAGCCGTGGTAACCGCCCTGTAACCTTGGCAATTTAGACGTAAATCGCATTCTCGGCACCGCGGAACTTTCGCGCGGCGATATTGTTCTGACACTACGCAAACACACAACGAACGGGGCGCAATTCCGGTACGGGTGTAACCAAGGCTATGAATTATGCAACCCCTATTGGTTGCTGGCACCCTCCGGTGGACTAGCACAATCCTCATACTTCTCTCTCTCTCTCTCTTTCTCTATCTGTATCTCTTTCTTTCTCTGTGTTTACATGTTCCTCTATCTCTCTGTTTTGCCGTATCGTTCTTGCTCTCGGTATTTCTCTCCCACTCTTTCAATCTTCTCCGTCTATCCCGTCGTAGTCTCTTCCGTTCTCCACTTTCTCGTTCACCGTCGCTCGCAGATTCCCTCCGGTTCTCCTTCCCCCTCGCTATTTCTCTGTCTTTCCGTGATTCCGTTAAATGTATCCATTGTATCGAAACTCCTTCCAGCAACGCATTTGGAACAGTTTCGATGCACGCGTTAGTATTTCACCGCGATAATCTCTACCGTACGTTTGGATAACTTCATACTGCGATCGAGTAGTTTCGTCTGGTAGTTCTCGGGAGCAGTTAGCAGGTAGCAGTTGCGCCACGATCATTAATATAAATCTCGCTGAGGTCGCTTGTAACGAAACGTTAAAAACGATCTTGGTAGCGGGTATAACACGCGAATGAAATGCATACGAGCGTGTCCACGCGGTGCAAACTAGAGGCGGTATTTACGGCTAACAATAAATCCCTTTCAGAGGCACACGCAGCGATTCCATTTGACATTTTCTTCCCGCTTACATACAACGAACGCGGTAATTACTCGTTAAGTGTGCGGAGGTTCATAGTCGTTGAGAGATAGAGAGCGAGAGAGAAAGAGAAGAAGGAGAGAGTGCATGTATTTAAATTCTGCAATGCATCATTTCGTTGGTACCATTAAAACCATTGAGATCGGCCTAGCAAAAGGAAAGAGAAACGGCGAAGAGAGGGTGGAAGAAAGGCACGGCGAGGGACGAAGGAGTGAACAGAAATAGCCAGAAAAGATGAGAAAAAAAGCGTTCTTTCTCGATTCGCGACTGTGGCGTAGTGACGGCATTTGAAACGCTTAAAAAAGAACGCGCCGTAAAAAGAACGGGACACTTTGATGCGGGCTGTACGTTTTATCTCGAAGGGGAAGGTGCGAGGACCGAAGGGTCCCTTTCTCCCTTTTCCGTTTTGCCCCGTGGTACTAAAGAGTCGCGGCTGCTATCTTCCTTCCGCAATGCCAGTGCTAACGGGGTACCATTATCAATGGCCCTCGCCTAATGATTTTCAAGCGGACCCACCACTTTCCTACGTACCCTACGCTTATCTTTCCCACGTATACGACTGTCTTTAATACTGGAGGTAGGGTTGCTTATTTAATGGCTGTTTAATGGTAACGGGTATAATTTAACGTGTTAAACGATCATCCGTGCTAAATCGTTCGTGAAATTTTATTGAGTGTCCTGCGCAGCTGATGACAAATGAAGGAGTGAGCAACTTCAGCGTATGCCGATCTTTCATCCTTGAGAATGAAAAATCAGAATTATGAAATATAGAATAGAATTTTAATAAGAAGTACTTCTTCTTTCGAAATATTCTAAAATGAATCCTTTATACGTTTGATTGTTACAATATCAAGCATTTTAACTGAATAGAACGACAATGAAAGTAAAGTTACGTACACAAATCTAGATTTACTTGGAATCCGTAAATCTTAAAGTTATTACAAACATTATACAACTTTGTCTATCTTGAAAATACTGACGAGTTTTAAATGACACTCGAATCGCAAATGCGATGGTACTTAATTCGATAATCGAGGAGAAATCTTGATAGCACTGTACAGGTCATGAACCGAGGTGTCGAGTGTGATTTGAGGGTGAAGTTCACGCGGCCGTAATGATTAATGGGTTATTCCTTGCGAGGATGTTACCCTCGGGAACATCAATCTGCGGACACGAGAGCCAGGCAGAAAGTTCTGAGCGTGCAAGCTCCAAAGCTCGAGATACCGGTGAACGTTGTGTCTTTCTAATTTTACGGTAACCTCCTTATCTCACGAACCCCGCCGTCTTTCAATGTGTCATCGTGCGTGAGAATTTTGCATTTTTAGCAGGAAGCCTCGTAACAATTCGCCCCGGTAGGGTGGAATTATTTCGGAGTAAAACGGTACGCGTATTTGTTCGCACTTTTACGATTTGCCTTTTACAGCCGACGGCAAGGAATCTCTTGAAACGTATTGTACATTCCAGCGAACGATAAACCCAAACATGTTTTTACGGTGGACGAGGAAGATGAGGAAAGTACGAAATAAATCTGTTGCTTGCAAGAAACGACGAAACGCTCGGTAAATTTTCATCCGTGAAAATTCACAAAGATGATTTTCACTGTATATCGAAATACATGGAAAATTTCATCGTTGTACGTGAATAGTTGTGTTGAATGGTTTGAGAAGATTGTGTAATTTACAGAGAAATATATTTCGCCGTTCATTACCCACGTATATTAGTGGGAAGGATATCGATTATACTTCCTACGTGACGATAAATTGATCTCTGGCCACACCTCGGCCAAAATGGATGATTTATATCGTTATTATTTCGTGGCGAGCATTAATAGCCCGACAAACACGGTGGAAACATGTCAGGCACACGCGAAAGAGCAAAACTCCACGGGGAGAGACGTACACTTTTATTCGTCTACTTCTTTTCCGTGTCATGGATCGTTAATCATTTTCCACAGAGCGAGAGAAGGAGAGAGGGTGCCGAGAGGCTGCAACAAACTGGCAAGAAAAGGAAAATACAGTGCGATGAATGGAGGAAAAAAAAGGAGAACCAGGGGGATTTTTCAGTCAAGCGCTGCATCACGCCATGAAAAACATCACGTGCACTCCCACGAGGGTGTTCGTGACACTATTCAAATGCCTCGATCCTCGTACTTCAAGCAGAAAAGACTCGGTGTTAAATGTACATACGATTAATGTACACTCTTAAAAATTTCACAAACAGTATGGCATCACTAGCAGCGAATATTGAATTCAACATTTTCTATTACCGATCCAACGTCTCGAAACGATCGTTCGAAGGCGCCGGTAACGGTATCGAGATACCTGTAATTCATAGCACAAAGGTTTATAAGGTTTTCATTGATGTAGGTGGTACATAGAAGATATAGTTGCTCAAGCCGCTCCACGATGGTGCAGGATGGCGATGGTAAGCTCGCGTAGTCCCCGAAGACCAAGGATCAATAGCACCAGTCGCGAAGGGGGTACATTAAGGCTATTTTACGAGTATAGGATATCTGGAGAGCAATACTCCATTCTTGAGGATCCTTTGGGTCGCGCGATCTTTACGGCATAGTATACATGCCTCCGACATTGTCGGGTTGACAGGAAAAGAGAGATACACCCCCGTGGCATGCTACGGTTCTTTGAGGTTCTGTATGCCATAGTCACGAAGCATGAGATTAACTCCGTTTTTCCTTGAAGGACTAAGGAACGACGGAACTTGCCTTACGTGTAACAAAAAAACGGTGTGCAGGGTTTAATTAATATTCGCATAGACGCTACAATGTTCAAGGTTTTGAGGGTTATTATACCCAGGTCGATCCTCGGAGTCGTTCAATTCGGTTGCTCCATTTCAACACGTTTATATGGGACTGTGAAAGTTGTGCAAATGAGGGTACGTGATTTTGTCGTAATATTGCGACACGCATAATGAAACTTTCACTTCGCCTTGGCGAAATATGCCACCTTGACGTCTCATGAAAGGGTAATGAGACGTATCCGCCAAAAGGGCGGTCCACTGAATTCTGTACACGTCAAACGTTCCGTTCTACTCTTTGCGTGAAAGTTTAACGAGCTGCTCGAATTTGGCCGGTCCGCCTTTCCAATCGAGACAGAACAATTTTGGAGAATTCTTCGCGGTATCGTATTAAATTTCAATCTTAAGGAGGAGAAAATGTAACGAAATTATTTTACGAATTATTTATAGATATGAGGAATATTGAGGGGAAGATTATTATATTATAGTTGGTATCATGTACATTTAACGTGGTCAAAGTTTTCGATTACGCGAACGTATTTTTGTGACAAGTGGAACACGAGCGATCGGAAAATTGAAGATAAACGACGTAGAAATGTTCGATCGGAGAGGGGACCGCAAGGAGCAGTCGATCGAGCATGTCGATTGGATATTTGTCTTGTCGCTAATGAAAACCGACAGCGATATATCCTACTGTCGCGACTTGGCGCTGCCAAGATCCTCCTTCTAATATTAAGGGACCACCCTGACTACGTTAATTAGTAAACTCGCTGGCTGGCTCGGTTCTAGCGTTGCTAATGAGAATTTGAGTAATGACACCGTTCTCGCGACCCGTCCCCTCCGTTTCTCGGCAAATTTCCCGATGTACTTTTGCACGTTATGCCAATGTCGAGTCCTACGGAGATCGATCGTCCTTCGTAGCCTCTTGGCATTTCAAATACGGTTGTCGGTCTGTCGATGATGTAACTCGTTTCATTTCTAATTATTCCGTCGTTTTATATTACAAATTTCGTAGCACCAGTCGTACTGCGTCATTCGAAAGAAACGATAATCGTTAACCCCTTGCCCTACAATAACGAGTGACACTCGTGACGAGGTAAATGGGGTAGGAAATTTTCAAGTTTTTTAAAACCTATCAAATTGAAAATATCAATGAGATACGACGCATCAATATTATTCCTGTAATATTAATATTACGTTGAATTATAAGATAAATCGAGAATCACTGATCAATTTTTGTTTGAGCAATTAAATTCCGAATTATTGCGGAGTCAATCACGAGAAAAATCTTAGGGCAAGGGGTTAAAGAAAAAAATGTCAAAGACGCAAGTGCAGGACACTTTCCTGATGATACTTTAACACTGTATGCGCTGCTCATTTATTTGATATAATTCTTGGTATCCAATCTACCTTCGCACGAAAAACTTCCATTAATTACGCATACCAGCTTATACGAGCACACGTCACCGGAAGATTGCTAGATCGGTTAAGTAACCTATTTTTATCCCCGATCTGCATGCGCTGAACGAAACTTGAATATGCATCAGGATGATAATGGAAGTGCGAGAGGGTTGTAAATCTCACGAAATTCGTCTTGCTTTGTTTCACCGTAGCGTGTTCCGCAAAGCTGGGTCATACAAGGCAAATCTAAAGGGGATGTTGCATCGCGATATTTATTCTTCCTCCTAAGTACTGCGAATTAAGGCCAGTGATACTGACTAGATGAAATAAATTTACCCTTTTCTTCCCATTTTACAGTACCGAGGGTGATTATCGACAAGTCGGAAGAGCGGTTCGTGGATCGTGGCGCCACCACGAAGAAAAGGGTGGAACTACGAAGGGGTGCTGCGAAACAACCCTCCGTTGGTCTGGGAAACTTCCCTCCGTTTGGATCGACTGCCTGGTCGAGCGCGACCCTATGTTCCTATTTGATTTCTACGTTTCATGCGAGAGGGAGTTTGCTATTTGCAATTCTACCTGAATTTCTATTTGCTTCCATCTTTGTCACAGAAATTTTAACATTATTCAATACGTGCATATTGGTATTTTCCATTTTTAATGTATCTTGATTATTATTTTGAGACTTCGAATGGTATGAATTATTTAATTCTATAGTTGAATGTATGTATGCGCTGGTATTGCATGATATTCGCAGACATTTAACGTATTCCAGAAATACTTATCAAAATTTTCATGTAGAATGCGCCAAAAAATCAATAAATATTTCAAGATCCGCTACCGTCACTTCATAGGGCACTTTATCACAGTTGCGACACTAATACCAGCCATATCTCTTAATGAAAAGTGAAATGTCTTCCAAAAGGCGGTTCCACGAAAGAGGTGAAGCGAGCCTAAAACTCAGCCAAGGAAAATGCCTCAGCCCTCTCCGTCGAGTGTCCTCACCAACCCAGGAATCCTCTCGCGTGGAGAACCGCGAGAGGGAAAGTCGAATGGAAAATTATTTACGGCTTATTCATACCACGAGGCAGGCTTAGGAGAGAGGCTTGCACGTTAAAAGTTCTGACAATATATCGCGGCGCCCTTATTGTCTATGCAAATCCTTACCTCAACTCTGTTAAAAATACCCCTTGTATCTGAACGCCCACCCTCTTAAGCTCGCTCGCCCGTTTCGCCGCCTCTCGACTCAAAAGGAGAACCAGGAGGAGCGATAGAGAAAGACGGAAAAAGGAGGCGGATGAAAGAGGGGTTAAAAGGGGACGAGGAGGGTGAAAGTAGAAAAGAGAAGGACTGGCATATACCCGCCTACATCGCAGCTCCAATCTTATTTTTCCACGGAGCGCCGCCTCCCTTAATTTATCTGAATTTAAATTTAACGAGAAATACCCCGGTATAGCCGGGAAAATCGGTGGTCGGCTGCCGTGGGAGCTACTTCGATTACTTGCAGCATCTGCGCTCGAAAGCTCCGGCAAAGCTCGGGACTCAAGGTCGGTAACTAGTCCCTATACCTCAGAGGTTTAAATATTCTGTGGATTTCGGCGTGGAAGGACCAATCTCTTAAGTATGTACGACCTAATTTGGTTCTCCAAGTTACACGGCCATCCACCCCTTCGCGCCGTCACTCGATATTAAGGAAATTACATTTACACTATGTCCCGAGTCGAAGTGATACGTTTTTATGTAATCGGATACAATAATAAACTCGACATTACAAACATATTGTAAGCGGAACGTTTGTAATATGAGTTTACCTTATGATTTTTTAAAATTGAAGAAAACCAAAACTCTCTACTCAATTTCACCGGTAATGCTTCTCATTAACCGTAGAAACGGCTGATTGAGTAGTAAGTGTTCGATGACGGAGCAAGCACGGATCGAACTTTCCATTAATCAAGTTAGAGTTTGCAGTCAACTCGTTAGCGAGACAACGTCTAAGGCCGAAGGAACTTTTTAATATCTTGTATAACATCCGCCAAGTTCGATGTATAAAATGGATCGGCACGTCGAACGTAATATACGTCCTTTCGTGCATGAGATTTTAATAAAGTTTCGACGTCATTATCGATGGTAAATTCTTATTGAACTAATATGTTACGTTAAATATTACATCAGTTTGCCATCAGACGACGAAACAACGAAGACAAAAGTCTCGAGTACTATCCGTCTGAAGCGGCAACAACGTGAGATAAAAGCCGGGCCGTGTTTAAAGAGAACAGAATAAGAAAATAAACAGGTCGTAGTATTAAACAACGCACGTAATTTCGTTATCCATTCTCTCAACTCCATCGCACGACTTAACTGCATTTGATCAAAGCCGGTGTAGTTTGTCTGAGGCTTGCACATCGTGACAACCCTTCCCCGCGTTCCTTAAGATCCCAGCGAGTGCACCAAGCGCACCTTATGCATAAATATACATACTAAAGTTGTGTACACTAAATTTCGTCCTTTTGTGGAAACGAACTCGACGAGATTCGCACTTGCACGCCCGCGAGGACGCTCGTCACTATGGCTGACGAATTCTGGAGGGAGACACGGTCCTGAAAGAGGTCACCTGCCGCAAAAGAGACGGCGCGCAAGCATCAGCCTGAAATATGACGTTTCTGCATTTAGCTTTCGAATGCCTTTCGAGCAGCCTCGTTATCTTTGTCAAAGGGATCCTCTGTAACGTGGAACAAAAGGAAAGTGCGAGTGGCATAGAGAGAAGTACGCAGAAAGAATGGAGAACAATTTATTCCGACGATGAATCGCAATTAACAAAACGTCGTTTTTTTTGCATTAACATTTCACCATAGTTCCAGTGAAATGTGCGTGAAGAGTAACGCAATGGAATATTAATGATGATTTGGAATTTTTTGTAGGATGGTGTAATGTCAGCATCGATTAAACGGCTGGAGGAGCTCCTCTTTTTTACATCATGCTTTCATGGCTTATTCCATGGGTATTAACAACGGTACGACCGAAAATCGCGAACTGAGAGGTCTTCCATAGGTAATGCTCTCGTATGAATAAAGTAAGCCGTGTACTATTCAGAATATTCTGCACCGCCTCCTCAAATCTCGTCTGGCTCTTCGATAAAGCCTAAGGGTACCTTCGACAGAAAATCCTTATTTGTTCGGCGTTTTACTTAATGGGAGGATCCATCTTTTTCTTTCAGAAGGGATTTTCGGAAGGCACGACCTTATGGGGAAATACGAAGCGTTCTAGAAATCTATGACGGCGGGACATCTTTGATAATGACGAGCGTCGGCCACAATTTTTCTATGTAAACAAAAAATTTTACTCGACAATATTTCACTCTACTGCCCGATATCTTATTTCTTACAGATCCCATCCCCGCTTCGTGCTACGAGGACTTTATCATTTTCGAATTTGATTGAACACTTTGTTTTCTATGAATACCATAATACTTTTCGCAACGCAATTTAAAATTTCTGAAAAAACATGAGAGTTGAAGGAACGATGTAACCCGAACGTTCCACTTATTTCATTTACATTCAACGGTTCAACATTGAAAAAGCACTGCAGTCTAATTAAAAGTCAACAATTGGCGCACTTGACAAAACGACCGAGAAAAGAAACATGCAAATTCATCGCACCTAGTAATGTATCGATCAACACAGGTTCCATAGCGCGAAACGAATCAACCGCATTGCACAAAGTGTAATGGTATTTTCCTGCGACGTGGATGCCACGGGATATTTCGCTTTTACCTAAAATATATTCATACACATTTTTTAATATCATCGGCGAAGGTCGTGCATAAAACAGGCAAACGTAAACGAAACGAAGTCGGCGTTTTCCACGGGGAACGATATCGAAAAACAATTGCCGGCGATAAATAAGGAAAATTGATTCGAAGGTAGGGAGATGCCTAACGCCTACGTTCTCGACCCCCTGTTACCAAGACGTATATCCTACCGCAACCCGCGATATCGAAGACCATACAATATTTACGCTTTCGGCGGCAAACGCATAAATATTTCAAGAACAGCAGCCCTTTGCCCTCGGTATCCACGGGACGCCCTTTCTTCCCCATCGATGATCATATATTATCTATATTTCGTTATACCAAACCGATATCAAGTCGAAACTATTTGTCTCTCTTTCTCCCGATCTATTTTATTATTAGTTTATTCCTTCTGCTTTAATTGGGATGGCTACGGATGGCTTACGTCCACGGTTACTTTCTTGTAAAGTGTTTTTAGCGATCAATTTTATTTGATCTGTTATCAATTTTAATTGATATGATTATAGCGATGGGGATTTAAAGTTAATTTGAATTTGAGGATATAAATCATGACGCATCTTTCATAGGAAAATTATTTTAGAAACAAAAAAGACCGTAATAAGAAATATTTCTCTGCGATTCCACGGAAATTATATTATTATTATACGTAAAGTAGTAAGGAATTTCCACCAAGGGATTTCTATTCGGAATACCACCGTCAATGACAATTAGTTTAACGAACATCTTTAGTGCGATATAATATTATAAAAACCAAGGTGTACTATCTTCGCGTGATATCTCCGGTTGTCAGACTAATTGGTAATTAGGCGACGTGCAATTAATCATGTCTCTTAATCCCCTTCTTCCCTTTTCCCGCCAAAGCCAACCGGGAATCCGGAGTCGAGGAGGTTGGATGTTTAGAGGTCTATTCAACGTGGCCATTCGTTAATGAAGTCGCGTGTCAGGACGCCAAGTTCATTTCCCTCTGAATGCGATGAGTCCGAGAATCATAATTACTATATTCTGTCCGCATACCCTTCCTGATGGCGGAACGTGCGTCCACCAGACCTGTTTCACCCGGAATCCCGATTAAACCCATGGCCAAACGATACTGAAACCACCGGCAGCTGCTCCCATACGATCGTCGGCACAAATATTCCATCTGTTTCTGTTTCCGAATTCTTGCATGCCTTCGTAGAGCGCTCGGTATCAACGCCAACACTTAATTGTGCATCGTCGATGCAATTATATAGGTGCTTAATATTGGCGATTAATCGTGCGGCTCGCCTTTAATCGGATCGAGTTCTCAGAGATTTTTCAAAATTTTATGATTTTCATTGAAATAATACAAGGTTCTACCGTCAGCTAATGTGTAATTAATATATACTAATTATGCGGAGAATATAATGGATACTCTCTGTTATGTTTTGCCTAGCCAATTTCGCCTGTGTTATTGTACTATTATAATCAATACCGTTATTATTCATTTCTCTCCTATTACCGCTTTCATCGTTGTTACTGATACTGATATCGATATTAATATTATTATTGTTGTTATTTCCGATTCTACATTCTGCGCGATCGGTGTTTCAATTAACCCACAATTTTCCGCTGATATTCACTCATTCAGAACCTTTTAGGTCCAAAAATCCTGTCGACCTCGCGTTTCAACGGCCAATTGTTCCCCGGGGAAAAAAAGTCGCAATTCTCTCCGTTGCCAAAAAAATCGCCACGAACTCTCTAAGTTTCATTATAGCTTTCACGATTCGTGCATTAGCTTTCAACGTGCAAAATGCCGATCATTCGCAACGTCCATTTGGACCTAGTCTGGCGGTCAGCTGTTCCATGAATTCGCTTTTATCCGTCGAAAAGCATGCTTCGTGACACGCGACATGGTGTATACGGGAAACTATCACAGAGAAATTCGTTTCTCGACGATGCACGTCAATGCTGGATCCTTGCATGTATCGGAACAGGTACACGGATATCCTGCCTGTACGAACGAGAAACCGCAGGTCATAGAAATACGTGTGTGTACCTTCATCGAGGTGATTGTATAATATCATCAGCACCCGGTGCATGCCTATAACGTTTTGATCATAGGGTACTGGCATTTGGCTCCGTTAACGCTCATACAGGGATTTCCCTGTTGCCGAATGCCGACTTCGAACCGAACCAATCATTGGCGAATCGTGATATCGAAGTTGCAATGTATACGCTCAGTTTAAACCGATTATACTAACGAACACCTTGTACTGTGTTATATTAAGATGTCGTTACAGCCGAATAACGAACCTGTCGATAAAGCGTAGTGTATCGTCGATAATCTTTACGTCATCATTGGCCTACTCTGGCTATGAACTACACCCGGGGATTCATTAGCGAATCGATTATGGCTGTTGAAGAAAAGGGAACGTAACACGCTAACATCTCGAGCACGATTATCTTCTTAACAGAAATTTCTAGCAAAATTCTTCGCATGGATCGAATTACTGTACGGAGAAGAGAATGGTACATTAGATGCTTTAATTGACATAGTTTGGGAAAAGTTATATGGTAGTATTATGTATTGGGAAATAATTGGTATCTCTGATACGTTTCTGAGAAAATTAGAGAAATTACATTTCGACAAAGGACTGCATTATTTCCGTGAACGATTTCGGACTTTACAGGAGATTGAAATTAATTACGCAGACTGATCTCTATTGGCTTTGGTTGAGGGTACAGAATACCCAAAGCTGGCGCTGCTACACACGTAGCTAATCAACGAGATACCCTCTATGTGCATTTACACTGCTGTCAATTCCTCACAGTGCCCGAAATTCGAAGTATTCGTGAACGTGTACATCGCTTTACGTAGGCATGCTTCCTTAAATATCACAAATACCTATTTGTACACGCTGCGAGCCATTTATCGTCATCTCGCGCTTCCGTAATTCCTTTCGGCAGTATCAGACATTCATTGCGCCGTACACAGTTTTTCGAAATTCATTCTGTAACGGGCCGATGATTACACTGTCCTACACCATTTTCGTTTTCCAATAGCCACTAGGCGATTCATATAGGGATACTGAACACGAATCCGCCAACGGAATTTCTCTATTACCCTCTGTTTTCGAAAAACATCAGTTTTTGTAAAAACGGTGTTCTTCTTGGTCTCAAAAAATAAAGGACTATTTCCCGAGTATACCAGGTGTGAGGAGTTATAATATTCCGTACTTTTGAATGACAACCGATATAATAAAAAACGAGGGAATAGAGAGTTGCTTAAAAAAATTGGATAGCAATAGAGAACCCGAGCAGCACCACCGAGCATTTATTGTTTCGCAACTTTACTGCATTTGGTTGGTGTTTTACAGCGACCAAAGTCCCGTGTAGCTCTTTCGACTGCTATACTTTCGCAACGCTACTTTGACGACTTCGCGAAAAAATCCCGAGAAGCCACTGTGGGCGCTATTGTATCTTGCAACTCTTAATGATCGAATTCGCGAGTAAATCGCGAGGATGAATTGTCGCAATACTAATTCGCGGAAGAAGGGAGCGGGCATTGAAGCCGCTCACAGAGGAGTCGTTTTGTGACTCCAGGGCACCAGATCCGGTACCTCACTTGGTACCAGGGCGTCGCATGCTGCTCAGTTGTTCGCAACTCTAATTTACCGAGTATCGAGCAAAGAAAAACCGTTTGCAGATTCTTATCGCAACTCTAATATCGCGAAAACTAAAAAGGGATGATTCCTGAAAAGCCCTAATTTCAGCAAACTCCCGCGCACCACTTTGATGTGCTCTTTATTTCGCAAAGCTACTTTACAAAGTCCTGATACGAGCAAAACTCGTGCATCCATTTTCGGTGCTTGTTCTAATTTCGCAACGCTACTTTAACCAGTCGTTGTCGCAACAAACTCCCGTGCATCCATCTGAGATGCGATTTATCCGGCAACTTTATATTTTACAAACCTTATGCGTGGCAAACCCGTGCACCCATTTCCGGTGATGCTTCTTGTTTCGCAACGCTACTGTATGTTGAGATCGACCAAACTCCCAAAGACCCTTTTCAAGGGCGAGCAATTTCGAAACTCTACGTTAGAAGAGATCCTAAACCGAGCAAAAGCCTGGGCACAAAGTGTCCCCTTCGACTCTCAAAGCTACTTTGGCGAATCTGATAAAAATATTCAACGCGCTTATTCTTGTTCGCAACGCTAATTCCGCGTATGCCAATACGAACAAAATCGCGACTGCAGCAGCGAATCCCTCGTTGGGCGGGGAAACATCGACCCACCAAATACCTAACTACTACTACAAAATAAGTACTACATGCACTAAGCGAGCACAGTGACAAAATGTAAAAAAAGAAAAAATAATGGCGCCCCATCCTAGAATCCGAGGATTCGAAAATGGTCAGCCATTCGTTGCGACCCCTTCTTGCGACAGTTTGTCGGGGTCTCTTCGGCGGTTGCTTCTTCTCTTTTCGGGCTCCTGCCCCAGGAACGTTGCTCGAATATTTCGCCATCGTGTTGCCAATTTTCAGCTACCCCGAGGAGCTTTCGCGGAGAAACAGCACGAGCGAAGCGCAGACGAGGAGCGATTTCAAAAATCGCCCCCCGTGCGTGCGCCAATGCTCACGGTGCTTCCAATTTGGGCATGATATTCGAGCAAGCTGAAAGTAAATACTAAAACGAAAAATCGCGGTCGAACCAGATCCGGATCCGTTCGACCACGATTTATCCCAGGGGCAGACGTCTCACCCTACTCGCGCGCGATTGTGATAGCCTGACCTCCTGGCCCTACCTACTTAACTTAGAAAAACACACACACACTGTCGAGATGGTATGCTACCTACCTACCTATCATCTATATTTAAAATGGCAAATCGCGACTCAAGCATCACAATACATCCACTCATCGACCATCATTCAAGAGCCCGGGCGCAAGGGCCTACACTAGAGAGCCACCCCGGGATGACTCCGACACCCGAGCTCCGTACTCAACTTTCACACTCTAAAAGTACGTACCATTTCCTGAAATCGACTGACAAGCAAAGCGGACATTGCGTATTTTTTCATGACTACCTTTCGTCTATGTCGCGTTCAAAGTAGTTGTGTTATCGTTTACCTCTGCAAGGTCGCGCGGAAGAAGAAGAATTATTTTTCAGTTAAACGGTAACGCATATGGCATATCTTCTGCAAACATGTATTGTTGGATTCTACGTGAATTCTGTACGAAATACCATATGCGCCGATTTATTCGTCATGCGATGAAACCGAATATCAGTTACAACGGCGGAGAGAATGGATACGAGGAGGTACGAACGGGAAATTATCGTTCGTTTCTAAGAGTTTGAAATACGACGCAAGACCCACGGCCTAGCCACAAACACACAAACGTGGAAATTACGTCGTGCACGACACGCTTTGACATTGTCAGTCGCTGAAAATTATTAGTCCTACGAGCTAATGCCCTGCTCGCTGCCCGGACTCATCGGCGTAGCACCTGGGCATGCCAATATGTCAGAGCTGAAAAGCGAGCACGAGCAAATGTAAACTCACCGTTTGTGCTGAAAATCCTGAGCTAATAAATGGTTAGTAAATAATATCTAACGGTCTATTGTTATTTTGTTCTTTATCAAAAATATCTATTCTTCAAAATTACTTATTTATCATATTGAAAGTATATTATTAATGGAAATCGAAAGACTCTATTATGAATATTTGAAATACTTCAATAATCATATAATTTACTGTACATCATGAAAAGTTTTATATTGAAATATATTTCATTTATGGCATGAAAAGATTTACATTGAATCAACTAAATTGAATGCATGCAAAATCCTCGGGAGTTTCCGTCATCGAAGTAAATGGATTAAAGGAATGAAGAGGCTTTGCAAACTGTTACTTCGATTCTAAAATCTGCCCGTCGCGAAGTGTCTTCTTGCACTTTTTACATGACAAATTTCTCTGGCTCTCGAGATTAACGTAAACGGAGAAAAATCGGAAATCTGCACATCATCGTGCGTTACAATTCTCATGAACGCGATGCTTCGAACAAATATAGTTTGAAGTTGGATGGGTAATCCGCCTTCAGAATCTACACGCGCGATGGTAATTTCGCGGAATTCATTCTCGATTCGAGCCTGTCGTTTTCGTACAATCATTCAACGCGCGATCGCGACGCACAAGAAGACCTAGCCTGAGCTAAATACACATCCTAAATATGCAGTTGTTCGTGAGTAGGATACTATTTATCGAACCCACGGTCACGGTGCTCACAAAAAAAGAGATAATACAACCAGTCGCCCTTGCCGATTCGGACCAATCGTCCTACGGCATGAATCGGGGTTCCGGAGGAATCTAAGTGCATGCGACTCACCAATCGTAGAAAATAATTCATAGGACGTCAGGCCTAGGAAGTTGAATACCGCAAATCATCTCCTGAATGGCTAGCAGAACCGTCACTTGAAGCTAATCTGCAAAAGGAAGCGCAATTTTGCCTTAAACATAATCATCCTAATGTGCTCGGTGGAAAATAATATTACAGAGGTCATATATTTTAAAAGACTCAATTTACCAAATAAAAATTGTGGTCTTGGCGATGATACAACTGCCAACGAAAAATAAAATAAAAAAAACGCGGCCGTTTAGTTCATTTGTCTCTAACTCTTAATATTATTATCCTAATTATTCCTATTTCGTTAAATACGAATAGTATTATTTGCATATAAAACGAAATATGGTGTTACTAGATTGAAAAGTGATACTATCGATTGTCGTTGTCAGTGTTATGCGATTTAATATTAATATTAACATTGCGTTCAAAATGCTGTGCCTGTCTGATTGTAAGTTAAAGAAATGATACTCACGTAGTCCAAAATACTGAGAAATGCGTCGTACCAGAGTCCCGGTCCACGAGAGATGAACAGCACGGCCAACATATTTCCTTTTTTCGTTCTAAAAAAAGAAGAAATCATCGACTCAATATCATATTCCGATGCGCAAACATCAATGAATAACTGAGAGTAGAATTTGAGCACAATGTTTGAATGTTTCTTACCGAAAAATGAATGAAATGCAGGAGCACAGCTTTCAGTAACCGAACGAGGCAAACTTTCCAACATGTCGGACGCTCTGTCATGCGTCTGTGCAGAGCATGCGCGCGAGCTTTCTGCGCAGACGCCATGACGGCAATGGGTAAAGTAGGAACCGAGAACATGCGAAGGCAAATGTGAGCCGACGTAAAATGAAATTTTCCAAATATACATTAATTCTACTTGTACATCGTTAGACTCAATGCAAGAGCTGCGGTAGTTCGAAGTGTAATGTTAAGAACCATGTCGTAATAGAGGAAATAGAACTCACCAATTCCAAAATATTTGACTGTGAACAGCAACTGCGTCTCGGGCGGCTAGAGGGGTCGGTCAACATTTATCGTCCTATCGTTGTAAAAAAAAAGACATTAACGGTTCAGTATTATATCTTGACGGGCAAACACTAACTACTAAGTTAGAGCAGAATTCGAGCACAGTTGTTGACAATTTCTTACCGAAAAATGAATCAGACGCGGGAGGACAAGCTGTCGCCGCCAAGCAGTCGGAATTGTTGACGACGACTGTGACGCCACTACTTCGGCAGAACGCCACGAAGCAACGCGCTGCAGTGGCGGAACATTCAAACGAGGGTAAAATTTTACACGTGACAATATGATGTATGGCGACGGGTAGACGGAAGGACGAAAACGGACGACTTGAGGGTAAACGGTACATAACGGAAAGCGCGGGTCAGAAACTGTCACTTTATGTCATTGACACTTCCACAGAACTGCCACTTGACGTCAATGACACTTCCACAAAACGTTGTATTTAATCATCGAAATTATTTAAAAACACAGTGACCTTAAGTGACAGTTTTGAGCAAGTGATTTTAAATAATTTTAACAATTAAATACAATGTTTTGTGGACGTGTCAGTGACCTCAAGTGACTGCTACCTGCAAGTGTTTTTAAATCATTTCAACAATTAAATACGATATTTTGTGGAAGTGTCATTGATATAAAGTGGCAATTTCCGACGAGTGTTTGCACATCCGCTCGTTTTTAAACTTTGGCGGTTACTTACTACGATTCAAAAATGCGGTATATTATAACTGCTCACATATATACTCAGGAAATCCTCCTCTACTTTTTGAGACCAAAAAGAACTTGCACCGATTTTAGTTTTCACGTAATACCAACTTCTTTGCCGAAATCCATCGTTTTTACAAAAACTGATGGTTTTCGAAAACAGAGGGTGATAGAGAACTTTCGTTGGTGGATTCGTGTTCAGGATGACGAACACTATAAGAATCACTCAGTGACTATTGGAAAACAGAAAAAAGTTTTAAATTTGTTGGTCAGCGATTATTTATCGATGAAAAGTCAGATTTCAACGGGTGAGTCGCCGTTTTGTTGGGAAGCATGTCAAGGTAACTGTTAAAAAAGTATCGGATTTTGTTCGGTGCTGGTATTCAGACGGAGAAGTAGTCGGACAAAGTTGTTCTTTAAATACGAAAAGTTAGGTCCACTTGTATCCGATGTAATACGATTGATTGGAGCCAATAATTTGCGTCGTGTTTTGCAAACGGCAAATCGAAACTTGTATTTTCATTCAACGGCCGCGTCATGAATATTCGTCTCGGTTTCGTTGATCTTCCCGATGGCATACAGTTATGAGAGATTTGAAAACAGATATAGAAATAAAATCAGTCGGGCGATTCGATAGGTACGGCGAATGAGAGCTTGATCGAATCTACCTTTGATTATATTCCGCCTTGTTGCACCGGATTGCCTCTTGATCTATAAATAACAGTCAGGCAACTCTTTTTTCGTAATAATAGAACTACTGTGAGGGTGAACTAATTTTAAAGGGTTTCCGGGCAAGTAATTTTAACCGTATTCTGTATTTATAAAATTATGATCACTTATGGTACAAATATTAAACGACAAATTGCAGTGAATCAATACCAAAATAACATAAACGAATAGGAGAGAAATGCTGAATAGGAAAGTTTCTTTGATATACGTTTGTGATAATATTATTCGAGATATT
This sequence comes from Cerceris ruficornis, assembly GCA_963989415.1. Taxonomy (NCBI): domain Eukaryota; kingdom Metazoa; phylum Arthropoda; class Insecta; order Hymenoptera; family Crabronidae; genus Cerceris; species Cerceris ruficornis. The sequence goes on along the minus strand of OZ022518.1, from coordinate 12,436,385 downwards.
TACAATATAACTTCATTATTAGAAACCATTAATATAATGTATTCGTGTAAATATGTAAACTTGATATAAATTACAACCATCCCTTTTATGAATAGGCAGCTTTGAATAGGATATTAGACATTGTGAAACCGACATATTAATAAGAGTATAGTTCTATGCACTTATAAATTTACCTCTATCATTTTCCAATATATTATTCATGACGTCACAGCACATCTGATATGACCCGTTTATTTTGGAAGTGGCATAAGTCACTTTACCGTAATGAAAAATCAATTACTAAACGAAATTATTTATACCGAAAACAGTAACTATCCAGAAATAAGAAATACCAGTAAATCTTCTCCAAATCAATTTTTGTAAGCACGTTAAAAAACAAACCATTAAATATCTCGATTTGTAGAAAAAGTTGCTTATGTCACTTTCGAAATAAACGGCTCATATTGGCAATTACGATTTAAACGTACACCGTAACCAATCGCCCCCGAATTCTCAAGCAGGATCGTTATTACATATGCATGTATAAGAACGCAATCGTGCCATGCGTTTCCTGATTACATTATTAAAATACCGTATCGTACGATCCGCAGGCACAAATGCAGCGTTACCTCGAATCAGCAGGAGGATTTCCCTGGGAATCCCACGGGGATCCCGGTATTGCGATTTCCACTGAGCCACTTCGCGTCTCCATTCTTCCGCGGGGTGCAGGTAAGAACGATATTAGATTTAGCTTCCAAGCAAACCTTTTCACGTAACTTGCGTCCGGAAAAATTCGAGTGAAAAGCGATAAACGACACGTCACGGACGCGCTTCGCGATATTAGTTCGATCGTGCGTGAGGTGAGATGCGCGAAAAATGTTCCAAAGATTGGATTATCGCTGGATGAGAAAGGTAAAATCATTGAACTTCTCATCTTGTAATATCTCCTCGAATGCACTTTAATATAAGTCTGTCTAAAATTTAATTCTATTCATGTTTTTCATTTTGGCAAACTACAAAAGGTGATGTAGTGCAAAATAATGTTGTTACTGTAATATTTTTAGACTAATGGGTAAAATAAGGGATAGAATGGGCATTTGTACTGATTTTCATGGGAAGTTAGGCAAAGTTTCTCTTTCCCTGATATTTTCACTGTCTTCCGTAGTTAATAAACCATGTAGTAGTTTTATCCTACTGAGCAAAGTGAGATGCACAATAGGCATTGTTACTGCTTTCGGTTGGCAGTTAGGGAAAGTTACTCTTTTCCTGATATTTTCACTGTCTTCGATCGTTGATAAACATTTCGGCCCTCATTTCTTATCGGGAATGCCTTTGACCGAGACACGTTCACTTGCGGTCACCCGGTTTCGATTGAGAGCCCAGGTTTCGCTCTTAACGTTAAAACCAAAATAGGAGGCAGATGTTCCAACGATGGATTATCATTCAATGAGAAAACGAAAATATTCGAGCCTTTTATCTTCTAGTATCTCTTTGAACGCATTTTGATATAAATCTCACTATAATAGATTCCATTGATGTTACTGATTTTTGGGTTTGAATTGGGTAGTTGCAATGAAATGCAAAATACTGTTATAATGTTTTGTTGTACGTATGTTATACACTGTCCTATACCAGCAAATATGCGAGCAGAGTTAATACATTGTTCATTTTAATGTACACATTCGTAAATCTTGCATTATTTTGACCATAAAATATTTATCCAGAATATTATTAGAAGACAAATTCGTATCGGGGGAATCGACAAGATTATTTTCACTGAATATAAATCAGACGTATTACTAATTTTTGAACTGCAGTAGCGGAATTCTCAAGCTAAACAAGAATGTCCTACAGATTTAACTGACACGCTGTTAATATTGCAGATGTGCTTTCTGTAATGCTTCAAACGAAGTCGATGGTCTCAAGGTTAACAGAGCAAAATGTTTGTAAACAGCATTCGCATGCGAAGTATCTGTGTTCACTCGCAGACGTTTGTACTTGTTACATAGCTTTCACATTTCTACATTTATAATGTTTATATCACAAAAATTCATAGCAAGTAAAGTTACAAAAGTGCGACGTAGAATTACCAGTCAAACGTCATCATAATTGTTGAAGTTTTGAAATAATATGTCCTAAAGGATTCCGCGTAACAAGGTTGAAAAGATCTACCAATGCCAAAGTAATTTTGGATTTAGGTCACTGTTCCAAATGTGTCAAACACGAGTGCTGATACAAAAAGCGAGACCAATTGGCAGTTTTCTTTTGCCCCGATAGGCAAGCAATTCAGTGTTTAACTACGGAACACGCAATCGCAAAAAGAACTTGCGAGGTCAAAGGATTAATCATGCCGTCGCGACGTATCGACAGAGAGTCGCTAATCAGTATTTGTGAGTTACTTTTACAATTAAAGGGTTTTCGTTTGGATCTTTCGATGCATCATGAGCTAGGAATGACATTATTCGATAAAGGACAGATGTATAATCGTTTAGTTGAATATAAATTGCAAATTTCTATAGATTTCCATTAATACCGCGGTCTTCCTTTGTCCGTCTATTTTCGACGATGATAACGCCCGCTATAAAATTAGCGATCGAACGGTCATTAATATTAATATTCGAGTCGAGCATTTGCTCGGACTCCATTCTCTGTGTGTCCATCGTTTCAATGGACTGAAAGAAGTCGACGAACGAGGAGTAAGGGTTTGCTCTTTACGACCTTCGCATGTCGAGACTTCGGCAAGGTCGAGAAAAAAAACTTGCAATTCCAATCGTCCACGAAACAAAATTATAGGAATCCATCAATGTCTGCCACTCATGACAGCAACGTAGAGTACCAACAGAGGACGAATGGGGAAAAAACGTCGTTGAGTATGGCACATGAGAAAATTACGCCTATGAGAGATATTTGAACACAGCCTAAACTGACGTTAATGGCCACTTTTTTAAGCTCTATATCAAACAGATGCGTCTCGCCAGATCATTTTTCGTGATGTTACTTTTCATGACAGAATTACTGAAATCGTGCGCTACTGGAATTTGTTCGTGTAAGGAGACAAGTCTATTCTATTCGCTTATCAATTAAAACCCCGAATTTTTCGTTCGATCTGTCTTTTAATTAGCAGTACTCGGCAACCATTGTCATTCTTGTATCTTTAATTAGAAGCTTTGAAAACTTTAAGTATCCCTTGCAGTATGTTCACGCATATTCTATCTTCTTCGCAAAATGAATACATTAAATTCGCTTGTGTGTCGCACAAATGAATTTACCCATGAAACATAAGTTCATTAATTAATTAGATTATCTTGGAATTTTACACATCCTGGAATGACAAACACGGGATATTGCAGTTGCGGAATGAATTATTAATTAATGCAAATTACACGCGTACCGAAGGTTCATAAGTCGGAAGTAAATAAAGCCAAACGGCACGATAGATTAAAGAAGCCTTTACTGTAGTAGATTTTCTTTAGTGATAATAATGGAAGAAAGCAAGGATCGTATCTCGATATCTTATTGAGAAAATAAAATAAGGAAAGGATGAAAAGGCGAGCATGTGGTAAATTCTTGGGTGTCGGGCAGTTGCGCAGAGGACAACGCTGATTGGTCGGTTGCCGCCGGTCGGCTGACGCGGCTTGTGGCTTTCGGCTCGTCGAGCTTGGCTCGCTCAGTCGCACTAGAACCGCGCATCGACGAGGGTGTCGCGTCGCCCTCTGTCGTCGAGTCGTGCTTTCGTGTATGCGTGCATGCGTGCGTGCGAAAAGTGGCCACGCGAATCTCGGCACGTTGTTTCTCACATTTTCTCAAAGCTGTGCATCCTCTTTGCCGATCAAAAATCAACGACCTTCGAGAGTTTAACAATTATGGCCCGTACGACTGCAGCAGGACAATTTTCAAATCTTAACGCTCGACTAACCTCTTCACGCCTCGCGTGTCTCCTCATCGCTTCTTCGGAGTAATCTTTGTAACGTCTTTGACTACGTAAGCATTAATATTTTTGTATCACATAACGTACAACGAATGACAATCGTTCAAAAGAGCAAAACGTCCCGTTGTCAATCTTTCGGGTTTGAAATCGCAGCGTAACGAGCATTGTTTTTCCCTCTTTTGTCAATTGTCGGCCTGCTACGAAACGGCCATCTATAGTTGAAAAAAAGCATAGCTAGAGACCCGGTTCCCCTTTAACTTTGAAACCCGAACGTCATCGGTGAAGTACACCCGAGCGAACTGAAAAGCGAGCCGGTGTGTGTTCTCCTTTCTGAAAGACGATTATCCGACACGCGATTCACGTGATTCTTTCCAAGCTTGCCAACACGTTTCTCCTACCAAACTCTCGACGGTCGTTTAAAAAGGATATCGGACGCCATTGAGCGTTTCGTTTCGTTCTACAGTCACTTGCTCGCGATTCGACGGTTAATAGCCCCGCGTATTTGTCATTAATGTACGTATATACATACACGGAGCACGGTTCGTACTGGCAATCGGAGTATGGTGAGTGCGGGAGATAGATCGTCTTCGGTGTAATCTGCCATTGACGTGACCTAGCCTAACGTAACTTTTGTTTGGGACATTGGTGCCGCGCTACGTGTCCCGTCTCGCTCCCTCTCATCCTTCGCTCGTCATTGCTCCCTCTCTCTCTCTCTCTCTCTCTCTTCCTCTCTTCCTCTCTATTGCTTTCTATTCCTCTCTTCGTCTACGTTCTTCCGTGTGTGCCACGTACGAGTGAGGACGGCGGAGCTCTGCAACTTCACACATTGACCAGGTAAGTGATACACGTTCTCGCTCTGTACTTATCTATCGCCGGCACCCTGTGGCTCTTCGATTTATGAATGGGTGTCGTTCTTTCATGACCTGCGCCCGAAACTGTTCGCGAACGATCGCGAGTGCTCGCTCGCAAGAGGGGGCTCCCGTTTCGCGCATTTAAGTGGAAATGTTTTCTCTTTTGTACTTTTCTACCGGTGTCGCGTTTCGATCAATGGCAATTTTCGAATTCACTGAATTGTGCAATACCGCGTGCGCTGTTGGAGTTATTGAGGAATACACTCGTGTTAGATGGGTGTTACTGATTTGTTGTCGATTATTTTTTCTACTTTTCTCGCTGCTGCTCCTGCTTCGTTTCAACAGCTTTATATTTATTGATTAGAAATTTCCTATGTGCGAGAATTGATGGATGAAATATAATTGTATTTGTATTTTTTTTTTTAAAAACCCTTTGCCGTACAATTTCTTTTCTGATTGAATGCGCAATAACTCGGAATTAATTACGGAAAAAACAATCTATCCTTGATTCCTGATATAGCGTGTAACTTAACGTAATATTAATAGCATAGAAATAATTTGATTTTATCGTGACCCACTGATATTTTTTAAATAATGGCTTTTGGAGAACTTCAAAATTTCCTGTCCCATTTATCGCTTCATGGGTGTCACTGGTCATTGTACGGCAACGGGTTCACATACAAGCCCCGAATATTTACGCAGTAAATACAGGAATTACAATGAATCACAATTAAAACTTGAAAGAATTTTGATGCTGAGGAATGACATTTTGATTGTGTAATTTATTTATGCTCAGTTTAGCAAAACACTTCTGCTGCCATCATGCGTGCCATGTTCTACTTACACCATGTATAATATATCTGCATATCACTAATTATTAAATCTTTAGAATTTGAGTACCGCAAGCTCTCTAATTGTAAGTCTAGAATTTAATGTTTTTAGTAATTAGCATAATTCAATATAAAATCATATTCAACGACCAGCGATGAAATTAAAACGTAAATATTAAACGTAAGGTGGCATTCTTAGTTGATACTCCACCCTTCTTTGTGCGTGGTACCCTCACTACTGTTTGGCATTCAAAAGACCGGACATATTTCTCTCAGAGATAATATTGGAAACTGTTCTTTCGATGCTATAAAAGCTAACCGTCGATTGTAATTCATACGGCACCATATTGAAATTTTCCACCGAATCTTCCTTGCGAGGGGCTCGAGCACCGAACGGCTTAGAATATCATAAAAGATGCAAACTAAAGCTTAGCCCTTTGTCGCGGTGAGTTTATAAATATTCAGAATCTCCCCCTATCGGAATTTAAACGCACGAGAATATTCAGTAATCTCATATAACTTTAATACCAACATAGAAAAGAATATTCAGTTTCCTCCTATCCATTACGTCATCCAGGCTACCAAAAAAAAAGAACGGAATTCCATTTAAAAGTACAGAAGATATCCCCAAAATACCGCGAGCCTATTATCAAAAGCTGAGTTACTCCACGATAGAACTTTAGCCATTTTTTCCCATGACACAAAAAAACATTTAACTCCTGCCGTCATATTTATCGTGTCCGTCATCGTTCGACTAATCGTTCTTCCTCCTTTGGAGTTTCTCGCAAAGGGTCGAGTCACGGCAGAAATAATATTCGTTTCGCGTAGTTTAAAGCTTTGCGCGAAAACAGAATAAGAATCCGGACCATGATGTTGCGTCGGTTGGCGGCACATGGCGCTGAAAATAGGCGGCCCATCTTTCCGTGGCTTTCCGTTCACGAGCGGGTGTTCCAGTATCTGAAGAGAAAAAAAGACAAACGAGACGCAACGGGGGTTGAAGAGGGACGGGACGAGGGTGGTAGCGGCGGGTGCTAATTGGTTAATGTCCATCATTACGGTGGCGGCCGGTGGCAGTGGTAAAGAGAATTAAAAATAGCTATCGTCCGCGAGCGCGCAAAAAAAAGGGAACGATGGCGATGGGAGTTGGCAAAAAGCTTGCTTTTGAGTCTCTTATTGAACCAGTTATTTCCAGCTTTCCCTCGCCGCTGGTAATTCAGACGTTTCTGAATGCGAAACACCCCCTCGCTGGGATACGTGTACAGAGTGTATTTACAAATTAAATTCACTTTGCAAGCCGGCATAAACGTAGATTATGCTTTCATGCAACGAACCTGATATGTGATTTTCCTCCCGGGCTACGTAGCTGCTGGTTTGTGTGCGCATTTTCGGCACGTCGTTTATCCTATCCTCTTGTCCGTATAATGAAATACCTTCGTGCGCCGAAATAAATGGAACATCGATGGAAATTTTGCCTTCTCTCTGTTTCCCTGTTGTTCCCCCCTCTATCGTACTTTGCTCCTTTCAATGATTATGGTTTTGTTAGTACGGTCACGCGCATTCTCAGTACTCGTTTCAACGGGCACGCAGAATCGTCGGTGCTCGTCGAGTGGACGACGTTAAGGTCGTGGAAGCACTTCCCAAGAACGTCCTTATCGCGCTTATGCCGTGCGACCTGAGATCACGTGATTCGGCAATTAGGGCTAGTCGGGCCGTTTAGTTGATCGGTTAAAAGGAGAGAGGGAGAGGGAGAGGAGGTTCCTCAGGTTTTTTCCTTTAAGAGAAAAAAATTGGCAACGAGGAAACTTTCGCTCCCTTCGACGTCGGCTGCTCGTTCTTTTCTACCTCACTACGAGGGAACATTTCCATATATCGATTTTATGCGAATCAACGCGGACGATGGTAATTGCATTAGCTCGATGCGATTAATATAAATCAGCTGGATTTTACAGCTGGCATTACGGGGCGTTGTTAAATTTCATTTCGACGATACGCGTAGAATCGTTTTAATTAAATCGACAGTCTTGCGATGATGCTGTGCCGGTTTTATGAACGACGAAGAGGTTGAAATTTCAAGTTAGAAATTCCAATTGATTTGTAAATAACTTTACCTCCTCTGTAAAGTCACTTTTACGTTGAAATTCTAATTATAGGTTTTGCACACCAAAGTCTCACCCTTTTGCGGATCATATTCGCGTTTTAGCGAATTAAATTCATCCCTTCAAAGATCAGTTTCATCCTCTTGCAAATCAGATTCAGCCCTTCGCAGATCAAATTCACTCTTTCGCGAATCGAAATCACCTTGTGAATTATTTTAATAAATTTCTTTCGGCTTACATTATTCAAAACTAGGTATACGTCTTCTAAATGATCTTAAATCAATTTCTGTAGTCTTCGAAGAAATTCGTAAAACAAATTCAGAAGGTGAATGCGATTCGCAAAAGCAGACGAATCTAATTTGCAAGAATGTGAAACTAATTTCTCAAAGGATTTTGGTAAGGAGATGAAGTCTCGGCATCCCAATTAGTGGATCCGAAATCAAATCCCCCTTCACCGAAAAATACTTCCTTACTGATACGTATATCATAGCTTCCATGATTCAGAAATTACCCCAGAAACCATCATTTCCTTATCTTCTCTTCACTCGTTCCTTTCTACTTTATGCTTTAACTGCTATTTTCATGTCGCCTAGAAGCCACTGTTTTATGTGGGCTCCGAACCATCGAAACTATGATATACGTATTGTAGGATAGTGTTTAGTGACTTACAGTGCTACCGTATGGTACTGGCTGTGTATGTGTGTATGTACATATGGTGAAAAAAAACAAAAGAGAATTCTGTAGCGACACGTGCTGAATGGTGTGCAGTTTTCTTCTGCTTTTTTTTGTATTCTAATATTTTCCCCCAATATGTAACTGAGTAATTTATTTGTGTGAATGCTTTGGTTTTCCCTGCCGTCTTAATCCTACAATATCACGCAGCAAAAATTTCTCAAAGTTGACACGAGAGAATTTGACCTCGGGTCCACTAATCACGAGTCTAAAGGTTTACCTTCTTATCCACTATAGTCATCCGCCATTCTCTCCTTTTTCCTTCTCCCGGAAGAGACGCTAGACTCCCCATCGTAGATTAGCATGCATGTAAATGTACGCGTACGATTGTATAGTTTCTCGTCGTTTCTAATCGCAATTCGATTCCCGCAAAGAGGTAGAAAGTATGAGGACTCTGAAAGATTGGAGATAGCGCGGCCGCGGTTCGCCACTGACGTGCAAGTTCGCCAAGTCACGTGAGGTCGAGTGACTTACACCCTCGTTCTTGGTACACGGGAACACACTTATGCATCGCGGAATTCATTTTCCGCTATCGTGTGCGGTACTTTCCTACCGAGTCGCTCGCGGGATTGAAAAATTATAGATAAAAGCTCGTGCTGTGTTTTCCACGCTTTCGTGAAATTACTTACGTACCGGTGTGATATTTAAATAAATTACGACACAACCGCGCACGTATTTCGCGACGTTGCTATTTATTGCTATCGTGTTGTTTCACGATGTCTGAAAATATTGCGGCGAAGATTTTCTTCGGGCTCTTGGGAGAATTCTGTGTTCTGTCTGTCGCTTGACGGATTGAATGTATTTATTTTACAGGACTGATTACATGAGGGATTCAAGGATCAGCGCGATGAAAATGCATTTCTTTTTGATGACCGAATCTAAGGATAGCTCATTCTATTTTTTCTCGTATTTAGGTGAAATTTGATAACTGATTAATTAATCTTAAATAGTTTGAGATTCGAATGATGTTTCATTTTGATATTATAGGTTAACCATTTTGATGTATTACATCTCCGTCACGGAAAAGTTTAAGTGGCACTTTTAGTGAAGAATTTACAGGTTTGGAGTAATGGATTGACGTTATTTGTTAAATATTACCGTGTCGTGCATATTTATATGGTTTTTACGGTTTCAACTTGCAACATTGATTGGAAACTACGAGCATCAGGTGTACGTACATGACTAATGTGGGAATCAGAGGAATTGCATATATATCTTGCAACTATCTACAGTACTCTCATGAAACATTTCCATGAGTTGTTCCGCAAACAGTCATACCACATTGTAACGTTAGCGTCGATATTCTATTGATTATAATTTTCGCACTCTGAGTTTTTTTCCTCGTTACAAATGCACCATCTCCGACAAATTTTTCATTTGAAGTGTGCCATAATGAAACTTCAATTTTACTAAACACAACGTGTTAATGTCATGACGAATTCATTTATTTAATTAAACTAGTTTCTGATACAACAAATAAACGCTGAAATTGAAATTTTGAAATTCAACATTGTATCCTACTGGTAGAAACAATCTTCCTCGTGAAATTTTAACTTTTTCTTCGCAAATGTCAGAGTACTCCGTTCTTTCGTGTCTTTTAGAATTATTCAGCCGCTTAGAAAATACTGCACAGTTCTGTTTTTTATATCTCTACATTTTGTGAAATTTTCCATTTAATCCGTCTGCGAAAAGGTATTGCAATCTCTTCTACGTTTCACTCGCAGACTGCTGATTAGTTGGTCGCCAAAGAGTTTTACATATTTCAAGCGTGTGATTAGATTTCGCCTATTCTTCTTTTATACAATTTTCTGAAAGATAAACCTATTGACTACATATAATTTTTATTTAAAAAAAAAATAATTCGTGGTTTAACAGCAGCGCATGTAGCGAAATAATGATGAATAATGCACTGACAGTGCCTTAGTACGAATGTTAACATTAGATAGCTTCTACATTACCAGGGTTTTCATATAAAACACATATCTTATGAGAAATTTCTGAAATGCAACGAAGAGGAGACTCGAGATACCCAAGCCGCAATATAGGAATACCGAGAGTCCATATCCCTCCATTCTACATCTCGAAATTCTGTCTCTCATAAAGACCCCCTCCTAACCAGGACCTAACAGTGCGCAATTATTTAGTTTTAATTGTCTCCCACTCAATTCGCGAAACGTAGAGAAGCGCATCGCCTAAACCGGTCATCCGTACTCGTCAGGAATTTGTTTGCGGTGAAGTGGTCCTTTGACGAAAGATTCGGATCAAATTGTAGCTGGTCGTATTTACAGAAAATTAATGGTATTCCCGGCATGAGAAGCGTGGAATGCGAGGTTACGAATACCTTTCCCTCGTTTTCCTACTGCAAATTTATTTGCGCTTAATTCGCGTATAACCGCGACTCTCGTATACCTTGTTTCGTTTGGAATTCTATTGAAAAGAGGCAGGAAGGCCGTCACGCGATAACAATGTACAAGATAATTTCATCTCTCCTCTACGTGTGGCATTCAGGTAGCATTGATATCGCGAAAATTCGCCACCGCAGGGTAAAACTGTCGCGTTAGGCCAATGAGATTTGCATAACGCGATTACGACAAAGAACGTTTTCGCTTATACGGCCTTGTCGTGCCGAATGTTCCTCTCCGTTACGTTGGAAAATTGCTGCTATCGCGACGAGAGCGAACGCGTCGGCGGCCCGGCTTTCGGCAATAATTAAAAGTAAAACGAACGGATTTTCATTTCGTGCTACGCGTTCGCCGACCGCCGAGAAATTATAGACGCTTCGTTTATGGACGTTCGTATGCGCGCCACGATGTTTCGAGCACTTTTCAGAGAAGTGTATGATAAAAAAAAATGAGCGCCAACGCTATTCGTGCTTTATTCATAGAATTTGCACCTTTAAAGTTGCGTGAAAAAAGCGTGTAAGGTATTCGTTGAACGCGCAGATGCGCACAATTAAATTAACACTCGTGGAACGTATAAATAAATGAATGAAAATAGCTGTTATTTAATGGCAAGGCAATGTGTAAGAGGCAGACGGATTTGTGGACGATGGAATTTCAAAGAGTAATCGAGTAAGGTGCATTTCAATCTGTAATACTTGAAATTTTCATTTATTCGTTGCACATAGAAATTTGTATTGGCGTTATCGCTTATTTTCTCTCTGTTTTCTCGCATTCTCCGTACATTTTCTCATTCTCCTACCTCCACTAATTTTACTTTCCCCCTTTCTCTGTCTCTTCGCCTCACCATAGCATCCTTCTCCCTCTCTTCTCTCCCTTTGTTTCACCCTCACCCCTTACTTCCATTCATCCACCCCCTTCTCATCTATTTTCTCCTCTCCTCCACCCCCTTTCCGTCTCAAGGCGAGACGCAATCCGCAAAATGACATTTTCCCGACAGAATAAAACAAAGTGCACCGCAAAAATGTTTTAAAGTATAATGGCACTCCTTGACCGAAATATAAGGGCGGGAGGACGGAGAAAGAGAGAGAGAGGGAGAAAGAAAAAGGGGAGAAAAGTATCGTTCTCAAAGGCAACGATATCGCACCGCGATTTCTCGTATTCGCACATAAAAATAGGAGTTTAACGCGTCGCCCCAAGACACAAAGCTCCGATGAAAGCGTAATTTTCGAAATGCAAAAAGGCGCGGAGGGGAGAAATTATATGCCCCTTTTGAAAAGCATTCGCATAAAATAGGGTGTTTAAAGGAGCCGCGCGACTGAAAATGCCAGCTTTGTGGAAAGAAAAAGTCATTCCGTTGAAATACTCGTATTTCATCCCTTCCGACGTTGGTATTCGGCGGGTGTTTTGAATGGTGCTCATCTTTAGAAAAGCTTCTCGTCCATTTCTTCTGTCTAAATACCTTCGTAGATCTCTGCCGAGCATCCCCGAGGGAGAACGGAGAAACTTGGTAATCACGCGCGTGTTCGTCTTGAGTATCGAACTGCCAGTAGTCATTTCGGAATCGATAGGAAAGTTCGACCTCTGCATTGCCTCCACTTATACGTCATTCGGTAACGTTGTGTTGGGGTCGATTCTCGTTACGAGGGTAGGGAATGACGTCTGGGGAGAAGTAGACAGGTACTTAATACGATAATTCAGGGAAAAGGTCGGTCATTTCGAAGGAATATGACGCGAATAAAAAGCCTCGTCCCGATATTACTTTCTATCTTGCTCTCTTCAAATTCAGACACCACGTCTTATCGACTATGCCACCTTCCGATCATAACAATTGTCATTTTACTCGATGATACGTTTGTCATCTTAACCCTTTGCAGTCCTATGTCGAGCTATACTCGACATAGCTTTTCTCTTCATTTCATTTTATAACGATATAATATCGACTTTCCAATGTCATAATGGTTTTGTAATATCACTTAAATATCCGTCAGTATCTATAGTTATTCATATAATTTAAAAAAAATAAATAACCCATGATGGAAAATGTTGTGAAATTAATTTCATTTAGCTCACTACAAAATTGAGAAAATAATTCGGACCGCAAAGGATTAATCTTCATGTTTCACGAAAAATCAAAATTCTTCGCGTCACTAGTGCAGAATGCCTTTCTGTGTTCCTCGTGCGTAGAACTGCGTCTGGGAAAAGTTCCGAAGGAATTTTCAATAATTTTCACGTCGATAACAACGTGGCGATGCAAATCGCGGAACGGTGTGGCATACAAAGTTCGTTGCACTCGAGCGTTCCAAGTTAAGAGGTGGGTTTTCGTTGCACGCGCTTTTTCTCAATATCGTCGAAGAATCCGGCAGGCATTATTGAAAATTCGCATGGGAGACGGCACGGCGAAAGCGAATGTTGCAACGGCTCGTGCGTTAACCCCCCTGGAAGGATGAGAATATTTTAGACTCCTTTCGATCTTTCGGTATTCCCCTCGTGGGCGCCATTGGCCACGCGGTGTGTAGATTCGAAAGAGGTTTCAGAAGTTGCTGGCAACAACGTCGTCGTTTTCGTTGTTTGCTTGCGGTAAGAGTATGATGTACCGCGAAAGGATATAGGGCAAAAAAGTCGAAAGGGGGAGGAAAAAAAGGAACACAATAGAGTAGGACAAAGAGGCGGAGAAAATGGGAAGGCAGGGAGAACGATGGGGATTGCGAGAGCAAGAGAAAAAGAAGACGGCAAAGAGTATGAATAGGGAATGAAAACGACTGAGATTTTGGAAAACAGATAAAAGAGGAGGAAGAGGAAAGGGGAGAGAAAGACGAGGAGTGCCGTAAGTGAGACAGGTAAAAGTGAGGGAGAATCCTACCAGCGCAGAAACCGAGAACACCCTCGGAAGATCCCGGGGACAAGTTTTGGTAGGGAAACTCGTAGCGTGGAATTTCCGCGTAAATACCGCGGAGCGGCATACCGTCTTTGGCTAAGCCGGCCCTTGTTTGCGGAAATTTCGCTTTTTCCCTGGTCCGACGCGCATTTTCTGCACGGCAGTTGAAAAGCGGCCGGCGTTATCGCCGCGCCGCCGGTTGGAGGATAATTTATGTGTTTAAAACGGGGTTACGGTCGGAGAATTGTAATTAGAAGCAGGGAGGCGCAATTATTAATCGCGGCAAACCATAAATTAAACGTGAATTAAAAACGAAGCCGATGTTAACTCCCTTGAAATTCCAAGGTTTGAAAACGTGCCCGGAGCGTAGCGGTTCGACGAGGAAATTGAGGCAGTTCTTTTTAAAGTAGGAAGGATAACTTTTCCAGCCAAGTTGCCGGTGTTTCCGTGTAAACCCTACGGCACGTCGCACCTGTTTCAGAAATTGATGCTTCCAGGAGACTCCCGTGGGATAGGACGGGAGTTTCTGCTAAATAAGAGACTGTGGCGAGCTTAGTCGCGGGAGTTTCGAAATTGCGGTCATACCTGGCTCCATCGATGAACGGCCACGTGTGGCTACGATCAATGTTTCTGTAAACGCTCTTTTCCTCTGTGCCTACCTCCTTTCTTTGCGTGCCCTTTTCTTGCCATCCTTGCCCTCCTAGGTTTGGTTATGAATTAGCTTTTCCTTCGGTACCTCCGTTAGAAATAATTTCCGCGAACATTTCGCGCAAGTTCAACAAGTTGACAACGTTTCCCCGCAAGCTTCTTTAAGTTTCATCTCTTTCAGTTACATTTAAGTTAATTGTATCTTATATCGAAAGCTGTAGCGTTGTGGGAGTTGTATCATTTGATCGAACCCATTGGGGCAATTTATCGAACTCATTGAGAATAACAATTTGGAGTCAAGGAGGATTGGTACTAGGAATCCTCAATTTCCCAATTAATGGGCTCTAGTTGGAATCCCCTTGGCGTCATCTCTCGGGAATTTCTCTCGGACGATACGTTGCATGTATAGTCTCGATAGTTTGCAACTCGCGTAAAACTGTCGACGAAATGACCACGACAGTCGAAGTCGAAAATAGAAAAATATCGGAATTGGTATGACGACGACGATGGTGAATCCAACTCCCAATTAGTACGACTCGAATTCCCTCGTTGTCGTATCTCGGAAACTTTTTCTACGTGACCTGTTTATTGTAGCATCGAAATTCACTTGAAATTTTATATACACGACGGTATGTATAACTGCAACTGTTGAAGGTAAAAAAAAATATAGAAAGAAGAGCTATGACGAAGATTATACGATATATTTCGAGTACTGAAAATTATGCAAGAATTTTTCGAATTATTCAGAAACGAAGATGATTGCCGACGATAGAAGAACGAACGAAGTCTATGATAGATTGAATTCGATCGAATTTTCGTTCATCGATATCAGAGGGGAATTCGGTGGAAGCACGAATAGATAGAACGAAATGACGATATCGCACGGTGTTCTGTTTCATTTTGGTTACACGGTATAATGTGCAGGGAAAAATTACGGGGGCGCACTTCGCTCGAAGCTTTATCGCATTTTAACGTCACCGCACGGGCCAATATTAAACGCGATATAAACGGCTGGTCGTGCCCAATTTGGTACGGAAGCGAAATGAGAATAAAAAATGTTCCGCCCGCTGGAGGGTTTCGGGTGCTGCAAAGTACTCCATGGGTGCGTTTTATTTTACACGACGGACATGCCGTATCAGCGGTGGAAAGTGGAACATGCCGGTGTTGCGGCTCATAGGCCAGATAGTTTCATACCTTCGCGGTCGTTTCTCTGTTGGGCTTTCCTCCTTTCTTTTTTCTCTGCTTCCTTTCTCCTCTCTCTCTCTCTTTGTCACTCTCTCTTTTTACCTTCCCTTCTTTTTCTCTCCGATCTCCTCCTGCCCGGAGACGGGCGAATATTTTACACGAACTGATATTATGGGACATGTACGCCAGAACGGTATAAACGATAGCGCGAAAACGTTCCGCAGAGATTCTTCTGATTTTTCATAGCCGACTGCCGAGGGAAAATAGAGAGCTCGTTCGAAATGCATTATCTGCGAGCGCACGTTGATATCGCGGGTACGCGAAGACACGAAAAGCTTGTTATACGGAGAAAAGTACGGTTGCATTCTCTGCTTTTATATCTGCGTCGTCGTTTCTACCGACGCGAATTAATCCGCGACGTCAATTCGACATCGTATACCCAATTATTAACTCCTTGCCATTCGAATTATTTTTTCTATTTTTTGTCATTTCGTTGAATTTAATTTAACAATGTCCTCTAAATATTGAATATTTCATTTCCCAGGATGGTAGGAATAAATGAAGGTATTTAACACTAGAACTACCAAACCAGTCAAAATGACTGGTACACAATTTTTTCCAAAAATTCTCCAAATTTATAGAAGAGTCTTTTAATAAATATTCTCTGTCCATCTTAAAAAACATAAATCACCGAATTTATTATCTTTCCCGCCTCTCGATTCCTCCTTTTTCAAAGTACTTATTTAATATTTTAAAATATGATAGTTTTAACGCCGGTAGTTCTAGTGTTAAGTACATGATAATTAAGCATACAAAAGTCCAATATAGAAATTAGTTGAACAGAAAATTAATTATGATTGAACACGTGAAAATAGATTTTATTGAACTCGCACGAGGTTATCGGTTCGCTAGACGTCTCTATCTAAAGGTAATAATCCTGGAATTACAAATGATACTAGATTTAGCATAGTTAAGCAACTTTAATTCCATGAATCCCAAATTTTATCGATCAGCAAGCGAGTCACACGGGAAACGAATCAGAATTACATTAAGATTTTCCACCGTAGTAACCTAGATGATACGTCGAGTTATCTAAATGGATTCGATCGTCAGGAGAATTTGACATATCTGGAGGTATTCTTATGGTCATTGCAGGTTTTTCACAAATTCCGATAGAATATTGCGAAACACATCTAGGGTACTCGTAGATATCGGTTTACCGTACACGGAAAAACCGTAAACGCTCCCGTTCGGTATGAGGGAAACGTATCGGCGAGATTTTTTCGCACTCCTTTCGCGGGCCCGCTAAAGAGGGAAAATATAGAGCTCGTTGAAGGTAAATTTTCGCGTGTCCCGCTTTCGAGAAAATCACGAGGTACCGTCGAAGGGTTTTCAGGAAGTACGGCCACGTACTCGTCGTTAAATTAAGCCGAACGGTCCGGTTCTGCAAACAAATCGAGCTACCCTGAAAGAGGGTCGATTGCCTCTTTGTTGCGCCCGGTTTTCAGAGTTTCTCAATAATGGAGAAATCGAAGCTCAACTCGTTCCATCGAGTCCTTGGTACGACGCTTACGAAGCCTCGTCTCTCGATGTTTTTTTTCCTCTGCCAACTATCCGACTGATAATTGACTATGGACTCACAATTAGATAGGAAAATCTCGACAATGACTATCCTCTTTCTTTTATCTGGCCGTTTCACTGTTGCGTTGTATACGTGCGACTGTTGGAAATCTCGTGCGTTTGTATTGTATTTCAATGTGTACCATTGACGAATTGGAATCGAACAGTCGGTGGAATGCGATTATTCGAGCGAAGAGATTCGACTACCGCGCGAGAGGTTTTGGCGACGATGCGAATGGAACGTCGGACTTCGAAATAGCGGGTACCAGTTCCTGTCGACGTTGTCTCTGAGAAATTTCTCTAAAACTAAATTCTAAGCAAAATAACTATTGCAATTCGATTCCCACGTAGGAAAGCGATAGAACGGTTAAGCGACGATGAAGACAGTGTATCGAACCCTACGTTGGGAATTTCAGTTTGATTTTTCTTACCTTCAGTTTTACGACATTTTTTTATTTTTAGACTTGATATCGATATGAGTTTTGTACGTACTTCAGGCTATTTATTTCCAACTATCATATATTAATTGATAGTTTGGTAAAGTCTCTCAGAGATGAGCGGCGATTTGAAATCGAGCTCAGTAATTGGGAATTTGAGCCGTTAATTCCATACTCGGTGTAGCTCGATCCTCCATCTGTTATTGTTATTATTTTGCATTTTGACTTTAAGCGCCATTGTAATTTTGCCTAAGACTTACAGATTTAGTCCGGTGTACAATCGCCAAAGTTATGATATATTAAACGAAAAGTTACGGAAAACGTGCCGCAGAGGTGATGAGGATTTCAACTGGATCCTGCTAATTGGAAGTTCGAGGAATTAATTCCTCTCCCACCATAACCACCTTGGAAAATTTCTTTCTAATATAATTTCCCCCTTGGAAAATTTCTTTCGTCTAATATAAGAAATATCGGGATTTATAAAACGACTTAAAACTCCACATTTTCGAAGAAAGACTCATGGGAGTCGGAACCAAAATCCTGGGGAACGATTGCTCACTGTTGATTATCAAGCATTTCGTACGTGCAATTGTGATTTGTATTTTGTGTACACGTATAAAGCAGTGCGTTTTACGAGGGATTCTTACATTATGCCGTGACATTTTTCTTAATAAAGCCGGCCGAACGTAAAACTTATATAGGCGCTTTCTTCTCAAGAGTTATGGTTAAGCAAGCACGACGGTAAGCCGAAGTCGCGGGTCAACGAAGTAAATTTACGCCGATGAGAAAATTCCACGTGTATTGGATTGGCCGATGGAATGGAATGAAATTTTCGTAAACCCGTTCTAGAATAAAATCGAATTCACGGTTGCCTTGGCCAAGCCTCCCGGTTGAAATTACGACGAATCGGTCTGATATATACGACGTCAAAATTTTTCTATGGCTTTGATTATTGTGTATTGGCTCGCGAAAATATATATATAAAAAAAGTCACAAAGGCATAAAACTGTCGGGACGAAATAGATTTCGTACCGTTTGATGCAGAAAAATCTCGAAAGAATTTCATTCTCGCATTGGGAAACTGTAAGAAATTCTCGCTCAACAGTTCGATCACGTTTCGCTGTAATCGTCCGAACCTATTTATAAACTTAAAATTACAGCGAAATTTGTCAATTTTATTATAAGAGAACCTTTCATTACACGTACGCAAATAAAATCACAATTTCTTCAAGATCATAAACAAAAATCATAGATCTCTATTTAACTACTTTCTAAACGAACCATAAGAAGAAAGAATCTTAAATCTCGTTAAGACAGCCCATACTTTTTCTTCGTGAAAAATCAATTTTCCGTGACACGTAACAATTACAACGAAACTCGCATTTATTCGTGCATCAAACAATGCAATCAGACTCGCGTGTCCAAGTATACTGCTCGATACGATGTATCATTATCTTGGTACGGCATCATTTTGCCAAGATCGTCGAATTATTCAACTTTTACGACTATTAAACGGAATATCGATTTGTGGTTAGCCAGGCTAAGCGACTGAACACGGTGATCCTAGCAATAATTCGGACTAACTACCGGATTGGATCATAAGTGAATAATGCGCTGTCGTCTATAATTCAATCTTGCTAACGAACCATCCAACGATCTCGGCGAAAGGTTTCGAACGTCCGAATACGTCCGATTACTCTGCGCATCGAATGCAAAGAATACAGCTGTCCGTTCGTTTGTCAATTTCGGATAATAAATCTCGGGGTTCTGTGAGCACTCGATAATACCGTAAATCACAAACAGAACGTAGATAGGGAAAGGGCGGTGGGAGGAGTAGCTATTGAATTAACACAAACCTCTCTACCCTTCGTATAGAGTCTGTTTTATCACGAAGAAAAGAAAGATGGATCGGTGTATAGGCCAGGGACAGAATCCTTTTGGTATGAAAGTTTCTTCGATAAAATCTTGGATTGATCGATCGGTACCTCCCGACATGGTAAATTTACTGTTAATACTGTAATAGAAGTATGGAATGATTAAATGTATTGCTTCGTGGTAGCCGATAATTCGCACGTTGGAAAGCTTTTAATATTTCATCCGATATGTTCCATTAGAAAGACACGTTTGATGTTTGTAAAGGTGCTAGTTAAAAAATACCTGATACGCTTGATAATGTGAAAAAGTAATCTCGGTTATTCTGCCATTCTATATCTTAAAGTGTCTTCCGTCTTTTCTTATTTGTGGAGCTAATACCGTTCCCTTGAAAAGACAGGTCGTTTCTCGTAATCTGTTGCCGTTTTTCCTCTCATTTTTTCTCCCCTCGTCATACACGTTGGCAGGTTATTTCAGACTTACTAGCTCCTCCGTACTTTGCTAATTTTCCTTGCGGAAAAGCCTCGGCGTTGGATTACAAAACGGAGAGGAAGAGGCTGAAGGGATCGAATAACGCCGTCAATAAAGTCTTAATTGTCATACCGAGCACGGTCGATCGTGGAAGTGGCCTTGTTAAACATCGAACGGTATATATCGGCGATCTCTGCGAATGACGGGAGAGCTAGAAAAATCGTGATTTAAACGACCAGCCCTCTCTTTCATCCACCCTACAGTCACTCCTGCTGCCACCCTTCGGTACGTTCAATGCTCTCCTACGTTTCGTTTGCCCGATCTTTATTATTCCTCGCGACTCGGTCGTTCGCTTCGCACTCTTTGTTCTTTTCTTCCCCAGGGGGTACTCACGCACGCGCTTACACTCTCTTCCGCCTCGTGATTCTCTAAAAGGTTCTCACGCGTTCTCTGGGATTTACTTTCTCGATAGATTTTCAAGGGAAATAGGAAATATCGTCGTTCTCGCGCGAAACTCAAATGAATTCCGTCCGACGAAGATTCTCGCGCGGCCATCAGCGCCGGGGTACTGTTGGCAGCTTGAGAGTTGGCTCTTCGGTGAACCCAGCGGTTGAGATTTGTCGATGCACTTGTTTTGCTTCTGTGCATCGAACACTTCCGGCTCTATGGAACACTTCCGGTGTAGTTACGAATATATAGGGGGATCGGAAAGTAATGTCGTCTCTCCAGATATTTTGCTCAAAAACCAATTGATTTTAATCGATCCGCCATTGAAAATTTGCACGCTAGATGACAAAAGGTTGTTGATAACGAGGGTGATTTATTTGTTTGAATTTAATGTAAAAAATCGACATTACTTTCCGGCCCACCTAATATTTAGTACAGGTGTATATGTAGGATTGAAAAAAAGACGGAAGCTATCAACGGTCATCGTGGTCTTGCCACGGAGTATGTGCAATCGGAAACAAGTAGCGTATCGAGTCACGTAAGAATACGTTTTATTGCTTTTTATATTTTACATGTGAAATCTTGCGTAATCGGTAATTCTACATAAATGTATAGAATATGATGAGATGTTTAATCGAACATAGTCTGCGTTGTCAAGACGACGATGAATCGGCATGTCTGTATGCCTAAAAATTGATTACGCTTTTTACCTTCAACCACTCCTGTATTTTTCATTACACTCTCTCTCTTTCCATCAGTCACGATCCCTTTGACGAGCCGCGATAGAAACGTAAGAACGAAAACGATCTTGCTAAGAGTCCTGCGAATGCTTTCCATCCTGTTCTCGCGGCTACGCCCACAACGTTTATGCGTTTCAACTACACGACACTTATCGCCATGAAGCTTCAATTAAAACGTCGAAGCGCAGATTAGAGTCACTCGAATGACGGCTTAATCGAAAGATTACCCATCGTGAACCTGTCCTCCGATCGGCGATGAAACGTGCCACGAATGCAAATTCCATGTCTCACGACGAGCGAGATTATCCTACCGTCTTGACCGCGCCTCTTCCACTTACGAGCTCATGGGGCCCCGTTTTTTTCCCCGCGTCAAAGGGACCGCGCGGGCCTTCCCCGGGTCATCATATCGGATTCTTTAGCAATCAACAAGAATTCGCAATCAACGCGTTCATTTCCGACTGTCGTTCCCTTTTCGTGCAACCCGTCCGTATCAGTTTTTTACTTGGAGACGGAGCCGCCAATCTCCTTCGAGATTACCTGCGAATGTTTACGCCGCGTTCCGATAAGCGCCTCGATATCGCATTACCTCCTGGTAATTATAATTAAACTCTTACTAATAGTTCGCCGGAGAACGCTGCAGGACGTTATAACTGCGTCCGTGTATTAACGAACTTGAATAGGGCGTTCAATTAAATGCTACTTAGCACAACCAATCCCGATCTCCCTGAACCGGCGTCCTACTCTTCGCTCCTTTCGATGGGGCTTTCTACCACGCTAATCACCATCTCCGTACTATTCCAAAGTGCGCTTGCACCTCACACCGTCCAATGAACCGTGCATAGACCGTGGAAGATGAAATTATTCGATGATTCGTAGGCAGCCTCTCTCATCTTCGATGGAACATCCAACTAGATGGTTCGGTATGCCGTTCGAACTCTCTCATGAGTTACAACTTGTAATTCGGCTGCTAAAGACATTAGTGGCCCGTTTAGTGCTCGTTCGATGAAGATCAATGAATCGTATTTGACTATCACCCTTTATAAGCGTAAAACGTTTCGAAATTTCTGATTAGAGATGAAATACCGTTATCGCTGTTTCGACGCGCAGCGATCGGATCGATCCTTCGTCGAATACGTTTGTCGATGCAGATATTGCGTGTTCGTCGTTGCTTTTGAGAGGTTAAAAGGAAAAAGTTTTTTTTTGAACGGTGTTACGGGATTAACAATGTTTTTCGGATGATCGCGTTGACCCAAATCTGTGAACTAATGAATATATTTCAACTCCAATTGCCGAACTCCATACGCTTGAAAGGTCGCTCGGGTAGTCGTTTGTTACGGTATCGGGTGAAATACTGTCTGATCTGTAACATCTGTTTCTACTCACTATCGAACAAGCGAATATTTAGTATTTTGCTCCGCATCGACGGGAATACGCGCTAGTGTTTCCCCGCGTTTCTCGTTTATCCTCGAAATTGGTCATCCATCAATCCTTGCATGCCCGACACGAGGGAGGGTGCATTGAAATATTTCGCATACTTATAGTCGTAAGTCTCGTATTTATATTTTCTCTCTGCACTTTTAAACGTAAAGTGTGCGATTGAACGGTAAATACGTCTGAAAGTAAAGAAATTGTATATCACGGGAAATTATTGCGGCACGACTTTTATTTAGTTACAGATCGCCCGTTTGAAACACGACGAAAGGAATTTCGTTTCATCTCGTAATTTTTGTCTTTGACTTCGGTCACGTACCTACATCTTTTTCACCCCTTAGAAAATAAATCAGCAAGAAAGAAACTTTTGCCAGGCTGATATTTTCAACTTTCAAGAATTATTTCTCTTTTCAATCATATTCCATATACTTGTTACACACATCACTTTCAAAAACAACCAAGCAATCCACGAAAGACCGATCGATCTTCGTAATTTCAATTTTCTCTTCCCCAGAAAAATTCTTCTCGCCGTATCTCTTTCCCCACAAAGCCCAGTCCGATACGAGAAAACTGAATCTTCATCGAACCATCGAGGCTCTCCATCACTATCCATTTTACCGGATATTTTACAGCTTGTTTCGCTCGAATCCTCGAAAGAACGACGATACCTTCTCAGTTGCATCCCCGATCGTTCCGGCTGAATGCACTTAGCAATACTTCATTGCAGCTTTGACGCGCGGACTCTGACGGCACGCAGGTGCAGAATCGTCACGTCGTTGCGACAGCTGCGGCTATCTGACAGGTTGCAATGGCGCCAAGCACGCTGTTTAACGATAATTATAACACTGCCATTTAGTGGCCGTACGGCTGTGTGGGCGCACGTGTTGCCAGTATTAACGGTGAAAATTTTAAGCCTAGGATCGCTCACATCACGCCCTCTGAATTAACCGTTTCAGTCCCAAAGGTCAATAAAAAACATTGCCGAAAAATCCCGAACAGCGCAATAGCGCGCGCCTTAACCGCTTGTCCTGCGATTTCTTTTGCGACTACCTCCGCAATAGTTGAAAATTAAATTACACCTAATTCTGTTTTTACACGGTAGATACGTTCCAGACAAAACCGTGTAAAAAAGCACATGAAGTACACACATAGAAAAAAGGGGGATTAGTTCCATATCCTTCAACCCTGTAAAAAATAGCTAAAATCAATTTATTACAAAATTTATTTCAAGAATATTTTAGATTTTTTAATCGTGCTAAATCGAATGAAATCGTGTAAAAACGGAAACAATTTGTTTTGTCTAGACGATGTTAAATCAAAACCGTGTAAAAAAAGACCGTGTAAAAACAGAATTGGGTGTACTAAAATAAAAATATGTCAATGATTTCTGATATATTGCAGAATTTAAAGCAATATTAATAACATAGGAATAATATTATCGTGTCGAGTTCTACTGATATTTTGAATTTGATCATTTTTGAGAAGCTTCAAAATTTCCTGTTCCATCGACCGCATCACGAGCGTCACTCGTTGTTGTACGACAAAGCAGGATAGCGCTATTTTTAAAATTTATGTTTTCTATTGCCAAGCAATGGGATCACGCTTATTGTCACGTCGATGACGTTATTGCAGTTGGGAAAGTGATAGGACGTGCTATTGCATAGGTGCATATCGTTATTCGTAACTGTGCCTTACAAAATTATTGGACGAAGCAATTCAAAAGGTGCGCCGTCAGTTGTTCATAGCGTTCAAATGTACTGGCATTTTTCGACATGAAGTCTGAAGAGCGCTATCGTATTGCCTGGGACACAAACGTTTAAAAATATGGTCTTCCTGTGAAATAGGGCATTCCGGATGCTCCACTTTCTCCGCGCTTGTTTAATCCTATCAACGTGTAATTTCGTTTGTTTATCATCGATATTTCCCGACCGACCTATCTGGAATTCTGAAAATTTTCACGATACCATGTCGTTTCGAACGTGCGACATTAACGTGTTGTCTCTAATGGCGCGATGAATTATGATAACTGACGATGAAATCTGTCGTACGACGTTCGCTGCAACGTCATTCTCGAATGTGTACGCGATGATTATTGCGCGGAATACTTTACCCGTATGCATGATATTTTATAAATTGCATCGGAAGCGTGTAGATATCAGACGGGAAATCAAAGTCGATGATTCAATATAGGAATTGTAATTAATAACGGGATATTCGGTAACGTTTCACGCTTATCAGATCGGCCATCGCGAACGTTTCGATAAATATGTGATACAAGCGGGTGGACAGTGATTTGATTATAATTTAATTAAATCGCAAAACCGTTTTAGCGACAGGCCGTTTAAAGTCGAGGGTGCAATCGCGTTCGCGCGTGAAATTTTGCATCGGCAGGTGATACTTGGACTGGATTGCGTCGATTAACAATTCAAACGCGCAGCGATCTAGACTGTGAGAAGCGTGACGTTCTGGCGTGGCTACAATGGTGCAAATGACATTGCCAAACGAGAATTATAATAGAACCGGGGAATTGCACCAGTAAAGACAAAGGGCCTCTTTTGTCGTATTGGGTACTTGGAGCTGTTTGTTGTTACCCTTTCAATTAATTCTCATGATACACGTAATAGAGAAGATTCTGATGATTTAGTTCATTTGCCCGGTTATTCCTTGTTCTCTCCCAAGGTGTTACGTTAATTTACACTTGCTGCAAACTGCACACGCTATTATAATACGCATCGTTTTTCATTATCCGATTGAAATCATCGCATCTATTTAATCACAGGAAAAAAAATTTCCCTGTTAAATAGAATGTAATTGCTTGCTGTCTTACACTATTTAGAAGTGTTAAATCACTTTTCCAATTAATGTTCCCCCAGAGGACAATGCCCTCTTTGCATCGTTTTTCAT
This sequence comes from Cerceris ruficornis, assembly GCA_963989415.1. Taxonomy (NCBI): domain Eukaryota; kingdom Metazoa; phylum Arthropoda; class Insecta; order Hymenoptera; family Crabronidae; genus Cerceris; species Cerceris ruficornis. Next base: position 12,410,937 of record OZ022518.1, on the reverse strand, counting down.
TATTCGGTTCCAATCATCTATTTAATCACAGAAAAAAAAATTTCCCTGTTACATTGAATGTAATTTCTTGCTGTCTTACACTATTTAGAAGTGTTGAATCACTTTTCCGATACTAAAACAAAGATTTTACTAAATTCTTTGTCAATAATTGCAGTCTCAATGGCGATACGAAGCAAAAGGTAATCTCGTGTACGCGACTGCTTTCTAAAATGATGGTGAGGATTTCTTCATGAAGTTCGTCGGTAATTGCGGTAAGATCGTTTCCGTGGATGCACTTCCTAGTGCATGCGTATTACAGAAGCGGCGCATAAAACTTGTATACTGAAACTTGGCATTATTGGCTGGATTATTGACTAGGATTACTCTCGGCATATGAAGTGTACTTACCGAGTGTATAATTGAGTATATATCGAGGACGTTACGATAATTTCTGTTTTCCGGGCATAAGGTAATGCGTATGGTGCTCGTCCCATCCAAGTCGTTGAACCCACTAATTACACTCGACTACCGATAACCACGTTGTGCGTTCCGAGTGCATGTAAAAGTGCAATTAAACGACCGTTGTAACGGTCCGATTCGTCTCTTTCTCGCGTGTTAAATTCCTCGGACGGAAATATGGCTGTTCGAGGGACCATTTGTAGTAGAATACTCGATACGCGGATCCGGGTATCGATACATTATCAATGCACCGTGGGAAGCTTGAAAACACCGCCATCTCGCATCCGTACGGTTTACTCACGGGGATTATTTTCGCCACACGCGGAGGATAAACTGTGCAACTGAGAGGCATATCGATGAGATTGGAACAATTCGTACCAATAATGTCGTTATAACGTTGGGGGTGAGATATTTTATTTCTCTCGTTATTCCATTCTCTACCTCTCCCTCTTTTTCACTGTCCTTCGGAACGATCGGGGCGAGGTAAGAAAATAAAATATTCGCGGTACAGGTTTCCACTTTGCATAAATTTCCACCGATAGCTCGAATGTATTCCCAATGCATATTCCTGACTAATAGCAACTGCCATCGGAAATAAAGCGAACGGCACAATTCTCGGCATGTTATCATTGACGCGTGTGAAATTTCAAAGCGGGAACTCGTTTTAATCACGCGGTTCGCTCTCGGGGATTATTTTTGCCATATTCAGAGCGCCGAGTGTACAATCGAGAGACACGGATCAGAGATACCCGGCGATAGTTCGCCGCGCTTGTATTACTGTTGCTCTGGCGAGCTCGTTTCTTCCCTCAAATTACAAGCCCGGTAGAAAGGGCGAGGTGTTACTACTGTTATTATTCATAGTCGCCTGGCTTCGTCTCTATGAATATTTTTTCGGATATTTTTTTTGTCCCCTCCCTCGTGTCTCGTTTCCTGGTTACACCGGAACATTACTTTCGTATTGAAAGATCGCCCAAAATGTGCGCGCGGATATTTGACGTATGAATTACGCTTGCAATTCTGACGTGTTGAAAAAAAGGTTGTTGGAAATCGTGACGCATTTCTACCGCAATTCGTGGATAATGTACTTGGAGGATATAATTCTAGCGGGAAATCGTTTGATTCTGCTCTACATTTTGGTGAACGGAGAGACGTGATTTTCAAAGGAATTATCGCGAACGTGAAGTACTACTTTACTACTTGTAAAGCAATGATGCGCGAAGAATATTGTAATTTATTTCCATCGATAGTTTGTACAAAAGGGAGAAAGCTAGTCTTATTAAAGATACCTTCCTATTTTTCCTACGTGTCACTCTTATCATTAGAATAAGCGGTAGCTTAACGTATTTACAGTAAAGTCTTGATTCCTCACCGGGCCCTGATCTCAGTCAAATTTTCTTCAACACTCAGAACTAAATAACTCTATTGCTTACAATTTGAAACTTCCATACACCTTCCAAAAACTAGAAATATCCGCAACCAAAGAAACACTGTAAAAGATAGATCATCCGCGCGCCCCCGATAGTTCAAAGCGTTCTCCAAAATGGCGGTCGTGAAGCCTTCGAATGTTCGATGTTAATCGGAGATAAAATCGTTTACTCGTCAGAGTTACGAAGCACTGCCGGTTAAACAGGCTACGGAGTTTCGGGAATTATTTTCAACTCTACAACGGCGCATAATCGCGTATGCACCCGCCGTGGACGTTACGATAGTTTCCGGTTGCATTGGAACGCTCCGGCGCATGCGCGCGTGGTACGTTCGTTTTGCCGATTCGAGTCGTTGAACCGTACTCTCGAATTACGCGTATACGGCATAAGGCAGCACGGTGCCGTCGATTAATTCTGAAAAGCTCGAAAGCGCCCCCGGCGACGTCGGCGTATTATGCGCGATCGGGTAGACGGGCGAGGACTGGAGTTTCCGTAGGGCGTGTATGTGCCGCGGAATGTCGGAAGCCGAACAATGTCGGCGCCGATGTAATTGTCACCTGCGAATATCGGCCCTCACAGTCTGACGATCGCATTATGTATTACGCGTGGATTTTGGAAAACGAGTCTAGACGAGCCGTTTTTATGCGATTTTAAATGGGGATGACGTCCATTGGGGATGGAAGGCTGCGGTGCTTTTGTTAGAGTCAAAATAAAGGGGTACGATATATTGCAAGTGGATACCTGGATGTTGATGCAGTGGGGTTCATGGTTGTATGAGAGAGATGTAAGCTAGGTGTAACGAGAGATGCAGTAATTGGGAGAATTGATTGCAAGTGCTTTAGTGTATGTTGTATGGATGGTTTAAGAGGTAATTCTTGCGGCAGAGTCTTAAATAGTGGAGTCAGATAAGAACTGTCGTTTGACGGCTCAAAAATCTCGGTGCAGATACAGTTTTTTTGCGATCTAATTATTTTTCTTGCGTATAATTGTTTGTAGGTAAAACGACGCTGAATTTAGGATTCGATATTAATTTTGAGTATTTTGAGAAAAAATTGTGATAAGTGATTCGCCGAAATGTTTACGCGAGATCACTGCTTCCTTTGATGTAGCAAGTCCAGAACTGTCCCAGTAGAATCAGCTACGTCCAACGTTCTTCGAACTGGCGGAAGAAATTTTGTCCGGGAAGGAAAAATTCCTTAATTAAAGGTACAAATGGAAATTCAGTGATTCGCTGGAATCACATTTTGCCGTTGTTTCTTGCCCGACGTGGCGCCGAAGCGGCACGGCAAACAACAAGACGAATGAATGTTCGCAATCTTGACAAATGCAAGAAGCTCCAGTTCTCCAGTTGCTTTACGCCCGCCGGAAAACGTTTGTCAAGTAGAACTGAAATATGGCAGCATACCGTCCGACAATATTTAATTGCTCCTTCTGCCAGAATGAATTACAACTCTGGCAATAATGGTGCGTGATACAGGGAACGTCGCCGTCCCGTAACGAAGGAAAATTCATTCCAAATGAAAACATCCGCGTCTTATTTCCATAGTACGATTTATCGTGCCGCGGTTGGATAAATGTTTCATTATCTATCCCTGTCATCGGCGATGTTGCTTATCGGCGCGCTTCTTCCTACCGCGGATCGATTCTTTGATAGAAACTGGTGTCACGATTTCAATTAAATCCTTACCAAACACAACCGAGCATGCTATTCGAAGTAAATCGAAAGTCGATGGCGAATCATCGAGAATAATTTGCGCGACAGTGCTTCGGTCCTGTCTAGCCACACCTGTTCGACGATTATCGATTTCGGGAACGTTTCGATGTGGAATTCAAACGTCGTCGGGAGACCTCGCAGCGACCGCCACCCGTCGACCTGACGTATTATCGATTATCTGTCCCCGGCTATGAATAATCACGTTGAAATCCTGTATTACGACAGAGACTTTTGGCGGAAGACAAGGTTAACCGCGGGCCTCCACGATCGGACAAATCGGATCGCGAATTGTCTGCGTCGAATGCCGCTCCCACAGGTAACGAAGAATGCAAAGCCAGAATCATCGAATTTTCGAATGAAACGTTCCGATTGATCTGTCGTCGCGCATTGTATTAGAGTTTATCTATCTCCCTTTTTATCGTGATGTTTACGGTGTCGTCTTTTTTAGGTAGTTTTTGTCGCCGTACCGTATCTCAGCTTTAACTGATACGGCTACTTTGCGTAGATATGTAGCTTAACACGTTGAATGCCATGGGAGTCACCGGTGACCGGCGCTATTAACTTCAATGAAATTTCGCATGACTTTTAAATTGTAATATTTACGAATTTTCTGACGCATTCAACATTTAAATATTGACACGAAAAGGGTAAAGTTCTGCTGACTATATAACTACTTGTGTCTTTAAGGTATTTGATTTGTAAAGATGTGATTTTAATAGAAAAAGTTTCAGTTTTGTAAAAATGATGAAACCAGCGAAATATCGGTGGCATTCAACGTGTTAAGATGGGTTTCCAACTGCCGTAGCTATGCTAGATTAAATGATAATCGCGGATTGAAAATTTAACACCCTTTACAATCCAATATATCAAAACACCTCGTTTAGACAGTACTTATCTTTATTATAATTTTTTTAGCCAAGGTTCGCATGAAAGAAAGATTAAAGCAGAGAAATAAGTGCCAACCACGATGGCTTTTTTCCTGTAAATAAGATCTTTAGCACGAATTCAATGCTGACTCCTTAACTTTTACCGAAGCGTGTAGGCCACAACGGGGGAGAACGCGGGCTTTAATAACTATTGATTCTGCATTAAGTTAAATTACCCTCGAATGGTTTTCGTGTGCCGCGGAATCGAAGGTCGGATTTTTCTATTCAATTAGTCGTATTAAATATGGAATTCATTTTGATTCAGTCGCGAAGTGCATTATGAATGTTGGCCAGCCCTGCCGCCTTGCGTTTCAACGTATTTGCATGTAATTACCTCGCGCACATAGCGCGGTGGGAATCATGATTGAAAAATATCTGCAGCACCGCGAATGTTAAATATGTATTTATAGCCTGTCTGCTAACCACCGCTGTTGTTTGACATTAAACACAATGCATCGTAGCGCGCGGCGCGCAACCCCCTATTAAATAATCCATGCCGCGTGCGGAGAAACCAAAATGAATTTGGAAAAATAAAAAAAGAAGGGAAAAATATTGTGGGAATGTTACGCGACGAATTGCATTAACGTTAAATGTAAATTTTCCGATTGGCGAATTTATTTGAAGAACGGGGAATTTATGTGAATTAGAGGCAGATTTTAAGAAGGCTGTGCAGCAAGGATATTATTGGATTGACGATGAAATTGCGACAATTTCTTTATACAGTTTAGTAATATACGCCACAGATATTGTAGAAGTGTTAATGAAAAGTAGTATAATAACTTTGAGTGTGAGGGATGAACGTAGGTGGAAAAAATCCGGTTAGAGGTCAAATCCTTCTGACCTCTGTGACCTCAACTATCTAATTATATAAAAAAGTCATGCGATTCGAATAGTGTTGCTTGTAAGTACGCCATAAAACTGGATGGGACAAATTGACATGCAAATTTGAAAGCATTACGTTCTGACTGTCAACCAACGGTATTTAATCTTTCAACGGGGCAGTCGATTCGTCGGAAGTGCCTCCGGTATGAGTAATAACAAGGGAACAGAACGAGTTAGCTCATCCTGTTCACTGTAGAAGCATTTTTCAATGCCGTGTTCCCTCGTCATACCCGGTTAACTAGTTCATCCGTATACCAATTGTCATTCGACGGTGTTCCGTTTATATTGGCATGAAAGGTCACTGAAAATTCAGGTAATTAAATTTATGTTATTTTTAATCGAAGTACAAAATTTTCGAAAAATTTCAAACCTACCTGAAATAATTCTCCTATGTTAGATGCGTCAGTATTTGCCGGGTTTATTATCTAGAATTTACTTCTGATAACATTCTTTATCCGCAAATAAAACCGCTTCATCGAAAATCGGCTGTGTCCAACCTAACCGACCATACGTTCTTGCTTGACTGACGAAGAGCGACAAGACCGATATCGATATCCGATGTAATTGCCATCGTGATATCTTTGCATAAAACTATGCAACTGCGGTCGAAATGTTGAGATACACGTTTCCTCGAAATATAAATGTTGTCCTCACAAAAACCAGCCACCGGCTCGTCGTTCAAAAACGTACATGTACAAACCACTGTTCAATGATTTCCAATCGAATTTTTCATTCAGGATTGAAACTCCTATCGAAAACAGGATACATTTGCTACAGCCATATTACACACCTCCGTGTCCTCTCATCAAATTACAGGACGTACCTATCAAAAGACCAGCAAATGGCGTCACTTTCCGGTATAACTGTTACCACGCTACCGTTGCATAAAGCTCCCTACGAATGCAGTTTGAACGCTGAGAATCAGACTAGCTGGAAATGTAAACGATCGGGAAATTCGATTCTCTCGCGTTCCTGCATTCGACACGATTTTCCCACCATCTGTACTTCCAGCGGGTCCAGGGTAGAAGATGAATTCGTCTAGATCGAACGGACGAATTCTCTCATCCCTTCCCATGGTCCCTATAGTCCCTTCCATCGAAAACGAGATTGCACCGTCCTCGGTACACCGCGGGGGAATCGTAAAAAAGCGAGGGATAGCCGCGGATCGCGCGGAATCTCAGCATCGAACGAAACTGGAGACATCGGTTCGCGTCGGCTTGATACCCGACAAAAGGTGAGGAATTCCTTACCGTTGCGCTAGACGCCTTACCTTGGCCTTATCCTCTTCTAAGTTGCCGCAAAAGGAAAAGGGAGAGTCAGTACCCCGTAAAGAATGTCTTGTTCCTGGCAATCGTCCGAATATTTCCGTGTATATAGACGCATCCACGAGATATAAACGTCGGGGAAATGGTATTCGAGTTATTTCAATATGCAGAGATAGATGTATAACCACGTCGAGTTTCTGTCCCCTTTTTTCTTCCCTTTCGTTTCAGGTTCGGCCAGTTTTCTACTTATTTTACCTTTGTCCTCTTTCTTTCTTATCCCACTGCTATCCCTGCTCTCTCGCTACTCTGTCTTCCTTCGGCACGGCGGCGTATTTTTGCCGTTCTGTCTTACGGAAAGGGTCTCCGAGGGCGTTTCCATTGTAACCAAGCCTCCGGATAGGAATGCTACAGCAGCGTTGTCTTGCGACCCTTCGGGATTCATATACGTACACCTAAGTGGCAGGATGATATTTTCTACCTACGGGATTTCCCTTTATTCCGATACTACGCTCTGCCTATGTATCCTATCTTTTTCCCCTTTTTCTCTCTCTGCTTCGACCTCTATGAGTTCCTCTCATTCTGAGAATCAAGCTTTTTTTTATGATTTCTCCGAGTTTTTCGTCGGCTGCACTAATTAACGTGATAAGAGAGGACGTATGCTTGTTTCAAGCTTTATCTCATTAGCAGGCGCTATTCATAATTTTTGAAATAAACTCCTTCAGACGTTTATCCGTTCCCTCGATTTATAATCTTCCTTCGCTCTGGAAAGCGACTATCAGAAATCTTCTGAAAGATTGGCGGAAAGAAAGGAAATATAATCCACGAAAGCAAAAGCTACACGCTCGTCTAGAGTCCTCGAGATAATTAGAACGATTCGTTATCCAGATGGTCCGCGCGATTACTTACTTCAGCAGATTTTTACACGCGAGTACCTCTTACGTCTTGATGTTATTTATCTCTACATCTATTCCATTGTCTCTGCCTCTCAGCACTTCTTGCAACACACTTCCAACCTCGTCTCCGTTTAAAAGCTTGCATTTATACAAAAAAATTGCATTTATTACGCCGCCAACATTCTCCATTCCAGTCACGTCACATTCCCCCCTTCGTCTCCTAGCGTGCTTTTCTTTACGACTCTCTTTCATTCCTTCCTCCCGTTCCTTTACCTTTATTCCACAATTTCGGGCCTACCTAGACGTCTCTCTCCCCTCTCTCCCTCAACCCGGGCTTTTTCTCTCCTTCGCCGGCATGGAATAATTTAAAAGCTCATTAGCTCTGCCATTTCTTAAGTTCGGGATAAAGTTGGCGGTGGGTCTTAGGAGAGCTGCTTGCAGCAGCCCCGACCATCCACGTCCTCTTTGCCGTAGTTCCTCTTCGTTCCTCGCAATCCAAGTACCTCAGGATCTAACCCGGGGATCGTGGTGGTCGTGTCGGTGGCGACGCTGATGGTGATGGCGGTAGGAGTGGCTCACGGAGGGTGGAAAGGAATATGGGAAGGGGGTTGAGGGTTGCGCTTCAGGGGACTTGGTCCTGGTTATATAGCCGTAGCCTTGCCTCCACCACATTGGTTTGTCGAGCCATTAATCGGAACAGCTTTATACCAGGAGATTTATATTGGATTAGGTTGCGGGACTAGCGGTGGTTTAGTTTGAAGGCCCTCGCCTCCAACCCCGCGCAACCCTTCCGTTAACTACTGCCACCCTGCTTAATGAACGTCATTTCTACGGAATTTCTTGCACTTTTGAGCTCTTCCTCGTTTTCGGCAGTAGACCAAACGGGGTTTATTAACGCTGATGCTGTACGACGTGGAAATTTTAGTCTCGATGTCGTTCGTGGTTTAGCAGTTACGTGGTAGGTATTCGTTTTGTAGGAAGTTTGAGGTGAGCCGTTTATTTTTGAAGTGGCTTAAGTCACTTTCTTCTTAACCTTTTGCAATCCTGTGTCGACCTATACTCGACTTAGCTTTTCACTTCTTTTTATTTTCTAACGAATTAATATCGACTTTTCAAATTCATAATAATTTTGTAATATCACCTAAATATCCGTCACTACCTATAGTTATTGCTATCATTAAAAAAAATGAACAACCAACGACAGAAAATGTGGTGCAATTAATTTCACTTAGCTCGCTACATACTTGACAAATTAATTTGGACCGCAAAGGGTGAAATCGCGATATTAAGAGTTTACGTTTTAACGCGTTTAGAAATATTGATAACAATTTTCGAGAAGACTTATTTGAACTTGTTATCTTGACTACTTATATTTTTGTAAGTGTAAATAATTTCGTATAGTCATTAAAAATCACCATTTTTCATTACGCTAAAGTTACTTATGCAACTTTAAAAATAAATAGTTCAAATGTGTCAGGGTTTGGAGATTTAAAAGATCTTTTTTACGTGCATGATAGGAGAGATGGATTTTAGCGGTGTATAAAGGGTTCATAGATGGATGAAATTGAACGTGAGGGAAAGGAGGTTTCGGAGTAAAATGGGTACGTGGTAAAAGATAGGTGAGATAATGGGAGTAAAAATGGGAATACGAATGAAAGAGATAAGTTAATTTAGTGTTTGGTTAACTTCGTTCCAAGGATCAGCCAGCACCTGCATCGATCCGAGTACCTATTTTTGTGCTCCCTTGTTATCCTTGCCGTATCTAAAGTTCGCGTGTGTTTGCTGTTACTTTAAGGAGATCAATATTCGATAGTACAATACATTATCCTCGGAATGTCTTTACTTCTATTCACCTCTGCAGTATATTTTTTTTTAAACATTGTTTACTGAACTTTGCTCCATGAGAACGTGGTACTGTTAATGTCATATTGTCTTTTTTGTATATGGTACAGTTTCTTAAAAACTTTTGTACATTTCCATATTGTGCATCACTACTTGTCATGATCTGTCGATTGAAATTTTTTCAACGACATGGATTAAGATTGTAGTTGATAAATTTCGAGCGATAGAAAGATACTTCACGTATCGGAAAAGCATCGCTAGATGATATTTGATGCATTGCATTGGGTCATAGTTCACTGATCGCGCTACTTTAAAGTCACGGTGTGTCATAAAAAGATCGCGTTATTTATCGCTGTGTCACTATCATACCATAGATTCTTGAAACGGGTGAAAATGTTTCACCGTACTCGTTCAATTTGAAAGTTAATAATTCCAAATTTACTTTAGATGAGATTATACTTTAAATACATAACTAATATTACTCTTATATTGGTTCACCATATCAGTTAGACCCATAATGAAACATGCCAGGAGACCTATTTTAAACTTCGTTACTTCCAAAATTAAAGCCTCTCTCTTCGCCGAAAAAATTCAAGCAACGTTCAAATAATCGGCTTAACTCCTCATAATTCAATTCCACGATGGTTCACCTCGTCAGCGATATCCGAAAAAAGAAGATCTCACAGAAATCGCGTGTCAGTTAACATGTTAATTGTGAGTCGGATAGAAGTAGATAGAACCTACGTCTACCGCATTTCCTACGATATCTTCTTCAAGCTACCGACGATATTCGTTTGGGCTGACGTGATCGTGCAATATCATTCGTATGATCTCTTCATCGGCGCAATAAAATGTTCAGTTCTAACGAATCAGGCTGAAGAGAGACGTCTAAGTGTCAGAATCTCCTTGGTGAAAAGGCGCTGTCGGAAGCCACGAGACGGAGCGTGTACGCTCTAGCACGGAACTTTATGGCGGACTAGTTAACTGTATTTCTACTTTCAACCACGCCACCGCTCGGGATATCTCGGCTAGTTTCACTGCAAATTTCCCATCCGTTGCGAGTGCAGGCGATAGTGCGCGCATTTCTTTGCACTTGGCGACGTGATAGTTCCGTCCGCGGGTTGGACGAAGAGGATGCATGCAAAGAAGGACAGTTCTGGGTTACTTTCGACGGATTCAATTCTCGTTGGTTTCCTGGCGCTCTAGGTATGCAACGAATTTCCACGGGTTTTCGGGGTAACGAGTTACTCGTAATTAACAGAATGTTTCACGTTGTAATATTTAACGATGCTGCAACGAAAGATGTATGTTTTAGGTGGATTACGCGAGAGTTTCTGGTTCATACGGCGATAATAAATTTGCATTAAATTCTGTTGTTTCTCGTATAGTAAAATATAGATTAAACTTGTAATTTGTACTTCGGAAGTCTTTGGAGTTAGTAATATTCTTTTGAATTTATCTGTCGGACGTTTGCTGGCTAAGACAAATATAAAATAGAAGTGCGACTGTACGGTTGCGTTGGTTAATTGTTAATTCGCTGCGCAGAATATTCATAAGGTGTACATTGATGTATTACCTGTGCAGTTTCGTATCAGCGATGTTATCGTTGATAAAAATTCATGTTTATTGGGTCAGTTCTATGAGGTTCGAAAGTGCAATTAAGCTCGCGTGCTTCGTCATCGTTACAAATAAAATGTTAAAAGGTACGTCAGTCGGTTTTAATGAAAGTAAGCGCATTGGAAATTGCAAGACAGCATTGCAAATGCAGCTCTGCTAATTACTCTGTACCCGTTATTTTCTGTTTGCTATGTTTTACAGAAAGTTTTTACACGGACGAAGATAATCGTTTAATCTTTTTAACGTCTCTCAAATGTCGGTCGGAACGGTTTCAATGAGCGCAGACATTTCGTGCTACTCGTTCTCCTTAGAAACGTTGATACTCGTTTAAATTCGTCCGTGACGAATTTACAAGTTACGGCATAATTGCTACCAAATGCTATTCGTCTCTTTCGCATTAGTTTCGGCAAACACGAGAGCAGAGAGGTACGAAGCTAAAGAATTTAACAGCCAACTAGTACGACTTTCAATCCTCCTGGCTGTTCAAATATTTCTTATCCGATATGTACATCGAATGCCCTATAATTCCAAGTTTACCTAAAGCTGTTGATCCTAGGTAAAAGGACTGTATTAATTGAATAGGAATTTTGAAAAAACAATTAAAACGAAAGAAAACAAACGACGAGAATTATTCCAAAGGTGAGAGGAAAGAAAATTGCCCGAAAATCTGAGAAAATATGGTGCAGAGTAGCTGCAAACTTTTTCTCGTATATGTGCAACACCATTTGGACGGTCCATTGATTCCGTGATGTTGATTATGCACTGACTGAGATGAGTTTAAATTTCACGCTTGGCTGGTAAACCTCGAGGGTAAGATAAGGTTACTTACGAAGGAGCCTTAAGCTACTATTGACTACACGGGGTTTAGCGGTTACCCTTCGTGCGAGCAAGAAATTCCACTTCGAAGCTCGAGTGCGAATATTAGGTGTCTTGTTGTTCGACGTGAAACTCCTTTGCACGATAAAATTACGACCATCCTGGCTGTATTCTCGAAATGTCCCATGCAGCATCGAACGAGCTATCCACCTTGCATGGTGGACGAAAAAAAAATAACTTCAACGAAGGAACAAACCAAAACGCAGGTTTTCTGCGTTGCGGTATTCGCACGAGTTTATCCTGCTCGATTCCCAGGAGTGACACCGCAATCGATACGTACGAGCTGCAAACCGTCGGTTTTTCTCTCGTTTCGCACACCATTTCCCTTTTCCTTCGCCTGTAACGAAACACAAGCACGACCGGTTATCCGGCGTGTAACCATACGCGGACGAAAACGTCCCTTTCCTCTCTTTTTTTTTTCTTCTTTTCATTGTTTCTCGTTAGCGTGCACGGGGGAAGTTAAACATGGAAAAGGAGAGCTTAGAAATGGGAGATTTTTCGTAAATAATAGCATCAGAAAGGAAAACCGGGACGCGAATCAAGAAGGAACGTGGTCGCGTGTGAATCGTGATAGGGATTAAACAAATACCTTCGGTGATCGTGTATAATAATGTTCTTCAAAGTCTACGTAAAAGTCACCGGAGAAGGGTCGGTGGTGTATTCAGTGAGGACAATATTTAACCCTTTGACAATGCCGCAGTCCTACGTGAAACCATCAGATTAAAAATGCAGCGCGATATTTGCAATATGAATGTTAAAACTGGCCAGCATGTATACTCCAACCAAACTGCAACTGAAGCACTTTACTAACAAAAGTCTCAGAGATCTGTCGAAGTGCCTTTCTTAAATATTGATGAATCTATCAAAGCGTATATATACCCCTTTCCGATATATCGATGAATTTGTGAAATCGTGAAGATACGGCTTTCGCAGTCAAAGGGTTAATAAAATGCAAATAATCTTTTTTCATGGACGACTTTCTGTCGAAAGCTACGCATAAGGTTACGTCGCGCGGAGAAGTAATTTTGTGGTAGTAGAAATGAAAAAGGAAAAAAATAGGTGGAGAGCGAGGAGAAGATAAAGATGGGAATATATGTCGAGGAAGAAAATGTATCGTAGAAACGGGGATGAAATAATCGCCGCGGCGTTGACGTTACGGGGAGCTTAACGACTATACACATCGTGATAATTCCTAACTGCATTCTTGCAGGGATCGTTTAATCCACCCACATATGTGCTTTCCGCGGAGTGCCCGATCTTTTCTGCTAATTGCCACTTGCCAAAGCAACTCCACCGGTGACGGTATTACCGGAAGTCTCTGATTATACTGCTCCAATTTTGTAGTTGCGCGAGTTTTATTCGTGTTTCGGCACTTGGGCCGAATTTATGGATATTAGCAGAACTTTCTTTTTTGCCCTTTAGATGCTTAAATGCGCTTGATACGAGTTTCTTCGATTTTATTGTTTTTCTTTTGTTCGATCTTAAGATTCATCTTTTATCGAGTTTCTTCGATCTAACCAACCTGCATTGTAAAATTTAAAAGTGAGTATTTCAGTGATCGATCCGACTTTTTGTGTGAATACCCATTTGATAATTTTTATAGACGTTTTTCGTAAGTAGTAACTATGACACTTTATGGCATCTTTTCCTCCTAGGATACAGGTCATTTTCTAAAAGAATTTCATTGTAGTTACATTTCATGCTCTTATATGCAATAATGCGGTTTTACGGTCGAACACAACGATTAAAGCGCACGGTATATGCCTGACTAATAGATACCGGAATTAATTACAAATGATTATTATTTACGGTAGACCCGATAATTTACAATTAATTCAGATATATTCGTAATACGATTTAACGTTTGAAATTTGCGTGGCCGGTAGCGGATCTCTGCCGGTTATTCTAAAATTGCTCTTGCAAATTACGCGCTATTGTTCGCCGATGAAAGCGCCATATCCAACTTACCTCCGAGGCCGTTGAAACTCATTTTCCAATGACATCGTTAAACATACACAGTCGAATGAATTTAATTGTACTCTCGTGTCGATACTACAACGAAGAATTTCCATAGCCGCTAGAGTGCATCGAAACGAAGGCTTCCGTCTGCAAACGTTTTAGGGAGACTCGGGTGAAAAATTGTCGTTTTGTCGGTGCAATTTTATGCAGTGAAATAAATAAAGCATGATTCCAAAGTCGTTGCGCGTCACTCGGCGACGAGGGTAATCTTCCGTGAAATAAAAATCAGCGTCGCTCGTATGAATTCATGAAAACGATGGATCGACGGTAGAGGTATTGCCTTTTCCCAGAGACAGCCAGGATGACGGTGTCATTTTGCATTATTGCGAGACACTTATATCTACGGGATTCCCGTACCGTCACAACGAGACACGAGCAAACGTTATTACCCGGGCGTAACCGGCTGACGAACTGCTTCGGAAACTTCCTCGTCTTTTGTATCCCTTTCGTCTCGGTGACTGGGTCAAAATTCGAGAAGGGAACTCTGCCAAGTCCGTGGCAGAATAAGAGAACCGATGATGGAATCGAACATAGAGTGGGAGCGAAAAGCCGAGGAATGGAGGAAGAGAGATCGAGACGGAAGTAGGAAGAGAGAGTTTCCGGTTTCTTGGACACATCCCGGGCGGAAAGTTTTGATTTAACAGACAGACCCACACTCCCTCCCTCTGAGTGGGTTAACTTGATTTTCGAAATGGTTTGTCATCTTGGATACGGCTATCCGATCTATTCTCTTGGATACAATAATCTCATTGCTTTCTTCTCCGGTCTCCATCTGCGGTTCTTTATCTGATCTCTCTCTTTCTCTTTTTATATTCTTCGTTTCTCCGCCGTGTTTCCCTTTCTTGTTACATCACAAAATTCTTTCCAACATTCTCCCTTGTCTTCGTCCTTTTCACCGTCTTTCCGTCATTTGCTCGTCCCCGTTAGTCTTTTCGTCGTTCTCGTTTCTTCCGTCTTCCGTCGAGCGAGTCAACTAGTCCTCGCAATCATCCTCCACCTTTCTGCCACACCACGGAACCGAAATGAACCTGTTACGTCAAACCGCATTCGCACTAACTTCGCTGGGTTCTCGTTACGTCCTTCGTGTTCAACGGGTCCGATTCGTCGATTATTGGATGAACTTCAACGATGAATCGAATCTTCCCTGTGGACGACCGTTCGGGATAATTTCTTGGCTCGTCGAGCTTTCCGCCGTTGTAATTACGACTTGGTACGTCAATGGTAACGAGAAATGGTACGGTATATACAAATTTATGCAATGTAGATTTGCATAAAAATTCTAAGTTTCAAAAATCTGCATTTATTCCATATGTGAATGTAAAAAAGGGGTAAGTATTCGTTAACTATTTGCCGTAGTACAAGATTCATTTGGTATCGATCGGAGACTGGAAATGTTTAAGAATAATGAGAAATTTCAAGAGAAATAAAAATGAAATATGACTGATAACACTCGAGAGAGAGTTGGGTCGTACTTTGATATAAATTAAAAATAGAGGACGGAATATCCGAACGTTGGTCACGCATTGTTAATAATTCTCGAAACGGCACAGAAAGCGTTTGTGATTTAATATTCAGCCACCGTGCGACAGGTTAATTAAATACTTTATGCGCGGATCCGCAAACTTGAATTTCATAGGAGCTAGGAAATCCTCATTAATACCTGCGTATCTACGTAGCAGAGGAACGTTGAATGCTTTTGCACGCAAAGCATGACACGTTGTAGACGTTCTATTTGTTGATAGCATGGAAGGTCATTTTCATAGAGTTTACGGGAGACAGGGCGAACGAGGAAGACATAGAACGACGATGCTGCTGAAAGGTAAAAGGAATCTAGTAGGAAAATCAACCGAAAGAGAGGGAGAGTGAGTGAGAGAGAGAGAGGGGGGGGGGGGAGAAAAGCAAAGATGCAACAATGTTCTCCTTCCCCCGTACTTCAGTTAGCTTGCATTATAAGCTAGAAATTTAGTGCTACCTTGGGATCAACCACTCTCGAGAAGCGTACCACTTCCTAGCAACGACCCTAATAACGCCATTAGATACATCGCGAATCCCTAATCTGGGGTTAGAAACTTGCATAATTCTCGACCAGCGGCAGCGTCTCGCTCGAGTTTCCTACTTCAAACTTGAGCGCCGAAACTCGCGGCAATATTCTAAAATTACTCAAATATTACGACGCCCGGGATAAATTTCCGTGGGATCCCACGGAGATCAGCCAGCATGGTAAATCAAACGATGCGCGAGAGCCTTTAGCTTAAAGAGAAACGATTACAGGGTGCAACGATGACGGTCGAACTCACCTGGAAATTTCCTCTCGATATAACGCGATCTCGAGGGTTATTAAAAAAAGGGTGTGGATAGAATTTAACCACGGTGAGATATTCGATAATTCGAGGGGTGAAGTTTTAACGCGTGGAACTCTCCTTGTTTAGATTTTTAAGAAGAAAGTATCGATATCGGGTAGAGGGTGCCTGGTAATGAAAGCTCCTCCCGTAGTAATTACTTTATCGATACGGTACGATACACCGCGATTTTTCTCAATTTCTTCGCTTATATCCCCAAGGTTCGTGGTCTCTATGGACAAGCTCCAGGGATTTATTTATAGAGTAGCTATTGCAGACATAAGTTTGTCAGGCAAGAACCAGCTCCGTTGGAGGAACTAGGGAAACGCCAGGGAGGAAGAGGAAGATCGGAAAGGGTGCAGGAAGGAAGAAAGCAGACGATGGGTTTTATACTCCTATGCTCGTGTATATATACACGTATATACATCCACGTACACATATGTGTGTATACACATAAGAGGTTCCACCTCTGCTACGCTTCGGAAAATCGCAAGGGACGAACGGCGCTTTCACGAACTTCGACACAAGAGAGTGCTCGACTCTCGTCCATTCTTCCTCTCTTTTCCGTCTTTTCTTTGTTTGCCCTTATTCTCCCCTCTCCCCTCTCGCTTCTTTGCTTTCTCCTCTGCCTTCCGATGTCCAGCATTCGTCCCTCCACGGTGAATATCCGACAGTAGTCCCTACCTGCATCCCCTTTCATTATTTCGTGCCACATCTCTGACCCCTCGGTTTTTCATCCGATCGTCTCTTTTTCATCTTTTTCACTTGGTAAGCGCTCACTCTATATAAACCATTGTGACTTTAGGATAACGTTCGACAGGACAATTTTTTTTGTCCGTGATTTTATCCTTTTTGCGATGTCTATCATCGCGTTGGAAATGTTTGCAGTGTCGTTGACGCAGTAGTCGATTTTGTCCTAAGATTTAACGGAATATTGGAGAAATTATGGGGATACAAATATAAAATTGGCATCGGTAGGTCGTAATTAATCCTTGAAAGGTATCATCTAAAAAAATCACGTTAACGATATCATGGGTGTAATTTCACCCCAGTAAATGAATTTTATTTCATAAATTTGATAGAGACGTGTAAATGAGATTAGATATGATTAGATATGAGATTAGATATGATTCATGATTCATGAACATTATAAAATTTATTTATTACGGTTATTGCAAATAATATTGCGGTGCCTTTTACAAACGAAGTTGGTACATATCCATTGTACATCTCACAGTATATTTTCTATCGTCTTTCCTTGTACATATACAACATCTTCCTTGCTTAGATGTGGACTTTTTTTGTTGTACAGCTAACGAAGTACATAAAAAAAGTGAACCTTTTTATGATAATAGTATCCCTACTGACGCCATAAATGATTACAAGAAAAATCAGTCTTACCAGTAATTCGTTTCATTAATAATATAAGAAAAACAATTTACATGGGGTGATTTTTCACCCGTGACACCCTTTAAGGGTTAAAGTAGCCATAAGATTCGCAGATCGTTGAAAAAATTGAACGAACTTGTGTTGAGTTACATATTTGCTAAGATTTTAATTTAATGTACGAACCGAAGGGAGATAGATGTTTAAATGAAAGAGTAATTTGTAAAACGAAAATTTAAAATGGTTTTCCACCTCTGAATTTTTCCCGGAAATCCGCTTCGCGTAATGTATCGAAGTAAAACTGTATCACTTGATTGAATCAAGAGAAAAAGAGGTCTTTTTCTCCCCGGAGATGGAGTAATGACTTTATCGCTTAGCGGTGCAACGTTTACGTGATTAGTTATGCCCTCTTATTTTGCAAGGCATTCGCGCGGAGTTCAGTTTTCCACGAGTTTCGCGATTCTTTCGCGATGCTCCAATCTTCCTCCCTTTCTCTCGTTCTCTCGGCTTTCTCAATCCTCTCGTCTAACGGGCGCAAATAAATGGATGCCATTCAGAAAAGTTTTTCGTCGGCTAGTCCATTCCTGATTGAGATTCTTTGTCATACTAATTGCTTATCACGAGTGACGTTAGAGGACAGCTATCTCTCGTTCTTACCGGAGGAACTGTCTGGGCTTTTTCATTCCTTTTTCTTATTTACATTACAATAATACGTTTCTATTATTAAATTCCTCGACTATCGCTCTCCGTCCGTTCCTAATCCATCTTCCAATCCGAGTAGCATAGCGACGGGTTCGCCATCGGGGATTCAGAATTTTAATTAAAATACCAATTTGATTGATCTTATCGTTACTTACATGCATATGTTATATGTGTCATGCATCCTGGCTCTATTAAATTGACGGAAACGAAATATTTACGTGTAGAGAAGTAAATATTCTGCAATTGCTTATAACTAACAATAAACAACAATTTTGATATCAATATAGGATCCGTTTTCTTTGAAAGTGGTGTAAGTCCATTTCTGGCAAAAAGTTAATTAATGATAACAATGACTGCAATCTGCTATGAGCTTTTTATCTATAAACAGTTTCCAAAAAAAATCCTTCAAAATTGTTATCATTTTGTCAATATAAATTTACGTAGTTAATAAAATTATAAATATAATAACTTTGAAAGTGGTGTAAGTCCGCTTTCCGCAAAGACATGATATTTGATTCAAAAATTATTTTACATAATTTCTCTACTTCGCATTTAACTAATACTTTAAAAACGATCACATTATAAACTTAAATCAATTTATTATTTCAAAAACATAAAATGAGCGTATTACATATACCAATATTTTTCAAACCATTCAAATACAAACCCTTAAATATCTCCATGTAATATACAATGGACTTGCACCACTTTCAAGGAAAACGGCTCATATTACCGAGTACAAATAGCTAATACCTGGCTAGGCGTTTTATTTTTATAAATGTTAAAAAATTCCCTACCTAATCAATGGCAGACTTCACCCCTATACATCCATAATTAGAGTGTGTCCTGGTGGCTGTATACAAAAAATCATTTCTTCTTCCCTTGCACCTGTAGATGTCATCGTTCCTTGATGTCGAAGATATTAGGGAAGCAGCGGTCTTATTACCTCGCGATGCATCCCTGAATATCCAACTTCTCACCCCCTCCGTCGGCTTTCACCGAGCCCATGCCCCTTCTCATCTAAGTTCTCTCTCGCTTCGGGCTTGAATAAGTGGACGCGATTCAAGAAACTTTCCTACCAGACTGCCTGTGCTTGATTGAGATTCCTCGTCGTACTAATCCGTCCTTATGGGCGATCCTTGGGGGAACCCGGTAATGACTGCATCCCTTAACGAATAGTCATTAATTACGTTATTATAGATCCATTTAACTTTCATTGTGTAGATCGGCATTTTATCGTCTTATTAATGACTCTCGAGTATCAATGAAAATTTCCAATTCCTATTAGCCGAAAATCCTCACTGACGATTTGAACAAAAACCATGGAATTAAACGGGCTCAAAGAGAGAGCGGGACTTTTGAACGTGCATGCATTCATACATGTACGTTCCATAAAAGTTACATCTTCCATTGAATTTTTCTCCAACTTTTACCGGTTTATTGAAGCTTTTCATTCGACCATATTTTTTTTACCTCCAAACGAGGATACTTTTCATCGAAAAACTAGCCGTGCGCCTATACGTCGCCTTTTGCGGCTTCCGTGTCGAAATTGCAAGCTATTCGGGTTACGTTTTAACGGTATTCCTGTCTCGTTGCGATTAGCGCGTAATATAGTGCCGGCGAATGTCACAGACGAGCTTTTGAATATTGTTTCGCCACAGAGATTTCGCAAAGCTCCGGGTATTGCGAGCGGCGCGTATCACGGGCGAAACGATGGATCTGCGGATATCTAATTAAGCAAAAGGTAACATCGATCGAGGCCAAAATTTATGTGCATGATGCCCAACGTGCATCGAAAGCCCACGGCTGCGCCCGGGAATACCTTAATGAGCGCTACACCCGTTCCAATCCGCACCGCGAAATTTTCAAATTTACCCCTGGGCGATAACTGCGGCTCGACAATGATGTATCGCTGTACGTTAAATGTCGGAATTATTTGCCGAGAAACGGTCTTTCCTCCGTACACCATTTATCTTTTCATCGTCTCGTTTTGTTTCCTTCGATGGTGATTAATCCGGTGAGCTATACCGCATAGTCACTTTTATCGATATTTGAGGCGTTATATTTGCTAGTGGTATGTGTACGTATCTTTATTTGTATACCGAGATGTTTAACAATTTCTAAGAAAGTTTATATACAGTGACACGTTTAGTTGACCTGCTTCTGGCGAAAACATGAGGACATTTTACTCTATTCATTTTGTCATTTAGAATACGAAAGGAAGACATCTATATTTGGCTAAAACATTTTTCTCAAATATGAGCTTGCACCTCTTTCAAAAATGATGGCTCTGAATGGTGACTTTAGAGAGTGTTATTTTTTGAGACGTTGACTAAAGAATAATTCAATGCTTTCTATTAAAGACATTATTAAATTTTGTAGCCAGTTTATAAATCTTTGAATACCGAACGATCAAGTATCGACGCCTTCACTAACTTTTCCATAAAAGAAAAAACTTAAACGATTTTACGAGCCGATAGGAGGATGGAAGGAATGTATCGTCATTGCATAATAATCTACATGGTGCACTCATGCACTGTAAACTCGGGGCTTTAATACGCACCTCCGCAAAGTGCACTCACGTGCTCTCTCACGAACAAAGAGAATACAGAAGCTTTTGTGTGTGTGTACGTTGACCGGTCGGCGTAATAACTTATCAGATCAATTACAGTTATTACTTTATTCCGCCTCGACGCTTCAGAACTTTATACCGCGCTGAGCTAGCTCGTTACCCTCGCAATTTTGCGGCTCGAGCGAAAACCGCCGGAGTGTAAACCTCGGCCAAAGTATTCGTAAAAAGAAAAAACAAATATTGCAAGGGAAATCGCAAGGGTTTCTTGAATATTCTTCTTCGTTTGCGTTTCTATCGAATCGATGAAGCTACATCGTTATTCTTGCCTAATTATGTATAATCCATTGTCGAGAAACTTGTTGATTCGAAAATTCACACCGAAATTACACCCAGCAGTGCTGCTTAAAGCATATGTCGTGAAAGGTGTCCTTTTTCTTCTATTTATAAAACTTATAAAGACATGCTAAGTGCAATTTGGTATAGAGCCAAGTTTAGACAGGTTTATGTTAACTTTTCATCATCGTGCCCCGGCATCATTTGCTGATGGGATGGAACGGTTGATGGTTAATATAAGAATCGAAGGGTGCCATGAATGAGTTGGTTCTAAGGAAAAGCAGAGTGCGTCATTTATAAGAAACGACCTCACCGAATCAATGCCGTACTCAGGAAACGAGGGACTTCTTGGTTCCAGTCAATAGAATCTGACTGCCAGCATTGTCCTCTCCCTCGTCATTTTCCTCTTTCTCCTCGAACCCTCGAATTTCACGGAATGGAAGAAAAAGTTATTCTAAAAATCAAACGACCACGGATCCACGATGATTACAACGGAGAACAGTGAAACTTGGTACCGGCTCGACCCAGAGATCCCACGGCATTTTTACCCGCCGCGTTTCACCGAATACTTTTATTTCAAAGTGCTCGCACAAAGTGGCGCACTTTGTGCTCCTCTCTGTACCCGTAATCTCATTAACTTTTCCACCAGTTATCCATCCGACGTATTCAACGTTTGATCGCTCATTTTTCTAAGCGCAAACGGTCACGTTTTCATCCGCCTTTCCGAACGGTACGCGCAAATAATTCATTCGCCGCGGATGGTAGCCGCGCTTATCGCTTTCCTCCCGTTTCCAAGATGTTTATTAGATTAAAGCAGTCGCGACAAAGCAACAGATACGGGGATGTTTTATCGGTAACAGGCTCGCGCTCGTCCTCGTGTCTTTTGAACGCATCCGCCGCTTTAATGGTGCCGTGAGCTATGCTCTCGAAGTATTTATACGCGAACAGCCGACTGTGCGAGCTCAAAGCGCAGTCTGTACGATCTCACATAGACCGAAGACTCTTTCATTCGGTCCTCGGAAAGCCGTTCAAGGGTGAGGACGTTGTAACGGGTGCACAAACCACCCCTCCAACTTCTCCGCAACTCCACGTTTCTTTCCGTCGGTCTTCCGTCGTGTCTACATTTATTTTTCTCCTTGATTCGCGCGCTCACGCATGTCGTGGAACTTTCTTCGTTCTCCGAGCTTGCGTTTCACCGTCGCCTGTAATGCAAACGAGTCGAGCTAAGGCCGATTTACATTTCCATTAGCAACGCTGTTTCGTCTCGCGCCGATAAATCTCGATATTTCTACTTCTTCTCTCAGGCGGTTAAACGCCTCGATGGAATTTGGAGAACGCTCTCCCTCCGTCGTCAGTTTTGGTCTCTCTTGGTTGCGGTACGTCTCCGGGCACAGCGTAGTTGGCGAAATTCGTACGAAGTTTCGAGATGCACTTAAACGAAACAAAGTGTCGGAGGAAAAACTGAGTATGCAAGCGGAGATGGCGAAATTTTCGAGAGTTAGTGTTTGCGTTTAAGGGAACTTTCGAGGGAATTTCTGTAACTAAATGCATGTACGATTCTGGTATATCCCTGGCAGGTATCCTTTGTCGTGGTTCCAAGTTTCGAGGACGGTGTTTCGTTTGGTCTTTAACGTCTTAACCGGTGTACTCGAGAATTTCAAGTCGTTTGGAAGGAACCCTTTGACTTTTAACAACTACAATCGCGATTCATGATGTCGCGTTTTCGTCTGAAGATGGAAGGGGGAAAAAACATAATCGCATCATTGAAAGTAGAAATAAAACAGCCATGTTGCCTTTTCGGAGCATGTGCCGCCACCATCGTACTTATTAAGACTTATTACAGCTCTCACGAGCAGAGCCAGTTGTAGCCTCCTTTTCTCAACAAGGAAAGCTTCTCTGTACTCCCCCGTAGCACCCACAGCAGCCGTGGGCTTAATTGTTATAAATTGCCCCATCGGTTCGCGAAATGATTTACCGGCTCGCCTCGCATAAATTGCAACAAAGACTTTCGTTAAGAGAGTGATTTACGACTTCGCAACAACGTTCCACGGTTTACGCCCGGTGAGCATCCTCCTCCTCTCTTCTCGGTGCCGCCTTATTCCTCCTTTTCCACGAATTATTATTCAATTTCATTCTCCGCGAATAACGGGCCTGAATATTTATTTCGTTAGAAACTTGGCCAATTTGTATGCCTTTCTACGATGAAATCCACGTCGCCACATACACCGTTCGCGACATTTCCGTACGACCAGCGAGAAAATTTAATTACGACCGACGAACGGAATTTAGTTAGCTTGGACATCGTTTGCGACGTCGACGTTTATCTTGAACAAATAGCAAATGACAGCATTGACGGCTAACATTGTCTTGTGGCGCGGACAGATTGGAATTCATTGCTGAATAGGTTGCATCTTGACGGTCGACCACATCCGATCTGTATCTTGGCAGGTTGATCAACGATATGGTAGTCGGCCTTGTCAAACTGCAATACCTCTGTGACTGGACAACGTCGATTGAAATTACTCGTTGATCTGACAATGAAAGGGGACGTTAATGAATTTTGTATCTCTAGATAATCAGATATAATATGTAGGATTCAGACAGTAGGGAAAACCAAGGCGTTCACACGAATAAATCATTTAGTTATATATTAGGGAAAAATATTAGGATATAAAACAGAAAAAACTGAGCACCGTCCAGCACGTGTCGCTACAGAATTCTTTTTCTCGTCTTTTTTCCGACTGCCCCGACAGCGCCGCGTATTGGGCCTTATCACTTGACACACCATACGTACATACGCACATGCAAACATACATACACACCCAGTACCATACGGTAGCACTATAAGTCACTAAACACTATCACTACAAATACAATTAGCGATAAATTTCAGTCTATATGTCCTTATCTAAGAAGTTTGGTAATAACATGACAAAGTTTCTTCTTCTTCTTTTATATTTTTCGACCTTGATTTGCAGGCTACTTTGCCTAGAACCTACATAGAGAGTTTCGAACTCACACTCATTAAAAAGTACATTTCCACTTTTGAAAATGAATTGAACTGAACATGTAGAAACTTTCTTCCCTTCTGATGCAATTATTGTAACAATTTAATACATATCCTCTTTAAAATTGTCCCAGACGAAAGTGCAGTAACCAAGATTGTCTAAACTATTATATTCCAAGCTTCAAACACTCTAAATGTTTAAAAAAATGGAATCTTAAATACTGCGAGCATCCAAGCGTTGAAATTAAAAAATTAATTATATCCATGGTCACTGCAAATCCTTGCCAATTTTAGATACGACACTAAAAGTCGCCGAAATTGAAGGGAAGAAAGCATATATGTCATCGAGCACGAGATGGATCTGTCGTTACAAGACAAACTGGACAGTGTGGCGGAAAATACGTAAAGGGTCAACGAAACTGTCGAGTAAATGGGGTGGGTCCAGGAGGAGGTTAATCTCAAAGATGTCTGGCATGATTCTCGAGATCGGGGTTTATTGCGTCGTAAGGTGCGACCATGGTACTCAGGATTCTGACCTAACCCAGCTTAGGAATTATGCTCGACGAAAGCACAGGATTTTGAAAGGTCTTTCACGCTGATTTTTATGCTCTTGTTGGATATTCCGCCGAACCCGCGATTGCCCGTTATCTTGATTTTGAAGGTGCAACCGAGAAATTGTATAAAATAGGAAGTAAGTTTCTCTTATCCTTTTTCGAATAGAAAGTATCCATCTTTTGAACCTGACAATGGAATGAAAGTTGGAAGATTCTTGCTGAGGTTGTCCATGGTGGATGAAACTTTTGTCGTGTATATTTTAATTGACCGAAGATTAACACGTTAAATGTCATGGGGGTCACCTGTGACCGGAGCTATTGAATTCAGTAAAATTTCATATGACTTTTATATTGTAATATTTGTGAATTTGTTAATTCAGTCAAGATTAACACGTTGGTCTCAAAAAGGTAAAGTCCTGCTGTCTATATATCTCTTTTTGTCTTGAAAGTTTCTGCTTTGTAAAGATGTGATTTTGACAGACAAAGTTTCACTTCAGTAGAAATGAAGAAACTAGCGAAATACCGGTGGCATTCAACGTGTTAAGAATTATTTGAGTTGTACTTTAATATTTTTTGTGTTATCATATTAACGTCAGGAATGAACAATTACTAATTTCCATGTGTACTGTCGACGTTTCTGAGGAATAAATCTCACGCTAACTCCGGTAATACAATAAGAAGTACGCAGCGACGAGATGGGATTATTTGCCGAGGCAAATTACGAGGAATAGAAAAAAGTCGCGAGAATTTCGTACGTCTAGGGTTTCTTAGTACCGTGCAGTCCGGAAGCTCTTTATTTGATCTTAACGCATATCCGGCTCGTTAAGATGCAGACAGGCAAGGAGAAACGAATGAGTCACTCGTTTGTTGAGTCACAGTCTTCTGATGCGCCGAAATTCCGGATGCGCCAATTATACACTCGGCGATAATGAAAGGGACTTTTGCCAAAAAATATATCACGCAGATAACCCGCCCGTCTTTATCAAACTTGGCATGTGTTATGTTCCGCTGACTTTAATTTTCAGCCGAAAGAAACAACAAACGAACACACTAAATTACAGCCATGAAATACCATAATGACACAGAAACTTCTCAAAGGAATTCTTCGCTACATCCGAAACAAAAACAAAATCCTGATGCAAATACTATCCGACGGTATCCACGAGACACGTTCCGGGTTTCCCTTCCAAAAAGACAAAGCAATTAAGATAACAAATTCAATCAGAACCAACGACGTCTTTGACATTGAGTACATTTGAACTCCGGGTAAAAGTGAGTGCTCTCATCAGGCATTCCGATCGGAATACCTATTCAGAAGTCGACGAGTACCTCGTCGAAGGGGGACGCTAATTTAAGCTTCGAGTAGCGTTCTCCACGTGACGTCATTATCGTTACCAAACGAGCACGGTAGCTACGTCGTCTCGAAACTCAAATTCCCTCCGCCCATCTCCTCGACTTTTTCTACATCTTCTACGTCACTCTTCCACCCAGAATTTATACAGGAAACGTTCACAGCACCAAGTACACACCGTTTGCACGTACGTGTGTGTGTGTGTACGTAATCTCGAGCGCCAGATGCGCCAAACAGCGGAGGAATAATTACGTGAGTGAGAAAAAAAAAAGAAGTATGGCCGTTCAGTTACATGATGTAATAGCCGTCGATACTCTCAGTTTGCAAGGTCCTCGGTGCAAAACCTTGTCGTTTGTGCCTGGGCGTTGCGACTTCCTCCGCGTTTCTCCAACCCTCGTCGCATCTGGCCTCTTCGTGCGGCGAGTTCCTATCGTCCTCGGTGGTAAATACTGCACGTGGGGTCGTAATGACTCAACGGTTTGTACATCTCACGTTGCACGCTGTTACCTGTCGCGGATCCATTTACTTGCGGCTTCAAGTGAATTATTGTCGAAAAATGCAAACGAGACGTTCTCCGGCGGGTTTAATTAGAAGGGAATCCTTTAAGGTTGAAAATGAAAGTGACAGCGCGCCGGGGTGTATTTGAGCGTTTAGTTTTGATATTAGGTATTCATACTTTGACGATGTGGATGCACATGGGTGCCTGGCGAAAAGTATACAGAATATTGACACTAAACCTACCGAGCCGGTAAAAATGACCGGTTCCTAGTTTTTTTCGAAAAGTTACTTAACACTAAACCTACCATGGCGGTCAAATGACCGGTTTCTGATTTTTTCTAAAAATTCTTCAAATTGATTGGGCAGCCATTCAGTAAATATTGTAGGTCTATCGTATAAAACAAAAATTACTTAACTGATCATCTTTTTCACTTCTTCAAATCTCTTTTTCTAAAGTTCTTATTTCAATATAACAGATATAAAGCCGGCAGGTTTAGTGTTAAATTGACAGGGGAACCATGAAGTAAATATTCCACTTCTGTCTTGTAAAACCTAATTTAGTTAATTAATCATCTTTTTCACTTCTTGATTTCTCTTTTTTCCAAAGTATATCTAAAGTAGTTCAGTATATCTAAATTTCCGTAGATGTTACGTCGGTAGTTTTAGTGTTAAGAAAATCTTAAATCATAGATAATTTTTTGTGTTCGAGGCGACGAGTTCGAGTACTTGTTTTGTGATGCATTCTTCTTGCGCGATTTTTGATCCCACAATACCAAACACTTAATTTCGCCTCAGGTATTAAATCGGTCGATGATAGATAGTTAGAAAAAAATCACCCTTGAGACTGTCATGTTTTGTCAGGTAGGAAGTTGTAGCAACATTTATTTAATTAGCGGAATAAAGCCCTTCAGTTTCAATGGAACATCGAGGGTCGTCATCGAGTGAATATAAACAACGGTGCAGGGGTTGCTACAGATTGCTCCAGCTCCGGTCAGGATGGACATTCTAGCCTTGCAGGCTGTCAGGTTTAGCACACAATCAGGCATTATCAGGCATGGTCGGGCAGTAATTAATGGCTCCGTGTGGTCAAACAGTAATCAATAATCAATGGTCACACATAATCAGGTCAGTGGTATAGAGTTACAACACTTGGATCGAAGCGTAGTATCGTGAGGAAAGATCGGCAGTTTCTCGTAAATCAAACAACACACGTTTACACGGCTGGATGATATGCATCTTCTAAAAGTGCATCGCCGTTCGTTCGTTAGTTAATATCGCTCTTCTATGTCTTCGTAATACTTGTAGAGGAGATTCTTCGTAAAGTTTCCTCCGTCTTGTTACACAAATAGTAAGATGATATCAGCCTGAGAGGAATTTTCTAGATTTAGAAAGTATTGTAAACCAATATCGACGTTTACTCGATATACTTCTGCCGCGTAATTAATTTTCCATCCAATTAACGTCTACTTTATATCTCATATTAATTTCATATATTCAACGAATATCATAAAACTTTAGTTATCCGATAAGATATTAAGCTCTTATCGGTCGACGATTTATTTTTTAACATTTATCTTCAAGTCGGCGAAAATAGTAGATTTCCTTCTCAAAATAAAACATCTTCATCTTACCAGAATTACTTCACCTCTCGTAAGATCGATAAATCTCATCCACCGAATTCCAAAGTACAATTGCCAATTGCCATAAACATCTTTAACCCTAGATTTACGAGCGTGAGATCGGTTACATTGCAATATATTAAATAAGGACTTTGGAAGAAGAGGGATCAAGCGGCAAAAATCGTAATGCGTTAAGTCATTATTGTATTATAAAGTACACGTGAAATATCTATTGTCCAGCGTCTCCGTAAATTTGAGAAATGTTTATAAAACAAGTAGGAACCCGGCAAATTGACGGCTTCCGTAAATCTAGTGTTGAAGTCCGTGCAACTCCTCACGAGAACGGACAATTTACAGAATGTAAGAAGAGAATCGCTCAAACGACGATAGCGGTAAGACGAAGGAAGAGTTGCCGCGATTAAAGTTACACTTTTAGACACTTTGACCTCGGTGTCGGTTGGCAGGCTTGGAATCTCCGGTTGGCAATAGCAAGCTCTCTGAGCCGAATCTTCCAGGATGCTCTCGGTTGGTTCGGTCGTTCGCTCGCTTGCCTCCCACGAATACGTAGAGAGCAAGCCTACGTTGTTGCTGCAACGCCGGCAGCGGCAGCGCAGAAGCTATTACTCGGCGAAAACTTACTTTTCTCGAGGAAATTACTTTTACGAAGTATCTTATTTCTTTGGCGACGGTGAGGAGAGCACGGTCGTCGTTTCTTCTCGCTCTCGAGGAAGAAGAGGCGATTGCCGTTGTAGAGGCCGGCTGGCAGGATTGCCAGGACTATGCTCCATCGAAACATCCTGCATGTCCGTGTAGAAGTAAGTGGAAGCGCTTGCGCGCCATGATGTCGAGGGTGGATTAGTGGATGTTTGTAAATAGGTATTCCGTACCCCATGGATTGAAGTAGGTGCATTGTTTGATCGAGCTTGTCTTCCAAAATGGGCTGTAGATAGTGCATCAGGATCCTACTTGTCTGCGAGGAAATTCTGTTTGGTATGACGAATGAATGATAGAATTTGTGCGTTCGATTTAGGGATATTAGGATGAAGTAGGTCGGAGAAGATTGATGAAGTAGGTGATTTCCAATGATTTGTATTCTGAATTGCACCTTAGGAGCCACTTTAACACCAGAACTACCAAACCAGTCAAAATGACTGGTACACAATTTTTTCTAAAAATTCTCCAAGTTTATAGAAGAGTCTTAGAATAAATTTTCTGTGTCCATCTTAAAAAACAGAAATCACTGAATCGATTATCTTTTCCGCCTCTTGATCCCTCCTTTTTCAAAGTACTTATTTCATATTTTGAAGTATGATAGATTTAACGCCGGTAGTTCTAGTGTTACGTGACTTCGTTACAGTTTTACAGTAAGACTTTAAGTTTCGTAGATGACATCGATCAACTCCATCTTGGGTCCACTATTTAGTTTCTGATATCCCATCCCCCTTGTTGTAGTATTGTCAAAAATTTAACCGTTCTCTCCGGGTATTACGCGGACAGGATTTTATGCTTAAGTCTGGAGAAATCTGTGCTCCGTTATACAGCATTGTCGTTGTTCTCTCTTGAATTCTTCAACGGTGAGCCTATAATCCGATATTGACAAATCCGGTTAAAACGAAAATAGGCACTTAGTACATAAAGTGGAACAAGCTGGACAGTTGTCGAGCTGCGCTGCAAATCCCTAAATCCATATCACTGATACCGGGTCTTGCAACGACAATGGAGACAGGATTCCGGTGAAATTTTTGTATATCACGTGTCGCGACAAGCTTATACATACTACCAGTTTGATAACTTTTCGCACAGATTTCCGCGATGTATTTCCCCTTTTGATAACCGGACTTGTTGTTTTACGTACATTAATCTCCCCGCTGGAAATTTTGTTCGTTCGAATCGACAGATTTTCGAGGAATTTTCCGCTTAAGATTAAAGCAATCGTTCCACTGTGAAAGTATTATTATAGCGACACGTCGGGGGAATTTTATTTTTTTACATCCTGCCATTCTCACTGAACGGGAATACGAACTCGATGTTAATCAGTTACGCAGCGATATTCGGTAGATTAAATTCGATCGAGAACGGCAGATAAAATGCAATTGCCACGAAATTTTTCGCGATTGGATGACGTTAATGCAAATGCAAAGGCAGGATGGAAAATAGAATTTCCGTTTGGAGAGAAATCAAAATCCAGACTGCGAATCTCTAATCTGGATACATTGAATTATACAGTAGATATCGCAGTGTTATCGTCGATCCAGCATAATATTGCATAATGTAAAACATTCGATCAATTATGCGACGATATTTGTGCTTAATTATGCAGGTAAGCCAGAAATTCTAGCGTCGATGTCCAGAATCACTTTTCGACTTCGATCCTCGCGCGGATAATGGATTTCCAGTCAGCAAATCCGATCGCACAGCTGGTTTATTTCCATGATCCATTAATAGTAATTAGCGTAGCCTTTAACGTCACCCCGTGAAACTTATTTTCAATATCGTTTCTCAACTTCCAACGAGAAATTTTCCTGAAGTTATTATCAATTTCTCTCAACGCAACACTCTTCTCTCATCCGCAACATTAGATAAGCGATTCTTCATTTCGCTAGGAATTCGCAATTCCAATTATCATCTCACCTCCCCGATACTTCGCTACTTGCTTCAAGAATTAGATTTCCAAGTGAAATTATAGCTCCAGCGAAGGAACTACGCTTGCAATTAAACTCAGCGAGAGTCAGCGAGAACAGATATCGAGGGGAATCACGTTTAATTCTTAAATTTCCCCGCTAATCCCGTTATTTCGGGCCACAGTACGATCGATCCTGGCAAAGTCGATTCGAGCTTCCCTCTTTGCCGGGTATGCTTTTCGGTATCGATGGAATAATAAGAGGGAATAAGGGTAGCTCAGAGGGAGAAGGAAACGGAAGAAACGTGAGAAAAAAGGAGATCCATAGAAGGCCAATTAACGAGAGGGCAAGAGGCACACGCGTGCCTCGAGATCGAAACGAGGACGAAGAATCATCTCCTCCTGGCACGCGACTATACCTTACGTGTCTACTCGTCGTTCTATCTTCGATCTTCCTGTTTTCTTCCTGTCTGTCGTCCGTTATCGTCGAACTCTCGTGAGCGTATGCTTTAATACGAGGCTACTTGAACCGCCATTGATTTGAATTCCGATGCAGTACGTGACATCAAATTATTCGCTATGATAGCTCATCTCTTTCGTTGGAGCCCATATTTTTGCACATGAAAATTCCATATTAAGTATTCGGCACATCGATCCCAAGATATATAGTGATTGACCAGAAACAAGGCACCTGAGGGGTAATTTGCTCTGATTCGCCCGACGGATAGGGGCATCCCTCTCCCTCACGCATTTTCGATTTTGACGCGCTATTGGCCGAGAGACCCGCACATTCGTTGCGTCGTCATGTGAACAACAAAAGGAGTGTTTTATTTTCGGTTGTCATTTGTGGATCTCAGGTTTCCAGGACCGACATGGCGGGGATAGGCGGTGCGAGAGCTATCTCCCCTTCCGTCCCAAGTGCCTTGTTTCTGGTCCCTCACAATAATTGCAAGATAATGGTAATTGACCTGTGGAGAACATCGTGCAGGGTATAAAATATTATTATGAACAAATAACATTTAATCAGTGCTCACATTCATGTCTTCAAGGCACAAAGAGAAAAATGCCAGAAGAATCTCCGATTGTAAGCAGAAATCATCCTCAATCTCATGCAGGATTGATCTCGTTAGATAGGAACACGGGTGTCAAACCTCATCGCGAAGCTTCACGCTTCTTTTCTCGAGTTCCCCGCAATTTTCTCGTTCTCGATGGTTCTTCCTCGGCATCCCATACGAAGGAAGAACTCCTGACGGTAGTCAGTGTTAAGTCAGATTCCTTTATGACGGAGGGGCAAATGACCTCGTCGACACTCTCCCCCGTCCGCTGAGGTGGAAAAGAGAAACTAAAGAGGGGAGCCTGGGCGAAAGAGGAAATGCCAGCCGGCGGAGGAAATAAAGCATTTCGAGGAGAGAGGGCTGCATAATTTTCGTTCCTTCCGCGCCCGTATTTCGCGGAGACAATGCGCTCTGGGAACCGCAATCCTGGGTGCAACCGACCCAGAAAACACGGCTGGGATTACTGTACCGCGATAGCTTGCTTTCTGCCTGCCTATTTGTCTTTGCGCCTCCACGTCCACGCTTCTTCCGTCTGCCTATACACGCTTGCGCCTACGACCCGAAGGGTGTGAAATAAAGCCAGATGCAGATTGAACGACCACCTTTTCTTAGCCAAATGCTGCGAAACCATTCCGAATACGCTCCTGGCTCTTATATTTATTCATACGTACTACTTATTTTTTATTTCGTTTCATTTAAAAATCTACTTTTAACCGCTTAACCATTTGCGGTCCAAATTGTTTTGTCAATATTCTTTTGAGCCAAATGAAATTAATTTCAGAACACTTTCTATCGTTGGTTATTCATTTCTCTTTTAACGATAACAATTACTGTAGGTACACGAATATGTAGGTGATATTATAAAATCATTATGAAATTGGAGAGTCAATGCTAAATCGTTAGAAAATAAAATGGAGTGGAAAGCTGTGTCGAGTGTAGCTCGACATAGGACTGCAAACGGTCAACGCTTAGATTTTCTTGGAACCGACTGTCCAAAAATGCACGAATTTTTTTTGCTTAAATTCTTATTTCATGTGCCATTAATTCTTAGTGCCAAACGAATTATTTTTTTTCGTAATGATAACACAAAGTAAGAGATAGAATATGATACAAATAAGTCAAATTAACATTATGAATTCATTGTACTTGTTACAGTAAAATGTCGAAGATCTACATTCACTTACAATTAGATGTATCTAAGAATATTGTATCTTAATTTAGATTTTTCACAATTGTTAGGAAAAATAAAAGTATTACATACGTATACTGCACAGTGCCCGCTCAAAGACTGAAGAAACGAACGAAAGTTGACGGCAAAAGCTGGAGATATTATCATTATTTATTCGTTCAATATACAATGAATACAGTTTGCTGTAAATGTATTCATTTCAGTGCAAGATACCACAGAATTGAGTCTTAAATATCAGTCCGTGAACGTCACGGGTATGAGCGTTAAGTGGTTAATTTTCATTATTTTCAAATTAGACATAGCTTTTCCCCCTGTCGAGGTGTTCAGTTTTTGAGAAAACGCGAGGAAGTAACTTATTGTGGGTGCCCGTGGTGGTCTAGAGCCGGAACTGAAGGGAAATTGAATTTTTTAAACGTATGGTGTGCAATTATGTACGCTACGTGGCCTGTATCGAATATTCATCCGGCAATTACCTTTAACGCAAACTTCCCAATGGTTTGGAATATTGTACGCTGTAAAAATGAAATTTCTATATTAATGCACGATGTGTATAATTTGTTTGAACGAAAGTACCATGCTTGAATTATACAAAGAGGAATGTTGCGCTGTGCTTCAAATGAAAATTAAAAGAACGAAACTGAAGTGTACCCTTGTTCCGCGCCTTTGATATCACAGTAAATTTTTGATCTCCATAAAGAAGGTATTGTGCAATTTTGTTATTTTCCTCGCGAGCATGAAAACATACGATTTATGCTTTGTATATTTCATGCGTGCTAATTTAATTCGCTAAAATTATACATCCCTGGGCCAGTGTGTATCGAATATTTAGCAGGTATATCTGGTCCGACGGGGATGTAAAGAGGCGGAAAAAAAATATTTGCGAATGCAGAAGGAAAGGGAAAACATGCGAGTTTAATTAAATACACCCGTGCAATCTGTAAAATGGTATACCAAACTTTTCCCCTACGACCTCCGTGTAATCCTACATAAAATATTATGCATCTTTTGTTGTACCCGTGGGACACTTGTAATTCACTTTGCGCTCAGTTGAAAATTTTGCTCGTTTACTGCAGTACGAAAGGAGAGAACTTATGAGAATCAGATTTGGTTTAAACTTTCCTCAGCCTTCCGAGGCGAAGATCGGATTTTGAAGTCGAAATATAGTTTGAAGGGGAACTTTATTACGAATTTTATTGTCAAGAAATATGTCGTAGCTGGGTGTCAGGAGATTTTCCCGTTTCATCGATCGCAACAGGGGAATAGGATTTCTCCCTGTCATTAAGGATGTGGTCGAACACGATATTGTTGTTAAATCCTGATGCAAATTTACTGCCACCGTGTGGATAACTGACGATCGAATTTAATTCAAGATTTTCTCATAGTATAGGAAAGACCTCATTATTTTTGCACCGAAAGCTTGTTTAATTCTTCCAAAAAAAATTTCGTCTTTCACATTTTTCGTTTTAGCAAGATTATATTATAAAATTCCTAGTTATTAAGGCGGAAGCTTTTAATTAGCGAGGAAAAAATTCAAAAGACAGCCCGATGTTTCGGAGAATTTATCTGTATAAGATAAAATTATTATAATTTCTTCGTGTGAACGTCAATCACGATCTTCAAAATAAAAAGATGAGAATCTTTAACATTATCAAGACGTTAAACTGATATCGGTCGAAGTTTTAGGCTTACGAACTCCCTAATTTGATGTTCCAATAAGACGATACTAGATCGGTCGAATGCAAAACATCCTTTGTCCGTAGTTTCGGAACTGACGCTCGGATATCGATTCCTGAGGGAATCTCTTTGGCTGGGATTGCAACGATTCGCATTCGGACGCTGAAACTGAACAACGTTGGCGTGGAAACTTTCGGCACCGTTGAACATGTCCCGAGTAGAAGTTTCTTGTTAAATTCCAAAAGCAAGAAACTTTTTCTATTATTAAATTTGCAATCCTAGCGCTGATCCGTAGGTTTTCTTTATATCCGTCTCGTCAGCAGGAAAATTCTCGGTTTGGAAGTGTTGCATATTAATTAAGATCTCGATACTTTCTTTACACATCTTGTAGACTTATCACGTGTGTACCAAAGTAACAGAATTTCTAGCTGTCTGTGCAATTTCCATGCAGAAATTCCATGCAATGGAAATTACATCTGTGATTGTACGAAGTGGAATTTCAGGGAGATATAACGTACACCATTATTAAATAAATTCATTATTAAATTGAATAACTTTGGTTGGCAAATCGGAGGAGACGTAGCAGCGGGGCAAACTTTCCCGACGAATCTACCGGGAATAGTTTCTACTTTGGTGTCTTCGTCAAATTCCCAACCTCTGCCATGCTAACTTATCCCGTTTTTGCTCTTGTGTAACTTGTAACCGTTTCTCCTGACTCATTTACCTGCCGAATAATCACCGTGATTCCAAAGAAACCGCTTCTCCTTTGGACGACAATCATCAATTAATCTCCGGGCACTAAGATACTTCTCCTATCAAATTATTGAATTATCAATTAATAAACTAATATTCCCTGCCTCGATATATTCGCAAATATCTCGTACCAAGTATTTCTACCACCTCGAAATTTTAATAATCCTTAGTTTTACGTAAAACAATTAAAAAACTTCCTGCGATTTACGCTCCAATTTCCACAAAAACACAGACACTACGGCGAATCGTATTTTCTCCAAACGTTCTCGAAATATCCAAAATTAAAGTACCGGTAACCACGTGAATTACTTAAAAAACCTTTTTTCCTCCCCCTTGCGACAATAATAAGCGCAGATTCGACGACCGTACACCCGCGAACCAGCAGTGAAAATAGTTCAAAGACAAAGTAGAGGTTTTTTTTTCCAACGTAAAATCAAAATTCATAAAGTGACTGAAGCTCGTAACCGTGTGTACATAGCCAGCTAAACACGAAGTCGTACACGTTACTCGTACACGCGTTCTTTCCATTGTGCACCAACAAATTCCTAAGCGAGATATTATACGACAGCGGGGTAAAACAGCGATACGACAGGCGGATATGCGCACGGGCCTGTGTTTTATTGCCCGTACGGCTGGATAAATATGCGGACGCTTCTGCCACGACCTCCTACTCGGCCGTAAAAATGATAAAGAAGGGTATCGGCTGGCCGAGCAACCCCGAAATGTACGAATACATATGGAAACGTCCTGGAACGAAGCGCGCTTTTCTCTCTCCCTCTCTCTCTCTCTATCTATGTTTCTCTTCCTCGTCCTATTTTTCTCTCTCTCTCTCAGCAAGGACGGAATCAATGCGGGAATCCTTTTCTTCTGTCACGGTCATTTTCAGGGATCTTATCGCACGCCTCGGGGCTTCCTTTTTTCTGCGTTTTTGAGTAATGACGCAGATAAAACTCTCGTACGATTCGATTCGTTCTTCGTCTCCATCGAGACTTTCTCATTCGCCGAGTGCCGGTGGAATTCCGAGTTGGGAAGCGTTACTTCGGTCCGGTCAATTTATCCTTCTAATTTTTTGCAATCCGACCACCAGCAAGGAGCCAACACGTTTCGCTTTTATCGCACTTTGACCCGGATATCTTCGACGACCCGGTCTGTACATGACTGCGGTATTGATAAATATAAAATGACGAAGATGAATCTTAGGTTTGGGGGTGAAACTTGATACTGCTGGTATACAGTGGAAAGTACCAGATGTAGAGAGATATTTTTGTATGTACTCAAGAATATTTTATAATTTCTGCGACAGTTTTCTTTTAAGACGATCTTAAACGTCAGTTTGGTATTCGATATTTAGACGTCCTGTAAAGTTCGCCAGAACTTGTATTTATTGCACGGCGATTTCTTAGAGCAACATTGCATAAAATATGACAAAATAGTAAGAATATCTAACAACGTCCAATCTAATTTCGAACGTAACAGCGTACTTTCTTTCCATCCGCTTCCTTCAAAGTCAATTCTTCCAAATTTCCTTCTTCCTTAAACCGACACTGCCCCGTTCTCTCTAATATCTCTACTTTCGGCCGGCCTTCGCAATTTCGAAACTAATTGATACGTATCTCTTCTGATTCCAGGACCGACAGACGCAGCCGAGGATGCAGTGAGAAATCCATCGCATCGGAACCACTAACTGCAATCTGTGAGTGCACCCTCGTTCATATCGTTTATCGTTTAAATCCCCGCGACAGCAAACGAGGGTGATTCTCGAACTTACTTCGACGAAAGTCGAAGATCGAGCACCGGCCTTTATTGGCGTTCGTTTGGCTTAAAAATCTCTAAGTCGCATCAAAGATTCGAGAGGTTTATACAAAAATCTCGGCGAAACTTTCTTGCCTCCCGACGAGGACGATTTCCGTGGAATATTTTCGCGAAGCTACTCGGGCACTGCGAGTAAGGAAGAGAGGAATGGGAGAGAGAGGAAAAGAGAGAAAGAGAGAGCGGACGAACGTCTCTCATGAATTTCATAAAGTTTCATCCGACCTGTACATTGGAAGTTTCACGAGGCCCGTGAAAATTGGTGCCATTCGACGCTCGCGTAAAGCTCCGTTCAAATCGAAATCTAAGCTGCGGCATCAATATACGGTAGCTCGTACTATAAATCCCAGTCGCCTTTCCCCGGTCGAAAATGGGGTTACGAGATGCGGCTGCCGCTACCGACCAATCCAATCAACTTACCTGAGAGACTTATGACAGAAATTTTATAAAACGATGAGAAAGGGCGCCTTTAGGCAACGAGGAACGGCTACGATAATTCACAAGGCCTCGTCTTTTGTTCTTCTGCCTTTTAAAATATATTCTTAATCGAATCCTCGAGCTTGCTTCTTCCGAGAGCCATTAGACGATGCTGGCTCGGACTGGTAGCTGTGCCAAATTTTATTTTACACCTTCGGCGAACGAACTCTCCGCTGGATGTAATCTCTTTTACATCTGGAACAACTATCAGCTACGGCGCTCTGGTAATTTCTGACGGTTTAACGAAAGCTTTTTTTTATAATTACAGTACGGCTTGTTACGTGGGAATTCATGTAATGAGAGAAGGTTATATTTGTTGAAATTTTCGGTGTTTATTCTGTTATGTTTAAATTCAAATTAAATGAATTATTATGGTACTTTTGTGAGAATATCAGTAGTAACACGTTCAACGCCATGAGGATCGCCGATGAACGGCGCTGTTGAATTCAATGAAACTTCATGTGACTTTTAAATTGTGATATTTACGAATTTTCTCATACATTCAATACTTAAATATTTGCATGAAAAAGGTAAGGTCCTGCTGGCTATGTATGTATCTATTAGTGATTTTAAGGTTTCTGCTTTGTAAACATGGACTATAATAGAAAAACTTTCACTACAGTAAAAATGATGAAATTAGCAAAATACCGGTGGCGTTCAATTTGTTAATAATGCATTCGTATTATTGTACTTTAGAGACAAAAATCAGAACTTTCATGTATCTATGAATATTTCAGAAAGCAGAGGGAATTTCTCATTCCACTAATAGCCGTAAATTTATAATCCGATTTATCAGATGAATTTTGTATACCATTTGTCAAATCCGCGCAGTCGCAACGAACCGAATGAAGATCTTACCGAGAGAACAGAAGTTAAGCATCTTAAACGAATCTTTTCAATTGACGTCATCAATCTGATTCAAAGCAGTCGGAAGTACGAAGAGAGCACGGGTCACTGTACCTTCTCTATCTCGTTCCGTGTAAAATTCATTCCCCTTTATAACAATAATGACCCTCCGTTCTCTATTCACTCGCTGAATCATTTATGACGCCGGGGTCAAGACTGCGGAGCGTTCGTCAGCTACGGTACGATTACCGTGCATTAGTCAAGACAACTTACCGTCCCCCCAGAGAACTGATGGAAGTGCCGTTCCAAAATTGACAGAATCATTCCAAAAGTTGCCTTTCGGTTTGCAACAGCATCTCTCAGGAATGCTTCGGTAGAGTTTTTCTTATTTCTGCTAATTTTCTTTCGGCCGGAGGTGAAAAAAATTCTAGTGAAATGGCACAAATGAAAAACATAATTATGGTTTGCGCCTTCTGACCCTATCGTTGCTACGGTAAAACCGCTAAAAATTATTGAAAAAATAATCATTCGAGAAATTCATTACGGATGTCTAAACAGAAACTAATGGCAATGCACTCTACGAAGAATACAAATTCTCGTAAAGTTATGAATTGCTCTGGTATCATTCTCTTCTAAGTGAAATATCTGTACAATTTTGTGCTTTTACGATTCGGTGTTTTTATGCATTGCTTTTCGCACTTAGATGGTTTCTCAATCAATTATTATCCCTATCATTGATCTGAGTAAACATTCTAATTTAAGATGGAATTGTTAAAAATTCTCTGATTACCCATTTCCTTCCATTGTGTGTTGGCATGTTTATACCAGTTTCCTTATCAGAACGGTGACATTTTACTAGATCGTATTGACGGATGATAATTAGCCTGTCTGCCAAATTAATTAAATATTCCTGCAAGCTTATTTTAAGGCTTTGATAACATCATTTTTTGTTTCCTTTCTTTCTCACCCAATTTTACCAGTAGATGTAACCGAATCAGCCAATTACGAGAATGCCGCCAACGCCACGTTCTGATGTTAGAACTTAAGCAATGATAAGGCACCGATAAAATCCACCAAGAAAATCCGCAATCCTTTCCCTGGACTTCTGATCTATGCGTTGTACCTAGGTATATACTCGCGTGTACGTT
This sequence comes from Cerceris ruficornis, assembly GCA_963989415.1. NCBI lineage: Eukaryota > Metazoa > Arthropoda > Insecta > Hymenoptera > Crabronidae > Cerceris > Cerceris ruficornis. The sequence goes on along the minus strand of OZ022518.1, from coordinate 12,371,109 downwards.
GGCGTTAGCCTGAAAATTTTACGGACTCCCCGCGAAATGAAATTACGTTGAAATTCTTCGATCCACGAGGAATCCAACGTTTCCATCATTCCGCCTCGGCAAAGGAAAAGGAAATCCCGCAGATTCCGAGACGAGAATTTTCTTCCCGCCTCGGAATTTCAGAAATACACGGCTCATTGTAATTCGGACGGTCGATCCCGAGCTAGAGCAAAGAATTCGTAAATGCAGCGGTGGAAAAGTAGTAAAGCGAAGCGCCGGGGTACGAACGAAATTACCAGCTTGAAATGAGATCGCCTATATCGTATTCCACGAGAGAAACGGAGAAACATGGTGGCCAATTAATGGCCGCTCTTTCTTTCCTTCTTCTACCACTTTCTTCTTCCATTTTCTATTTCACCACGGTTCTCTGCTTTTACCCTCTCTTCGAGAACGTCGAGCTGGCCGGATATACCGAGAGAGTGTGCAAAACGAAAGCGAGGATAAGTCTATTGCGAATGCGTAAGCGAATTACGGAAGTTCTTTGGCAGAGCGTAGAGTGTTGGACGATGGTGGAGAATCGAGTGATCCTCTTTGAGGTGCTCTTTCTCCTTTTTCCTCTTCTCTTCTCCCGTTTCGAATCGACAAGCGTGATGTGCGATTCTGGAGAACCAACAGAAATGCATTAATCTACGGCGATCTCATTAACGCGACTAGCCGCGTGGTGTCAGTAGCCGTTAATTGTCTCGTTGAACGGAATTGCCGGATTTTAAAAAAATACTGCTAATCGAGGGAGAAATAATTTCAGACTGTGGTGCGAGTTAATTACACTCTTAAGTGTTTGCCTTTACCCCGGCTATATAAACCTTTCGAGAGAATAGAGTGCTTTTTTTACCGTAGTTTCGTTTTATCCAGGCTGAATGAAGTCCACGCGATTTCTTACCCTTTTAACGATACGCTATTTTAATTTATCTTTGATCACTGAGTTTTCTTTTTATCCGTCCATCAACGCAATGTGAATCGTGACGATCAATGTTGTATATTAACGTGAGCACAGTATTTTCCATCTCTCTATTTTTGTTTAGTTGCTGTTATTAATGAAAAAGACGTTTCAATAGAGACTGATCGATAGATGGAGGACGGTATGAACAAAATTCCGCATGAACGACATGCAGCAAATAGATTATTTCGCGATGGAAATCTTTCGTGTATTGGTCGTTTCGGTGGCAGCGACGGGCAGCTATTATCAGAAATAATAAGCTAAAAACGTCCATTCGTTTCTCGTGGGAATCGTCCTGTTGGAGTTTCGATGACGATCCTCCCCCGTGACCACAAACACGAACAATGCGGGGACATTTGACCGACTTTTCGAATTGGATCTGTTAGCCTTATCCGAACGGACAGTCGCGCCCTTTCGTTTCCCCACTTCATCGAGCTGTAATATTTCTCGGAGTGTCTCGAGCGAGTTAAAAATCTGTCGATCACGCGTAGCTACAACGGAAAAGAGATCGATGCATCGGGGGCCGTTGAGAAATCCACGGAATGGCTTTGATTTCATGAATAACACTTCTCTCCATCAGACTCCATTTTTGAGATAATAAGTGCTGAAAGAAAATTAAATTTTCAACTATCAGAATTTTTTGCATTTTAACCGAAAAAGTTATCTAAGTTTCTTTTCCATAAAATGTTTCTACAAACCCTCCTAAATATAGCGATGCAAATTATTTCAATGTTATGAACATTTAAACAAATTTAAACAATGGTCAAAAGGAAAACGATGCCCAAAATGCCCAAAATTTTGTGGATATTTTCCTACTTATGTTAAAAACGAGATGCCCAGGAGGAATTCTGATAGAAGGACGCAATAGAGGAGACATTTTTTGAAGAAACCATAATTGAAAGTTGCAGCACAAGTTTTGTTTTCGGCTGAGAAGTTAAAATACCTCCGCAAGACGCAACGTACCGCCAGTGCCTCTCAGTGCAACCGTTTCATCCGCTCTAGTATTACATATAGCTTACGGCACTTACAAATATATTGTTCAATTGCATTTACAATATCAATATTAACTATACGAGCAGCGAGAGCAATTATTTCCAGTTCACTGAGCGCTGAGTACAACGACCGCCGCGTGTTGTCAAAACATACTCACCGGTCCTCGGCGCTCGCACACAACGGGCGTTCGTCTCGTTCGTCTTCTAACAATAACAAGTCGTTTCGATGTTCGTCTCGCTATCAGTTTACCCTCGACCGACGATGAATAAGCAGTGCTCCGTGATCGGGTTCAAGCATTTTCACTTATTAGTGCGTGTTCAATACTTTCGGAGACGAGATTCAAAATCACCAGCGACCTCTCTTTTTGTGGTCTGCTTGGTAATTCATTCTTGCAGTGGTATGAACCCTTAGTTAGCGATCGTACGTCTGCTCTCAGCCAACAAAGCACTTTTACCATTGCCATCTTATGTCTACTCTCAGCCAGCACAGCAAAGAATCAACACGTTTCTGAGGTATATATAATAATTACAAAGATTTTAGTAGCATTGTTTTAAGTGCGATTACGCATTTTGTTTTTAATGAAACCCGACCGCAAAGGGTTAGTGAAAAGTACTAGAGGAGGAATAAAGTATTTCTTTTGGCACGAAAGCTTTAATATGTAATTCTAATAGTGTTTTTTGTGCTGAATTCAGATATGGAATCTGTTTGTCTGCATCATGTAGGGATATTTTGTGATAAGCGCTTTTATCTTTAATAAGTCGTATAATCTCAAACTTGAGAATGCAATTGAACAATATTGCTTATTTATATGATGAAATTTTACAAATATACTTCTCTGTTTAATGTAGCGTTATTATCAGAAAGTAGGTCATAAACAATAAATGTATTTATAAGTACTGCAAGCTACGTAATATAATACTAGCGGAGATGAAGCGGTTGCACTGAGAGTCACTGGAAGTACCTTGTGTCTCGCGGAGATATCTTAAATTCTCTGTCGAAAACAAAACTTTTGTTGCAACTTTCCGTTACGGCTTCCTCTAGAAAAATGTCTGCTCTATCGCCTCCTTCTATTAGAATTCTTCCTGGGCGTCTAGGTTTTAAGATATTTAAATAGAACAATATCGACAAAAGTTGGTGCATTTTGGGCGTCGTTTTCCCTTTGACCATTGTTTAAACTTGTTTAAATGTTTACAACATTTGAAGTAATGTGCATCGTTATATTTGGGAGGGTTTGTAGAATCATTTCATGCATCATTGCGCGTTTTTGATAAAAATCTACCGCGGCAAGCTGCCTCATGCTTCTTTATAATGAGATTCCAGGATTTGATTATATTCACAAAATTTCGGAAACTCGAAGAGTAAAATGCGAACGTGCGAATCTGTCCGTGATGTTTACTGGAAACGTAAGTGACGCGGAAGACGGGGAACGAGAAAAAGCGAAATTCCAGCAGGGGCGGCAAGCTAAGCCGTAATCGTCTTATTCCGTGTTAAATCTCTTCCCTGCTCGTTCTTCCGTTTCTCCAAGATACTTTGAATTAGGAGAGGACGATATGACTCGGTGCCATTGTCTCGAGCTTACAGGCTCGGCTACACAGTTTAAAGCCGCTGGCTTCTCCGGAATGCAAGGATTAAAAGACGTCTGGTTTTCTTCGAGGAAAGTTTCGTGTCGTGGACGTGGAACCGCGACGTTGAGAATAAGAATTCGTTACAATATTTGCGGCCCTTTGCTTTTCTTCGCGTCTCTTCGTATACTTGCATTCTTCCTTTCTGACGACGGCAGGAACGACGGGGGAATTTCATTAAAATCTAATGTAATTAGATTTAATCCGAAGGTATGGTCGAGGGGGATTTTCAGGAAAGAAGATACTTCACATTTATTATAAGGCGGGATTTAATTTATTCAAATATCAAAAATGTAAGAAATGAGAAAGGCAGGGGATATACAAGCACAGGCATTGTGACATGGTGCGTTCTGCGACATAAAATAATAAAGCTTCAGTTTTGCGCGAAAAATATAAGAAGCGTCACTTTAGCTCAAGAGATTAGTCGTGATATTTTTCTGCCAAGGTGGATCTGCAATAACATTCCTATACGATTTAAAACTTGAGATATTTATACACATTTATCTTTGCACAACATAATTAATTTGTGTTACATTAACCACATGATACGATGAACCTCGTACAAATTTATATCATTCAAAAGCGCAATCACAATTACTTGAAATGAAAGATTTATCGTAATGGAGTGAATCTCGCTGTTCGCATCATGCTATATTGACTCGTGTCACTTACATTAACGTATCAGCAGCGTCGATTTCGGTTTGTCAAAAGCTGCCTGCAGTAATCTACCATTAGTGGAATTTTATTAGGGAAACATATCGATTTCCATAGATATCTACATAATTAGAATCTCCTTTTATGGGGGATTTATACAATACCGATATTAATAGTACGGAATTTCACGACCTACAACTCGTCGAATGTCTGCTCTACAGAAATTTGATTACATCAAACATCACTTTCAAAAGTGTTTTTTTCGAGCCACTAAATGTTTTCGTTTTACGTGAGAAGATCCGCTGTTACAGCGATATTACGGCGACTATAGTACGGAAACAAACACGGTTTCCCGAGACGTTTAAGAATCTACTTTTCTAACTTGTTCATAAATTCTTCCTAACTTTAAAGAGCCAGGAGTACTTGTATCTCACATGCGCCCAAAAGCTCTCGCATAGTTCGCCAAAGGAGGAAAAACGATGACCGAATTACGAAAAAAAAAAAGTTAATACCTATATCCGATTTCCTCCGTCATCATGCTCCTCGATGAAACTCCCGTTCCATCGAATATCCAGGATTTTCTTCCGGATGCTCGACCGACGAAGAATCGGGAAAACCTTATCCCAGTACACGAAATCGGACGTAACGCGTTTCAGTGAAATGCAAACGGTTATGAGGTTTATACGATTCTTGGTACGATAGTTGGAAGGTAGTACCAGCCATCGAAGAATCGTGAACATCGCAGGCTATAACACGGTAGATCGGCATCATCTTCCAATACGATCGCAAACGATCATCTTTATCGTGGTTTCCACAGCTGCCGTGAGATTGTTCGGAGCAATATTCCAAGATAGCGTGCAGATACGATGGCTATTAATTTCAAAGTTGAGTTTTAATTAACTAATTAAGGAGATATGAAATAGATACGCACCGGGCCGCTAATCACCGTCCCGCAGGAACAACGTGGGAACGCGTAAGCGTCCTATCTCCCTGAGACACTTCGGCATCAGTGTCAAGCAAGCCCTGACGAAGCAAACTGGAATGTTTGCGAAACGGCGAGAACGCGATAGCAAAGACACACACGCGCTATCCGAGTTGCCAGAGGCTGCCCGGTTGTAAACCGATCGATTTTAAACAGCGCAAACTGCGAACCACTTATAACTTCAATTTTGTCTACGACTTTATTTCAAATTTCCTCCCCATTCCGATTCGTCGTTTTCCCTCGGCATAGATCGCGGACCGTTTCTTCGACGTTGCGATAAAAGCTCCTTGTATCGGGATTCGTTCTGTCCAGCAGCGAATGCATTCTCCGCCTCTCTCTTTCTCTATCTCCCTCTCCGCTTTTTCCCTGGAAATCCAGCGAAAAATAAATATTTGTTTCAACGTCGTAGCACGGTAACATCGGTAACACGTTTCAGAAAACAATCGATGTTCGAAGAAGGCGAATCGCCGACAAGATCACGGCACGATTCGTCGACGGACGATCGCGCAGATCGTGGGTACCAGATGGAACGTTTCTGCGGAGATCGAAATCGCCGATCTCCGAACGTAATCCGGAATGGTCTCTCTTCTCGACGGGTATTCTATGTACACATCGTGAGGTCGTTCACCGAGATCGTGCTGATTCCTTCTGGCCGATTCGCCTCCGGTGTATAATACACCGACCCCATCGGACGCCATCTCGATCGACCTCCGGTCGGAAGACGTCTCTCGACCGATTATTAGGTGGTCTCAGGGCCGTGCACGAGCTACTTGTCCCTATAGTAACGTCGTTTCGCGTTTGTCCCAGACATACCGACCTTCCCTTTATTCCCGGTGACGTAAAGTTCTCCGCGTGCTCTATTCGCGAGAGCGCAGAGTGCTGTCGAGAGTGCCGAAAACCTTTCGCCAGCCGGATGCCAGACGAACAGGATATCGGCTCCTCGACGCCGATCCCTTTGCACGCTACATGGAAAAACGATACGGGCTCTCTGGAAAGCCGCAAGGCCGAGACCACCCTCGGGATGATAACGGGAGGATTTTAAATGAGCAACGGAGATCGCGAGAATGGAAGAGGTATCGTCGCGGAGATGATGGAATGGTTATCGAGATGCCTCGCCTCGAACATACGGACAGACGTTTTATCGTGCTGGTTTTATACGGTTTTTGGAGGATTCTTGTGCGAGGAATTGAATATGTGGAATTTTCCAAATTCATTCGACTATTATTACGTCAGAATTTTAAACGAGAATTAACGAGTTTCGTGAATTTCGTTTGAGAGTAGAATTTTCAATGTTTTCAAATTCTTTTAAAATTTTTAATACGAGGATGTTAAACGAAGAATGGACATTGTACTCGGTATCTTCGTGAAATATTAACAGTTATGTCCAACGGATGATCATTCCCTAGGATATACATCATGAAGGTACAAAACCGAATCCATTCCTAGAGAGAAAGACAGCAGTGTGGATATTACCTTGAGTTAAAATTCCATCGCTCAGGAATGAAAAGCCAAACGACACGCTCGCTTCATTATTTCATTATGGCATAGCAATGAGGTCGAAATGCTTCGTGTTTATTCATAGAGAGTTGTAAGATCTAGCAGTGATCTCTAAACCGGGAAAATGCAAGGGCCAATAACGTGACTGGCTAATAACACGGCTGGAAGGTTACATAGGGGCGCTTTTGGCAAAGCGAACTTTCGCCACGAAGCAATCACTCTGTGCATAGGTCAAGCCAGATTTTCCCGTTACAATCTCACCACCATCGCTGGCTCGCCGTCGAGAGATAAATTTTACAAATCGCCCTCGGCACGACGTTACATGGACCTCCGCTTTACCACATTATATTACCCCACCGTCGACCAAAACGTAATATAAGATGAACACACATATGCGTTTGATAGCCGGCGAATTTTACTGGTTCCACTGTGAAATTTCCATCGTGGAATTTAATCTGCCCGAGAAAAATACGGTCTATTAATTTCGACCATCCGATAGCAGTCGATTCGATGACCTTTCGAGGGTGAGGATTTATTTTGCGCGCGTACGTTGATGCCCTTCGGTTCGCATTTTTTAAAGAACAAAATATGATACTGCGACAGCGAATATTTACTCTTGGAATATTCTTGAGCATAGATTTTTATCACGGGGACAAAAAGTTACGACATGCAATCTTGGAATGTCTTGCGTATACTTCTCTTAGAAAATTACTTCAATATTCTCTGTAATAAAAATACAGCTGTATCATGCACCGTCTGTCTCTCTGATACTTATCTCACGTTATATTTCTTTTTCGGGGCACTCGGTGTGGATCTACATCAAGTAAAATTGCATAGAATTTAAGAGAGTTATTTTCATGAATATTGTCATGAAAGTGCAAAGCATCAATCTACGAGCATGAACGAAAAGCCACGTTACTGTGAATTGTAACTTTCTGAAATCTCTTTCGATACGTACCAAGTATTTTCAACGTCAAAAATATAGAGGTATTACGGAGCAAGGCTGAATCGTTGTCACAGCTTGCAGAACACAGCAATGTTCTTCGACTTGGACGAATCTCGCGACGAAGTAATCTTCGGGATTCGATGAAGACTTGGCTCGAAGGAGGCGATAGTACGAGGTCGTAAACTTGACGCGAATTCCGACAAGCAGCGACTGAATTACTAGACGAAATTCGTCGGGGTCTCGATGCTTGTTAGTCTAATTACTTGTAAGTGGAGTTGCGGCTGTAACGAGCCAACCGTCTGCTCGAAAACTTCTCGACGAGTAAACACGCTTGCCGCCGCAATATTATTCGGCCGATCCCTCCTTTTCCTTTCTCGTTGCGTCCTCTTCTTCTTCCTCTTCAACCACCGCACCGTTGGCAATCTTCTTTGCGCAACCAGCAATTTCCCGGGGCCGTGGCGAACGACTTCTTCGAACAAGTTTTCATAAAAAGCAATTTTACGCGGTAACTACTGTCGATGCGTTATATTGCCTCGTTGCGTTACTTTGCATTAGTTCCCGAAATTCTATTTATTGCCGCGGGAAAATTATTCGTCGTTAAATCTGACGCTTTAACCGACCACCAGTTCGTGGATCTCTGGTTAGATTTCACCTTTTCTGCATTTACCCCGGGGTCGTATGACGGTGGAAAAGAAAGAGTTAGCTTTGAACTTTGATAACTGTACAGTTTGTCAAGTGGTACGGTACATTTCGAATGATAAGATTAGCATTAATTTTTTTTAAATGACATTTTATTTCTGAAATTCAAAGGTGTAGAATAACTCTTGGAAACCGTGTCAAGTAGTATTGAAATACCCTGCACGGTACACAGTTTGGCGTGACTCTCGTGACGGTAAGAGGGAACGGTAAGATGGAAATGTTGCTCTCATTGATCTTGTTGCACGCTATTGTAATCTTGTAAAAAATTATGTTTTCTCTAAGTACGATCGTGCGATAACGCTGATTTATTTCCGTCGCAGAGAATATCCGTGAAGTGAAAAGTCAACTGTGATTTTTCAGTGTTTTATTTGCCCCCTACGATTTATGTGAATTTCAGGCTGTAGATCATAGCGATCGTTTTGTTCGGAACGTAGAAATGGATTTTAAAATATGAGAGCTGTGGCATTCCATGTCGATGGAAAATTTGATGAAGAGAGGAGATCCGAAATCGAACTTCACCGGAGTTTGAACTTCCATTCGTTTGACCGGTACAATTTTCCATCTTTCTTTCCATGATTCTTCTTCTCCTTGGAAAATCTGACTCCGTACTCGAACATTCTGCATTTCACGTTTCTTCTCGGAGGTCTGGTATCTTTTCCTCATTGTTTTTTGTTCCACTATGCAAATATGTATCGAATATCCTCGAACAGAATCGCCGTTTATGTTCCTACCGCACTCGTAGATTTTTTTTTCGATATATATGTATATAAAACTGCCAGTCGAATTGCTGAAGATATAAAGAGTTTCAGTGAGCTGAACTCTTGATTACTTAGCTTTTTAAAATTATCCAATTGACACATTTCTAAGGGCAGTTCATAAATTACCTTTTTTCATTTATTTTCTAAATTTTCCTACAAAACTTCGCAACCTTCTCGTTCCAGTTATTTGCTGTTAAGTGTCATATTTGACCGTACATCTTCGAATCGTACATCACTGCAAGTTATTCCCACTGTCTCGTACCACTCGACCCACATGAATTTGACAAAGTTTCCCATAGCGCAATATTTCCTCTCTATTTCAACGTTATCGTGCCTATTTGACGCGATATCGTGTTTCTATTATTTATAGCGTTAATTTATAGCAGCGAAAAGAATTATTGCACGTCGCGTCCAGAGTGATGTAGCACTGCAAACGGTTTATGATTATATAAATCATACGTGACACCAGCTAGAGCCGACGGATCACTTGCAATGCAAAGCTTTCGTGTTAAAAAGAAAATTATAATTACGTTTGCATTATTGAACGAACGGAGGATCAAAATTACAGGACGAAAAATATCGACGCGTCCGTGAGAAATGACTTATTATCCAACGGGGACAAAGTTGTCGGATCAAAGTCGATTACGTGGCCGGTAAATGACACAGCGTGATAGACGATATTTTTACATCTTACCGGTACGACGGTGCATCCTATAAATTGTCGTGTATCGTAATCAGCTTAGAACGGATGCGCGGGTACTTATTCGAGCATACCTTATAGTATTTGCTCTCGGCAAACTTACACGAATAGACTGAATACGTCGTTCTCGTAAAAGGAGAGCTACCTTGCATTTCACGTGCATGGAACAACATTCTGGAAAAATCTGTTTATTCCGGAATACGAGCACGCGGGAAGACGCTTTCGTAAGATGAAATTAAGTTAGGAATATCTGCACGGGATATGCACATTTTATCCTACCGTTTCGACGCATTCGACTTCCGCAATAATTCAGGGATTTAAAAACGCGTTGGATCGGTTTGATTTTGTTTCGAATCTGTAGGCCTTTTATTATTCGAATGTTATATTCTTTTTCTTTTTTTCGCACGTTTTATTTAAATCTTTATTCTTTGGGCTCGAGACATGATAACGCTTTCGGACTCCGAAATAACGGATTGGACTTGAAATCCCCTTTCTGTCTCTGGGGAATTTGCCACTTTCATACGACACGTGTATCATGGCTGGGATGGTTTCAAAATATTTAAAAGTGTAGCTTCTTGGATGGCAAAACTGTAGCTGTTGAACATTAGAAAGATAAGATATGAAAGGACCACCGATTATTTTTAGCTAAAGTTATTCTCGGGCTATGGAAAAGCTCGTGAATTAGTTTATAAAATGATGTTTGAATGAAATAGTTTGCTGTTATTAACATTTAATTCTGATAACTTTTAGTTATCGAAATAGATTTTTAATTGTATCACTTCACGCAAATTTCTGAAGTCAATATGGTCTTTTAAATTGTAAGATCTTCAAGAAGTCTTCGTCACCTATAACTTACAGTGCATTCACCGTGTTAAGCGGTAGTTTAACACAATTCCTAACACGTAAGTAGACTTGAGCCGAAACATCAGTGACTAGCAGCAAGAGTCGAAAGAACTCTCGCTTCTTAAGCGTATGAAATAGGTTTAAAGTCTTACGCCTCAAGGGGTATAAGACGTAACGCGTCAGACACTCCGAAGAGGAAGACAGGCTTTCCGTAATCCGCACCTTAGCTGTTACATATTTTAGTGATTCTTGAATTACACTGACTTTAAGATCGACAGATCAGACATAATTTCATGTTTTAAACACAATGTAAATAACATTTACTACGATTAATTCAATTCTCCTCCGTCTTTCTCCCATTGATTCTCAGTAACACAGGTTGACAAAGCTCTGACAAGTAACGTAGGCTCATCGGAATCATCACGATAGAAATTAATTTGCAACTAAGTAGCCGTTCACCTCGGAACCACTTCGAGATATTCCCTCTCCCTTTTAACAGTTTTCCACGCGAAGCAACGGTCTTTAAGATTACGGTAGAACAGGCAAATTTATAATGTGGACGACGCGCACAGCTGTTTTTGAGAATTTACCATTTTCAGAACTTTTGTTAATTACATTCGCTTCACGGTTTTTCCGGAAGGTCACGAAAATGGTCCACGTGCTTAACCGGACACTCTAGCATGAGTGTAAAACAGCTGGGCCTTGCAATTTCTTACCTTCCGTGCCTCAACAGCTATAGACGTATTGGAACCTTAAGAATTCCAGCGTTCGGCTTTATTGCCTGGCCTAATCACTCGTAGAGCATTCGGCTTCCACCCTACCAACCTTTGAATTTGACACCGACGGATGGGTGGAGTCTCACAAAGTCAAAGTTCAACCTACATGCCTATAAGTGGTTAGGCCAAAAACCCTTCTCTAACGAAGGCACCCCCAGGGATGTTTGGGGAGGGAAAGCCAAAGCTTTAAGAAAGCAGGTTTCCGCGAGAAATACCAGAGAGGATGCAAGATTACCCGTGAGAAACTTACCCGATTATCGTACGCAATCGACAAGTCGCATTTCACTACGCGAAGTACAATACTTTGTAATACAATCACAACACCTTGTATATAGTATATATTTTGAATAAGTAACAAGTCAGTTTAGTAAAAAAAAAAGAAAAATTACAAACTCCTCACCAAATTTTCCTACTGAGCTAAACCACCGGAAACTAATCGTTCGGTCTTCGAATTCGGGCGATTCAGCGTTTCAAAAATTCCCGGTGGTCGAAAGAAATAGAACCAACGAAATATGCTCAATTCCGCGAATAATCTCGCGCAATGTCGCCACGCGATGAATTGGAGCGATGAAAAAGGGTTGCCGGTCGAGAGGTATCATTACGCATCGTTATTTCACGTCAGTGTCACCCGCGTATAATAATCGTGATTTCGACGAAGCAATCATGGAATTTTCGGGGCTTTATGTTCCCCGCCTTTGTCGGTCGGTCCGCGTGAACGGTAACACGAGCATTTCTTATCGACGGGGTAAACTTCAAAGTCGTTTAATGGCAAAACTAATTACAGACGATGTCGTACAGACCGGTCCCACTGATAGTAGTCGCTGGATTAGCGTGACGTACTTTCGTGTTCTTCTCTGTGGCTCGTGCACGCAGTTACAGTCACGACGATAATACGTGGCACGGCCGCTTTCGAGTTTCGAGGCTAGAAAATTGAAAAAAACTTACGGTCGCGGTAGCCGGTCGGCTCTTAATGACGGCAGGAAGTAGTCGTCGGGCACGAGTGCTTTCGTGACATCGATAATTCGTTCGCCTGCGGCTCCTTCTTTCTTGCTCTTGACGAACTTCGTCACCTTTACTCCGTCTGCCTGACTTTTTGCCAGTCAACTAATTTCAAGCTTATTAATAGTCTGCAGAGCTTCCGATGTGAAATTTCTCTTGTGCATGCGCGACACGAGCACCTGAGACGGGAACGTGAAATTCGCCCTGTTTTTATCGGATTTATGGAGACTTAAAGTATCGTTACGGTACGTAATAATCAGAGAATTGTTATAATCGAGAATTTCAAGATCGCAGGCAGACGATTAAGTTTGGATTTCCCGTTGATTCTACGACACGCATAGAATTTTCCGATAAATCTTCCTTCTTGAAAGTTTCCACATGTAAGATCTTATAACGACGTAATGTATGGAAATTGCATATTGAAATTTCAACGTGAAGTTTAATCTTGCGCCTTAAACAAACTCTTTTGCTACTTTTACAATCTCTGCGCGCTTGTTTTATTTGATAAAATACAACACGACTTCTCTTATCACTATACGTGAGACACTTATCGAGAAGATCTTAAAAAGTGTAAAAATTCAGTCGATGAATAATAATTTGTAAAGAAGGAATGACCGTATACGTAACTACGTAAACGAATCCTGCAGAAAAAAGGTTCGTTGACGATTCCCTTGGTAATTACCAATAGCAATTAAAACGTGACGTTGTTACGCGAGTTTGACGTACGTACCTGTAGAAATTGGCGGAACGATGGTGATTTTTTCAGCGGCGCGCGATAAAACTGTAGATAATTTCGTCGCGTATCTAACCGCACGAGCTTTTGCCGGAATTAACCTAATTACTTTCGAACGTGAGGGCCGTTAAACTACGACGGGTCCGCGCGAGTAATCCTAACGTTTCGAGAAACGACGCTGTTAAAATCACTGTTCTGGAATGCGAGAGTCTGCGTTCTAGGTTGTGCGAAACGCTCGCCATCAGGACGTACGAGCTACCGTGAAGCATTAGGCCACCGCTCTCCCCTCCAAGCTTCGTTACAATTTATTCCATGCTCGTCCCCTGTAATTAAAAAAGCCCGATTCATTAGGACTGTCGCCTTAGAATTTAATTGCTTCGCCGATGGAATTTCTTCGCTGGAATAACAAATCACCGAGTGTGTCGGAACTTCGGCCCAAGAGCGTGGAACGATTTCCGCGAAAGTTACATTCGTAATTCACCGAGGTTGATTTTCCCCTCGGAATTGCAAGAAAGTGTCGATTAGAAATGTCGCGACGGGTAGAAAAATTCGGGTCACCTTTTGCTCCATGGGACACTGCGAATCTTGATTTCTGGTCGTAATCGTTGACCAAGTAGAATCGGAACTTTCTTGTCAGACCAACTGTGCATGCGGGTTTCACGTAGTAAATGTCGATGTCAGGGATAAAGAGTCCGGTGCCACTTTTGCGTTCGATGTTTAACAAGCTTGTCGTTTATTTTCATTCGTTGACCGTGGCAAAGTGGAAACGAAATTATTTTTCAGTTTTCAATTACCACTCACGTACATCTCTCACAAGTAGGTTCAAGTATTCCCCGCCGTGAATTCCATTTGATTATTCAATTAAATTCATTAGCGTTTATTTTCCAGTTTGTTTATTTTATAAGCTCATGAAAAAATTGCATTCTCCTCCGTCTGAAACGGATTGCCGGAACGGGGTAAAACTGAAGATTAATCTCTACCGTTTTAACGCAGAGTATTTATTAAAACACTAAAAACTCCGGGCGTGGAACCGACACAGCCAGAAAATCCCAGCGCGTACGGAAAATTCGAAATCCCCCCGCTTCCAGACCGTACCATTGTAATACATTCGTTCGCCTCCCACGAATTCAAACGAACCACCGTCATATTTTGCAAATCTAAACGCGCAAAAGTTGGACTCCCCGCGATAAGGGGTAAGGGTGGCTCCGAAAGTTATGCAGCAATCGCAAGAGATTTCTACGGCAGCAGCGTGCTCATTGCGATTCTACCTCAGACAAGGGGGTAGCAAAAGGAGAAAGAGAGAGGACTGCTTGGCAGACGCGAATCGCTTAATTGGAGAACGCGCGCAGCGGTGTCGGAAAGACAAGTAACTTGGATTTGCCGATATGACCCACTGCTCTGGGAAATCGAGTTAGGTTAGTTACGCTGAATTCAACCTCCACAATGGATGAACCGAAGGCTCGTGTGCTCTTGGAAACGAGTGTGCAGCTTCGAAGCCATAAGGAGTTCCTTCACGTTTGTAGAAACTGGCGCGCGGCTCTGTACAATTCTCGGCGACCTGACCCGTTGTAATGAGAGGCTTTAGAGCCCTTGGGTGCATGTCTGCCTTCGTACACACTCCGAGGAAATGCAATTATCCGTGAAAGTTTCGACAATATTTTCCGGTTTACATCGTTAGTTAGCTTAAAGTCCACTCGAGTATTTCGATTTCGAGTTAATTAATGGGAGACGCTTTCTGGTACAATCAACGTATCCTTCGCAGAATCATGCCATGAGCGTTACACCACGCGAATGATCGGAGTTTGCGAGTTTATCTACTCGTTATGCTGTATAGTTCGGATTGAATAATCTTAATAATGGAAATCGTAGGGTATGCATGAGAATTAGAGCTAATTGGAAAAACCTTCGGAGAGGTGTAGGGGCGGAAAATGACGAATGTAAGTTATTTTAATTAATAACACTGTTTACAATTAAACAGCAATGTCTGTCGTCTGTGTGGTTGCACTCGATCATGGGATTTTCATGTTAACAGTGGTGTGCAAGTCTAAAATAGAACATGCAAATTTTTTGGAAAGGTCTAACTGTAAAATTAGGAACTAATTCCAAAGGAAACATTAGACTACCAAAGTCGTTCCGAGATAATTGAATTTTTCAGTGTCATAATAAAGAGCCGACACTTGAGCTAATAATACGTCTCTCGAAATATCATCCTCTAACTGTCAAAATAACGAGCATCAATATAGTCGTGCATAAAAGTGTCGTCAAAGTAGACGAGCACAGACGTCTCGGCATGAAATCGATCCAACACGAATCGGCTTTCACGAATCCCTCTTTCCGTTACAGCGAGTTAATTAATCCACATCGTGGCTCTTTCATTATCGCAACGTCGAGACACGGTATACATAAATTACGTGCCGTGCCGTTGCGACAATGTTCCAACGTCATTTTTCTGCTCGCCAGCAAGTCCTGCCTGCTCGTATTGTACATATCGGCGTCATCATGGACGTCAGGAAAAGTCGTTAACCACATCGCCGGATGGACTTTGCGGTTGACAGATCGGTTTTCCCGGCGTAATAGCGCATCAAAAAGCGCAACGATCCGCGGACCTGCAAAGTAATGAAGTAGCTCGATGTCCATGCGAAACGTCGACCAAAATATCCAATCAAACGTTTCGTCGAAATACCGTAAGCGTTCTCGCGTTGCAGCCAGTCGACGGGTTATTTTCGTTTGAATTTTTAACTTGGAAAAAATAGAAATCTCCTGCTGATTAATTGACAGTGATGTTACTGCGATGGATCATGACGGGACGTTTTAATTTCGGCGGCATGTCGGTCGATATACGACGAAATATGTTGCAGTTATTTTTTTAACCAATTCAGAAATACTTCACGTATCTACTTGAAGAAAAAAATGAATCATTGAATCTGGAAAAGTTTTACGCAATGCTCGTGTAATTATTTGTTGATGGAGGAACTTGTTGGTTAAGTGATTGAAGAGTCCCAATGAAGAACATTCGTGGGTGGTCGATACACGAAGTCCTTAGAAACACGTTAACCCTTTGGACTGCACGTACAGGTGAAATTACAAGAAAAAAGATCTTACGTGCAGCTTTGAAACTCAAATAAGGTAGTTAACAAGTGTCGGAGTGGTTTCAAGTATGGAAAGATGGACGAAAAAGAGTTTCTTCTCGAAACCTCTTTGAAGCGGCCGAAGTTCCCCGTTGGACTTGCGTTTCGACTAAAAGTAACCTGCTAATTTTCTCCTTCTCGTATATATGCATAAACTTATCCACGAATTTCCATATGCTCCGAGAGTAAAAAAAAAATCTGCCAGCATTTAAGTGACTTTGAAGCCTGTTATGCAGCGCGATGCCCTTTTTACAACAGAAAGTAACGATATATTTTAAAAAGTTTCCCATATCGTAGATACTCAGACCGGATTTTATTTTTTCTCGCCTTATACCGCGTACTTTTATATCTCCAGTATTCCCTTTTATTTTATCGTTGCTCCGCTTTCTTCGAAGATCGTGCATTGTACGATTTCGAATAAAAACCGCGTAAAACCGTCTGCGAATGTCTGATTACGTTGCGAATATATAAATTCCAAGTGAATGCCTATCTCAGATACTTCTCCCTTCTATTAACGATCCTCGCAATGAAATTTTCTTTTACTGCTAACAATAAACTTCCGTTAAAGCATCCAAGAAAAACGATTTTTCAACCCAAACGATTCAGGCCTTGTTTATTCAACGCTCAAACAGGTAATGCCCCAATTACGAAAAATGCACCCTCCAATCGCAACAACATTTCTTCCCGCAAGATAATGCATATTCATCGATCGAGCGTTGAAAGCCTCCCGCGTTACAAGTACACGTTGAATTTGCAAGTATAACTACCCCTTTCCGCGAGTCGCCGTTAAGAAAATTTAATAAATCATTTCACCCAGGTCGAGTATCAATTACATCGCGATGCGTTACGCCGCTGAACAATTCGCGGTACGAGCATTAAAAACTGGGCCACGATCAGCGTAAATGGTTTTCTCGCGTAACTCACCTCCATTCCCCATAACTGGGTCATTTTTCTCGGTTTAACGTCGCCGTAGAAGCCAGGGACTCTCTTGACAGTCGATACGCGTCCACGATGTCATGCGAAACGTTTTAGAACAATGTTCCTGCTGGAAATGGTGAGCTTCATTGCGAGAAAAACTGCGGGACGGATCTTTAACCTTTCGCGCTAAAAAATTCATAGGCATGTGCATTTGAGAAAAGTCGTTCGAAGCAATTTATTTAAAGAAAATTATTACTTCTATTAATTATTGTAAAAATTGTGAAGAGGTAAGGTGTCAAAGGTCAGCTCAGCAACGTTATTTTGGTATGAATAAAGAAGATGGATACTATATATTACCGTTTTCTATTTTATAAAATTAAACGAAATTTTAAGGGCGTACGTTGTTTTAGCTCAAGATTTTAATCATTCCGAGCATAGGGCGCTAAGGGGGTTGAAAAGTTTCCTGTTAAATAACACGAGACGTCGAAGGTACCGTAGAACCGCGGCCGCGTTTTAATGAAATTTCAAAAAACTTAGGACGTAACGAAATCCGGATGAAATTCTATGACCGATGATACTATCCTGGTCGAAAAATCAGGACGGTTGTTGAATTGCTCGTTTTGCGGCAATGAAGTAGTGGCTTCTCCAAGTTAAAAATTAATAATTGACCACGATGCTTGGTCGACGAAGAAAGGTTCCCTTTGAAGATCCGAGACGGAACTAGCAGTGCACTTTAGAGACATCGAGAGATTATTGTTTCCTTTTTGTAGATGGTATTAGAGCAATGCTCCTTTTGAGGGAAACTTTAAAGTTGGAGGTTCCTAAGAGTTCAGCGGTTTACTGTTTTATTTATTGGGGTGAAAATTGCTAATAATGTTGAGCACTCTTTGCCGTTTCTGTTATTTCGTGATGCTCTTAAGACGCTGTGCGTAAACTTGCGGGATTAAGTGAGAAATGGACGGTGAATTGCATCAAACGAAAGCTTGAGGTCCAAGTAAAGGATAATTCATCGAATTCTGGAATTATGTGAATCTACGATTTTTATCATCGTTTTTTTGAGAATAAATAGCTGGATAGTATTATTGTTTACTTTCTTTCTTGAGAATTATTTTTTTTCATTGATAATCAGAAATATCCTATTGATTCGTCAAATTCTACCGAAGCGATTAACGTCTATCTCTTTGGATCAGATTGGCCCATAGGAGTCGTGATCTCATAATTATTGATCACTGTAACACGTAGACGTCAACGATTAATATTAAAGCTATGTTATCATAGTCGATGAAATTTTGAAAAGACTACATGGCACAATTATTTTTATACAATTGCAAAGTGATACTTTATAAATACCATTTGTGCCAACCTCAATAACGTGTACATGTCCCTCATAAACTAAAATCATAAACGCTCGAAACAATAAAAGTTACAAGCTCATAAAACGCAGTTGGCTCTACCATCGTCAAACGCAATTACGATTACTCCAACCTTCGTTTACGATAAAGAGGCCACAATCATCCCCCCGTACAAGGTTGCTCGACTAAAAATATTCAACGGCAATTAGAGTACCATTTCAATCCCATCAACGTTGCCATAATCCGCCGAGGAACAGCGATGTTCGCACGAAGAAAGTGGGCAAGGGAATTCACTGAAATGCCTCGAATCCTAATAAAACACGCGAACGATTCGCCATGGTAGCAAACAAAGAGGCTTTCGATCAGACTGGAATGAAAGGGTTGGAAGCGAGGAAGATTGCTTGAAAAATCAAGCGAAACGGTATTACAAGGTAGCCCGAACTGGCTTGAAATTCGTTGTGAAATCGATAAGACTCCCTGTATGCCCTAGAAAAGGGACAAAGCTTTCTTTTCGCGTAAGGGTGCTCTCACCGCGGAAACCGACTCACTGTCATCGGTTGAAAATAAGTTGAGCGCGCAATAAAGCCGCCTCGACGTCCTGCGACGGCGGACGTCGACGCCGACGAACTGTGAAGAATCCGATTCGAGGGCGATAATCGATTATAACTAGTTAGCCCGTCACGGCGCGCCGGCGGGCTAACCGATGTGCGATAAACACATCACCTAATTACTTGCGGTGGATCGGCCCATGCTCGCTCGGCACGCAACACGCTGCACACGGCCGTGTACACGCGCCATTCGAAGAGCAATCGCGTATGCACCTACGTGGACGTAAGAGCGTAAATATATCGGGTGGAGGGTGCGTGTATACACGCCAATGACCGTGCTTATCCCGAGTTGCAGCCTATTAAGTATACAGGGTGTACCTGAAGATGCGGTGCTGGTTTCTCCACTGGATATGAGAGAAAGCAAGGTTCGTACGGATTTGGAGTTTTTAAATGTGATAAAAAGACTACGGTAGATAGTAACATGTACGATACGAGTGACTAAGGCAGGCTAGTTCCTTCGATAGAGTGGAAACTTACGATCTCTGCATTATACTTAGTACATCGTGCGTCCTATCCCTAGGTCCAATTATGTAACGCGATTAATTCCAATGATCGTGCACTTGGAACTGTATTATAATTGCATAATCATTTACAATTCAATTTTCTTACAACATAACCACGGTATTTGATGAAAGCGCAATAATGGAATATTGAATGTTCGTTTTAATGCACAACTTCTCCTCGTTCCTTTGCTTAGATTTACATATACACCAAATCCTTTCTCTTCCATTTATCGTATTCATATTCACCGAAGAAGCGGACCCCCCGTTAAAGTACACCCTATATGCACGCGCGTCCTTGCACACGCGTCGCATGCACGCGCGAATACCCTACACGTTCGCCTTGTGCATACGCGTAAATACAAACATACGTGTATACCTACGTCGTACCTGTACACATGCACACACATGTGCAAACACCTCAGCGGACCTCGCTTATCGCGACTTTGCCGTATGTGTGTTCAGTCGACCATGCTCGCATTGTCGTGTCATCGTATACAGTTTAAACGCGCCTGTACCGCTCGAGTGCGTGCGGACATGAAAATTGAATTTCGCGCGGTGGCAGGGTGAAAAAAAAGCGGCCGACGTCGGGACGCCGTTGCAAAAAGTTCCCCGACGCTCTGTTGACTTTCACCGCCCACGTTTCTCTTCTCGTCTCTTTCTGCCGTTTTCTTTTTTTTTCTTTTTATTTCGTTCAGTCAGTCCTTCCACCACTGCTGCTACCTTTTCCTCCTCCCCCTCCTCCTCCTCTTTCGCCTCCTTCTCTCCCTCTGCGCACCCTCGTTCCCTTTTGGTATGGTGCTGAATTACTTTCGGCTGGCTGGAAATTCGATTCTCGTCAGGCTCTGGCGTTCCGCGCGCGGAAAGATTCGTTCCGCGTGAGCAGAAAAACGGGGTAATATCAGAAACTGGAACGGTAGTTTGAGAGGAGAATGTTGCGCGAGGCTGTCTAACGATTTGCCGAGTTTTCGTTTCGCTTTGTTTCACGTTTCTGTGCCTTCGATGCGTATCGTTTCCCTTTTGCAAAATATCCCGCACGATTGCATCGTAGGTACAGTCGGACGATGGAATGGCTATGGGGTACGAAGTTTTGGCATTTCGAATGCAAGCATCGACGAGAGAACAGTAGACTGGGCAAGCTTTGCATTCTTTCGAGGACGAGTCGTGAATCGTGGATATCTTTTTTTGCATTTCAGAATCGCTAGGAATGTCATCGCTGTAACTCCGTTGTTTCAACGATAATGCTGAATGGAATATTAAAATTTGTTGGTTTTGGTGCTTTTTTATGGGACAATACATTGCAAAGATACAATTTCAGGAGATCATTTTCCAACAGACTGACTTCTCGCTTAGCCTTTTTTTGGAATTCCATTTTGGCCATTGTTAATGCAATTTCAGGCCATAATTTATTCTTTTAGACAGAATAGAGGCGGAATATAAGGGATATGAAAAAAATTCTTTTTCTGGTCCAGTTTTTAAGAAGCCCACTTTTTTCCTTCCCTTTCAAAATCATAATTTTTTTGCGGTTACCTTTTTTCTGGCATTCCATTTCTCACCATTGTTAATACGATTTCACGTCACAGTGTAGCTCTCTCGGCAGCATGAATGTTGAATCCGATATAGGAACATTGCCTTTAGAAATCATTTTGCGTAAACTTTATCTATTCTTCGAATACTTTATCACTAATCATTTTGCGTTCGCTCAGCCCGAAGCAATCTTCGGAATGTGAGGCTTCTCCGTCAATATAGAAAAGAAAATTACAAAAAAAAGATAGAGGAGAATTACGAAAAAATAATGGCCGGTGCCCTCAGCATCGACAACATGGAAAAGTAGAACGACGCGTAGTGGTCACGCAAACGCGTACTTTTCATAAAATTTCCTAAATAGACCTGGGCGTTACATTGTCGATTATTAGGCACGAAACAGCCTTTGCAATTCCCTCGTGGCTCCGGCAACGCCCCGTCAAAGAACCACGAAAATTCTAGCCCAAGTACCACGGTCCGTTTCGACGAAACTTCAGTCTCCCTTTGTATTTTCGAACCATCACGTAAAAGTGGATATTTGACATCCGAATGCATTCGTTGATTCTATGGCAACGTCCTATTAATTAGATCGTCGATGACGATTTAATATATTTCTGTTAAAATAGACCAACTCGGTAAAAAATTGCAATTTCCTCAATGAATAATTAGTATGTCAATATAAATGTGAAGCATATGTCAGCAGGCTTAAGTATTGCTGAAATATTAAAGGATGACATGCTCTATAAGCTAAAATTGCACAGAAGAATCAGAAATCGTTGACTCGTACCACTGGACTTAAATCTAGTGGCTCTAGTAGAATACCTACCGCGATAATCAGACACACTGCCATTTTTTGTCTGAATCACTTGCCCGTAAAGGTTAATGGTATAATAATGGACGCTACAAAAGAGTTGACTAATATTTAACCAAGATTTCTAGATAATTTTTCTTCTATTATATTTGGCACTTAAACTTGCATAAAATAAGATACTTTAAAATTTGCAATTTTTCTTTCCAATCTTGAGTTGAAATGAAATTGATTCTCGGTCGTTCAGCACGAAACGTTATTCAAATATAATCAGATCGAGCTCTTTAACCAGGAACCTTCGAATCGTGAAAGCTCTAACACATATAACGCGCGAAAACATTGATTTAAAAGCTACGCCCAGCTAATTTGCATGCGTCGCCCGACTCTCTGTCGGGCTAGCACCTCGTTTACGCCATGCAGCCTTGACAACCTATTATTGGGGAACTTGTTTCACAATGTTATTGCTCTCAAACGGCCTTGGACTTGTTCATGGCTTTAGGAAAGCTCGGTCGTAACTAAGCTCGCAAGCTTCCAGTTCAGTGGAGCCTTATCGATTTGCGCGGACCGTATCAACTCGTTAGTTCAATGAATTTCCGTATTATGTCGTATCCCGAATTCGTACTTTCCGAAGCAATTTTTTTTTTACCTCGCGACGAGGATTAAAACGGAAGGTTGCACGTTTTTGCAAATCGATTTTCTGTGGACGAAACTGAGGAATATCAGGTATCATTTTAAGTAAATCCAAAATGTGGCTGGATATTTTAAGGACACTTATATATTCATGTATCTGAATACTCAAAACGTGTGGTTTAGTGTCCTTTTACTGGCTTCAATTTTGTATCTACTTGTATCAACTTTAAATCGGTTGTTTAATAATAAAGTACAAATTAAGTACAGTTTAAGTACAAGAGATTGAAGTTAAAGGGCGATGTCTTTGTCAATAATTATAACAACTTCGTATCGTTCAGAGTAACGTTGAATTAACAATTATGTAAAATATTTAATGATGCTTCTGTCGAAGTTTGAAAATTTGAGCAACGTTTCAAAGGTATCCCTTTGTAATTCAAAAATAATATATTTAAGCGCTGTATTTCAGAAACGAAGTCAATGTTCGTCGTTTAATGGCCGCATTAGGGAAAGAGAGTTTAGACTAGTAATTAGATTACTAGACGAACTTCGTTATTACGTTATCATTTTCGAAGTCTCCGGAGTTCTGACTCATACGGCGCGAGTAATAATTAATTATCAATAGTCGCGGGTAGGACTTAATTAACAATAATTCAATATAAGTAAATCTTTACAAATTTTTTCCAATCATGTACTTTCAAACTCTTGAAAATATCCCGCGATAATTTTCTATTAAATCGCATCAAAGGTGTCTCTTCGATAGTAACATCGTGCAATCTTACCCGATTCGCGGTGCATAAATCTTTTTCACGGCACATCGAGAACTTCCGGAGATCCACCGAATCAGAAATTAGAAGTTCGTTATCGCTCAGATTGATCTCGTGAAGTGGATAGGGTCAAAGGATAAGACGAGGATGGAGATTGGAATCGACAGGGTGCGAGTCTCTTCGGTTAATCTCGAAATGATTTGCTCACAACTCGAGAACGTCCAACGCTTCCTCCGGACTCTTCTCTGGATAACGTTCAACAACTTCATCCGTAACTCCAACTTTCCAGTTATAAGGGGACCCTTTTCTTCCGGCAGATATATTCGCGAGCATCCCCCTCCTTCACTTGCCATTGACGATGTTCACCACGTCGATCTCCTTTTCTTAAAAATCTGAAAATGAGATCATTCGATCCATCTGTTTCGTCGTCTTAAGCTCTAATTGCAGAAGTAAAGCCGAAGAAGTAGTCGTACTACTCGAATTTCCCACGTTGTTAAAAAAAAATGCAAAACTTTTCTAACATTTGTGGCTGTACATACATCTCTTCATTCGTAATTTCAGTATGAATTTTAACACGTTGAATGCCACCCGTATTTCGATAGTATCATCATTTCCACCGAACCGAAACTGTTTCTATTAAAATCACATCTTTACAGAATAGAAACATTAAATAATAAGAATAGTTATGTACTCAGTAGTACTTCACTTTTCTAACAACAATATTTTAATATTGAATATATTAGCATATCCGAAAATATCGTAATTTAAAAATCATAAGAAATTTCATCCAATTCCACAGTGTCGATCACTGGTGACTCTTATGGCATTCAACGTGTTAATATTACACATTTTCATAAGAGTTAGAAACTGAAAGCAATTCCAAAAATTGCCAAGTATTTTAATTAAAATTTTTTTCTAAGATATCCCTTACATCTAATTGCACAAGGCACTCTGTTTTCATCTCGCGAAATTTCCCTCTTATCGGAAGACGTACAGAGAGTAGCTCATTCCTAAACGCGTGGCAAATAATATATATCTTGTACGTGCCCCGAAATCGACGTAACTTTTGCTCCACAGCTTTCCAATAATATTACTTCTCGAGCAGAGAGTTTCGGAGGACACACCGTAATCCAATTCCGCTTGTTCTCCTTGATTCCATCGTTGCTCGATTCGCTCGCTCGTCACACCAATGCACCCTTACGTTCTCCAGCACGCCCATACACCCTACTCACCCTCTATACATATTTGTATAGCCGTTAGGACAGATACCTCATAGAATACCCGCGAAAGTACATCGCCCTGTTGGTCGCTATATTCAGCGAAGCTACTCTCTGCTCCTTATCACACGCCGACGAGAAATAACCCATTTTGATTTCATAGTGTGCACCTTCGTCGACCAAGTTACATAATGCTTTTCTCTCGTCTCGTCTCCCACCAGAGAGAACTACGAGGATACCGAGCAACTTTCAACGTACGACGGATTCTATCTGCGCCTATTTCCACTCGCATCTTCCACGTTCTCATTTTATTCTACGAATCATGTGTACACTTGGAAGTGGAAATTGCACGTGGAAAGAATATCTCCTCTGCTTGGCCGATGCAGTCATCCATACTGATTTCTTTGCACCTTTTTATTTGGTGTGTATAGTTGCTCGGGAAATATAATACATGTTGGATTGTCCTTACTGATAAGAATTTCCTCTTTAGCCTGGGATTGTTCGTTTGAAAGCTTATAGTACAATGGTAACTCAACGAAGCTGGCTGTCTTCGTTCACAGGTTTCCGCATAAGTCACGAAACGTGCCGTGCTTGTTACCTCGAGATGGATGCGTTTGCGGAACATTTTGGCTATCATTTATCTTAAATGCCGGTCAGCTTTTCTCCGGCTTTCGTCGTCTTGAATAATTCTTGTGAAGCAGGTACACGATTTTATCTTTATCTTCAAGAATTTTTTCATATTTCGAGAAATAGAAGAAGTTTGTTGTTGGAATTAACGTGAATTTCGAAGTTTCCTCGAGTCTACAGCTTCTTTTGATGGATATAGATGGTTTTGCGCATGGTATTATTCTCATCTCTTTTACGGCTTGGAAATTGAGTTTCCGGTTACACTTAAAAAACTTTATTCCATGCATTATCTCTGATGCTTGATAAACTCTTATTCTTGCCTCTTGTTAATCAATTCGGAACGAACCTCTATTCTTTTCCTTTGTATTTCTTTCTGCCTTAATAAGTGCATAGTCACTTATAAAGATTTATTACACGGATCGAAAGGCAGCTCCTTTTGAAAACTAGTAAATTGTCGGTCACATTAAATCACACTTCGCCCCTGGATCTTTAAATGATGGTTTAAGAAAAATGTCCCCAGGATAATGGACATTTGAATCTTTGTCCACTAACTCCAAGTTTAACCATTTAACTCCTCACCCAAGTATATCGTTTAGCGTATCAAATTCTCACATCTAATTTGAATACGTTCAGAATAAATACACAAAACGTAATGTTCCGTCGACTCTGTATTATTATACTACTTCGAGAGATAGCATCGGTATCGCAAAATAAAAGCGCAGAATAAACGGCAAAGAAGATCTCCCGAGGGCGACAAGTATATACGATGAGCACAATGGAACACCCTCTTTATGGAGGAGGGATTTCGTACAATCGGTAGATATCATCGCCATCTGCACCTGTATCTGGCTGGCTGTTTGACGTTGCGGAAATTGGAAAACATTGGTTATCGTCCAAATCTCTGGACGATTTTACGAGCTCCCATCGTAGGCAGGACGATATCGTCGGACGTGGGCGCGCATTACGCGGATGCCGTTGACAGCGTCGATTGACCGATGCCCAAATTCTATTCGTACTTGGACGCAAATTTTACTTGCCCGTGGAGCACGTAACTTGGACAATTTGTTTCGATTCGTTTCCGGTCGAAATCGAACGCGGGAAATCCAAGCGCTATTCTGGAATTTTCATCGCGAAACTCTTGACCGTTAGAGCCGTGACGGTTGCCATCGTTTGTCGCTTCGATTGAAACGGGATTCTACCGAAATTGATACTTGGAATATCGGATATCGCAGTATTATTTTTTTTTTGTCCGGGTATAAGAACGTCATCGGTGGCCATCGTAGCAGGAAACGGAGCTGGTGCGAATTTCTCGCCGGATGTAAAAGTCTGTCGCCTCTGCGACGTGTTTGCTTTGATCGTTTCGAGCGTGAAATGTGATTTCACGAAATTTAAATTTGAATTTCGTGAAATCCTTAACCCATTTAATGCTGGAACGATTAAGGTCGACGTTTGCGGGAAGGTGGAAGGGTGAAATCGGACGTACGTTTCATCGGTGTATTTATTTAGAGATCCCTCGTTTCGAATTGTTCGTTTACAAATGCCCGTATAATCTGCTTTCGCCGAGTAAAATATAAAATCACGCCCCCCCGAAAGCGGAATCCGATTAATTTCAAAAATGAATATCCATCCCGATCGATATCGATTTACATGAATGGTGAGAATTTAATCTAATTTTAATTAAGCTACGATTCATCCGCCTCTAAATGCGGAAGGCACTCGTCGCCTGATTTGAAATACGGCGTGCAATTTTTCAAACGCGCGCTGGTACTGCAACCCCTTTTACGTGCATTTCCGCCGGCCGTTTCTCTGATGCATCAACTGCTGAGCACAGAATTCGCTACAAAGCGGCAAACAATGCAAATGCAGCCGAGAGAACGGGAGAACGAGAAGCGAACGTAGAAAAGGGCCTTTAAAGTCGCTCTAGGCTCTCTTCGTGCTGCAACAAATAACAGAGACAAAGTGAAGCATAAAAAAAGGAAGGATAACAAAAATACGCGATCGCCCAAACGACTCGAGAGCGACCCCGACGAAAAAGAATTTCCTGAAAAGTTGCATAAACTGATTGCTCGCAGTAATTCGCGACATTAATCCAGCCCGAGACGGATCTAAAGTTGTACGTTGCACTTTGAGACTTTGATAAGATTTCTCCCGTATTCTCCTTCCTTTTCCGATGTCTTGAGATAACTGCAAGGAATATGAATGGAAACCGAGCCTGGAATTATACTAAGAAGAGGAATAACAATAGGAGTATTGCAAGAGGAGGTCGCAAAAATCGAAGATGCACCTTTGCAAGGTCCCCGTCATCTTACCGGCCGGAATACGCGACGGATCAGTTAGCTAAATTCTCAGCACTCCGAGGCCATTCCTCGTGCTTCCATTACCGCTTTAACGCCGAGATCCTATGAATTATGCGAACACGCTCTCGAATTCTCAAGTGTGGAGCGAGGAGAGGAAGAGAGATGTGAATCGACGGGGCCATGTTCTCATGGGGTTGCTGAAGTACGAGAGAAGAAAGTAGATAGGAGGGTCAAGAGAAGGAGAGGGGCAAAGGAAAGAGCGAGAGAAGTAGTAAACGGCAGGGAGGGAAAGAGAAAAATAGAGGGGAAGAAACCCTCGAACCACTGACCCGTAGATCGGCCCAGTCGACGGTACGGAGCAATCGATGGAGCCAAGTTTCTTCATCGGCTCCATCGGCTTCGCCATCGATGCGAAGTCAGGCCAATTACGGCCGATCCCATTGCCTTAGGTATATTATCAGATGGCGTCTGAAAGTTAGCTTTTCATCTCTTCGATCTCGCGGTAGGTACGTTTAGCTTTTCGATGCCGACGCAGTTTCTGCAGAAATGAAAGCCGGAGGAAAAAAGGAGGGGGAGAGAAGAGGAAATAGAGGAGGCAAGATGAACACGAAGCTTCCTTTCTGCTAGTCTTTTTTCGTCTACCCTTCGCCCGCCTGGCCCTATCATGACTTCCCTTTTCCGTCGACCGCACTTCGAACGGGCCAACTTTCGAAAGCTCGCCGAAGACCGTGCGGCTAGGATAGTTACACGAACATCGGAAGAAGGTGGCGAAGAAGATCGACCTGGGAGGCTGCTCAAGGGTCGAGACGAGGGAGAGAAAACTCGTGCAACTTTTGCCCGACGAGTCTAATCGTCCAAGTCCTTCTCGGTTTACTCGACTCGAAGCCGAGGCTGATTTATGACGCGAGGAACGAGAATCGGTTACTACTTCGGCGGATTTCTACCGATCTGACGAATTATCGACATCCAATTCTGCAAGTCCGATCATTCCTTAGGAATGAATGGCAGTGAATATGGAAAACTAGATTTCGCCATCGCCTTTAGTGTAGTAGGTGGCCGAGATAAGTGGTTAATTGGTCGGTCACTTAATATTTAGGTAATAACTTTAATCACATAATATAAACTAAGGAACTATTAATCCTGTACATTTAACACTATTTATATACTATAGACTTAACAATATAAATAACCATAAAACACAAAGTACATAAAGACATAAAGATACTACAGACCGTAAGGTTTCGTGGTCAGACACACTCTACGCTCTCAAGGCCCAACTGAGGCCGCACTTTGCGCGTCGTGACGTCACGGGTATACGCCGAATCCGTTTCACGTCGCGACGTCAACGTCGCATAAACACTACATTAGAAAGTCAGAGAAAGAAGATGCGAATTTTGATAAAGCTGTATCGTCTTATCTCTCTCGGAAGACTGTTAATGTTTATTGTGCAGGAATTTTAGTCGTACAAGGAAAATATAATGAAGAATATAATTCTTTCGATACCGAAAGGAAAGGTGCAGCGGACGGTACTTGTAATATCGATAATAACACAGTGGTCGAATACACAGAGTAGAATTAGGTTCCTATTGGCTTGGCAAATACATTGAAATGTATTGTCATGTCGCAAAGTACTTGCCTAACGATAATCCTTTGTCAAGAATGAGTAATTCATGAAGTTCGAACATTGCTCTGTTGCTGGTTTATCCGAAAGTTACTCGCGCTTTACGCTCGCGTAGCGTCGCTGAAAGTAGTTCAAACTGTGGATTTCAATCTCCCATCAGAGGAGGATTCTGATTTCCAACGGGAATCATTTCGAGGAGGACAAACCTACTTCTCGTTCTCTCAATTCACGTTGCCGATCGATGGCACTATGAGTCACGGATATGAACAGCCTCGAGCTATTCTTCGATCAGCTCTGCACATCCTAGTCGACACCAATCAACGATCGCCCCTCGGTTAGCCGGTGGGAAAAAATTTTAGTGGATGTACTCGTTGATGAATACTGTCTCGAGATGAGATGGGAAAAAGTTGGGTCATCTTGAGTCAATAAGGAAAATGAAATACGACGTTGTAGTTTCTCCGTTCGCCGACACGAGCGGAGTGACAAATATTTCTTTCGTAAACGAAAGTCACGTTTCTTCCGACAACGAGAATTCCTTGCGGCTGGAGAGCTTTGTATTTTGTTTGCATCGAAGTTGGTTTAAGAATAATCGAATACGGAAGTTTTTAATAGGATAAAATAGCAACTAGGTAGGTCGTTAATTATTCCTTTCTTACGGATTATATATGAATAATTCTAGTAGCATGTGTTTAAAAAAATTCAAAGGCAGCTTGGATTCAAAGCGATGTAGCAGATGCATCCACGAATAATATTATTATCAAACAAGAAATTTAGTCTTACAGGTGCAATCGTCACCTTATAAACTTAGGTAGGAACGGAGCACTTTCAGTTCGGCTCTGCATAGCAATTGTTAATTTGAATTCAAAGCAGATCCTGATTATCATGCTATCGAGGACTGCTCCTCCTATTCTCCTTCCTCAACCAAATTTTCCGTCGAGATATCTAATCACCCAACTACACTGCAACACCGTACCAAATAAACAATGAAATCGAGTACTCCGTAGTTCGAAGCGAGATATCACTCCTATTTCCTAAAGAAACTTCACTTTTCTTCGCCACCCTTTCACTCTTCCCGCTTCCCTTCACTTTACATTTATAAAATCTCATCACAAAAATATATCCAAGTCTCTCAGTGCCCATTCAAAGCAGCTGGCATCCACGACAACTAACTCGTACTTTCCCGATGACTCCATCAATGCCGATACATCTTTTCGCCCGTCCGCATGCAACCCAGTCAAATGCACTCGAACCCGAGGGCAAACCCTCTCGATAAGGGTCGTCAGGATAACGGTGACATTTTAGAAAAGCAATCGTTAATTCGAATTCAAAACAGACGAGAGAGGGATATCGTATCCGTTCCGTGCTTCCTCGATGATCCGACTAATCTTCCTGACCCGCTTTGCTCTATCGGTTTATAAACGCCCGCGCTCCCCGATCCGAGGGGGTTGAAGCGAGAAAGAGGGGCGAAAGGATGCGATAGGACGGTAGACCTCCACCCTTTCCACCCTCCATTATCTCAACGGCGGGTTTGGTCTACGGTGGACACGATCCCGTAACTCATATCACCGTGTGTCACTGGGCTTAATCTAATTCACGATCGTTGTTCGCCGTAACTCACGCGAGAATAATTGCTCAATCGATACTTTGCGCGCAATGTCGTGCCGCGCGTCGCGACGCTCCAGGAAGGCTGCACGACGCTCCCTCGTTGCCGGCTCGGCTCACGTGGCTATCTTCCGATCGACGATCCACGGAGATTTGATTAGCGACCGGAAACGACGACGGAGGCGTGACACCATCGGGAGGGAAATTGAAATGCAATGCCGATAGAGCTTTTGCACTCCCTCTTCCCCACCCCTCTATCTCTCCCCAATTCCTCCTCATCCACATCGACCCCTTTCGCTTTTACACATCGGCTCGTCCTCTCTCTTTCGTAGTCCCGCAGGTACAGGTGAAAATTGTTTGACGGGACAGAACAAATCGGCGAAACGATCGCGATTTGAATTGCAAATAAATTTCGACGTGCAATTTCGCTTCACTTGTGACGCGCATAAACATTGTTTCACCCCGCGACTTCGGAACGTAGATATAGGGTGTACGCTCGAATCTGGGAAAAAGCGTGTTTTTTTTTCCTTCTCCTCTTTCGCCCACTCTTTTTTTTCTGTCGTATAACAGAGCTTAATACTTTTCGGACGAGGGGGCTTTGTTTTGGTTCGAGTGGGGAGAGCGGTTTGACAAACGAACGATCAGGAAGCATACTTTCCTCGGACCGGACGGAATCGAAATTTGTTTTCCCTTCTTCTACGGCGAAATGAACACGAGCATGACGTTCCGACAGGCTGGAAAGTCCAAAGTATATTGGAGTCCACATTTTTTCTGGCCGACAGCCTTCGCGAGCTGATTGATTGTGACGAATAGCTGGCGCTGCCGGGACGGTTTCTCTTGTAAACGGACCGCGCGTACATTTTACGAACAGACTCAGGAGCAGCGTCAATTTAATCAGTCGTGCGGATCGCTGGTTTGTCATGGTGTAACCTCTCGTATAGATTTTCATCCTTTTTCCAGAGAAAAACTGAGATAGGAAACGAAAGAAATGGAACGAGAGTGAAACATTTCTAAATCGATGGAACAAGAACAATTCGAGTATTGATAAATTAACAATTTCGTAAATTTCTCAGCCCGAACCGCTGTAAATTTTGAAGGTACTATAGGGTCCTACTCTAATTTAATCTCGGGCGAGCCCCCAAAAATTATCGGTACTCGTTCTGGAAGAAACGGAAGAGGTTCCCTTAAATTAATTACTAATATCGTAGCCTACAAACTAAACTGAACCCGTGTAATTCAAAAGTAAGTGATTAACTTTATTAAATATGTATAACTATAAAAAAACACAAAACTCTTAATAACTCTAAAATTACTCTAACTCTGAATATCTCACGAAAGCTCTCTCCACTCACGCTATGTCTTTCGCTCTCTGAACTCTCAACTCAACTGCATACTCTCAACTGCTACTTTTCCCAAATTCGCGCATGCATCCACCATCGATACTCTTTCTGACAGTATGCATTCTTCGTCTTTCTCACAGCATGCATTCTCTGTTGCACTCACTCATTTTCTCATCATCCATAGAATAAACATTCACTCTAGCCCTGACATTCGTCGCCTTCAAAATCACACACTCTAAGCATCCATTCTTCCTTATATAAAAAACCATCCACATTCACTAATTCTACAAATGAATACTATTTACTAGTGTCAAAAATTTCGTTCCTTCAGTACAAGAACATATTAATTTTAAGGTTACACTTTAGATAGTTACTTTAACGCGGACAAAGTAACTCTTTGGTGGTGTTCATTACACGAGTCGCTCCAGAAACCTTTAAGTCCTTTCCTTGGCCAGGAGTGCCAGATTGTTGTGCCACTTTTATCCGTTGATTTTATCTGTAAGTAGATTAGAAACATCGAAGTTTTTGACTTCTTCGGAAATTGCGAGGGAGCGAGTTCCAGCGATATTTCGTATCGCGAAGTAGTTCACTGCCAATAAACGGTACAATAAAATCTTAGAGACTTGAGCGAGTTGTGAGAATACTGTTAGTTTTCTAAGGGACAAGTCGGTATAAAAAGATCAAGACGAAGCGTAAAAAATAGAAAGGACTGAACAGAGTATAAACGGCACTGCGAACCAATAAATTCTCTTTATTGCGGTACTTCACCGTCGATTCGCCTGGAAGGAATGAGTTACTGTAACCTGCCATGAGTGCTTCGCATTGAATCCATTCCGCAAATACAATCTATCCGTTCCTGTTGCTTTTCTATTGATCGCAGAACGTAGAAACAAGTGGCAATTACATTTTCCAAATGAAGTTCACCAACGTACATACGAGGAAAATCATTTAAAGTACTGAATAACTTAATCAAATAAATGAAGTTGCTCCTGAATGAAGGAATACTTTGGCGCGCACAAAATTCAATTCACGGAAATGATTCACTAACTAATCACAGATGAATTGAATATCGACGGGGATAGTACGGTTTCATTAATAATTCAAGGGAAAATAAATATATAAAAGATATTTGAATTGAAATTTACAAGCTTTCTCTACAAAGAATATTCTACGTCGTGGAGCAATAACTGCTTGAAAAATCCAAAATGTGAGTTAACAAAAATCCAAATCCAAATCAATATAATAATTTTCTGACATGCAATGTTCCTCAATGCCACGTAATTACGAGTCTTCGTAATTCACCTTCTCCAAAGTCATCGATGTGCATTTAATGACATTTGGCTATCACCAATGTCATTATACGTTCAAAAAGTACATATTAAATACAATTCCAAAAATGAGAAGTATTCGAACTTTCCGGAAAGTTTCAAGACCTCAGCCACTCAAGAAGTTTTTAACTTCATCCCCTCTACAGCATGACATCGGATCTCTATGATTCGTGCTCACAACATCACTTTAATTATAAGACTGTAAAGGTTCACCCCTCATTAAAAGCGGCGAGGGTGCACCGTTCCTTGCAGTCTTCTACCTCTTTTCCCGTAGCCTCTTCCCCTTCTTTCTTCCCTTCTTAATTCCTCTCGATCCGAGACTTTGTATTTTTTAATTCTTTTAGACCAACCACTTTAACCTCGTTATTTCCGATACCAAGGGGATCGAGTGTCTCTCGATAAAAGTGAATTTATCTAAAATCAGTGTTAAGAATACCAATGAGAGGCACTCGAGTTATTACTCGGATACCCGGTACTTTCTATCCGATAATTCTCCCTCTCTTTCCTCTTCGTAAATTTTAATTAATTCAACCAGAATACCTCCCCCACTCTGTGCCAAGTGATTTTATTTAGCGAAGTTTATGAAGCCGATCTTGACCTATTTCATTTGAAGGATCGATTAAATGTGCAATGAGTAGTGCGCAATAAAAACCACAAGTTTTCTTCCATTGGAAGTAGTACATTATTCGATTTAATTATCTGTTTACCAGTGAAAATTGGGTCTCCGGAAATGGATGCTATGGTCGGTATTAAAATAAAGATACGGACTCGCAATTAGTAAGTCCGAGTTGAAATCCTCCCTGTTGTCAACTCTGACAAATCTTCTTAAAGTATTAGTTAATATATCAGAGTCTTGCTGATTCGAAACCCTATTAAGTAGATCTTAGGCGAAATGATCATAGCAATTAAAACCAAAAAGTATAAAACTAGACAAACAACTAGAGAGACTGTTGATGCAACGACAATTTTATATTAATCGACTGCATGCACTGTTGGATAATGCACGGTAAATGTTAGAAAACCTTCATTTTGTAATGTCCATCATCCTGGAAATAATGCAGCGGTACTTTCGTTTGCACGTGCAACGGTTCCATTATCGAAATGTCCAATTAACATTTTACGATACCTTTCTGAATTTTTCAGTAGAATGTACTTTCGAATTTTTAATACTTCGTAGAGTATCTCCGAACATTTAACAATCCATGTTTTATCGACTGTCGAAATACAGTAAAGGATTTTGCTTGCTTCGGCACAATGGAGGATTTATTACAAATATCTCACTGTTCTGTTCGGCCGAGTACGTTATCAATTGTATTATTAAATGGTTATTCTCCAGGTAGTATGGAAGGGATGCTATCAAAGAGATAGGCTTTGAATGCGGCAAAGCTTAAATTGCTAAAATCCTAAATGCATTACATACGCAAGTTATTTATTAATTTTCATAGCAACTCTGGGGCCTAGATTTTTAATATAAATTTTACCACGGTCTCACTGGTAATTAAATAATTGCAGTAAAGAAATACATTCAAACAGAATTTTTAATCTGCGGAAAGTCTATTGCTTTAAAAAATGTTATCTCTTTTATAGAATCTCTTCCCTATACATCGTATTTTCGCCTAAAAGGAACATTCGATCGTGTAAAATATCGCACGCAAAATCGCCACGATATTCACGCCGAAATGTAACGTAGGGATTAAAAGGGGTTTTCAGAGATACGTCGATATAATCGTCTCAAGTTAAAAATATAAATTCCCGGGTGCAATATGCATTATCGGTGCAGAGTTTGCGACTGTTCGAAATACCAGATTAAAGTGATCCCCTGTCGAAATTGTAGAATCATTAATACGCGCTGATGGACAGTGTCTATACGTTAAACGTATTTTGTCTGCGAAAAATGTTTCGGGAATGCCTGCCAATATTGCATTTCCAAATTACCCGAGCTCTCATTAATGACTCTCGTTACCGGAAATGAGACAATGAACAAACGCGGATGATCGTTCCACTTTGACAGAATTGTTTCTGGCCATTTTACACAATTATAAAGACACCAAAAAAAAACACGTAATATCCGATAGGTTTAATCGTTTTACAGAGAATCGAACCGTGGTAACGGAACAATTGTTGAGATTTCCGGTTAAAAAGTGCCCTATGATTAATTTTCTTTCTTCCCTCCTCTTTCACAGGGTGTGCAATTGTCCGTGTGCCTATGAGGTTAAAAAAATAAAGAGAAACACGTAAGAGAAGAATCAGTCTGTTATCAGAAGTTAATTGAAAATTCTTTGGAATTCCCGATGGAGAATTTTACACAGAAGTAAAATAGGTGGAGGAAGTGCACTAAACAAACGACGGCACAGCTCGCCCCACGCTGAAGAGAGAAATGATAATCCTCTCATGCGCGCGGTGAATAAGCTGGAATGGATTTTCGTGGCCGCTGGAATTATTTATCATCGTGGATTATGGTCGCTCTCGGCGGTTATTAAACGAAACGAAAACCATAAGAGGGAACATGTTGGGACGAATTATCCGGGTTGCATTAACGGAAACGTTAAATCCATTTGCGCAGCTTGCAATCCTCTCGTGGCTGCGATCTTAAATTTTCAATTGCTCGTCAAGTACAGTCGCTTCGAAATGTCTCGCGGAATGGTGACGCGAGATCGAATCAAATCATATCATACTGACAGAGGTAGAGAAACAGAGAAAGAGACAGAGAGAGACAAAGAGAAAGTAGCAAAATCTACATATTCTCCCGCTCGTGCAATTATAATTTTTCGTTGCTTTCACGTAACGAGGGTGAAACTTTTTCTCTCTTCCCTTTATAAATCCTCACTGAATCTGTGCTGAAATATCGATTACACGAGTCAAGTGTAATCCACGGTATTCGAAGTTTTAACCTTCCTCATGAATAAAACCGGTCCCGTACTGAGGCGCGCGCGGTTTCCGACGATCTTGAGATTTCAAGTTATTTCTTCACGAAGAATTCTTTGAGCCCTTTGAAGCTGCGTGCGCTATTTCTGCCCTTTTCTTTGCGGTCGATGAAACGGTGAGCACCAAGGTGTCGATGGGGATACAGAAAAACCGAACATTTCTCTTGTACAAAGTAGATATTACAGTCTCGGATATTATTTGGTGCCTATTTAAATGCAAGTCGCCGATAACGTAGCTGTAGTAATTGAAATTAAAAGTCATACATAAAGTTGAAGTCTGCGAAGGAGATATTTAACTATGTTCTCTTATATACTGTAGTAGTGAGCCTGGGTTTAATTCTTCTCGGTACCTTTGGATACCTTTCAGATGTAGATGAATCTGAAAATTTGAAGAAAAAAAAATTGCAGGTGTATATTACAACTTAAGTATAGCGGATGTGATATTACGATCTCAGCAAAGATGCCATATGTATGGAATTCTATTTCGCGGGCATTTTAACGCGCACATGCACGAAAATTCGCGACAGTATAAGCGAACCATCACGGTCGATCAATATCGTGCCATCGTACTTCCATATCCGTTCTCCAAAAATTCGCGCAATATTAGAGCAACGTGTCACGGCTCGACGCAACGCCAAAAATCCCCAAGGAACGTGCAAATTTTGTGCACGTTCATTGCTCTCAATCCGCGTCCGATTTTGTTATATCACGAAACGTTTCCACCGCCAAATTAATTTCACGCGCGAGCAAATTTTTTATTCGATCCTGCGTACTGTAAATCACTTTTCACGTTGCGTATTCGCCATTTTTCCGACTATTCGAACTCCCTTTTTTCAATAATGTCTCAAAGGACATGGCGAAAAGTACGAATCGTTGTAAAGAATTTTAATTGAGTCTGTGAGGTTACTTAAGTCGTAAAAAGTTCATTGACTATTCGAGTATTTTCAATTATTCGTCAAAACGTTTATTTCTATTGATCCGGATGAAAAGTCCCGCGCTCTTTATCACTACTCTGCTTCGGCATTAATGCATTTACTATCTTTTTATTAATTTCTTCTTCATAGCATTAACAAATTATCTATCCATCATTAATTATACATAACCATAAAAATCCTCGTTCTTCTACCGTCCCATTTCCACCTGGAATTCTCCTTCTTCGAGAACTTTAAAATTCCAAAAATTAAGATTAATGATCGAGTTTTTCGTAGCCGATCCGGCAAAGCCGACATCGATTCTCGTTCTCACCTTTCAGCCCATATTCCTAGCTTTTTCATCGTCCTCTTTAACGTGATGTCCCTTTTTCAGTGCGATTTAATGCGAGCGCGCCAGATATTTGGAATAAAATGGCCAGGAATGTGAAATCGGCGGCTGATATACGTAGGTATTGGTGTACGTATTGGAAAACGATTCGGGCACCAAGATGAAAACCGTCGGGCGCATCCTGGTGCACAGTCACCTGGAGGAGTCACCCGTAGAAAAATATCACCCCCTCTGAGGGATATTTGGCATGAACGAATGCAAGAAAGCCTGCCCTTTTTTCCCCGTCTTCCACCTCTCCTTTCTCATATCCATTTTATCTTGGAGGCGACGCTTGTACGTTATTAGAGGAGACGAGTTGAATAATGCAATCGTACTACTATGTCACAGATATTTTGACAAATACCTCCGAATGAAACAATGATTAGGCAACGTCTACATGATCGCCACGGTGCATTATTGATTTGCTGGAGAAACAAATGTCGTCAGAGATATAAATACCTTTTGGATTTTCCTAAAAATGTAATACTCGTCAGGTAAAAAATCAGTGGCGTGTCTGGTAACGAAAGGAGAGTTGGATTAAGCGTACATTTTTCAAAATCTCTGAAAATATATTTTAGTGGCTGTCAGTTGGGATTGAGGTAAATGTATACGGTGAAAGGCATGGAGAATGTTATGCGTAGCCTCTACTCGACTGGAAGGAATATCAAAATCTATTGCTATTATATCGACTCGTGGATGAACTATATTTAATGAGGATCATCGTGTAAATTTGTTGCATGACAAATAATATCGGAATATTGAATAGGGACGAGGTAGAAAGTTTCGTTAAATAAATATAAACTGAAAAATATATGACGTAGTACTATTGAAAAAGATCACAAACAAATCGTATTCGTGATACGGCTAAACGTAAAAGGGACTATTGATCGAATGTTGAAAATTTGCACAAACGCGAAGAAACAAATTTCAGCGAACAGCCCCGGTATCCTTTTCACGTGCCATTTACGAAACTCTCTTTACATACGTTACACGGAGCAATTTGTGCGCGTTGCAGCCGCTCCTTTTAATTGCATCGTGCTTCTCCATAGCGGAGGAAAATTAAACGAAATTGGCCAATTTCGATTTACCTTGCTTCAAAGCGACGGATCAAAAGCCACCGATAAAGAATGATGAGTCTGATTAAAAATCCGCTCCAAGCAGATCAAAATTGAACTGTACAGAAGACTACGGAATTTTCCTCTCCTTTTTTTCCAACGAGATCCCATTGAACAGAGAAGAAGGAGATTTATAAAACGAAAAGAAAGAGAGATAGTATACGTAGAATTACCCAATCAATTGCGTATCAATCGATTACATTCCCCGCCGTTGGATAAAGCAGTGTAAGAGAATAAAGAGACGATCCCTAATATAAATGCATAAAAGGGTAAGGAAAAATGGGGCAAAACAAATAAGGATGGCTAACGCGACTTTAGTAGCGGCATTACTTTCGTTTCTTTTTTATCCTTCCTAGGCATTATACGGGGGAGAAAGAGCTCTCAGGTGGTGTATATATCAGCACGAGCTACCCTGTACACGCCTTTATCTCCAAGTATCTCGCGCGAGTAGATACCCGGCATCCTATATAGGGAATCGTGACTTCGTTTTAAATTCTCCCGGTACGGGGTAACGTCGTTTCGAAGAGAAATCGCCCTTTGCACTGACAATAAGGAACGGAGGGTACCAGGCGGGGGTGGCAGGCATATAGGAGAGAAAAGCAGTGTAAGCTCGTATACCTGCTCGTCTATGTGTGGTTGTATTTTCTTTGCTAGGTGGTTGTATATAATCTGTATATATATGTACATATATACGGAGTACTCCGGCGTCTCGATCGATTTCATCGACCCTTTTTTGGGACACGATTTACAGCGACATCGTCAAACTTTATGCACCGTGTCCATAATGCAGTTGGAAGCCCTGCATGCCCATAATGGGGAAAGGGGATCTTTCAATCGATATTCCGATGAATGGACAATCCCAAAGAGGCATTAGTTGTCGAATGGCTAGCAATAACGGCAACACGAACGAAGGATGGTAATTATAAATAGTTCTTGGTGGGAATACGTCGGGCTTTGACGTCGCAACGAAATATCCATTGCGAGGCAATGGGATGTCGTTAATTAAAATCATCTTGTCGATGGCGATGGAGAATAGGTACGATCATGGTGAATTTTGGGATAAGCGCCAGCACGATTTCCATGAATATTTGGAAATTCAAGGGGAAGGCTTTTACGTTCTTGCGAAAACAGAGATAAACGGGGATGCGAGAGGCGGAAAAACGTTAAACATCGTGGCGTCGAACGGCGATTCTTATACACTGGTTTATGCAAAGTAAATCGCGGCCCGCCACCTACTGAGAATGGACCTGTCGCATCAGATCGCCGTTCTGCATATTTATGACGTTTTTGCGGCTGCGCAACCGTTCGAAACTATGAGCTTTTCAGGCGTTCGTGATCGTTCGAGCTATCTTTTGCACGGGTTTCCTTTTATTCCCATTATCCTGATCGAAGACTGTTCACGGTTTACGTTCTCCTCCGTGGAATTTGAAATTATAATTCCAAGATAAGTAACACAAAGTACATTATTATTTCGGTAGACGTTAAAAGTCACAAGGAATTCTCCAATTTTCTAAAAGAAATTTCCCTTTATTTCCTTCAGAATAGGACGTACAAAATTACAGCGTCTACTTATGCAAACATTCTCTGTCTTAAAATCGTAATTGTCTACCCAACTTCTCTGTCCAAACCGTAAACGACGTTCCACGAATTCCCTGCTGACCTTTAATTGCGTCCCGCCAAGTACCATTACGACAGCCTGAAAATTTGCGGTAGACGTAATGTTACGGTGCAATTGCAATAATAGTTCAACAGTGTCACGGTGAAGGTACACGCAAAAGATTAGAATCATCGAGGATTCGCCCAGGATGCCAAATAGTTACGATATCCCTTCCACGCGCCCTTATTGACCACCGATGTACATTTTTAATGACATGATCCTCCTTTTCCATTCTTCCGCTTCAACTGCTATGGTCATTTCACCCGTGACCTACAGCTTTAGGTGGATTTTAAACCAGCAAGGCTACATTATTTTTTTAATGTTGGGAAAACCAGAGTCGCTAGTGATTTAATTTAGTAGTCTGACCCACTGATAGACCGATCAAACCTTTTGCACCATAGCTACCCCCTTTCCTTTCAATGAATCTTCCTCAGGATGGAAGAAGAATTATCGTTATCCAAACGTGAAACATTTTGAATTCGTCCCGGTGAAATGAGCGGGATTGCGACGGACATATACAACACCAAAGCCCGAGGAAATCTAGGTCGCTTTACGATCAGGCTGGACATCCGCAGAATTTTTACGGACTACGTGAAAAACCGCCGATAAAGGGTGAGAACGGGAAAAGGGGTAGTAGCAGGGTGACTTGTCGGTTCTTAGTAGACGGAGGACGTACGAGGAAGAAGAAGAAGGCGTTGAAGCGTAAGTGGGGTGAGGCGAAAGGAGAACTTAAACGCGGAATAGCGTCGAATAGGCGGCACTCGTCCGGTGCTTCGAGCTGTTCCGCCGATTTAATAACGTAAATTGTGCGCGGGTTGCTTTAGTAGTTCCGTCACGAATTTTTCTAAAGCACACTATCGAGTGTTCGGACTCCTGCCGAGAATACAGAGATCTCTCCCTCCGGGGCAGGGCCGTGCTGAACATCCCGTGGGCCCACCTCGTCCCTCGAGCATCCTAGTCCTTTCGTTTTCTCCCTTTTTCCTCCTTTTTTCCGGCTTCCTTGTATTTTTGCCGTATTTTTCTTTTTTTTCCCCGCTATCTCCCCTTTCTCTTTCTCTCTCTCTCTCGCTTCCGTATTCTATCAAACATTCTCCGTGATATACTCGTCTTCTTATATCATCTTTTTTTCTGGAAATGCGAGGTGACAGGAGCGCGTCGACGAAAGCTAAACGACGAATTGCACCCCCGCGCTTACGTGACTCGCATTCACCTCTTTTCCAGCTAATGTGCCGCCTGTGAACGCGACAGGTCTGAACTTTCCTTCTTGGACTTTCCTTTCTTCCGTGCTTCACGGTCGAGCTTTGAGCCACTTGTAAGAGAGCCGTGAAAGAGAATCGGATATGACGGAGACGGTTATACGATATATTGAATCCCGGCACAAAGAATTTCCTGATGGGGTTTCGGGCTCCTACAGCTCGCAGTTGTGCACGGTAACTCGTAGAACAATAGATTCTACGGGAAATAGAAGTTTCCTCTTATAAAGAATTTCAAATCGGTTTTCGAAGTTGCTATTTTCCCCCTCGCCCGTCGTTTTCGCTTCGATTTTCTCTCCGGAATTCAGGGAAAATCGTTTTCCAACCCCGATACGATTTACCCGAAAGCGTTTCCATCATCCATCGAGAATCTCTAGATTCCATATAATTCCATCGTACAGCTACAATAAGCACCCTCTTAAGCTCTTTGTTCTCAAAATCACAGCGTAAAAGTACGAGGAATCAAAGCGACACATTTTACGCGCGACGATCAAAAAGACGAGCGCAAGAAACCAGAATGAGAGAAATGAGCTTACGGGAGTTAAAAAGACGTCAGTAAAACGTCGCAGATAGACGGAATAGCGTCTCTTAAAACACCCAGTGGCACGTATAGACCGCGAATTCCTAGCCGAGAGAATGCCGGGTATTTGCATGTGAGTAATGAATCCGGCATGATGGGGCTGAAGATGAGACAGAACGTCGTGAGACTCCGTTGCCGGAGAAAGTTCCGCCCCCGGTGAAACAGCCGTGGTATCAGCACCCACCAGACGCGATAACCCCTCATGTATGAAGTGTCGTTTAACCAGCCTCTCCCTCTTTCTGTCTTTTCCTCTTTGCCTCGCCAATTTCCTCCCCACTTTTCCCCCCCTGGCCGTTTCTTATTTCCCTCCTTTTTCCACCGTGCTTCTTCAACCCCCATTACTATCGTTTCGTTTTCCTCTTTTATCTTAAGCTTTCCTCCCCTTTCGGCTACCACCTGCTTTTCCTATCCGAAGCTCTCGCTTCCCCGAAAAGTTTACCCCGAATGAGAGGGGCAACGGAATGCTGTCCGCGAAACTTCCCAAGTCAAATTGAATGGGGTGTGCTCCCGTAGTCGCGATCGGGAACGGGACGAGGGAATTCCGGATGAATGGCGTGGCACATTTTCCGCCGAAAGCGCAAGATTATTGTTATCCGAATGGGGAGTTCCTTCGGTGTTCGAGGTGTCTTTTGTTTCGCGTAAGTGTCTTCCTTTTTTGTCGTTTGAGAGAAAAGTTTGTGATTTGTTGATTCGCGTGAATTTTGAAATCACGAGGAGTCTTGAAATCGTGCTAAAGAATAATGTTGAGTTGGAATTTTAATCGTCGTTGTAGTAAAATGGAAAAGTGGTCCCCGTCGGGAGCTCTTCGTTTTCAATAGAAAACGGAATAAATTCGTTGCCGCTCGTAGATCCGCAAATGAAGTCCCTTAGAAGTAGAAATCCGCTGGTAGAAAAAGTCGCGCTAGTTTCTCCATAAAACTGACTTTATGGTGTGAGTTGTGTCGCACCGCGGACACCGAAGTTTCCAGACTGTCGTCATAAAACGCCATTTTCACTGCTCGCAAGTACCTAATAGAATTGCGACGTACTTCAGGAAACGTAACGATTGAGGAGAAAACTCGTTTTTTTTCTCCTCTGATCGGGAAAAAAGGTTCAAAAAAACCATCGATTAACTCAAACCGATAAAAATCGACCGGTTGAACTTTATCAAAATCATTCTTCAAAATATTCCTACATTTTTCTTCCATCCATATTTTACGAACATCCCCACCTTTCTCCAGTCTACATTGTCCCAGTAATATCCGAAACATTAAAGAAGTAATTTCCATCAACGATAAATTCGACGAAAAGCTCACGATCTCTCTTAAATTTTTCCCGAGCGGCTTAACCGTTCACGGTAAATTTTTGCCCGTTATTTATCGCCCTCTGTCTCAACTTAATGTTGAGTCTTAACGCGTCGCGGGTTCAGATATATCGTCGTTCTTATAAAATATAACGCTGACAAGCAAAGACAGAAGTGGGCCGTATATTGCCGAGGAACGGCTGCGGTCTTTCAGGTGCCTCTTAATAGGTCCATCATCCACCAAATTACATTGGATGGCTGTGCTGCCTTTTCCAAGCAGCCTCGTGCTGGCCACATTGTGCCCGTTGTACTTTTCACGCAATTAACTCGGAATGGGCTCGCAACCGATAAGGCGCCACGTGTAAAACATTTTAAAACGTCCAGAAAAATACGGAAGATACATGCGACCCATAAATTACAGCGACGCTCTTCGAATTATTTACTTGAACAAACTACTTACGAATACGCATGGACGTGCATTAATTCTTTACGCTCGTGGAACGAGTTAACTCGACGTTCAAAGGGATTCGTCTAACGAATACGAATTACGTCGTTAAAGAAGTTTAGAAAGTACGTTTGATTAGGAGCGGAAACGTGGAAATCTCTGCCTTAATCTTTGCGTTTGTTCAGTTCCTCATAGACGTCGATATAGTACCTATTTCTTCTATTTTTACTGTGAAGATATTTGCAACGATACTTTTTTTCACTTATTTTGCGATTGTGCTCTTTTCTGTCAATTGTTCTTTCAGGATGAGACCCTATACTGACCTTTAAAATGAGTGACTTTTCTGGACTTCTTGACACCTAATCTCTTTCGTAGCTTTACTTTACATCCAACTTGAAATTAGTTTCATCGAAAAGATTAGAAATACTGCCACTTAAAAATGATAAATCTCCAGAAAATACCTCTTCACCAAGTTTCGTTGCACAAAGCCTTCGAAAGATAATTTCTGACTTGAACTATTACCGTTTTGAGTGCTGAGAGGGCAAATTCTTGCAAAGGATGCGCTGACCCATTA
This sequence comes from Cerceris ruficornis, assembly GCA_963989415.1. NCBI lineage: Eukaryota > Metazoa > Arthropoda > Insecta > Hymenoptera > Crabronidae > Cerceris > Cerceris ruficornis. The sequence continues at coordinate 12,326,538 of OZ022518.1, read as the reverse complement.
TTAAATCAAAAGCCCGATAGCATACAAGGGGATGGACACTCATTGAACAGAACTGCTCTGAAGTATGGAACACTAGAGACAGACCTGTCGGGCAGCGGCAGCTCTTAAAGAGATTATTTCGTGACCCTCTACTCTGGATCGTTTGGCAAACCATGGTCTATTCCTCGAAGGGCCTTCCATTCTCTTCCTAGGTTACCTCCTTACGCTTCCTTGACTTCCATGAGGCACTCTGTCTTGTTCTCCCATAGAGCGATGAATATACTCACCGAGTGCCCGAGGACCTGCGGGCTACCTTCTTCGAGTGAATCGAACCGAAACACCGGCAAAGTAAACGCGGAATTGATGAAGTTTGACCGGCAGTGTCATTCATTACGTTTGATTAGTAATACGAATTCAAGCGGTGCATGAATATTCGGTAAAACTAGTTATCGTTGAACGCTGCTCATCTTCGGTGTTAAGCTGTAACGAGGATGGAATCTCCCTTATTCCAATGCTTTGTATTATATTATTGGCAATGGGAACGTATTTTTAGATTTTGTAAAATTGTCTTTCTATAGAGACTGAAATTTTGCGGCTTCTTGCATTAATGATTAAAGACCGTGTTTCTAAAAAAAACAACAGCTTAGCATCACTTGCTTTATTAAACAACCGTTATAAAGAATCGAGAAAACTTGTCAGCTTGATAAATCAAAGTAATCCTAATAACTTGATAGGTTAAAAAAAAATATATATGAACTTTCTCACAAAGTTTCAAGTTTCTTTGATAATTCAGTCATTTAAAATGAAATAACTATCCTGTTACTATAAACTCGGGTCAAAGGAAACAGAGAGCCCGTCAGTATTAAAATTACAGATTTTAAATTATACTCTACTAATTACTCGTAATTCGTACAGCCGAAGGACTCAAAAACCGAGGTATTTCGTTCCCTTCCGCTTTTCATGGTACGCAATGCCGGCAATTTTAATAACGAATGCCTACTTTATCCCTCGGAACAGTAGACATTAAAACCGCGATAAAAAAAGGAAAAAAAAACACGACGGTATCCCGCCGTAAACTTCAGTCCGTGCCTCTCTAAAGGGTGGATCATAATTGCTCACTTTGTCGGGCGACGCGCGAACACGCTGTTAAAATATTTCCTCCGCCTGGCGGCGTTTATTGTTCTCCATGTTACCATTTTCCCCGATAGGTACAGGCGAGGAAATCCACGAGCAAATGTCCGGGGGTGGCTTTTCATGGGACGCGATGAATGCCTCAATCAAAGTGTGTGTCTCCCTACAAAGAACGTAGGCGAACTGGCGAGCCCTTTGCGCTCCTCGAATAGCGAAACGAAATATTACGAGATTATGCAATTTACAGAAACACGCGCAATGTTATGTATTGTCGTTTGTAAGCTAATGCGACTGAAATTCTCGCGCGGCTGCTGATTATAATTTATGTCTGAGCAGTGCTTTCCCTTTCTACTTGACGGAGAGCATCGCGCACACCTGACGCGACGGAAGTGTGTAATACCGTTTCGTATGGTTCGATTAATCCTTTGTTTAACTACGGTGATATCAGATTAAAAATAATTTTAAATATATGTAGGAAATTACCTTTTAATTGTAACAGTAGTTCGTCCTTTTTTGCTGTGCTTTTTTCAGCGTGCTTCTTAGAGTCTAAACTTTCAATCTACCGTTAAGAAGAAAATTCGCAATACTACTTTTTTTTTGCAATAGTTGGTGGAAGATGTCTTTTGAATAACATTTTAACCATCGGTCTTAAATCATGTGGAGGATAACCAAAAATTGCATGGAAAAAAAAAGTTTGTCTCGGTGCTACCACTAGGTTCTAAGAAACACGAAGTCAAAATTCGGCGAAAATTGGGACCTCCTCACTTCTGATGTCCTCCCGGTGACAAAACGACACTCTCGGAATTGGATGGGCGTAAAAGGATAAAGCAATCTCGATGCACACACGGCAATAAAACTGTTATATATTTCGGGCGGAAAAAATGCTAACTTTCCACCGTCGACGTCGTTTCATGTCGTGCAACAATTTTCCATGACTACCCAGCGATATACAATTCGACTGCTTGCAGCGGAATTTTCTCGTAGACAATGGCGATACGGTGAATAATATCGTGAGACATTGAAATATTTTCTATCTTACGTTTGAAAAGTACAGGGCCATTTAGGTCGTGGTTATCAAGCCACGTGCATTATAAAATATCGCGAATGTACGCCGACTGTGTGTATCGTATGTATACCACGTGCATATATCGCATCAAGTCTGCGTATGTTATGTATATAGATTTATACATATACGTACGTATATATGGTCGCATTACGAGAAACGTATATATGCGGCTGCGCACACGCGAACCTACGCTCATGTAGTTTGCACACGTGTGCATACAGTGACTGGAATGTGTCTGTACATTTTGACGTTTGAGACGAATGTGGAGAGAGACAGACAGAGTGAGAGGGAGAGAGAGAATTATTTATTATTCCCAGGCAAATGCTGTAACGATGATTACAATAAGGAAGTGCAAATCCGAGCCTGCAGGGTGATTACAATTAGCTTTGGAGAGATGTAAGGAAAGTCGAAGGCTAACGAGTGATAACATTTGTCTGTCTTTGCGACGACTTTGCCGATAATGACGGTGCCGAAGCGTGAGAGACTTTTAAAATGTCAAACAAAGACTAACGTGTAACGGTGTTTAATTTCATTTTATTCTAATATTACTGATAACATTGTGAATTCCAGCAGAGAATTAATTTCTCTCGTAATAACGCGGATAGCATTGTGCGTTAAATATAGCCCCGTACGGGGAAAAGGGAGAGAAAGAGGGAAAAAGAAAAAAACTTAAATCCCTCGAGTAAAAGGATAACTCGTAACAGTGATCGACTTCAAAGCGTAACCAAGGTGGAAAATAATTGCTGAAAAAATTTCCACGTCACGATGAACGCTCAACGAGTGGAAATAATCCTTAGCTCGACATGTTTATCTAACCAGTCACAACTGTGTAATCCGTTCGATAACGTGTGTAAGGATTCCTACGAACTAGGTTGAAATCGCTTCAGTGATTATTTTTAGTTCAATGAATACATTCTATTTCCTCCAGCACTATCAACAAGTATTAGGGGGATCGGAAAGCAATGTCGTTTTTTTACAGTAAATTCAAACAAATATATTCGTAACAAGTTTTTATTTTTAATGAATGATGTATTCACCCTCGTTATCAACAACCTTTTGTCATCTAGTGTGCAAATTTTCAGTGATGGATCGATAAAAGTCAAATGGTTTCTGACGAAAATATCTGCAGAAACGACATTACTTTCAGGTCCCCCTAATATTGCTGTAATAATTATAAAAAATAGAGAATCTACTGTCCACAATTAAAATCGCATCGAACCTATTCCATCGAAATTATTCTAAAACTTTTAACCCCCGCCCACTAAATCGATATATATTCAAACCCCAATTGTCGCACAATTTCGAACGTTATTCAATGTACTAATTTTTCAACGGATGCTGTGTCCATTGGCTTTAATCGCCTAACTGTGCACTCCAATCGCAAAATGTGTTTCTCGTTGCGGCGGCACTGTCCATAGTGCACGCGTGTACGTGTGCATTATCGTGTGTATCACACACGACGTTTCACCGCTCGCGGAAACGTGGCGAACGACACTCGTTGCGTTAGTCAAACGGAAATTAACCGGTGCTCACGGTCGCGTTTAGCCTCCGGTGTCCAAACACGCTGACTCTTTCGGTCTCGTAGCTCCTCGTCCATTTTGTGCGATTCACGATCGGCGAACGGTATGATAAATAGTGTCGAGACATTTTGATAACTGTTTGCCGTCCGAGGATTTATGAGAATGCCAAGATTCTATTTGGTTATTGTACACCTGGAAAAAGTATTGGTTCGATGGGCTGAGAGAAGAAATCGAGGGAGAATAGTTTCATTGAGAATGAAATGTAGGTATATTTCATACTGTATTCGGAGAAATTCGCGTACAAGATCATCGGCATGATCGTGATGTTTCATGGTGATCATTGATATTCGTCGTTTATTTTTGCCAAGTAATTACACGAGGAGAAAAGAGTAGGATAATATCGAACGCGTAATGGGGTCTGATAGAAAGTCTCGTAGAAATGGATGACTAGGAAAGCGATACGTTTGTTTCATTTGGAATTTCGTCTGGATTCATTCGTATAATAACTCTTATTTCGTCTGTGTATCTATTAACAGCAGGAAGTTGCCAGTTGGCTAGTCAGATCGTTTCACTCATTTGCCGAGCAAGCGCGTTCGATGAATTCCGCTAATTGCTGGACTGATTGGCGAAAATCCAAGCGTGCCTGGTCGAACGGGCTGAATGTTGGTCATTAAATGCTCTTAAAAGTCTTTCGATTCTCTGTTTCATCGATATTCGTCTCTCGATGAGCATCCGAATTCCCGAAATATTCGGTCCTATTGTTCTCCACGCCGTTCTTTTCCGTGCTAGCGATTAGCGGTTCGGTGTTAATGTCAATTTTGTCCAGTGTAATTTCTATGGTAGAACGGTCCGATTACAAAACACTTTCAAGACGGTAATAACTCTCTAGTTCTAACAACGATTCCGTAGAACGCAAACATTACTCGACGGAGATTATTATCCGACGAGTCACGGGGAGGATGCGATGCGCGTTATTTCAGTGAAATATTACGAAGCCGTGTTAATAACGCTGTTTTCCGAGAGCAGCTTTCCTTATTAATTCGATCGTCCTCCATAGAAACGCTCGTCGACATTTTCATCTTGAAAACAGCAAGCCGCTTCGACGCCGGCTAATACGAACTACCCTTTTTTATCGTTTCTCTCCCCGTCTCTCCTTCTCCTTTTCATTTCTTCGCTTTTTTCCTTTTCTTCTCACCTTGCCACTCGAGATTATTTCAAACACGAAACAACCATCCGCGATGGTGTAGTTTGTAAGGGAATTTAATTAAATAAAGCGGAGCTTTACGAGAGATATCTGCTTCTCCGGCTAGTGAGAAATATGAATTAAGCAATTTTAATAATGATGTCAAAGCGAAGAAGCAACGCTTTGAAAGACTAATAAACGCCTAAGGTATTGCTGAACGTCCTTCTTTTCACCTGGACATCTATCGGATAAAAATATTACGATAAGGAATAACTAAGTACTAACGTTAATTAAGAAACTTCGCGTGTATTTGTTAACATTGCAGATGCTTAACTTTAATGATGATGGGACTGCAAGATATACGGTTGGAATTTTACGCAGAATTTTGCGCAACTCGTAACGCGCACGAATTTCTCCAACTCCGTCGAGAGTCTAAATTCTGCGGAGAATTTTAGGGCGAAGACAGGCTGCTACCAATGACGAGATTCCTCGAGAATCTTACCGGTCGATACAGCGATATCCATTCTTACTTCGTGTCAAGAAAATCGGTTGAGTCCGTAAAAATTCCGATACACGCGAAAGATTCTAGCGTCGAGCTTTCGCAGGCACCGTGCCGGCGAATGCTCTATGCTAATTTGATATTCCATCCGATATTGAATTTCGAAATGGTGCAAGTTTATATTCATCGCATAAACAACCATCGAATATTCCTGCTTAATGCATTTGCCGATTCATCGAGCCTAAATATACTTCGCCGTACTCTCGAATTTCTTCCGTCCATTAAGGCTCTAATGGGAAACAACAAAAATACAAACCAATTGCGAAATTATAAATATGATCTGTCAGAGGTACGAATTAGCATGGCCATTTTGCCGACGTATTGTCGTAGATATTTCCACGGGTAGTCGGGACGAATATATCCTGCATCAGGTAAAAATGAATTCTCAAAATAACACGTTCCGTCGCATACTTCTTTGGAATTTCAGTCGCGTGACGTCGTTCTCGCCAAATTTCGCATCTACAAACGTCGAGTCGGAGACGTCGGAACCAAGATCCTCCGTGGCAACGAAGTAGGACTGTTCCTGCTCCGATAACCGTGTTTTCTCAAATCCCTCCTGTAAGAAGAAAACGCGATTATTCGAATGTGGAGCACCTAGTGCCGGAGGGGAAAAAAGGGGCTGAACGTAGGAAGAGATCAACTCTCGAAATTGGTACAAATCGTATAACACCGAAAGAAGTCACACCCGAATCGAGATTCGCGATCACCGATTGATCTTCCATCGTCGATCTAAATTCGCAAAAAAAAGGAGAGGACGAACATCGACGATTACGAGGCCGCAAACCCTCCCGTTGACGATCTACCTTGATATTATCCTCGGTGAGGAGATCTGTAAATTCTACCTAAACGACGATCGCTTCGGCGGACTTTGAAACTTTCTTTCTCTTTCTCCCCATTACAGAGGGGATGGGTTATCCTCTTCTTTCGGAAACGAAGCGTGCTTACTGCTTTCAGCCCGCTCTTTTTTCTTCCCCTTCTGGTAATCCATAGTATATTAGCCGCGACCCTAAAAGCAGCGAGCTTAGCGTTTTGCTGTCGTTTCTGGGGTAGTTAGCCGTCTTAACGTTAACGTATCCTCTTCCCCCGGTTACGATAAATATATCTACGAAAGGGACGTTTATAAAATGTCCCCGCCGTCCTTTCTCAATAACCAATAACCATAACCCATCGACTGATTCCCTCTTATCGCTAATGGCATTGCATGCAACGTCCTAGACCAATACGAGGTGCATGAAAGGAAACGCTTCAGATATTTTGCGTAAAAGGGATTTAGGAAAACTTAACTCAGACTTTTCTTCGGACCTTTTACCTACTAATTTTTCCTAGTATATTCATGCATCCTCGGAGTCTTCCGAACTTCCGGTTATTTCTAATGGAATCATCAATAGTCAAGGAAAATGTGCAATTCTCTTCGCAACGACGAATCACTCCCCAACGGGACGCGAGTTCGTGAGAACCGAGGATCGAAAATCTTTCTTCATCCTAGATAAACGCGACGGTGCTTCTTAGTCCCGAGAGAGCGTGGGGTGGCTGCTATCCCGTCAGAATTAATTAACTCTTGCTCGTTGCTCGTTCTGTTTCCTCCTCTTCTTTCTTTATTTCACGCCTTTCTCTTGCACCGAATCTTTTTCTCTACTATCTCTTTTCTCCTTATTCTCCATCGTCTTTCCCGCTTATCCTCCTTCTTCGTCTTCCTCTTCTCCACCCTCTTATTCTCCTTTTTTTTCTACCACAATCTTCTATTTGAAACGCTCTCTTTTTCTATGTATCTCCTCCATCCTCTTTCTCTCTCGAGCAGCCACCAAAGTTCCTCGACAAGCTTGTTTTACGATCCGCGAAGGCCGTAGATCGCGAGGAACCGCGAAAAAGCGTGTCCGCCGGAGCGAGGCCGTTGCGATAACTCCGACAGGCTGTTCGACGACGCGTAAAGGATCCCACGGGGAAACGGCCGGGAGAAGCTCGGATAAAGAAGCACGGAAGTAAGAAAAACGAAAACGCGAAAAGAGACCGACTAGCAACGAAGAAAATCCGGGGATAAGATGAGAGGGCGGAAGGGAACCGGGAAAGAGGGGCAGAATGAAATTTGCATCCGAAAATCCTTCCGTTTACCTCGTTCTACTCTGTTTCCCTTTTATACTTCCTTCGTGTCTATCCTTTTTCCTTGTGTGCCTGCGTTCCTTTTTTTTTTCTTCTCTACGGTGTCTATAGCCAACGCCGTCCTTTGCATACGATATAATGACGGTGCTCGACATACCGTGAAGAAAAGGAGGAACGTCCGTTGGATGGACGTCGGGGCGCGTTTCTGCATCGTAGACCCTATTTTCTGTCCTGTAGGCTTGTTTGTTCTGCACGGGCTATCGAATGCGCACAAAAGGGCCGACGGTTTCGCCTAGCATCGTGAACTTGCTGAAATGTTTGCCTCCGATTTCTCTGCCGCCATCGCGGCTCGATCATCGGGCAGAGTCGTTGGAGGTAGAAGAGCGTGAAGTTGACGGTAAAGGATTTTTTTTAAAGTCTTCGATGCACGGTGGGAAATTGTGTGATTTTTTGACGCGTGGAGAAATTGGAAAATGTTAAAGTATTTAAAACTGGGACGATCGTGATTGTTTGGGTATTTTTTTCTTATATGGAAAAATGAAGTGTGTAATTGATCGTAAACGTGTCAATCATTGTGTCAAAAATGATCATTTTATTACAATATTTTCCTGCGAGGTTGAGAGAAACATAATGAATACTTTATTGAGAATATTCCATGAAACGTGATGCTAATGAAGTTAAAAATTTTTAAATATTGCTTTAGGTTGCTGCAAACCCACTTATAGTGAGTTCGAATAAAAAATTAATTTCAGGTTATTCTCATTGACCTCATTGTTCCAATAAGATCTCCCAAAATGTCGCCATTCTATTGACTTGTTCATTTCCTTCGTTATCATCTACAAAACCAGATAAAATAATAGATGAGCATTTCGAAATTTTGTATTTCTTCGGCTCCAGTAACTATGGTAATTTCTCCTAGCACCTACTGTTTTATGTGGTTCTCGGATCACCGAATCTATGATGTACGTATCCAATGGGAAAAATTGTGAGTTTGAGTCATTACCTCCTCACCCATCATAGTCTCATTAATTGCTACAGTCGTTTCGCCCAAAACATACAGTTTGGTTGAATTCTGAACCACTCTGGCTATCGTACACGTATCACATTGGAATAATTAAAAATTTCCCATAGCTGACAGAGAAATTGAACCCAGGCCCACTAATTACAAGTTTGAACCCTTACCTCCTTACCCACCATAGCCCTAATTCCATCATTTTTGCTTTTCTTCAAATCCAAACCCTATAGTAATTTTTTCTAAGACCCAATATTCCAGATTAGTTCCACACCATCGAAATTCTACCTTTTTCCATTCAACATTGAAAATTCTCAGCTTAAAACGCATTTTCATCATTTCGGTTCGTTACACCTCGAAAGTCGGTCCCCGTTTCGTTTATCACTACCGATGCATGTCGAGCTTACGAGGATTCCCCTTAGTTTTGCTGAAAGGTGGAACGTGCAAGGTAATTTTCCATGCCCGCCCCGTGATCGGGTATTCAAAGCGTCCGATCCGAAGTTCCATTATAGGTTTCGGTACATGCATACTGCCATATCTTACTACCTCAATACCGGGCGTAACACTTGTTTCTGACGGCTTTACGAGCCTCTTCGTATTCTATACCTATACATCAGATGCTACACGATGCCGGGATCGCATCCTTGAAACGGTACACGGAAAACAGAGACGTGTTCCTTTCGCGTGGGGTAATACGGAACTATGGGCAATATATTTATGGGATATAAATTTACAAGAAACAGCTTTTATAAATTTCACCGCGGCGGTGTAACACCTTGGGAGGAAATTTCGTGGGCTCCCTCCTTCTGACTGCATTAATCGATCAAAGAGGAAAGCATCGTGGAATATGCTCGCAGTACTTTAGCCAAAGGGGCTGCACCCCTTCGTCGGTGGAGATTTTCGAAATAGCTATTCGGTCCGTTCCCATTTACTTCTTTCATTTCACGTTGGCAAAACGTTGAAATATAGATACGAAAGAATTTTTCTCGACGTTCTTATTTGTTCGAGATCGACGTTGTTTGATCTTGCGTAAGGATAATAGAGGGGGGTGATGGTGGTAGCGTATTTGGAATTTTCTCAATATCTCTCGGACGATATCTGCGATGGTACTACAGCTCGAATAGTTGAAAATGTCGATATCTAATACTACAAGTTATTGGCCACGGTAACGAATTTAATTTCTAACCGAAATCGTAAAAATAGATTTTTCATAATACCGTTTATAGTAATGGTAACAAGAACTCGAATCAACAACCTATTAGAATTTCAATTTCTTTAGATATACGTATAATTATCATCCCTCTTCATCAATCTCTCTCGAGAAGACTAATAAAAACCAGCGTAACAAGTTGTTATAAACGCAGCGTGAATGTATCGCAATATCCCCATAATACCGCCATAATGTCGCGAGATTAAAGTTGTACGGGCACTAATTATTTCTAGCTGTTAAGCTACACCCAGAGTGTCCTTGTTTAGAGTTCTACCTTCTTTATCCCCGTGCACGCGTTGCTTTTATCCCCTTCACCCTCTTGCACCCATCCCCCTGGCAGGTACATACAGAGTTATGTACGTCCCAGGAAGTTCCTACATGGGGCGACGCGGTCGGAATAACTAGGAGTTTCAAACGTAGCCCAGGACGCTCGATGGAAGAATCTATAGAAAGAGGGAGGACGAGGAGGGGCAAAGAGGGATAAATGGCGAAGGTGTACCACTAACGAATGCAACTTGCATTCACCAAATAAAATAGTCCGCTTCTTCGACGAAGCGTGAATGATGCATTAGGGGTGTCATGGAAGCTATGGAGTCGCACGGTCGCAAAGGGGTTGCGGTGGTCGGAGAGTCGAAAATCGCGCGAATGGAAATCGTACGTGGTGTGTTTTAAATTCTAGACAATGTACCATTTGCGGAATTCTTTCAATGGTTATTGTAACTCTTTAATATAATTTAATATTCTTTATTGAATAGAAATATTGGATTTAATGCGAAGGAGAAGATAGAGATGTTGCAGGAAGTTGATGTAGAATTTATCTTTCTAATTGATACGTGCGATTTTGGAAAATGGGGTGGTTGCACGATGTCGATCGATGACGTGTCGATTTTAATGATTTTTTTTATGTTTGAATTTTGCTGGAGCGAGAGATATTGTTTGACGACCGTTATAATCCTGTGATACTGCGACGATGTAAATTAATTTTCGCAGATGCAAGTTGCACGATACATTAGGGTTTCTCGCGAAATGCAATACCACTCGAAATTGCAGTCAGAACGTACGAAATTTGTTTGCAGTTTCACGTACCAGTTTCAGGTACGACCACGAACGCATTTATTGGTCTGTGCGCGGTATGATTGCAGTTACACGAATTCCCAGATTTTCCCTGAGAACGATCACGTTCGTTAATAACGTGGTCTCGTTAATAACGCAATTAAAATTTTATACCCCAAAAAGTAACCACGTTAACAACAAACCCCCTAAGATTCGTACCTCGCCGTTCTGCGGTTTTGAACAAACATCACAAATGCCGCCAACGCCGGAATCAATATTTTATGCCATATTTTCTTCGTACTGTCCAAATTTGTCAAAAATTGTCCACGAAATGTTCCGTTTTTATGATGAAAAACACTGTTCTTCGATTCCTTCCCCTGTTTTTTTTCTGTTTCATCGAATTAACATAAATTTAACGATCGACATAAAAAAAATCGTAATAAAATCATAGAGAAATACAATTCTTTGTGGTTCCCTGTCGACCAAAAACCCGACATCGTATTTTATTACGACGAGAGTTATATCGATCGACACAAGACTTTACGATAGTTCTATGCCCCCGATAAAAAAAAACTTTTACGATGTCAAACAGCCGTAAGGAAGTTCAACCAAACCTACACACTCACGGCCGAGCGGTAAAAATGCTCAAAGTCAATGTCAACCGATAAGCATCGTTATTTTATTTTAACCTCTCCAACATTCTATCAACAATACACAAACTATATTTATCCCGCGATACAACGATACCAAATGAAATTAATTTTTCTTCAACAAAACCATTCATACGAACTCATCGTAAAACAGTCCAAAACCTGTCTGAAAACCATCCAACCAACTCGACAATTTCCCTCGTCGACGAAAATATGTAGAATTCCTCATCGCCATCCGAACAATAAATATCGATTCTCCGAGTCCGGCTTAAGAAACAAACACCAAGGATTCCGCGTTTATCAGCGAAGCAATTAAAGTTCCCATAACGTTCATCCGCGTTAATCTCGCGCGAGGGGGTTATATCGGTAACCACTTCGGATTGTCTACTGTCACCGACATTTCCAAGGCGTCTATAGAGGGATTAACGTGGATTACTCTGTGCGCAGGATATCGGCGAGAACAGTCACCACCTTGCGGCCATCACGATGCCAGGAACGTGCCCGATGACCGATGCGGTCAGGATCGTCGACAGTTAGTGATGAGGAGGAGCAGGTTGTCGGCGTGCCGATGGCTCAGGTCACCAGTAACATGGTCTACGGACGAAGATCGGATCCGGCACCTCTTCGAGGACTCATAATCGCCGCTGTCCTTCTATTGTCTTTGCCGAGGTGCCGATGCTTCGATCTGGGTGAGTCGATTCAAACATGTCCCATTTATATTCTGACTTTTACGACTACCCAGGACTGTAGACTATTTTCGTCCTGCTTCCTGTCCTTCCTTGTTTCCTCGTCTCTGCATTGTCCCTCGAGGATGCTTTGGTACGTCGAAGGAGTCGCGGAGACGATCGCTTTTGGTTCTAGGATAGAATGTTTATCGTGATCGAGGATTGTACCTGGGACAACGGGAAGTTTTTGAACGTACCGTCGAAGAGTTCGTAAGTGGTAAAGGGATGCATTGTTGTGGATAGTCGATTTTTTTCTCTCTTTCGCGTGGATTTTTACGTGGAACAACTATAGCGAGCTTTTTCGTTTGGTCCTTCAGTTAAATGTAGGTCGGGGGAAGGGAGGGACGCGTGAGTTTGGAACTCGAGTGGCCGGCTTCGTCGAGGAAAGTGCTTTTTGGCTTTTCTCTGGGTTATATAAAAGATGCTGGGAATTTCACGTTAAACAGGCACTCGTGCGTTGGCTTATGGAAAATGGGGATTGGTCTGGAACGGATTCTGTTCGTATTTGGGAAAATTCGAATTGACTGTCACGTCGATTATTGATATTTTAGAAAATTAATGAAACCAAGGCTCTGATGAATCGATTCATATCTACACAGTATCTTGTACACAATTAAATCCATGTCCGATTGATACTTCCAATCAGAACTGGTAGAAATCTCTGTCGCCGTGTCTCGTGAAGTTTCATCAGAATCAAACACTTAAATCTTTGACAATGCCTAACGCATGGGGTCCTCGGAGTGTGAAGATTTTTACACGAGAGCTAGCAATCGGTCAACGGAATAAAACGACCCGTCGTGGGATAACGAATGTACGTTCGTGTACGTTCGCGATTGTTCGCAAGTACGTGGAGAAATCACGAAGGGAGGAAGAATTGAAAAGGAAAAAATCATTTTCACCGGGTCACCCGGAGACGAGAGATTCATCCGAACCATAAGTTATTGGTCGATGGCTACCGTTCAGCAGCAGGTGCAGTTATGGCATAGTGAAGCATTGGGACCAGCGAAAGAAAAGGTCGACGTGGACACAGAGTTTCGTGCTCATTCTCTACCTTCGGTTATGAGTCTCCGGTTGCCGACCGTTCTGTCGCAGGAAACATATATACCTGGTGTCCTCTAACTCACGGTTCACTCGGGTCATTTCACCAGATAAAAGAGGAAACGGCGAAACAAAGGGAAAATATTGTTCCATTTGTGCGGCGACCGTTGTACGAAAATGAATTTACTTTACTTTTATCATTCTCTCATGCTGCGTCTTTGTCTTTCTCGTTCCTTCTTTCTCTTTCTCTCCTCGTCTCTACCTTCGTTTTTGTAATATGCTCGAATGCCAAAGCGAAAAAAAAATTATTTCAAGATATTGCTTCTTCTTTTTTCTCCATTTTCTCGAGTACGTAGACACACGGAAAAATGCAAGAGCACCCCGAGCCCTGTGCACCGCCTCGGGGGATCTCGCGCGGATTTCCCTTCCCTCGATACAATCCGAGGGCAAAACGTAGCGCAGTAGGCAACCGGCATCACCTCCGAAAGTCGGGCCATAAAATTTAAATTTTTCCGCTACGGGGAAACGAGGAAGTCGAGATGCAAGCATACCCGAATGGTCCTGCACGTCGAGTGCAATAACACACAATTACGGCGCGGTTGTAGAAACAGACGAGACGTATAAATTTCACTCTTCCTCGTATCTTATCTGCACTAAAGTATTTAAAGTACCTTTCGCGTTCTATCGTTGTTAAACAATGTTAACAGATGCGATGCTAGTTATGTAGCTTTTCATGGCTCCGAGTCGCACGGAATCGGTAATGTTAGTAGATAATGTAACAAAGGAATTGGCTCTTTATTCTACAGGCAGTGAGTAAAGAATAGAACGTGACAGGTAGCCTACTTTTTGCATTTTCAGTTCTGATTGTACTCTGACAATGAGTGAAATACTGACAGAATTCTCTGTGTTACTGCAACGATGAAGCTTGGTACGATCTTTTATTTATTGGTACAACAGAATCAATTTAGAGAAAGTAAGAGCGTTTGAAGAGCTGTAGTGGGAATGAAGTCAAACTCCTAATTAGTAGATATGACTTCAAATACCCATTTCCTCTGGGAGATGTTTCCTACGTGATATCTATATCATAGCATCGGTGGTCCAGAAATCATATAAAATTTTCGTCCCAAGTGAAACGATCGTAGTAGTTCAAGCAAAAAATAAATGAACAACAAAAGTATTTCAGTTTTTCCGAACACGGACCACTAGCACCCTGCGTGGAGTCATCTTCAAAGAGAAACGCAGGGCCCCGTAAGATAGATTATTGCCCTTTTTCCACGAAGAATGCTCGCTTACGTAGTAATGGCGTGGATTCTACATATCTGGTTTCGCGCTGGGGCATTGTACCGCCATAAATGAAATGTCAGCGGCACGATGAAATAACAATACTATCTAATAGCTGCTCAGATGCAGACGAGCGGGCGAATGGCATTGTACCGATCCTCTCTCTCTCTCTCTCTCCCTCTCACTCCTGCAATTCGCTATTCCTGACCCTCTTGTTGTTTACCGCTCATCCATTATGTTTTTATGCATATTAATTATTGCTGGCAAGGGTCCGGTATTTCTGCCGGATGATATTATCCCGGAAACGGGCTATTCTAGGCTTTCTGCTTCCTTTTCGCCGAGAATTATTGTGTTGTTGAAATATCGTTGATTAGGACAACGATAATACATGAGTCGAACCATCCGCTGAAAATACACTTGAAATCAGCAATCACTGAGATTTTTCGAGCAAAACATTGAATTACCGGTTAACAAGAACATCGGCCACGTTGCCTCGAATACCAATCGGAAACGGAAAAGAGTCTTTTTCCTTTCTTTTGCATTTATCGTAGTTTCCCGTTTATTGCTAAATCCGGAGAGAATAATTTCAGTGAAAACAACACCGCGATAATAACATCGAGGATTCGGCAAAAAAGAAAAATGACGTTCCAGAAAAGGGCCATAGAGACGACACGATTTTTCTTTCTCTCTCAACAAATATAATGGGCATTCTGTCGGCACATCGCGTCAAATTTGTTTTATTGAATCGAGCACTTTTTAATCGGCTTGTTTAATTAATCCGCTTGAATTACGAAGAACGCTCCGCAGAGAATCAATACGGATAACTGGACCCCCTCGATGAATTCCATTGAAATCAGCCCGTACTTATAATTGGACGGATTAGTACTTCGATTCGGGTATAAATTCGCGCAAACGGTCATTTCGCGGGGTACAATCGACGAGGAAATATCCGCTGAAGATTTCTTCGTTTTATCATGCAAGAAATCGTAAATTCGCTCGAGGCCCTTTTTCAACGAACTTAAACGTAATATCGTTTCGTTCGTACTTTCGGTCGCCTTTCTCTGATAGTTTTAAATGCGTGGCAATTATTTCTGTCGCGCTAAGCCCGTGCGTACATTTATTTGAATTACGTTGAAACAGAGCATAGGCGATCTCGATCGTGTAGCGATCGTCCCCCGAACCTTTCATTATGCATAACATCGCGTGTGACGGAGTCGCAGATGGAATATCGCAATACATCACTTTGACTTATTACATTGGGACATGAAACCGACACCTAGCTCACCAATAATACCGGTAAACGAATACGTGAACAATTTTTTTACTTTGTACCCGGTTTCCCCATTTTATTCAATGATATCCACCGTCAGCCTTTGCGATATGCTCGTCGACCATGGTTGATGAACCGTGGTATTTTTAATATTCGTCATGTTCGAGGTTAAATTGTAGTCGTTGAATGAAAATTTGAAGCAGGTATGCATTTTTCCATGAAAAATTGTACTTTCGTTAAAGCGTTGATATTTCTATTTTTTTTACTTCCTAATTATCAGGTTATATTGCTAGTTTAACCTGATATTAACGTTTTAAATATGATGGGAATTCTGGGAGAATTTTTCCATTAGAATTATCTGACGAGCAGAGGGATTGAGAAATTTAATTACTGGAAATTGTTAATTTTTGCTTCTCTTTATTATTGAGCCGATATAAACGAATGGAATGCTGGCATCAGCGAACATTCGATTAGTACTTTTACAGAATTTGATTGACAACGATGAAGTCGTCGAGGGCTTACAATTTTTAATGCTTAGGAGAATGCATTTTATGGCGAGCAAATTTCTTGGAGTTAGAAATTTTGAACTCTGCTTAATTAATCGAGAGTCTGCGGCTCTATGTTCATAGTGGTTATATCCTGCATTAACGAGAATACTTCTATTATAACGAAAGTTTTATCGCAAGGGAATTATCGTAGATCGATGCTCTTAGTAAACCGTAATGCCTTCGAAAATATTACAAAAAAAAGAGTGGCTAACCCAATGATCTCATTACGTGGAAATTCCTTCCCCTAATCCCCCCTATGAAATCGTCAATCACCCATCAACTGTACGACATCAGTCACGAAAGTTCACTTAATTAATGTTTCTTCGTACAAAAAATTCCATGTCTACGATATTCAACCCTCAAAATAAATGTAGGTAAAATTTAAGAAAGCTTTATCCAATTTCAAAGATCAGATGCAAATTCTTCTGCAGTTCCCGTTCATAAATTACTACTACATCCCACACTCGAAACTTCTGCAAATCGAAGACTTCCAAAATCAATATGTTCGCCTCTATTTTCACGAATTTCGACCACTCCCGCATAACCGTTCTCCAAGCTGCCACCCTTATGCAACACATACAAAGAGAACGATGATTTCCTCCTTCCTAACGTCGCGATTTTCATTGTTCTCCCTTCTCTATTTTTCCCATTCCAATGGCAACCATTTATGCAGAATCACTTCGGTGATAATGACCGCAGAGAATCCTCCTTCGTCCGAAATATCCAGGCCGCGAGGACGGTTCGCGAAATCGTCGACTCGTTCCGAAGTCGCGGGCTCGATAATCAAGGCACACGGTTCATCTCGACCACAGTTTGTCCCAGTAATGGATTCTGCATAAAGAGGTACAGTTGACTATTCTAGGATTCGCGATCGAAGTTACAGCACTGCCAGGATGGCGACAGTTTCTACGGATTGAATTGTAAAGAGAACTAGGCCGTGCCTATCTGACAAAGTACGGTAGCATGGCCTTATATCCAGTCGCTTGCGAATGTGCATATTGGCAACTGGGAACAATGGCAAACGTAGCGCGAGGCGAATGTTTTATTCCAGCGAGCAATTATGCCGGTGAGCTTAGAGTTTCTCGCGTCACGTGCCACTCGACGCACCAACTTCGACTCGTGGAAACATTTTGCGGTAGCGTCTGCCGAGTCGCGAGAGAAATGCAATTGCAACAAGTCTCCAATTTCGAGCTGCGCTTGTTGCTTTTGTTTTGCGAGCCCTGAAAACCTCCATGTGCGGTAGGTAATTTTTGATCGGTGCCAAAATAGTTTGTGTCGGATATTTTAATACATTTGGCGCTACAGTACCTACTCGGGTGATGTAACAATATTGGTTTCTTGGAAATGGTAGATCGTAAATTCTATTTACTTATTGACAGTAATACCGTTGAAAAAGTCTTGAAAAATACTCGGTAATACTGTCCGACGGTACGAATGAAAGTTACGCTTCTCTAACTCCATCATCAAAGGTTTTTGCGATGGAGATAATAGACTCCGTCGTTAAACCTGAATAATTACAAACACTCTTTTCAGCTCGTCCTAAATAGATCCCATTGAATGTGTCACGTACTTCTGTTAACTGCTTCACGATATCGAATCGTGTCTCTGAAAGCGGAAATATTTAAACGCCCGGTACGGTCTGCGAATTGAGTATTCTCGCTTCTGCTGGTCGTCTTTTCGTAATTTCCCAGCGAAATCCGCGTCGTTTTTCAAGGAAGGAAACGTTAGCGCAGGACGTTTAATAGCACTCGGTTCGTGCAACTGTATAATTAACTTCTCCCTCGCGATGTTTCCTTCCAATTTTCCAACTATCATTCATTCTCATTGCATTTCTAACCCCCGCGATTTTTTCCCTTTTCCCGGCTTAATTACAAAATCTCCTGTTGCTGCTCAACCGCTCTGATCGCCGCTTGATTTCCTCTGTGCAGAAATAATTGTAGAATTCATTCAAACGTTTTAACATGTCGTTCTCAGAACACACAAGTACAGTCACTAAAAATAAATTTTAAAAGTAAAGATTTCTATTTGACCAAAATTGTAATTAAATTCTGCGAACATACAGAGCATATTAGTCTAAGTAAATAATTTTTCTCCTCTGTGAAACTTCACGTTAAAATATTCAAGTTAACTCGAACAGTTTGCTGAATTTCTTCTGCAAGAGAAAAATTTCTCATTCCTTGCTCCAATATATTAGTATCATTTAAACGGACTCTTATTAAAATCATATATTTCTGACTGAAAGTCTATTAATAGCAGAGGTTGATTTAGCAGACAAAAGTACTTTCGCTTCTGTAAACATTAACCCGTGAAAAGCAGAGATGAACAGGAAGATACTTATATCTCAGGAGATATGGGAGGTAAGGAGAAATGGACGTAAGAAAATGAAATATAATCGTTCCTGCTGAAAATCCAAGTACACATGGACACATGTACAAGACGTAAAATGGAGAAACAACGGAGAATTTAGGGCTGTAAGAAACATGCACGAAGTTTCATCCGTTATAATGCTGGTCCACTGGTGTATACTAATACTAACTACTCGACGTTGTCGAGGTATAGTTGGAGTCAGTGGAAACTCGACCACCGTGACTGCTAATTCCGCGAGTCTCACGTTTTGTAGCTGTGAAATTTGTTGCGCCAGTTATGCGACAAGTTCTCTTTCCTTTGTGGTGGGTAGTAACTCTAAGATCATTGCATAGTTTTGACCCGAGCTCCTGTGAATGCAGCGTCTCGGTAATACGGTCTTCTAACGATTCAACCGATAGCCTGTTCTCCTAGGAACTCAACTTTTTTGTCATCTCAGCTTCTGGTGACCTAATTTTCCTTCAGTCAGAATCGTAAAAGAGTTTGAGCTCAGATTAATTAAGGGTGCTGGTAACTTGTACTGTCAATGATGGGAGGTTGTGTAAACGTGATTTTATTATTGGTGAGATTTACAATTGTTTGAGGTAGCGATAAGAGACACATTGAATAATTGTGGATTTTATTCGAGTGTACAGTTAACTGCCCGACGGGTCGTTAAGTCAGGATTGTAATTATTAATGGATCTATTAACTCTAGCTTCCAATATCCGGAGCACTCGTCATCTCCAGCCGCCAATAATCCGAGTAGCCATTGACTCAAGCTGTCAATAACGCGAGTAACCGTTAACACAAACTCCCAATAATCTGATTGTGAGTACCCATTAACTCAAGTTTCCAGTAGCTCGAGCTCCCGTTACCTCAGCCACTTAGTATCCCGAAAACCCGTTACCTCAAACTAATCAGAATCTCGAGGACCCGTTAACTCAAAGTTCTAATAAAGTAGACATAAGTTCACTTGACTTCTCAAACTTCAATCATCGATATCGTCAAACTCATTATTAATAAATTATATTTGTAAATTAAACCCACTCCCATCCACCATTGAAACTTCATGCACACTTATTCCTCCCCTCTCCAGTTACTCAGCAACTACGTGCAAAACTCCGAAGCCAGAAACTCCCGAACGTGAAAATTGTCTCGATTTCTCGATCCCCTTTCGCGAACACATCAAAAACTTTGCGAAACAGCGATCACCCAGTTACCGGGACACGTTCGACGCGGAATCGCGTTGAATGAAGATTTTAGCACAACCAACCCCCAGCCCCGAAGTTTGTCCTTATAATGGACGGTGGTTGAAACCCGGGGAACGGTAACAAACACAAGGAAAGTTTTGTTCGGTATAATGTCGGCTCGCGGAGAACATAGCTGGCGCAGTAGCTCTCTCGACCGGAGGCCGGCTAATCCCACATCCGCTGCATTCTGCAGTTTTGAAACTTTCCCCCCGTAACTGCAGTGTCGTAGCTTAAGTGTAGTGCCGTGGCCTACTACAGCGTCCCCTACGACATCCCCTACCACTCCTGGATTCGACAATTTATTATACCCAACTATTAGGTTGTTGCGGAAATAATGGCTGACACGTGGAACGTTATTTTTAACGATTTATTGGCAAGTGGAAGTTTCGTTGCTGGTATCATTTCGCAGATCGACTGTTGTTGGCACGAGGAAGCGAAGTAATAGCGAACAATTGGGCCACACCGTAAGGTCCGAATTGTACCCGACGATTTACTATATAAACTTGGGCGATTCGTACATCTCGATTTTCAGTTACTTCGACTGGGAATTTTTCGAAATATCGTTACGATTATTGCGGAATGCATTTTATACGAAAATATAATATAAAGCGTTGAATATTTTATTGGGATGGTTTTACGATTTCTTTGTAATCTGCAGTATGAATGGAAGTATTGAAATACTGTCGAGTACAGCGTCAAATGTTGGAATACAAGATTAACGTTAATTTTAATACTATACTTATCAGTAGACTGTGAATTTTTATAAATATATGATAAATTTAACACTATTGAAATACACAAAAGCATGTAATCTAAGAAGATATCTGAAATATCCAAGATACGGCATTCGTTGTATCTACGTTCACTCTACTCGTGTTCTTCCTTCTTAGCTGGGTTTATCAAACTTATAATTTGAATGAACATCCGCAGTGTACTTATCAGTATTGGTAATATTATCAGAGAATTATTATCGTTAAAGTAGCTGACTAATACAAGAGAATCGGTCGATAGTCCTCGAAAGTTTATATTGGAATTTATTTGGACTCTAATCGTAAATGTGTCCGGGCACAGGTTATTTATCGTTTCTTACGGGTTACTTCTATTTTTATTGACATTTTCACTTGTTTCGTTTTTCGTGGTCATCGAAGCAACACCGAACTTTTACGATACCAAGAAAATGAAAAAGAAACTTCAATTGTACTCGCCATGGACCTCAATTGGGTCCCTCTTGTGTGTACGGCGGAAAACGAAGTCACGTGCCGGTGACGACTTCTGTTCCCGAGGATTTCGCTCGAGAATTTTCACGTGATCGTAACAATATCGTTACGAAATTTCCGCAATATATTTGATGCTGATATACAATATTTTCCCCGAAATAAACTCCCGCCGTCGATGGAAATGTAATAAAATAGGAAATATAAACGGACTGGGGGCGTTTAAATAAACAAAAATACGCGAATTGATAACATATTGAAATCCCGTTGATTTAACAAAATCATTTCACAGGAAAATAAACATTACATATAATAAAATTCAAACAACCGAAGAGTCGAGTATCCAAATGTTTGTAATTATCTTTGAGAAATACTAGAAAATCGCGGGGGCGAAATTATAGCGTAGCCTGCCTATGATGGCGCAATTTGAATTATTTTTTCCATATTTATTTATTTCATTTCTTTCAAAAAGAACTTCAGTCGTTCTTTCAACGTGAGCCAAAGCATCCACAAAAAAAATTCACATAACTTTTTTGTATTTTTCCATCCAAAGAAATCAACCCCAATCGTCAAAGTCACCCTCTGTCACCAACTTCGCATAATTATAATGACACCTTGCGGAAGACCGTTGTCAATGTTTCATAGACGACTGACTTTCTCGCAGCTAATTCCCATCTTTATTGAATGTTCCTAGCTGACAATACGCAAATTGGTATTGAGTTCTGCCTAATGCCAAGTTGAATCGTTTCAGGACAATGTAGCACGGCGTTGGGTATGGAGACCGGCGAAATCCCTGATGAAGACATCTCAGCCAGTTCTATGTACGATCCTAGTCTTGGGCCGAAACATGCCAGGTAGGTGAACAATGATATCGCGAAATGCTTGACTGCCATTCACTCAGTTGACCATTTTGGTATATTATGGAAACGGGTCCCTGAATTTGCTCGAATATCCAATCCTTGTCAGTCAATTATTATTAACATCTCGATTGCGACGATCGATTTCATTTTCACGCGGGCAAAGTGACTTTAACGAAGAAGATTAGGAAGAGTGTGAGATGTAATTTTAAATTACCGGTTAGAATCGAAGAATAGGAAAATATTGAGTACGATCAGGGTAGAAAAAAGTCTGATAAGTAGTAGAGCAATAATTACGAATAATTGGAAGTTAAAATAAGCGAGGAAACGTTACCCACAGTCTATATTTTTGTTTCTACCATTGATTTCATGCGGTTTAAGCGAGTGCACAGTCGAAAGCACTTAATTTCCTCGATAGTATTTAAACGCATCGGGGCCGTTAAAATAAATCCCGAGGTTAGGAGGGTTAAGCCCGATAATTCGACGTCCTCGCCACGTTAAGCTCTCTAATCGCATCGAAATTCTTTCTATATTGTAATCTGGGTCGCGTGACGCGAACGAACGTTTCACCTCGGCGATATTAGCGAGTCTACCAGGTGGTTCGGTTTATTTCTTATTACAACGACGAGATTAAAATCTCTAACTGCCTCGGGGTTTTTTTTTCGCGTCCCGTGCCCTGCTGCGCATTAAAATTTTAAATAGCACACGGCCTGAAAAGCACACCCTCTATAAAATTCTGTTATCGAAAGACGAATGAATATCGAATAGAGAACGTCTCGGATGAACAGAAGCTCTGCTCGTTGAGATATTAACACGACTATCGACTTTCCACTTTGCGCTACTCAATAATATTATTGAATTTGAATTTGGCGTGAGCATGGAAAATCAGAGTCGAAAAGTTTGGAAGTAACACTTACGGTAAACAATGATTTACGTAAATAATTCGCGACTGTCTGCTGCAACAGTCTCTCTTTTTATCCGCCACGAGAATTTTGAGACCGAATAGTATCGTGAATTCTTTCCATTCTCTCGTCGCATACCTCCTCAAGAATGTCGAAAATTTCTCCCATCCGAGCAATACATTAATATCGAATTAACAGCGTCAACGATAAAGCCGCGAAGGGAATAACTGGAAGAATGGAAGTGCGAGAGGTTTTAAAACGTTGCACGAAACCCATGGCGGGAGCGGGAACCGGAAGAAAAATGGCAGCGGCCGATGAACGTTGATACACTCGCTCTTTCGGAATGTCCGTCGTTTATCAGAGAGAAAGCGTCTTCCTGACATTTTTATTAGCGATATTACGATCTTGATTTGTCGAGGACGGAGAAGGTCCGACAGAATCGGATCGATCGGCCACGTTTACGAACCGAGATAATTTATAGGGGTACGTTGCAACACACCGGAAACCATGGCCGAATGTCCGCTAATAATCCGTCCCCTCGTTCGATATCCTCGTTACGCGGTATCAATGTATAATAAGTGTATTCAAATTTCATACCCCCTTTCTCTATCCTTCCTTTTTTTTTCTTGTGTTTTTTTTCAAAAGGTCAAACGTTATCGACCGTCAAGCTTTCCGAGATCGGACGGCAATTAAAAAAATTTTAATTAAACCACCACCCCTCCACCCTGCAGAGCGATCGACCGTGAGACTTTAATTAACGATCCGCGTCCCGTTAAGTCGGTAAATGGCCTATATGTGCGATGGCACACGCTTTCGGGATAGATTATAACCGGTACAAGAGTTACATCGTCGGAGCAAGTCGTTGCAGGGCCCGAAGATATATACGGAGCCACGGCATAGGAGTCCGGCTCGATGTAACGGGGGATAGGATAGAGGGAATGAGCGCCCGTAGGCGGGAGAGGGTGGACCCGACCCCTACAAATTACCTCCAATTTCGTGTAAATTCCTCGTGCCTGCGTCAGCATAATACCTGTATTAGGACGCCCAGCTCCGGCTCTTAGGCGGCAATAAATCTGTATTAGGGTGAGGCGTTGCTCCTCCTCGCAAAAGGGGTACGTCGTCCCGGACTGGGCTAATTTTTCAGCGCCGCATCTAACGGCACACCGGCTTGCGCGAAATTGGATCATGATTTGTTCTTGATTTATAAATAATTTCTATTCATGGACGAACAAATAATTGATATTATTCGTGGAATTATTCTCTCGTTCCCCGGTATATCGCGATACTTCGGTCTCTTTGCCGCTGTAAATTATACACTGGGGAAATTCGACCTTTTGCTCTCTTAACGCCGGATGGCCTCGTTTTCTGGATTCTTTTTTATTCTACCGTTGGACCATTTAGTTCGTTCGATTTATCATTCGCTTGCATGTTTGTTTGGTAAAGTGTTTTCTCGCTTGTGTGAATGAAATGTCATCGTTTCTCGGAAACTTTATTATAAATTGCACAGAAAAGAAGATAAGAAGATACTATCATAGTTTTAAAAGAGGGGAGAGAAAATTCAAGACGGCAATATGAATCTTTCGACGGTTTCTTCTCGTTAACTCTTGCAAATGATTTTTTCCAAAGCAGGGAGGCGCGAAATTTGAATTTTTAGTTTGCAACGTTTATTAGGGTGATACCTGCTCCGAATGACCTGAATCCTCCAGTCAGTGCGAAGGAGGTTCAGTGACTCTCGTTTATCACGATAAACGCATTATCATGCTACGATTCCCGATAAGGTTCACCGTGCCACGTTAACGCACGATTATAATTATAGATGAAAGATACATTTCCATTATGGGGTTAGGTCTCTCGTATAAGGGCAACGGGCTGGTCTAGGATAACTCTCACGTCGTGCAGTAATTTGTGGCTGCGATACCGCGATACTCGCGTATATCCTCAAATATTGTATCCCATAGAGCTGCCTTCTCTTCCAACCATGTGTAATCCAATCTTCCGGCAATCGCCGAAGAACTTTCGGATAAAGGTAAGACGAAGTTTGAAGATCGTTCTTTCAGCCGCGGTAGAAATTAAAAATACAACGAATAGGTATATATCGTGTCATTTATTACCAGCTAGAATTTATGCGATGGACTTGTTGCTCCGCAAGAATTTTCGCTAAGTATTAAAACGCATTTAGCACGTAAGAACAATTTAGTGAGGGGAGAAATTGATGTACCGCCTTGTAAAACTATGATCTCGTAAATAGTATGTTGCTTGAAGTATTTCACCTTTGTACTTTGTACTTATAAGGTAAAACGAATTTCATGAATGGTATCGCTCGGTTAAATTTGCAATTAATAAACTTTCTTGGTGATAATTTCCTTAGTGTGCAACATTGCTGCAGAATAGAGTAAATTTCTATTTTCACCTTTTCGTGTAATTGTTACGAGACAAGTATTCTTTAAACGTGATTTATAATATAATAATATCATCTTCAATTAATCGTTGACACTTTTTGACCAATGTTTGCCCTTCGTCCAGTTGAATATTGTTATTACCGCGTTTAAAATACAAGATTGGATTGCACGTGCTAATTACGACGGTGTCTGAAAAAAGCATGGCCGGAAAACTGCGGAATACATTGTGACGTGATAAATTTGAAATTTTGAGCAATCTTCGCAGTATACAAAGCTACCTTTTGTCCCTCGTTACAAACAATACACCGTGTCTCGTTGGAGCGTTACAACCGTGACCCATATCCAGCTTTGTGTCGAGTGTTCCCGATTTCCCAGCGTGAAATATGCAGTACATTTTCGTCGTATTGTTGCCTGACAAAAGTACCGAAGCATGGAAGCGACGGTTTTGTAATCGAGTGAAAAAATATTTATCGGAAGAGCAGCGCGAGAAAAGTGTTTATTTTCTGCTCACGGCGCAAATCGTTTTGTACTCGGAGAATCAACGTTCGTTCGCCGCTCGATACTTATATATGCAATACTGTGTAAACGGTTATAGCATAGGGATCTCTCTATTTGAGATCGATTTGAATTTTGCATGTCTTAATTTCGATTCTCGCGAATATTCATTGCTCCTCGAACGACTTTGCCTCTCGTCCTGATAAACCTTCCAAACGATCGGGACGTTTTATCGAGTGGCCTCCATTGCCGATAATTGTAACAATTGAAAAAACAATCGTTGCCGCTTGATTGCAAATCTCCGAGTGATATCCAGGGGACTTTTAAGTATATTTGTTGGGTATTAATAATATACAGTAACTGTTACATTGATTCATCTGCTAAGGAATCGTACTTACATACATTTTTTAGCATAAATTAACGTTACAACGGCCGTAGAATTATATATTTAGTAACGGCTGAAAATTTCCATTAAGCTAGATTTATTATAGAGCATTGTATTAAGTATGCAAATTATGTAATGTATTTCCATCATTTCATACCTGTGCACTTCAAGAGCATTTTCGCAGCGACAGAAATAAAGGGTCGAACTTCCATATATTAATAATATACTAATTAATGACATTTATCCTACATAACTTTCTACTAGACATCTGCTTCGATGTGGGGGTTCCTTATAAACTAAAGCAATCAACTCTGTTAAACTCTTCAATTTTTATTATTCTTGCAAAGTAGCCTCATCGCATTGCAATCTACATATCATCCACAATTTTTTCAATTTTGTACTTGAACAACTCTGACAATCATTGAAATACTACACAACCTTGAATTCATGAAAGTAAACATATCATAAATATGACTTTGTAGTTGAGAACTGAAGAAGTAGAAATAAACTAATCGTTCATTAACACGTTGAATGCCACCTGCATTTCGCTAGTTTCACTGTTTCTACTGAAGTGAGACTTTTCCGTATTTTTATAGAGCTAAAGTGTTGAAGGTAACAATAGTTGTATATTAGACAGTGCTTTACCTTTTTAATAGCAGCAGTTAAATATTGATTATAGTAGCGAATTCGTGAATTCTATCGTTTTAAAGTCGTAAGAAATTTCATTGAATTGTATAGCGCGCTGGTCACCGGTGGCATTCAACCCTGGCATTCAACGTGTTAATCACATAGAACAATTATGGCAACTCCACGTTCTCAAGCTAACATTGAGATGTCAATGACGAAGAAAAAAGAAGGGCGATACGATCATTTAGGTCTCAGGAGAGACGCGTGTCCATGTGACATCGCGTGAGCTCAGAATGCCACGCACGAAGAATATTCGGCCTAGCCCTCCGGGTAGGACAGACGTTGACCCTTGAAAAAGAAAAAAAAAAGAAATTTATCCGACGTTGCACTTTGAAAAAACGCGAATTCGGTGTACCTTGGGGGTAAAAGACTGTAAGCGACCGAATGAAGAACGAGGTATGAGAATGGCGTGACTTTTTATTTCATCTCTTAAATATATCATTGACATCTCTGTCTGGTATGCTTGTTGATAATATCTTGCATTAATTTACAGTATCTTTATGATTCCTTCCTCCTGTTAGTCTGTCGTTTTCGTTTCTGTACGTTATATCGATGCTGCGTGAGATCGAGGTCGTACTAGGGTGAAATTCTGCAGCTTCAATGTTGAGATTCTTCTGAAGCTTAACAACTATACAATGGCGTCACCATTTTTCGTAATTCGACAGATTTTCCATTATGATATTCGCTCTGTAAGGACCTTTTTTTCTGTCCAGCTATTATTAGCTTTTTTACAGTCTAATCAAGTATTCATTCCATTATGAGAAGAGACTTCAATAACGACTATAATAATAACGATAATAATAATAATTTATCCGAAAGAATGCCGTCGCGGAACAGAAGTTGCCAGTGAAAAGCCCAATCGATAAAAGCCTATGAAAGTAGATGGGGATTGGAACGTGCAAAGGGAAACTCTTCGTTTTCGTATCCCTGTAGCAGTGGCTATTCGTATCGCTTTAGAATCCGGGTGGTCATCTCGAGGAAGGCAGAGAGGCGAAGCAACGAAAGGTAGATATAGAAAATGAAGAGAGGGGGAAAAAAAGAGCTTTAAAAGATGAAGGACGAGAAAAAGGGAACGGAGGATGGGGGAAAAAGTAAGGAAAAAAGGAGTGGAACTCGAAGCGTGACAGGCCAAAATCTTCGACGAAGGGGAAAAAGCGAAGTAGAGGGGGACGGAATCGCACAGACATAAAGCAAGCCGAGTTACGTGTGCTTTCAGCGGACGAAGCCAACGAAAAATGGTGGCCATATTCTCCCGGCCTTCCATCCCGACTATCTTCCACTTTGTTACGATTCGAAAACCCCATGGCTCTGGTCCCTCTCTCGTTTCAGTGATTTATGGACCGACAGCGACCACCTACCCACCCAGTTCACACCTCCTATCATCTCGTATCCTTGTATTTCTCTTTTTTTTCCGCATTCATATAGCTTCCTATAGCTGCTCAGTGGCAGAAGAACACTCGATACGTCGGATTATGTGCCTCGAAAGTCGGCTGTTGCATGATTAGCTCTCAGCTCGCGTGACGAGGTACTTCCTGGCATAAATCTTCTTCAACCTCTTTGTGCGCGTATTTCGAAGTTGCAAGCTCGAGAGAACGATTCGGGATGGTATTTTCGTGAGGAGGATTTGACTTCGATCGAGAAGTCTGTGGGCTGGGTTATAATTAGTGAATTTTTTTTGATGAGCATAAATGCAAAGGATAAGATTACACTGTATAAACTGAGACTAACGAGAGTAACTTAAATTTAATCGACACTGTTTGTGTTAACCATATGAAGATTAACCCCTTATTGTACCATGTTTTTGTGACTGAATGCGCAATAATTCAGAATTAATTGCTGAAATAATAACCTACCCGTGACTTTTGATATAGCTTAAAACTTAACGCAATATTAATAACATAGAAATAATTTTATTGTATCGTGACCCGTCGATATTTTTAACTTAATAGTTTTTGGAAAAATTTTCTGTTCCATTTATCGCGCCACGAGTGTCACTCGTTATTGTACGGCAAGGGGTTAATATGGTAATGATCTTGCAGTGTCGGTTGAAGTTTAAAACAGCTTAAATAATTGAAACGTCGTTGCAGTGAGGTTTAATGGTATGTAAAAGTGATAAAGGTGATATTATGAAATTTTCATTATTGACTATTCCATATTTTATTATATTTTTCGCCCATTTTTCGGTGAAATTCAATTGTATTTTGGTTGAATAAAACTTTTAATGCGATTTGGTAGGACGTTTTTCGAGATTTGCGGGAGTGAAAATTAATAATCAATCGTCATGAAAAAGAAACAATGCTATGTATCCCATCTTTTCAGTACTATACCGTGAACGCACGTTAATGTAACGATTTATTGAAGAGTTAATAATATATTTCCATGATTTAGTTGGGAATTGAAACGTTCCCCCCAAAACGTGTATTTCAAGCTGATGAAACATTCAGACAGTATAATTTATACCGCAATGTTTCATGGCCAGTGGCGTACAATTTACTAAAACGCCAATTTCCTATACTTAATATGCAAAACGAAGCCGATAATGCCTTGCAGAACTCTCATGAAACACGTAATCCGAACGGCAAAGAAAGAAGTTGAAATCCGATAACTTTGGGGATTCGCCAAGATTAAGAACACGATTTTAGTTTAATAAAGAGTGCAGCCAAAGAGTTACTTTCACAAACGGCGATCAATGTTCATAAATTTGTAACTTTCTATCCAAGGATGACTCCTATCTCGACGACTCTTTCGACTTCTGCCCCGAGAATGAGATATAGAAACGTTCTATCCCCGTGAGATCAATCGGCAACTGTTAAGTTGGCCGACCCTTAAAAATCCTTTATCCATAAAATCCGCGGCTTTCATCGTTTATCCCCGTAGTCTCTTTGTTTCCTCACTCCATTCGTGAATCCACCGTTCCGGCTTCTGGCTCGATCACACGGCAGGGTTGCTCGGATTGATTCTCTTTATCCGATACGTTTCAATCCGAAACTCGGTGAAATTCTTAGCAGTAATTGCCCTTCTCGAAGGAAATCTAAGTTATTTTAATGCGTCTACATCGTTTGAACAAAATACCGGCGAAATTAACTGCCGGCAATTATGTTTCCCCCCTTTGCGTTCGGGGATGAAACGTGCACCGGCTCGATCGTCCTCGGCGTCCTTGAATCGATCCTTAATGGCCAGGTTTATCGACCCTTCGAGAGGCTTTATCTACAAAAGTGCCGGCCCTCGACCGTTAACTCTCAAAGTTCTCCTTTGTTTTCTCGCGCTACTTCCGAATCCATGGTTCGTTTCACTCGAAGCTTACAGTGAAGAAGGGTGGAACGAGAGAGGAAGAAAGGGAGAAAAGGACACGAGCTAAGGGACAAAAAAGAGAAAGAGGGAGATACTGATAGAGATAGAAATGCAGAATGATCCGGAAGAAAAGTAGACGGTTTTTAACTACAGGGAAGCACTCTCTTTGCGCAGGATGATTCATCCTCGTGAAAGTGCGGCAAAGACCTCCTTCCCATCTTACAATCAGACTTCAACGAACGCGGGGAGCGCAATTTTTTCAAGATCGGCCCAGTAGTTCCATAGATATGGATCTCTGAAGATTTTCAGTAATTTTCGGCCATTTTCGAGAAAGTTCAACGACCCCCAGGTGGGCGCGATTTAGCCGAAATTTCAACAGGTTCAAATTTCAACTACTCGGCTTCTAAACGAGATAGTGGGGTTTTCTTTGCGCCTTTCGACGCAAAATTGACTATTCTTGCTTGTAGGCACACTTACAAACGGTTAGCTTCCATCTTTTTTTTTTGCAAAATCCACTCTTCTGTTTCTATCGATGGCGGGAAAACCGAACAGCCTGCAATCAAATTTCCACCGCGACACGATAGCTAATCGTTAGACCACGATAACATCCAGCCGCGCTTTGGCGCGACATTCTGCCTTCGTTAAATTAACATAGTCGTTAAGGCGTAACTGGGTCGACGTTATACCGTCATATCGTATTTGCGTGCCGTGTCCGTTTGAGGTAAACTTACATTGTGCCTTTTCTTCAATTAATGCTACGCGTTATGCCGGACCCCTTTCGACATCTTATACGCCAAGGTGGAAAAGTGGAAATGCTTGCACGACGATCTTTCCTTCGTTTTTCCGGACCCGAGTGGAAAACCAACGGTTATTCGACGCAAGCCATTATGCCATGATTGCGGTAGCTCGAAGAGATTTTTTGCCGGATTCTTGTGTTCCGTGTATCGCGCGGAATCGCAGCTTTCTGCTGCGAGTGCTGATTACGCGGGAAAATCTAAACGCGACGAAAAATCTCCGTTGTCGATATACTTGACAATAGATCGTTAAAATTCGAAATAAACATCGTCCGTTGGAAAAACCGGCGAGGTGAAATTTCAGAAAGTGCAGTGACCTCGATGCACATTTTTCCAAGGGAAGAATAATACGTTTAGAGGAATTCGTAGACTTATTCGAATAGTTCTCTTAATGGTCGATAAATTTCCAACCACGAAAATCCAGACTGAAATACAATACTTCCTGCTTGTTACACGTAGGAGGAATTTTCATCTTACCATCTCTTGAATTAGAATTGAAAATCAGACGAAGGGAGTATCCCACGAAATTCCCGAGCGTCGAAATATCGGGTGGAAGAACGCGAACTCGCGTTGCCCTCGATGGCGGGCTTAGGAAGTTTATGTTCAGCCGGTGCATAAAGTTCGCGACGGCCCACCGCCCACGTACTTTTAGTTTTATTTAAGGTCACTGCCGTCCATAAAGGGACTGACCGTTATTGAATATCAATACTTTCCATAAATCGTCTCGGCGAGGCTAACATCCGCGTTCCTTCCTCAAATTCTTCCGCAATGAAAAAAGGACGCTGGCTATTCACGAAACGTTTCTTTGCAAGTATAATGCACGAGGAACGTAGTCGAGTTGCCGTTGAAAGCGATAAACATTGTGGAGGTTTTTTACCCTTTTTTTTTGTGCCGATAAACATTGAGGCCTTTCTACGAGAGATTATAGTAGAAATTCTTCCCGCGATAAGGAATGTTTAGTCGATATTTCAACGTGGACTTTTAATCGCGATAAACTGAGCTATTCTCGACAAGTGGGTCTGTTTGTTTTAGAAATTACGCTGTTCGTGGGTTTTGTAGCTTCATTTTTGCAATTCCTCTCAATTTTTTTTTGCATACATTGAATCTTGATGACTTGTAATAAATTCAATTATAGACATTGATATAAAAATTTCGAAAAAAAAACAGTAGATATTCACTGTTATTTTTTTGTTTGCTTTTTCTAGAAGACCGAATACTTTTCGATAAATTGGAATTTGATCGGCCAAATAAAAGATGTATGGTCGGTTTGTTTTACAGTTTTGCGGCGTTGCCGAATCGTTCGAGAGCCTTTATTTTTCATTCTATATTTTCGACTTCGACTGCTGCGGCTGCTTTCGGAAGGACGTGCAACTATACCCGAATTCCGTTCTATCATTGCCGAAATACGTAAATAATTCTCTATATCGAATAATTGACGAGATCCGTTCAGTAAAGTCTCTTGATTCAACAAATCCAAATGCAATATTTATCGCAAATCATTCTACAAATATTGCAGGTAAAACCAAAAATCATGATTCGCCAATATTATCTCTTTTCCAATCCTTTTTATTTCCGCCAGATCTCCCATGCAAACAATTCAAGAACAATTGTAAAACAGTGCACAAAATTTCGCAAAAATTACACGAGCACTGTTCTCCTCTCAATATTCTCTAATTTCACCTGACAAGCATACCGTATAACATTCAACTTTCACACATAAAATACACGAGATAAGGAAAACAAGCAATTTTCAACCCAACGTGATATAATGTAGGGAATTTCGCAAAAATTACATCAGCGTTGTCTCGTTGACGGTATCTTGCGATTTAAAGTAACACACCGAAATCCCATCAAAGTATCGAATTTCCATGGAGGAGTTCGGCAGTCGATCTGCCTCGGAGCAGTATTATTCCGTCGTACACGGAGCGGAGGAGGACTCGGTGATAACGAAAATCTATTTCGTCGCTTCCGCGTTCCGTGTCGACCGTGTGAACGTTGCCTCCGTAGTCATACACGTAGACATAAACGCATGAACACATATGCATGCTCACGTAGAAATACGGATGTCCTTTCTGTATATTTATCTCTATGTGTAGACACACAGAAAACGCCTGGGTACGTGCGTGTTCTCGATTTTCAGTCTCGATTCATCGACTATCGACTACCCCCGACGTATCGAGTCTTCCGCGTTTTCCTCTTTATTCCTCCGACTGTCGGAAAACCATGAGGGACGAAGACGAAATTTCTCGTTAACGATAACGGGGAAATCGTATTTGCAATCATCACTGACGCCGTGCATTTTGTCACGCGTGGTTTCCTCGGAGCTTCCTCGTTTTTTACCTGACGTTCGATGCTGAAAAATTGAGAATTGACGGGGGTTTTCGACGGTTGCCTTTTTCGACACATTATTTTCTTTCGTTATTGAATTTCCATTATCGGGTTTGAATAATTCTCCCGCGTGCTTTTCCCGCCAGGTAGGAAGGTTTGCACAAGGGGTGGAATTTTTAATCGATTTCTATTTGTTGGCTTTTCATTTTAATATCTGTGGATTTTTGCTTGTCCATTTTACAGGATAAATAAACATGTTTAATTTGCCTTTAATTTGAATGATTAAGTGTGAGAATGCGTTACTTTTGGAATGGAACTTTTTTTTTAAAGGGGGAGATGCGTCTTGATGCCGTTGCTTACCTAGCTCAGCCATTCCCCGAAAGTTTGTTCTTCGAGATTGAATTTAGGCTTTGCGCGATACCGTGAACTTTAAGTCGGTACAACGAGCTCGAAAGTTGTTGCAGGAAGTTGTCGACTCATGAAAGAAGAATCACGTATACCGAACATATGAGGCATCGCCGGAGTAGTTCCCTATCGAGTCGCAAGCTGACTTTCGCGGCTCGTCTTCTTTGACACGCGACTGCTTGAAATTTTAACACGGGACACGGCCCTGCAGGCTGGAAAGAACATTGTGTTTCTCCTACTCGCAATATTTCTTTTATTAAATCCACCAACTTCCTTTTTTCTTTTATGTTAACTTCTGCATTTCGCATTATGACCCGCAAAGAAGGCGAAAGTCGTTAACGTATTAAAGTTGAATTACGTGACGAATTTTGCGTAAGAATATCGAGCAGTAATAAAAATTGTTCCATTTTCATCTATTCCTATAGAAATTTCTATACATTTTTAAATTAACTTAGAAAACAGGTTGTACAAATTATTTCATTAATTCAGGAAACAAGTTATATTAAATGCTAAACATTTAACCGCTCTTGCCGTTTTCGTATATTAACGAGATTAAATTCCTTCGTGTTCATTGATGTATCAGTGTTTATCTTTCCCTTTGTTAAACCCGGGAAGTCTTCAGGGAAAACTAGAAAATCCTCGTTAACGGATGCACGATTTTATGTTCGATATTGGCGCATCGCGTGACTCGCAATTATGAGGACGTTTTGAACGAGGAATTTCAGGCCAGTGTATGGGCCAACGGAAAAATGACGAAGTCACTTAACGAGTCCTGCGACGCAAATATTCGTCGGAGATAGTTTCTGCCGAAAGCCAGTGGCACATACAGCTATACATATATCGCGAACTGGTTGAGCTGAAATATGGCCGGCCACGCAATTTTCATCGCCATTCAGGACGATTTTGCCGAGGTTTTGCGGGAAAGTTTCTGCATTTCCACGGATACTGCCGCTCCTTTGTTTCATGGCAAAACTGGAGCATTCGAAGGATCGATTAAACTGGAATTATTCACGGCAGTAACCCGCGCGGGAAGTTTCCTTAAAATTTATTTAAATCGGCCTCATGAATTACATCATCGGGGGACACGTTTTGAAGCTTTGCTGGTCATAAGATAGTTCTTTCTTTTGTTATATTTTTGGATTTTAATTGCTCTGGACATTTCACCTAGAACGTACAGCTTTATGTGAGTTCAAAATCAGCAAGGGTATGAGGTATCGAATAGCAATTTTTGAAGTTCTATGAAAGGGTGCATAAAAGTCTGCACGAGAATTTAATGTCAAGCCGACTAATTAGGAGCTGAGCCTTTATCTCTGTACCCACCATAGTATCTCTGAAGATATTTCTTGTGTATATTTTAATAGCGATCATTTTAACACACTTATGGCAACTAATATCCAAAGTGCTTAAAAATACGTAGAAGAGAATAATATATACGAATAATAAAAAATTAGTATACAAAAATGGCAGAAATGCAGTGCAAATATATTCGCAATGCGTTATGCCTCGCACAGCTCGTACAAAATCTTGCCAAATTTACATCCTACAAAAATACCAATCTTCTATATCCTGGACTTTGTTACTTATCAAAACATCACTTAATCTTATCCACTGAAAACATCAATTCCTTCAAACCCTCAGATTTCAAAATTTCCAATGACTAAAAATACTCGAAACAATGCATTCAGGATATTTCTCCTAACATTAACAAATATACCCAGAAGTAACGTCCAACATACAAATCCTCTTCGCCATCGCCAGATGAAGAACTATTCCTCCCCATGAACCTTCTTCCGCAACGTGGTTCCGCACAGGTCAATTTCTTCTGGCAAAACGCTAA
Source organism: Cerceris ruficornis (assembly GCA_963989415.1). Lineage (NCBI taxonomy): Eukaryota > Metazoa > Arthropoda > Insecta > Hymenoptera > Crabronidae > Cerceris > Cerceris ruficornis. The sequence goes on along the minus strand of OZ022518.1, from coordinate 12,291,027 downwards.
ATTAAAAGAGACATTCCGGTTACATCATCCGTCCCATAAAGAAAGATATACGAATCGACATTGGCAGGGCGAAGTTAAAAGGGAATGATCAAGTGGCATCGAAGCGTCGAAAATAGGATCGTCCCATTTGCAGATTGAGTTTGACTTGTAGAGGCTCTCCCATGGGACCATGGCGGATCTATCCTACCGACTCTTTCCAGCAGTAACTCGTGTTAAGGGTAGTACAGCCGAGGGATGAGATAAGGTGATGTGGTATTATAAATGTATACGCTGGCAACGCTTTATCTCGTTTATCGTCCTTAAAGGGAGACTTTGAAAAAGGATCCACGATTCACGTTGCCAACGGTGATGTCGCTTCTCGACGATGCTCCTAGGAGATTTTCCCTGAGACTCAAAGGACCGAAGGAGTCTGCCGGTGCAAAAAAAAATCGCGCCGCTGCCTTCTAATAGATTTCTACCTTGCAAAGTCGCTCTTTAAGGCTCGCCTCTTTAGTTAGGACCGGAGCCGGTAAATCGTTGCGAATTTCCGAGGAAATTTCAGGGAAATTTATGTTAGTCGTGCACGTACTTTTACTCGCTCGAGATGACGACCTTCTTAATTAAGTCCTGAGTGGATGGAGTCTTAGAGGGTCGATATTTATTGTCGATAATTAATTCTGATAGTGTTATATATTTGCAGACGATATTTCAATTTTATGCGATATATCGTTCCAAAAGGTTATAGAAAAATTGGAAAATCAAATTTTCTTATTACATTAGCCATACGTCGATGAGCGCGCAACGATTTTTCACGTCATGCGGTAGCAAGAATTTTTAGCATGGAGAAAGCAGTCCCTGCTGTTTTCCACCAGAATTCCCGTATCGTTCATTTCCAGATGGAGAAGCGGAATCAATCCGTGAAGCTCTATCGAGCATCACTGTCATTCGCGGCCGTTTTAATATCGATGGCCCCACTATTTCGTGCTCGAGCTTTTTCTCCCCGTAACTTTTCTTTCCCGGGAAGCCCGATGCACCGGGCCTCCGCCGTGTGCTTTCCAGGCGACATGCAGCCCGGAGGAAAAAAGGAAAGCTCTCTCTCTCTCTTTATCTCCCTTTCTCTCTTTTTCCTGCGCTCGAGTTGCCCGTAAAATCGGACGGGCAGGTAGGAATTTTTACGGATCATTTGGCTGATGGCATATTCGGGCGGCAGCATTCCCGGCATATTCGATAACCATTCCCGCAGGCTGCACGAACCCGACGAGAGAAAGGGCGAGAGGTGTCGGATGGGCTGGCGAGAGAGAAAGGAGGATTCGCACGGATTCGCATACTCGTTCCTTCCTCGCATTGGCACGCCATGACACGATCCTGCGACTCGGTATAAATCTATGTCGCTGCGCATGCAGTCTATGATAGTCCATCGAAAATATTCGATCGAGCGAGCAAACTGGGAAGACTCGTTGACCTGCGAAACAACTTGCGCAAGCGAGATTGGAAAAGTTAGGGAAAGGACAGAGATTGCGATAATGGGAATGCTCGCTCTTGTTTGTTTTTTTCCCCCCGCTCTCCTTTCTTTTTTTCCTTTTCTCTTCCCTTCTTCCGTTATCTCACTCTTTCACTGTGTGTCGCTTCTTCGAAGGATTTTGAAGACTCTGATAGCGTTGGAAAAATTTGGCGTATATAAAGTCACGAGGAAAATCGTGACTGGAATCCCGCTTTCGCTACGCCGATAGAGAACAATAACGTCGTACCGTGCGTACGTTTCTGTTCGTTCAGGGCACAATTGGACCTTTTTGCGTGCACTCTGCGTTCCATTCTGAATGCAATTCGTAATGATCCCATGGGCTGAGAAGCTCAACCAGGCGAATGATTCGAGACGACTCGTTGACCCGTGAATGAAACGGCTCTTCTGTCACTGACAAAGCCCCATGCCATTCCTTCGTATGCGATAATTCCATGCCAATGGTCTCTATAATCATTAAGATTCGCTCCTTTTGTTCGTCGCTTCTCTGATAGTTCGATAATTTCTTCATTTTTGTTTCCTTCAGTGAGAGAAATCCGAGGATTTCGTGAACTCAAAGATAAGGCTTTTCTATCTTCAAGTTACAAAAACGACTCAAATTTGTAGTGTTACATATTTTGCGTGATTCTTCTGCAAAGTTCTGTTTCAAAATGTATACTTGAATCGATCGATGGTCTTTCAGTCTTAATTTTTTTTTAAATATTTATACATGCAATTAACCATCGGTAGTTATAGCGATTAAGAACCTTGGGGGGACATACGACTTTGAAATATAATTCGACTACATTACTGGCTCTTTTTTAAAAAATATTTCCTCTGGTACTGTTCCATTTTGTAAATGGGTAATTCACTCAAAATCAGACGGCATGCGTTACATTTCGTGGTAAATGCATTTTTAAGTGCAACATACACGTTTCACCCTCTCGTGACACAATCCTCTTTGTCTTCCCGGTCGCGCGGCGTAATTGTCGGTCGTTTCGCCTCTAATTAGCGAAGGCATTAATTCCCGTCAAAATGATCATACAGCATCGTGTAATGCCCATGTAACGTTGCGCCGTTTCTCCTGGCGTGTTCTTTTCTCTCCCCGTATTTTCGTGATCTCCTCAAAAGGTCGCCGTGCAGTAACGACCATTTTCATTGAAATTGCCATATTATAAAAAACTTTAATTAGATTTTGGCGATTGTTGAAGATTGATCGAAGGGATTAAAAGAGCGACGTTTGAGCAATCAAGAATCCACGTACGATGAAAGTTGATGGTTCAAATTAGACGTTCTTTTGACACCATTTGCATATCAATGATCACTAAAAAAACATTTATCATTTGGCAGATTTACATTTCATCGATTATGGATATTCGTTATTTTAAGAATTCATTGAACTTTGTAGCATTTTATTTTTTGTCAACTAATAGTGAGATTTACGCTTGCTTTTCGACACGTGAAGAAAGAGGGTAGTTTGGTTGCAATATGAAAACTTGGCCGTAAAAATTTCGGAGTAAAGTATGCGAAGAAGTAAAAAAAAAATGAAGCCAATTGAACTACAACTTTCATCGAATTATCGTCAAAATTCAAAACAGCTCTAAAATCTGGAACTCGGATAGCCTTAACTTGAAACTCCACTCGTACTTTTCCATTTCCACTTCTCCACCCTCGTTTCAGCTGTTCGCCACTTGAAACCGGAAATATTTCGCGTTTCCAACAAATTTCGCGCGTATCTTATCGAAGGACGACCATCTCGTTTCTTCGGATTCGTCGTATTGTTCTCGAAAATGTTATCCTACATTTGTAACACAACTCGGAGCAGATAACACTGCTCAACACGATTTTTTGCCCAAAGAATATTTATGCTGATTCTTACTGATTGTGTATTACATTCTGGCAATAACGCTACATTAAACAAAGAATTATATTATTAACATTCGATCGCATAAATAAATAATATTATTCAATTGCATTTATAATATCAATGAACTCGCAAAAAATCCAGCATTTATTTTCGATGAACTATAGATTATTCGCAAGAAACTGTACATCGTCTTTAGTATCATCGGGACATCCATTTCCAAATAACAAATGCGCTCGAAACAGAGTGGCGAAGATGGTTGGTGCACCGGTAACGATCGCAGGTCATTAGCAATGCTAATGCACCTTTCGACTGATGAGCTATCGTAATGCCTCTGGTTGGCTAGCCTTCTAGACCGATGCATTTCTCAGAGAGGCTACTTCAGAGTAGCCGAGCCATAAGGCCAAATAGCTAGCTTCTCGCTTGGTTTCCTCGCTCGACTGCCTGTTACCCGTAAATTTCGTCGGGACTATTAGCTTCCTATTAATGATTGAACTCCGTAACTATTCTCCAAGAAATTTGAATTCCTTGTCGATGGAATCAGCGGCAAAACAGCGAAGTTGTAGTCTTAATTGCAAGCAGGAATGGAGGATATCCGGATCATGGGAAATCAGTAGTAAGAGAGTTACTTTAGTCTCCTTGATAATCACTGTTCATAAAAAACTGACGTAGGATTTCTGCCGAATTTAGTCTTGGAATTATAGGTTTAAAAAATGTTGTTGTGAAGAAGCTTTGTTTGTTTGTGATAGATACAGAAATTTCATGCTTGTTTTAGATGATGATATAGGAATCGATAATGATTATTTTTCAAAATAAGTTCATGTAATACTTTATCTCATTACAGACCAAATATTTCATTACAGATAGTACATACCTCGGGGGCAGGAATTTGCTGCTTCATATATATAAAACGAGCTGCTAATTACTCGTGTTACCTCATTTCTCGTTCAATTATTTCATCCTAAATGATAATAATGAACATCCGAGAATTTCTGCGAATAGCTGGAAGTGATGTTCCATCTACAATGTATTAAGAATTATTGGAAAATCTGTGGTGTTGATAATACGAAGTTTCTGTGACATGAAAATGGAAAAATTTAACAATGAAAATTGAAAGGGTCGAAGAGTGTTGAGTAGTGCACTTACAATTAGAGTTTCTTTTATCTACTTTCTTCCTAAGCACGATTGTAGGATCATATACAGGGAATTCTTCCGGTTCAGGAACTGCTAACAATTTGTTGCGATTCTTAAAACACAATTTTCTTCCGTCGTTACGACCAACTTATGGCACATCCGAGCACGGTGATGGGACATTACGAAAGTAAGTGTTATAATGCAGTGGATATCATACAGAATACTTCTGGAGTGTCGGGGCATTATGATCCGATTACGTAAATGTGATATAACGTGCAGTGGTTTAGAAACGATGCAAGTTTTCCCTGCATTTTATCTCGTATTTTCCCTTTATCATCGTAGTAACTTTCTACGAATATAAAATATCATTTACGATTAAAATAATTCTACAAATTATAGGATCTAAAGTATAATCCTACGCACACCTAAAATACCTTCCCGACTCGACAGAACATTTTTAAGAAATATTATCGTCCCTCTTTACATAATATTACAGTAATGTATAAAAAGAAGATTATGGTGGTATGTTTATAGAGATTAACAATTTATAATCGGCTCAGGAATTGCGGCATTCATCGTTTGTAAGTTCTCATATATTAGAAATTAAATTAAATTAAAAAGAAATTAAATAACGCCAACGATATTTCGCTAGTTTCAACATTGTTACAGACATGAAATTTTTTCTATTAGAATCACATCTTTACAAAGTAGAAACCTCAAAGACACGTATAGATATATAGTCAGCAAGACTTTACCTCTGTAATGCCAATATTTAAATATTGAATGTATTAGAAAATTTGTAAATGTTACATTTTTAAAGTCGTATGAAATTTTATTGAATTGAATAGCGCCGGTCAACTCGTTGAATGCCATGGGGTCACCGGTCACCGGTGCTATTCAATTCAATAAACCTACGACTTTCAAACGATAATATTAACGAATTCGCAACTACATTAAATATTTAAATATTGCTATTAAAAAAAGTAAAGTACTGCTTAATATACAACTATTTTTTCCATCAACATTTTCCTCTATAAAGATACGATTTTAATAGAAAAAGTCCCACTTCTGTAGAAACAGTGAAACTAGCGGCGTAAGGGTGGCATTCAAAGATTAACACTAATCGTACCGATATTTTATATATACTCTTTCTTGCCATGGCACATCTCTTGACCTGTTATGAAATAGCAATATTACCTGTCCGAAAGAAATGCACGATACTCTCACCTAAATAAAGAAAACAACTTACAAAATACTCTTTACTTAATAATACAACAAATTATATACTTTCATTTCATTGAACCGATCATTTCACTGAGTTCGGTACGGTCACTGTTAATTCAAACTGAAAGCAAAGTGCTCCTGAATCTTCTAATATCACAGTAATTTCAAAAGCAATGTTTAGCAATTCCGCCAGCATACTGTTCCAGCAAATAAAATCCATCCAACCATCATACCAATACCCTCGCTATTTCCCCATTTCCAAATCTTCCAAAATCCTCTCCAAACATGCCAGATTCAATGATCAGAGAGCAAAGTTCCGATTTCCGATCATAAACGTCCCACCGGAATACTCACGTGAGCAATCGTCAATACCGCTGTCGAAATCTTTAATGAGCCCTTCGTGGATAATTTCCTTCCCCGTACGATTGGCCTGCGAGATAGATAATTCGCGGGCCCGGGGGCAATTCTGGAATCAGTCGAGGGATGAGCAACGAGGGGTTGGCGAGGAGGGAGGGATAACTTTATTCGAACGAAATCCTACTCGACTGGGGTGCACTGCGCGGGGAATTTCGGTGGTGTGACGTAGGGTCGGCGGATAGGCGAAAAGGGGTTGAAGTGGCGGCGGTGGGGGTGGAGTAGAAGCAGGAGGAGGGCGGGGCTAAAGCCAGGACATTGTTAACAGCATTGCTGCCTAATTAACCGCAAACGCTTTCAGTGAGTTTCGCCTGGTCTATTGTTTACATGCGGGCATGCCGCCTGTATGATAGTGCTCGACGACCGAACCAGCTGAAATATTTCCATGGAGATTCTGCCCCGTTTCGTGTATCGCTTACATATATTCGTGTATGCGCACCGATATGCATGCGATCGTTTGGATTGCATCGAGAATATCGTTCGATCGCTGATTGGCGAGAGGAGGGATGGAAAGTGTCATTGGGTATTGAACGGAGTGTTTTTGTTTTCATGGAAAAAAAGGCAGAGCGAATATTTATTGTTTTATTGTGGATTAGATAGGAGGAGATCGTTGGATGATTAATTACGGTGAATTCATTTGTACGGGATAGATTCTCGATGCATAGGGTGAACAATAGGAACGACACGTCTGTCCGTCGGTTAGGAAGTACCATGACGGAACATTATTGCGAAATTATTCGGCACGGAGGTGTTAAGTAGCTAATCTGTAATGCGAGTCGAACGTGCGATTGGAAAATGACAGATACTGATCGTCCAATAAGTATATCGATATTTACTCGCAAAGGTATAAAAATTGCTATGTTAAAAAAAGACACAGCACGGCTTAGTCCAATTCGTAGCGTAATCCGCTTTGAAAAATAGGTCGTTAGGAACACTTTGATTTAATTCTACTTCGTTAGTTATAGTTGCTCGAAAAATTAGCAAAAGACGGGGGAGAAATTACGAGGTGAAATTTTATTTTGAGCCAGTTGCCGAGATAACGAGCTCTGAAGATCAAGGAAATTGTGTAACAGGCACGCTCGGAAAAGTCGGACCTTGCCCATGGCTTCCCATTACTCACTTATCTCCGCGAGTGATAATAACCCTCTCTTATTACTCTCTCTCCAATATTCTTAATTCTGATAGCTTCGTTGCCCGGTAAATAGAGCTTAAAATGAAGCTCCAACGTGGAGTTTCGCATCGCGGGAACGACCAATAAGCCATATTTAGCGCCATATTATTTCTCGCAGAATTTGAAACCCCATTGGTGAATCTGTACGGGAAAATTCGTATCTTTACTTTAACTTGTGTACATATCGTATGTTCTGGCGTTGAATGAAAAATACATTCGGGCGTGAAATTATAACTTTGGTACCGTGGCAAAAACATCGTCCCGAAGGGGTTGAAATTCCGCTGTTTTATTCTACACGCTTTTCTTGCAGAAGCACCGGTACGATTCGCCAGAATTTATGCAGACTCATTTCACTGTAATTGTTGAAAAATGTCTCCGGTAATAATTTAATTCGTAATCGAATTACTTGAGCGATTTCGAATTAACATGAATACTTTTCCAGGCTGCGGTCCTTTCGATAATCGACCGGTTGCAAGCTCATATACAAAGGCTTATTATCGCGAAGGATACGCATAAATAACGATAAATAACTCAAAATTGATAATGCAAAACCATGGTGTATCGGTATAGCGAGTTAAACGCCTGCTCGTAAATCAATCCCCCCCGTCATTAATTTACAAAGCGGACAACCCGTCGATCTCGAGTGGAGTCACGAGAAAGTATGGGGTGAGCCATCAATTATTTTCCTCGGCTCATATCGGAAAACCGATCGGGGAAAACATATTTTCCCTTGAAGGCGAATCGCTTTTGTTCGTGCGTCTTTAACCCCTTGCAATGCTCAAGTTTAAATTAGCCATATTTCAAGACTTACCAGTTCTTAAACACTAAAGTCATTTAAAAGAGTTCACTCCTGCATCGTAACACTCAAATTAATTTTACACTCGCACGGTACTAAAACAACCTCTCACTTTTGTTTCTCAGAAAATATCAAGTTTCCTTCTAGAATCGTCTAAATCGCTCAATACCAAATTTACTTCCAACTCAGCGTTAAAGAACATCCACACCTTCTTTTTAATGTTCCCACACCAAAAAAAAGGCAAAGCATAAGATTAAATATCATTTCCATTCCTTCCTCACCGAGCTCAGCAAGCAACGTCGTCTTCAAGGACCCGAGGTAGAAATCCAAAAAGAGATTTCCCTTGTCTCAAGCGCGTTGCCTCGTTCCCATGTAAACGTAGAATTTTTCCCTACGTGGATATTCCCGTCGAAATAATTCTCAGCATAATTCCCTGCCTTTCTCAGGTTGCGACAAGACAAGGGCGGCGGTGCCTGGTGCCCAAAAAATATGGTCACGAAGGAGGGCAAGGAGTACCTTGAGGTGAACCTGCACAATCCTCGTATACTGACGTCTACCAGGACCCAGGGAAGATTTGGAAACGGTCATGGGGTTGAGTACACCGAGGAGTACTTCGTCGAATATTGGCGACCAGGGTTCAACAAGTGGGTGCGATGGAGAAATCGACGTGGAATGGAGGTACGTACCTTCTGGCTACTACCGATCGATTCGGCTCCTGGTGACCTTTTGACTTCGACGGTCGAGGATACGGAATCGCGAATTTGTTACTCGGTTGAATTTTTCTTCGTTTCTTGGAAATGTGGAGAGCTCTGTTTTCTTTCGATTGGGATATATCGGAGAATAATCGTGAAATATATTTTGATTTTTCTAAGTGTTTGCAATATACAATGAAAGATGGCATGTCTTTGGAGCAATGTTTTATAGAATTCGAACCTATTCGTGAATTTCGATATACAACGATTGTTCTCGTATTCGATACACGTTCTTTCGCTGCAATTTCGGTACTGGCGGTGAAGAGACACAAAGTTTTTCCCAGCGACACGCTTTCGAATTCGACGTGCCACCTTTGAAACACGATTCTTTTTGAGACCCTGGTGTAGATTCGTTTGAATAACAACCGGTTGGAATTTTGTGGACGTGATATAAAATAAAACTGATTTGTCACGATATTAATTTCCCACCCTCGTATAGAATTTCTCTTTGATTCTCACCGTCTCTCCTCGATTCCCTTTCATTTCCATTCGTCATTGATTCTTCCCTGTGAACGGGACACGTGGTAAGATCGGCGATCGTTCTTTCATTCCCGAATGTTTCGGGGAAACGTAAAGTATACATTCGAAATCGTATTACGTTCCCCCGTGCTCCAAAGCACCTCGTAAAATTTCCTTATTAACACCCGCTTATTCGCGGCACGCTCGAGCGTTTCTAGTAGACTTTAATACGTGCGACTGATTATAAAGCAATTCCGCGGCTGTACCGCTGGAATTAATGGGGAGGTACTCGTTATAATTGCTCTTGTCAAGAAAATTGGATTACAGTTTTACCTCGGGTCTCACGGAACAAAAGCATCGCGGTCGTGTAAACGTAATTCCATTCTTTTCAACGGGAAAATCCGCGCGCATATCGGGGAAGCCCCGATGCAACGGCCCGAGGCTATACTCACCATTTTGTATTCTCTCGAAGGTTGCATTCCCGTCGTTGTCAGAATGCATACGTGTACGGGTGTAACGTATGTAGGTGCAACATATGCTTCTATACCGGCTACGAAACGAGAACCTTTGGCCGATGTAAGCGGACGTTACAACGTCCGACGTGTTAATTAACGTCTCTTTAGCATGATAATCTCTGTACGAGATATCCATTAGCTCGTCAAAATACATCATGCCGGTTAAGCGATTTACCGGCGGCGATGAAATTACGGGCGAACGCGACTCCTCGACGTCGCCTTAAATTAATATCGCGCGAGTGTATTTTGGTCGAGACGGTCACTCGCGATAATGGCAAGGATGAAATTTATCTTCCCGGACGTAATAGCGCCGACGTCGTATATTATGGCGGATTCACCTAGACGATGTACGAAATGAAAATAGCAATATTTCGCGACCGCGGGAAAAATAGGAATCGTGGCGAGCACAGATGCCGCGCAATGGACAAATAATAGGGCAAAGAGTGGAACGTTTATTAACAAAATTGTACGACGTTTTACAAACACGTGCGATGCATCGCCGTGGATAATCCTTAGCTTATTATTTGGTGCGATGAATGATGCTGTGTATTTTTGAGTCTGTTCATTCGTATGATCTCTGAGTTAACTTTGAGGATACAGCGCAGCGAGAAGTTTAATTCCTTGGCCTACAATAAGGATTGATACTCGTGACACGGTAAAAGGAATAGGAAAATTTGAACGTTTCCAAAAACTATTAAATTGAAGGTATCAGTGGGTCACGAGACTGCAAATTATTTCTATACTATTAATATTGCTTTGAATGTTATTATATATGAGAAATTAGTGGGAAATTTTTATTTCTGGAATGAAGTCTGAGTTAGTGGTCGTGTTGTCACAAAAGAGATCGTAGGACCAGGGGTTAAGTTGGAACAATTGAACTTGACGGAGACTTTATTTTCGTCGGGATATTTTTCATCGATAATCAGCAATATGGGCAGAGTCTAAATTCATGACACTGCGGAGTGATTCCTAGCGAAAACATCAGTCGAGCAAATATTTTTGAGAACATCGATTCCAAAAATAGTATTCCTTTGCTCGATATATTTCATCGACTGTCAGAATATAGAACAATTGAAGCGAATTGACGTGAAATGGAAAAATAGTGCGAGATATAAACTTCATAATTTGTCGATTCGATTATTTCTACAATTTTACTTTTAAAATGGAAAGTCAGGTGAAGAAAAGAGGCGCTAAATGTCGTGGATTATGCGAGTTACCTATGTACAGTCGTTGAGAGATAATAATTTCGAATTTAACGAAACGGTGCAGAGCCGAAGAAAGAGAATCGAAGTACCTTGATATTCTATCCGATATCGAGTGAACGAGGGCCGCTTTTGTTCGCGGACCGCGAACACTCGCATTGGTAAATGGAATTTTAATGGGTGCGCAATAAAGCGAGTGCATTTATTTCGCTCGCTCGAAACGGCATGGCATGGTAATAATCAATCGTAACGAGCAGAGTCTATTTTTCAATTCCTATCGCGCTCCGCTTCGGGGCTCGTGTGCAGTTTTGCATTTTTCCTTGTCGTAGTTTTACAGCGGTGCGCGTGGACGTGACGATTAAATATAACGTTTGAACGTTAGTTCGCTTAAATTGTATGACTAATTGTAACTGAAAAACAACGAATTTATAGTATCAATTGAGCGCAATGAATAAACAAACGACGCCGTCATGTTGTAATTTTAAACAATGCTGATGTTGGCTTTTATGTATGCCAATGACGATGGCAATCGTCTAATTGCAAGTTAATCTGCACTTATTCTTTGCCTCGAGGTGTACATTGACCTCAGTTTCCAATAATTGTAGCAATTGTTGTCGTTCGAATAAATTCTTCATTGAGAAAGGATTTTGTAAGAGATATTAATACATGTGTTGGTTATTAACGATATACTTGACGTTGTCAAATAGTCTGCGATGGAATCGTACTTTCATAAATATTCTTAGCATATATCAACGTTCTATCATTGTATCACATATTTTAAAATATTGAGAGATCTGAGCTAAAGCAGGAACACATGACAGACATAGAATTACCCTGAAAATAATAATTCCATATGCAATGATTTTTCATTCAAACATTTTTAAAAATAGCTACCGCCGCGGCGAGAATACCTCCCGGAATTCCCAATTGTTATATCAAGACTGCAATAATTCGACAAGACATTCCAACAATAATTAAATTTGTCACGTATCACCAGAGTACAATTTCAATTTTACAACACATTCTGAATGAGTAACGCGGTTGAACGGTATAAAAAGATACCGCTAAAATTGCACGAACGCGTTAACCCATGCATACATCACGTTCTTCGGTCTTCGCGCATAATTCATTCTCACGAAGCCAGCGAGAAAATGGAATGCGCCGATTTCGATAAAGGAACTCATTGGTAACCAACTCAGCGCAACGAACTATCGCAAGTTGAAGCGATATCTCGATGCCCGTACCTGGGATCCTGGCCTTTCCCATAGGAAAAGCTTCGTGACGCGAAAGTAATTTTCAACTCTCCGGGCCAAGCCCTATCACGGCCTGTGGAGCCTCGTTATTCGACCCCGCTGTCATCAAGAGGGTTCTGATATTCGCCATGGCCTGGTGATTTTCTCTCCCCCATAAACCCTTAACCGTTTGCCCGCACGGTGCAGTAGCTACACACGCACAAACAGCCGACGTAGATACCTGTAGAAATGGGTGCATACGTGCATATAGAAACGGGGGGTGCAGCCAACACAGAGATCCTTCTGTCCTCCAGCGAGGTTCGTACCAGACGTTCTTCCCATTTTCACGCAGATTTGCTCAAAGCGAGAGAGGAGGCCGGATTCTGATGAGACGAAGTAAGAGAGAAGGGACATAGGAAAGGAGACGCTGAGAGAGAGAGAGAGGAGGGAAGTTTACGAGGAAACGAAGGATGAAGAAGGGTAAGAGAGAACAGGAACGTTTACCCTGGAGCCTCAATCTGGCCGGCATGTGATCTTTGTGCACGCGCTCGTTCCTTTTGCTCCTTGCACTTTGAATACGACTGGGAGGAAGAACGAAGCCGAGAGAAAAAGAGTAGAAAAGGGTGGCCAGTGAAAAAGAGAGAGGGCGGAGGGGGCAAGCAAAACGACTACGTTATCGCCCCGTCGTACGTGACCCGAGCCTTCCGCAGGCATTTTTCTACAGGCACAGATCGCCACTCTCACGAATACGAGAAGAAACGCGAGTGCAACGGAAAAGAGCTTTTCCGGTTCCGATCGGTCGCTTTAGCGGGCTTGAAATTTCCCTGCCGTCAGGGTTTCCTTTCCTGGTGGAATGTGCGGGGCATGCTTCGTTGTCTTGTAGATGGTTTAAGAATTTTTATAAAATTTTTATAAATATTTTTATAAAAAATAATTCTCTAGAGTTGCGTTTCTCTTTTACATATTTTCGAAGGAAAGATCGTTGTATGTTGTTGTTAGAAGTTATTCGAAGGAAAGGGAAGAAAGTGCTCAAGCTTTCGCTGCTATTACGATGGTTAGACGTAAGCTATGTCCGAGGTCTGAATCGGAATGGCATTTCAGACCGCTTTACGATGAGCAGAATAGACACTAATGCTAAAGTGGCTGTTTGTATTTTGTTCTAAACATACTTGGACAATGAAACGGATTGGTTGTTAGCCAAACTTAAAAAAATGCACTCTCGATGGATTTCCCTCTATCAATGCAATCACAAATTCTTCAACACTAAACCTACCAAGACGGTTGTCAATTTATTCGAAAAATTCTCCAAATTAATACAGGAGCCAGCCAGTAAATATTCCACTTCTATCTTACAATACCAGAATGACTTAATTGATCATCTTCTTCACCTCTTGATTTCTCTTTTTCCAAAATACTTGTTCAATAAATCTAAATATAATAGATATAACGCCGGTACTTTTAATGTTAACCTACTGACCTATTCTAGAACATAAATCTCTTAAATTCTAGACATTTTTGAAATAAAAAAACAACGCGACAGATATACAAGCTTCATTGACTCTGCATAACTTGGCCGTTCGTCTTAAAGCACATTTTATCATCGTAAACTCTATTCTTGTTCCTTGAGTCGGCCTTCATTTTATTCTTCACCTTACATTACTGAAATAGTAATCAAAGGAAGTGGAATGGATTCTGACTTTTTCCTTACGAGAGACGGAAGGGTACTAAGCCGGAAAGGAGTCTTCTCATTTAGATTCCGAGAACGATGGAAAAGGACACTGACTAACCGTGGTAGATAGACGCATTCTGATGGAAACGGAAGAGAATGGGATAGTCGACCCGGCGCAGTCTCTTCCTTTTGCGTTAGGGCACTCGTTGCCGTGCCTGCGGTGGGACAATTGCCAACGGTGGACGTGTTTCATTAACGCCGACGTACCACCAACGAGCCTTCTTAAGAAGTCCCATCTCTATCTACGTCTCCCGTCGTTCAAGTGCGACCGTTTCTTCGTTAAAACATTAAGAGGTTATTATTCGTCACGTATACGGAAGTTCTGTGACGAAAGTTTGTCTTTACATTAATCGTCATATTAACCCTTATCGGACGCTAGCTTTGTATACATCATTCTCACTGGGTTGTAGTTGTTTTCAGTAAATATGAGAGAAATTCTCAATATTGTAAGAAGATTTTCGTTAGAAATTATTTATTTTTTGAAGGAGTGTTGCAAATGTATGAGTTTCAAATAAGTCATCATCGATAAATCATCATCGTCACTGTCCATTTCAATCCAATCATTATCTCAATCACCAACATTTTCTCCTTCCATATCATTTTCTTTTTCATTTAAATTTTGTATAGGTGTAACAACGTTACTTTTCTTAGAATTAATAAGGAGTCACTGTTAGTCTCATTACTAGAATCAAAAGCACTTTCAGAATTCTTTTCAAAGAATTCACTGCCACTATCACTATCGAAAACTCATTAAATTTTCTTTGTTCATTTTTTCGGGCCAAGATTTTAAAATTTGATTAATAAGGCGCTGTTATATCACTGAACATGTTAATCACTGCGTTGGTAATGTTCAATTGGTAAGGCAATTGTCCACACATTCCACAGACAACGAGTTTAGACTCTATTCATTTTGTCACCTCATACGTGCCATACGACAAAGTACTGTTGTCACGTCAGAGGTGACTTACGACCGTTAAAGGTTAATACTCCTTCATGAGTCAGCGAAGAAGCACGAGGATTGTTGTCAGACTCGTTTGAACTTTGGGGCGGCAAAGTGTTGAGAAGTATAAAGCCGAGTACTAACAATTATTATAGTTAAAGTAACGTGGTCGGTATCGTTTCTACTTTTGTTTGACAAACACTTAATTTTTATAGAATTCCTTTGCGAAACATTCTTGTTCCATTTTTTGCAGCTTATTCTACAAAAATGTTAAACATCCCGTTTTGTAATTTACTTTATACCACCGTATTTTTAGCGTAGAATGTTTGGACGTGATTTCGAAGTATAATATATATGGGAATTCGAAAAGCGGTAAAATCGTGAATTTCGAAGTTAACGGTTAATTATAAGTAGCGTGAAAAATTACGGTGGATAAAATTGAAAATAGAAGAGGGACGAGGGAGGAATGGAAAAACACCCCGGAGACAGATAGATTTAACTGTACCGTGATGTGGCACATTCTAATTAATTTCACGTGCGTGCACTTTGAAAGCAGTGTTCGCGGAGTACTCGACTAAATAAGCTTTCAAATAAACATGCCTATAGCGCGGTAATTTTCGTGCGTGGAATTTATCGCCCCGCGCTACAGGGATTTTAGCAAAAGGAGAACACCACCGCGCGAGAAACAAGACACGGTTGTTCCCCAATGATAACATTCCCAGAGGTGTGTCGCGATAAATCCGCAGGTGAAAGTCAACATGTACCAGTGCATTCTCTCTGCTGCGGGGCAAAATACATCCGTTCTCTTGCTGGAGAGTCCTAGTTGTACATCGCAACACCTTACGAACTTCGGAGATGTGCATGAGCTACTTTCTTTCTTCTTTCTTCTCAGAATGTTCATTTCGAAAAACGACTTTAAAAATGCACGATCAGAAATTTCATAACGTCGTCCTTGCGATTCTCTTCTCGCCATATCATCGAATATTCTACACTCTCTTGATGCGCATACCCGACGTAATAGAAAGTCGTTAACCCTTTCGCTACGGAGTACTTTTCCGCGAGTCTGCTAACACGGTACGAAGCAGTCCCGGCGCGGACGAATAACTTTTAATGGCTAGTGACGTAATATAAATAATTACTTCTTTATTGAAGTTGTAATGCATATAATATATGGAAACTAAAAACTTATGTTATTTAAAAAATATCCAATTACAAAATATGAACTAGTAAATAATTCTTCGTTTGCAATTTCGACGGGTGATTATAGTCACCGATAGTACCCAGCCAGTGTCAGGCGGTGGGTGATTATAGTCCCCAGTAGTATCGAAAGGGTTAAATAGATTTTTCATAATGCCCTTCTCTATGGGAGGACGAGAATGCCGATGGCGATGTTCGGAAAAATTTCTGTAGAACATTGAAACGATAATTGAAAATTAAAATTTTGCAATGTCTTTACGGAACTATAAACAATCGGGGCTTTTGTTTCCTTGGAACATACGAAGAGAGTGTACGCATTTGGGATGTAATCGACAACTCGTCGGCTCCTGTTTGACTTGGCGACAGTTCGCTTAAGTCCACAGATATCGACGGTAATTTCCATCGAAATTTCAATCTCGTTTATCCGTAAAGTAACTTCCACGAGCCCCGTCGGTCGCAGTCATCCCTCACCCTCTCTCCTAGCCCCGTGTCTCACCCCCTCAGGCGATCGTCGCGGCGGCAGCGCCGGCAGCACGTATCGAATTTTAATCAATCACCGATAGAGACAGCCAATTCCAAAGCCAATTAACATATTCATTCCATGGCCACCCTGCCCACCCTTTTTCCACTGATTTCAGCGAAATTCAAATTGCAATATGGTGAGTACCATTACGAGATAACGCCGGCCGAGCGTGCGGTCATTACGTAACGGTCATTACCGCGGCCGTTCGTTCGCAACAATATTGCGCGAGTTTGCAAATTTAAAAAAAAGAATGAGAAAGAAAAGAGAGCGAGAGTGAGAGAGGGCGAGGAAGGGAGGGAGAAATAGAGAATCGAGGGAGGAAAAAACATTAACACTAGAACTACCGACGTTAAGTCTGATATAGTCTAATATATTAAATAAGTACTTTCCAAAAAGAGGAATCGAGAGGCGGAAAAGATGATCGATTCGGTGATTTATGTTCTTTGAAATGGACGTAGAATATTTATTCTATGAATTTTCTATAAACTTGGAGAATTTTTGGAAAAAATTGTGTACCAGTCACTTTGACTGGTTTCGTAGTTCTGGTGTTAAAGCGTGCTCCCGTTGTACAGCTGTCGATTAAGTCGACATCGAAAGAATTCCTTATGTTTCTCTATGGTATTTAACTTTTTAACAAATAAAATGGAGTACATCAAATTTTCATATATATACGTAAGCATCGTTGATGGCGAGTTGCATTGATATATTAAATATTGGGAAATTGAGAATAGCTTGAGTTGAAAACTTTCGAAACATCCCCGATGTTTGCATCCATCGATATTCCTCTATGGAATTCTGAAATTCCAAGGACTCTTAGAAACTCCATCGGTATCTTTGTGCTCGAGTTTACCAGCTTCATGTAACCATCGAGACATATTCAATTATATTAATTAAATTTGAACGTCGATGGAAAGCTTGCGAGTGTGAATGAAATACTCTTTTAATTGTTTTCAATTAAAGTTCAATAATATCGACGCTAGAGTGTCGCTTTTAAAGGCGCGCTCTTAATCCGCTAGTAGTTTAGGTCCGTTTATGGTCAGACAGGGAGAAAGGCGTTCGTTATAAAGAAAAGAGATGATGCTATTACAGCATCTAGCAGCCATTGGATTTGCAGCACGTCTGAAAAATCAACGAGGTCTCCCAGGTGGAAGGGAAATCCTGTTAGATTTCCTTGTTTCATCTTGAAGATGAAATTAAGGAAAGGAATGAAGTTATACACGACTGAGCCCGCAGACATCTCTGCTTTCTCTTTCTTCTCTCCGCTTTGAAACAATTTTAGAATAGGAATTCGATGAGCGACAAGGGGAAATTACAGAGATTTTTCTTCCCTTCGTTCGTCCTTTTTTCATCTCCTCTTTATATATTTTCCACGTATACATAACATGGAAATCTATTACCAATCGCGTATTATAAAAGCAGAAATGTCTTGCAAATATGAAATATAAATAATAGAAAATGCCATAGTGTATTCAGAAAAAAATTGTGCATTTTTGTATAGAATCTACGAGCTTCAACTGAAACATAGCATATTAAAAAATAACTTCTGTCGCTCCATACAACTGGCACAATTTTATTTCTGCCGCAGACTTTTGCCATGAATTTTTTAACACAGCTGCTTTCGGTGCTTTGAAACAAACAATTCATTATGAGACCGTCCGTAGCTAATTATAAATGAAAATAATGTCGACACACTAACTAAATGTAAAACTTCATATCACTGACAAACAGCCTTATCGACGAAATGAAAGCATACAAAGAATTCAATTGGCAGAATATCTCCCATTTCGCGATTCACTCAGGATCGGTGTTAATTCGTTTCCGAGTATACGGTAACTTGGATGTAAATAATATTTTAATTAAAATATCAAATAAAACGACACGCAAGGAGAACGGAATCGAACCACCCTGTGCACGAACGACGTATAAGCGACGCACGGATGAACGCGTATAATTTAACGATACATCCAGCCTGGCACTAACGTGTATGCATATACTCACACAAAGCCAGCGCCAGTATCGATGGATTACGGATTATCGGCCCGAACGTGGACACCCTATTAGCAGATTACCGCGCGGCCTGGAAACAATTTTCCACGGCCACACTTTTCATCTCTCTCTACCCTTCGCATATCTTCCCTCTTCCTTTTTCCGTCCATCGAGTGTCGAATTATTCTTTTTTTTCTCTTTTTCCGGCGTTTCGCAGCTCCATCAGAAACGGAATCCACGGTTCGGTGAGTGCTTCGATCCGTACGAGAGCTCTCACTCTATCGGAGGTGAAAGCGGAAGGAAGGGGTTGTAAAATTTTGTTTCTTTTATCCTTATGCGTTTTGTGCGATTTTCGAAATATCGAGGTTGCGTACGCATACCTCGAATGGCAAATGGAAATCTATTTTGACGGAAGTGAATAGTTACAACCTCGTCATCGTACTCATTGCCTTGCAATATTCAACGCTTGCGATTTCGACCAGTTCACTTGATTCCGCGCGTAAAACGTAAGAATTCCTCTCAACAGTATTTATCGTGGTTTGTTTATCTTCGTGTTTGATGAATTCGGTGTTTTTGGGAATTGAAATGAGTGTTTTATTTCTTTTAAATGTATCTTTGCGTGTTGCGCTCGAATTACTGTGTTCTTCGGTAACGATAGTAGAGGAGGATTTCAATAGTGAGCGCATTAGAGACGAGCTTCTTAACGGATACTTCAAAATTGCGATTTCAGTAATAATAATAAGCTTGTTTTGCATATTCTTCTGCGGAAAACTGTACAACAGTAACGATTTCACTTGTTAACGCATTGTGCATAGGTAACAAGGTATTCGTTTTCGCAGATTCTTCTTCTACGGTGTCTCGTTCCTTCCCTACAGAATTTACAGCGGAATTAAGATATTCATGCTCGTTTATTTAGAGATCGATGCTTCATTCGCTTATCATCGCAATGAAAATCTCGCGTGGGAAGATTGATGCGTTAAAATAATAACGCACTAACATACAATAACTAAACAGCCGATGTTCATGGCAATAAACGTTGGAAATTCATATCTGGCTTCGATAGAGAAAGTTGTAAACAGATATCATGGTATACCGATGCCCATACACTCAGAATTGACCAACCAACCTAAACCACCATTGCAGTTTATAGTTCCAAAATGCATTCGTATAAACAAGCGCAGTGTTGTAACTTTGCTTTGAACAATTAAATCACGAAACGAAAGAACGTGCTTTCAACACAATTACAATAAGTAAAATATTCTTTCTATATCGAATACAAATGAAACTCTGCGAATAAAAAATACCGATCCCACAATGCTGTCTTCTCCGATGGCTTTAAGTCATTGACATGAATATTTCTAAGGAGTTAAAGACTACCGAATTCAAATCCTCATCATCTCTAGAAGATATTCTCTAGATCGTGCTTAAAAATGTGATACCTTCGGTGACACTGTACCCATCTAAAACTTGAAATCCTGATCAAAATGACCATAGCACTTAAAACCAAAAATAAAGAAGAACAACTGCAAGAATGCGGCGCATTAAGGAACATTAAGTGAGATAGGAAGGAAAATATTCCATCTGCGTGGGATTAAAGGCGTTAAAATTAAACGGTTCTTCATTAGCGGAATTTGGGGAGCCTGAATTTGGCCGCAAACAGATTAGAGGTGTGCTCCTTTCCAGCGCATTGCTCCTCGAAAGTAATTGCCTACACGACGCCAAGGCAAGCCACCGGAAATGGGACACGCCGCGTAAGCTCGTTCTGCTTTTTCGGCCTCCCCTTTCCACCTCGAAGATGAGCCACCACTACCACCTGCACGGGTTACCTGACTTCGACCTCCTAACCTTGTCGAGATAATGAAACTCAGCGAAAGACGTTGCGTCGGTGGCTTTAATTTCATCAGTGTGTGCACTGTCTTCCCGCGGCAATTCCAATTTGCCTCCTTTAACCGCCGTGCACGGTGGTATGCTCGGGATCGTTAGAAAAAGAACAGAAGAAGGAAGAAAGGAAGTGGCTCCGCACCAAGGAGGATTATCGGGCTTACGGAAATTGGGAAAGAATGGAATTGCCAGAGGAGTACAGGTAATTTTATCGGTGTACCTGCTCGACGCCAGTCGAATTTGCTAATTTTTACCAACCGTTCGCGCGAAAACGTTTCGAATTGATCCAAGTTTTTCGATCGTGCCACAGGGTGAAACGGGGTTTCCTGTATGTTGATATTGGGGATGATTCTGTGGGAGGGAGGATTCTTGTTCCTGGAGTTGGGGCTTTAATGAGATTTTGAGGGAATAGCAAATCTATTCTCGGAAATGATTTTCTTTATATTTAAAAAAATTACAAAAGTAAGTTTTTGGTATAATGTTGTTTTTGTAAAGGAATTTCCTTCCATTGCTTACCGTTTAGTTAGTTGTTTACAGATGGAAAGTGAAAATTTAATCTTAAATCAATTTCTATCAAAAATAATGTTTCTTCGCTTACACCTTTACATTACTGCAAAGTTTCGTTAATCTTTTGCATTGCAAAACATTGAAGGTCTTTAATAGCGTTTGTAGACGAAGTGGAAGGTTAATCTTTATTATCAACGTTGTTAATAATCACTCTGTACTATTTAAAATCTTACGTTAAAGAATATTTATAATCCCCGTGGAAATCTTTCAGAATTTCTTTTGCTCACATTACCTTCGTGAGAGTTTTACGTAGACGACGTAAGAAATACAACGACTCTCCGGATAATGCACGGGATACGTTCCTAGAATGTAAAGCACCTGAACGGGGTCAATGAGAAAAACAATGAAACAATCTCGAAACATTGCATAATTCATACGCTGTATGTAATAACTGAACGCATGCATTACGCCGGATCGTGGACGCATTCATTCTACTGTCATCTGACATCGCAAAACTTAACACTAGAACTACCGGCGTTAAATCTATTATATTTAGAAATATTAAATAAGTATTTGGAATAAAAAACGGAATTAAGATGTAGAAAAGATGATCGATTTAGCATTTTATGTTTTATGAGATGGACGCAGAATATATATTCTATGACTCTCCTATAAGCTTGGAGAATTTTTGGGAAAAATTGTTTAACAGTCGATTTGACTGGTTTGGTAGTTCTAGTGTTAAGGAATCGCCGGTTTGTCAAATTTCCACTGCGATATCCTTTAACGAGAATCTTTTAAATATTTAAATACTACTTTAACGAACAACGTAAAATGAAAGAGCACGGATAAACGTATCGTTGCTCATAAATTTATTTCTATGCAATGTATAAATTTACTATAACTGCATCGCATAAATAGAGGAAAGTGTTTCTTCCGAAGAAACTAATAAGTGGCAACAGTACTTAAAGGGCGATATTACAAGAGACGAGGAATATTCCTTTTATTTTATTTGCTCTTACCGATCCTCGGAGAAATCATTGCTCGATGGAACAAGTACAAGTTGAATTACTTTACGTAAGAAAATATAAAGTGGCGTTATTGCGTTGTAGTTTATAACAAGTTGCCAATAAAATCGTGGACGTAGGAAAGTTTTCCGCATCCTGTGTGTCTCGTGTAGCGAGATGTCCACGAACTGCATTCGATCGACCTACTGACCTTCTCAGGATCTCTCTTGAGGGCTATTCGTTTGTATTCATGAGGGAAGGTGTCCGTCTACGACAGTGCTACGTTGTTTTTTTTCTACATCCTTTTTAATTTATGTAAAAATAAGGTCAACAGATTCGCTACTTTCCTATTTCAAGCAGTTCTTATACTCGGAAAAATTAAGAGATCCATTCTTTTGTTGGACGTTGCGATGGTGCGTGGCATTGAGAAAAAATGTTCATTGTTAAAGTAGAAAAGAAACGCGGAATTACAATATTTACAAAAAAAATATCTCTTTTCTCCCATTTCGTTCGCAGAATCGATAAAAAACTCCTTGTTACATCGTGTCATTTTAAAAAGTGAAACTGCCTGATAACGCGCATTGTTTTCAAAAATTCGTCTACATTGCAATGTTCAATTCTAGATTTGTAATAAACAGGTTAATGAGATATCTGCATTTCTTTGGAAATGCTTCTAGAGTGTAAAAAATATTTCGAGTAAGAACGGAATGTTTTTTTTAGAAGTACAGTTTGAAATGTATATTTTGCAATTTCTTGATTCAATTAGTGGAAAAGAATGTCTTTGTAATATTTTGCGACTTATTGATTTAGAGAATTGTCGAAACTTTTTACCTTTGATATTCCATTTATTCTGCAGAGTTTGTGAAAATAATGATACTCGGATCAATCCGGGCAATCCAATTAAGGCATTCCTCGAAAAAAGAAAAACGGTTACCGCGATTTTTTCCGCGGTATCGATACAGCTATTAATAACGTCAAAAATGTCGTGCTTCGTCAAAGGAAAAAATGGGCATTTCTGAATTACGTTTAATTTACATTTACGAGACCGAGCGGCCATTTAATCCTACAGCCCGTAATCCGGAATTCCCACAGCAGTGCGTACAGTTTTATATCCCAAATATTAAATGCAGCCCTTAAAAACGCGGATATAAAGCTGAAATAATACGACCGCGAGAAATCACGTTTTCCCCAATTACCTACGTGCACGTCGAAAAATGTCAAAAAGAAAGAAAGAGGACCCCGAAAATCTCCAAATGTAATATTCCTCCCAATTAACAACGCCATTCAAGAACTCAGTTTTATCTCGATATAAAAAAAGAAGAAAAAAGGAGAGACTTTTGTTCATTGATTATCGTTACAATGTATTATCTTTCCATTGCCACGGAAATCTTTGCATGGTCCTCCGACGACACGCTGGCCGGAAGTAACCTGTAGATCTTCGTTTCAATCTCGTCCACGTTCACCGAACATCTCCATTCCCATCGTCGACTTTGCACGACATGGCAGGGCAAACCATATTCGAATTACGTTTCAGTAAATTGAGTAATATCTCCGAGTTTTCCCTCATACTGCCTGCAGACGAGGATATTTCCTACGTCGTCACCAGAATCACCATCCTTTCTGATGCGACCCATCCACGAGAGAGCGATATGGTGTCCAACGGGAATTGTCAGAAAATACAAGCGCGGAATATGCAGGACGAATAAAGCACCGTTATCCGCAACCGTCGTGGTTACGCCACTTAACAGATTGCTTATCATCGTGCCGGTTTGCGAGATAAGAAAACCACCTCCGTTGGCTGCGGACAAGGGATGAAATATAACAGCGTGGTGCTTCGTGAAGTTTCACGTAACCGTACTGAAAAAAACGTATACCTTTAACGCTATTTCGTTTCGATGGGACTGTATACCTGTTGATAGGCAGGTGGTAATTTTCCCAGCAGGCTTTCTTCCGTGCGATAACACCGTCAGCGTAAACGCTGTCGTAGGATCGGTAATAAAAACATGGACTACATTTATTTGACGTAACCGTCGCGCCATAACTTACAGAGAGCTAGAATCATTTTTCGTCCTGTCGCGGATAATTGGAATAAACAAAGCTGTAAATAATTCGCAAAATGTATATGTATTATATACAATGAAGAAGAGAATGTAAGAGAGACACGGAGAGAGAAGCAGGAAGAGAGAGACAATGTCTGTACAATTGCCACCCTATTTCGGTAACACGGCCGCAGAGCTATCCAGCCGAGCCACAAGATATATAGCTTTTCCTCCAGAATGATCCTCCCGCCTTGAAAGCACGGATATCAATTTTATGTGTCGGTAGGACGATATCGAGCGTGCTACTCCCACCCCCGAGCTCGGTCCTTGTTTATGGCTGTATTAATTATTCGTATCGCGTATACCCCGAGAGCTGGCTTGTATTCCCGCGCGCTGCAATTGCAGTTGTAATGCATACGCGGTCGGTCATCCTCCTCGACCCCCATCCTAACGGTCCTTCTCTTACGCGCTGCGCTTTAAAGGAGCACGTTCCATTTGCATGCCGTTTACAACTCGGTGAGCCGTTTACAGCTGTCTGCCATCTCTGCCATTTGCTGTATTAAGTTCGCGTAAGATCCATCGTCGTTATTGCGAAATTCGATAGGGTGATCGCATTCTCGCATTCGTGGCAAGGAATATCGACGATGTTAATCTGCACTGGGTGAAATTGCAAGAGGGACTTTACTCCGCTAAGCGGCCTGCGGTGAAATTGCTACCGTGAGTCAAGGTGATTTCATTTAACTCCTTGGATTTTTGGTATTTTTAGTGGTTTAAGATGTATATTCTGTATTATATGACGAAAGTATTTGGTACGTGGTAAGATGTGAATTTTGAAGAGAATCGATACTTTCAATAGATGATCGGAAAGGTAAAATTTATAGAGCTGAAGTACGTTTGTGACGTTTTGGAAATAGGATAGTATTTTCAGATATTACTTCACTTAATTATGTCTCCGATGCTTCAATCGAGGAAGAGTTTGAAAATTAGAATGTTAAATTCACTGTCCTCCATTTATAACGGCGAAAAGCTCATACTGGAGTATTTCCGTAATACTTATCGAATTCATTCATCGCTCGGCTATATTGTAATTGGCTACATTAAAATAGTTGGAAAGCATCGTTGTGAGATTGGTATTCTCAACTAAAATCTTCTCTATTCTCGAACATATCTAGAGAATGCGATTGTCGCATTGTCACCAATGGCCGTGCAAGATACGCACTCGTATAGCGATAAAACTGCTCGAAATTCTCTATCTCCCTCTCTCTCTCTCTCTCTCTTCGCTCTTTCCTTCTTCACTCTAGCGTCTCGTAAACGCGAAAAGCGCATCGTCGGATTTCATGGAAACGGCACGAATCCATTTAATATATCGCAAGACCCGAGGTAGCACACGTTACCGGGGAAATCGTTCGATCTGCGAGAAAAATCTTGGCGTAAAACGACTTTCAGGAGCCATCGTATCAGTCGGCGCGAGACTCGGTTACTGGCCTAACAATTTCATCGCCGTCGATAAAGAGAGCGATATGAAACGAGAGCACGATCGCGCCGCGTAAACAACTTTTTCAGAACTTTATCGCCCACTCGTGTACTCGTTATACCTACCCTTCGCAGCAGGCGCATATTTGAAGTTACGCCGACGGTAAACGTTTACGTACGTAATCTATTTGCTTCACGCGTGTGCAGTCGTTGCGTGCAATTATTCGCGACATATTTTCCCTGTCAGGAACAACGGCTGTCGGTAAAATTTCCCGGGCATGGAATCATTTTTAACTCGGCTCGTTGGGCCGCGGGTGTTTGACCCTGAGAACATTCTGAAAAAAGGGCAACCTGTTGTGAAGAAAAATTGCAATAATTCGGGTAAATTCTTTTGTTGGAATTTTTTGAAACAATGGATATTCCAAAGAGCTTTTATATGGTAGATGATAAATGGAATATTTGTGGTAATCGTTGTATAAACTAATTCATGGACTTCCTATTAACCTAACTGCACTTTTGCTATTGCACCAAGTACGATCACGGAATATTTATGGTAACTTTAACACTAGATCCACCATGCGGTCGAAATGACTTGTTCCGAATTTTTTGTAAGTATGCCTGAAACTTTTAATGCTGTTTCTTTTTCGATTTTCTACATCTACCGTGTATACTGTAAGCAGTTAAATCGGCCAAATTCTTTGCGTCCTTCGTTTCTTTTCTTCTACCGCATTTATTTCACATTTTGAAATATATTGCATCAATCGTCGGTAGATCTAGTGTTAATCCAATTCTTGCATTTCATACAAATAATTTCCGTCACTTTTGCTCACTCGATTCTTCAGTTATTCTACCCGAGTTCCTTGACGATGTTATACCACTGTAAATCCAAAATTCAGAGGACCGTACAGACACAACGAGCATCATCGAAACGGTATCAATACTCGTACAAGAAATGCTCAAATATCCCATTACGTGTCTGCTGTATCCTGAAATAATATACAATCACCGCAGCATTGGTATCGGCCGCAAAAGGCTCGGATAACAATCACTATATTTTCCGGCTCGAATAACTGGCCCTCCCGGTTAGAAATTCTAATCCGTTCGGAAGTGCAAACGAAAACGAGACTGGGTACGTTACAGTATCAGAATAGCGAATTCATTCGGCCGCTTACGTATGTTTGCACTCTGCGTGCATATGCACCCTCGTAGTTTCGGCAACAAGCCAATCCGTTTGGAGATCCAGGTACGTTTGTCGTATTCGCGGTTGATTTTCGACCTCGACGTTCATATTTCAATGCGGACTCGACGCTCCTCGTGAAACGGCGTGTTTCCACGATTTCGATCGATCGAAGAGAAGGGTGAGAAAGGGACGATGGAGAGAAATATAGCGGGAACAGAGGGAACGCGAGGGAAATGGGAGATGGTAGTGGGCGAAAAGGGAGGTACGAGCGACGAGTAGTGCTTCCATTCAGATTTAACGCTGGCATTTACATTTAGAGGAGCTTCTCGGCGGACTGTTGTTTACTAATCGGATCCGGAAAATGGTGCTCGAGAGCCGTGAGATTCGTTCTTAACGCTGTAAACACGTTCCAATGACCATCCGATGCTCCGTCTGTGTCCGAGCTTAACAAAACCACCGTCTGCATTGTTTGCCGTCTCTCAGTCCTACGAGTAGATTTTTCCACTCGCCGTTGAGGAACTTCCGTACGAGGGGCATACTTCAGCCGAGCTTTTCGCTCGTTAAGAGTCCATGCTTTTTCTCCGGCTCTTCGTTCTTCTACCGGAATGGAGATTAGAGTTCTCTCCGAGCATTCTTATCAAAGTAGGAAGAAGTTTTACGGTAATTGTCGGCGCATTTTGATACATGTTTTTTTTTATTCAGTCGGATATTCATTGTTTCGGTTAATAATGAACGTAGTGCGTCATGGAACGGGGAACTTTTGAACTATCAGTTTTTTTGCGAAGGAACTTTGGAGAATTGTACATGTTCCGAGGGTTTCGAAAGCACGTATTTTAACCCTTTGCACTATGTCACCTCTGGCGTCACAAAACTATTTTTCGCTAAAACTCTGAAGTCGCCTCTGGCGTGATTTTTTCTGAACAATTGTTTTGTTAATATAACATTAAACTTTAAGTAACTGCAAGCAATCACTGCACACCTAGCTTGTGACATCAAAACCACAAAAATTAAATTAGTGTTGGCCGAGAACAAACTAGGAAAACAATTATGGTGCAAAGAGTTAAGAAACTACTTCTCAAAACTGATTTTCTATATGGCAGACTATAAATGAATAGAGATCGGTACTTCAATTTGGTTTATTCGATGAATTCCACATTAGTGAAATATAATTGTAAAATTTTGAGAACGTTGAGTAACTCTTTTAACACTAAACCTACCATGGCGGTCAAATGACCGCTTTCTGATTTTTTCTAAAAATTCCCCAAATTGATTGGGCAGCCATTCAGTAACTATTTTAGGTCTATCGTATAAAACAAAAATTACTTAACTCATCATCTTTTTCACCTCTTCAAATCTCTTTCTCCAAAGTACTTATTTCGTATATTTCAATATAACAGATATAAAGCCGGCAGGTTTAGTGTTAAACATCCGGTTTCGTATTCATCGATACTCTAAATGTTTCATGCTGACAGAAAATAGTATTTTAAGTAACCCTGGTATTTGTTGCAGTTACTGGCCGGCAACAACAACCCCTACACGGAGAAAGAGCAGATATTCGATCCGGCGATCGTGGCGACGAAAATCCGCTTCATCCCTTACACTTCCCACATGCGCATGGTATGCATACGAGTGGAGCTTTATGGCTGTCCATGGACCGGTGAGTGAAATTTATGTGCACTCTTCTTCTCTTTCCGTACTACGTCATCTCCTATATTTCTTCTTCGGGACAAAGTGCCGCGGCGGCCATTTGAGAAAGCCATTTTCCACTTTCAGAGTTTCCGTTAGCCTTCGCCGTAACGATAATACGGTTTCTTTCACGGAATCGCGATTGTTTCTTTTTCCGTCCGATTAGTTCGTTCCTTTTGCACGAGCGGGACGATGTTATGGCTGGGAAATCTTCAATTTCATTTCGGAAAATTCGAGATATTCGCCGGAGTCTCTTTGCTGCATTTACGGAGAAAACGAAACGTACTAGTCCCAAGTGGGACGACGTCTTTGACGGGGATCTTTTCACATCGGTTATACGTTTTCTTGCGGTTCTACGATGAGTCGCAACCGATATATGTCGTTCGTCCGAGTCACAGATTAACGGAGATTTATGAGGAAGATTCGAAGGTGCTGCAGCTGGGTCTGCGTTAAGCCACCCACCGAAATAGCTCGAATTCCGTAAAACAAACACATGTATTGTCAGGAATTCGTGAAACGTTCGTCGATAATTCTCAGTAGCTTACGGTGTTTTGGTGATTAAATTACGTGGCTTAGCGCATTCGACGGAACTGCAGATTTTCGCGACGTGGCATTTCCACTTCTTGGCAA
The DNA here is from genome assembly GCA_963989415.1 of Cerceris ruficornis. Classification (NCBI taxonomy): domain Eukaryota; kingdom Metazoa; phylum Arthropoda; class Insecta; order Hymenoptera; family Crabronidae; genus Cerceris; species Cerceris ruficornis. Next base: position 12,262,012 of record OZ022518.1, on the reverse strand, counting down.
ATATACAAAAACGTACAATATTTACTCTATGGCAATTTACAGTACTTCCGTGCTGGAGGTTGTTGGATCAGAGAATCTCCTTTTTCATTATTTATAAAAATTGACACGACTTGCGGCTTATTATTAATTCAACTGGGACCTCCTATCAATAAAATTAACCCAAACGTATCATCGATCGCTTAACACGTTAAATGCCACTGGTATTTCGCTAGTTCCTTCATTTCTACTGAAGCAAAACATTTTTTATTAAAGTCACATCTTTACATAGCAGAAACGCTAAAGACAAAAAGAGATATACAGACAGCAGGAGTTTACCTTTTTGAGACCAACGCGTAAATATTGACTGTTTTAACCAATTCGTAAATATTACAATTTAAGAGTCATATAAAATTTTATTGAATTCAGTAGCACCGGTCACCGGTGACCCCCATGGCATTCGACGTGTTAACCCTTTGTCCTAAAACAACGATTGACACTTGTGAGGCGGTCGATGGAACAGGAAATTTTGAAGTTCCTCAAAAATTATCAATTTGAAAATATCAGTGGAGCACGACACGATTATACTATTTCTATGTTAGTAATATTGCGCTAAATTCAAAAGTGTATTGGGAAGCACTAACATATTTTTATTTTAGCAATTTAATCTTCAATTATTGCGGAGACAGTCACAAAAGAAATTGTAGGACAAGGGGTTAAATATTGCAATCCACTTGCGCTCGATGAAAACGCCATACCACGAATATCGAGCTAATCGGAGAACCGGATCTCGTAGATCTGTTTATCGTTTCAAACGGTACCGCAAACTCGGAGGATCTGCGGACCACGCCATAAGAAATATTTGCACGAAGGATATTTGCTTTTCATTATCGAGTCGCGGTTTTCGTGAGCGCACGTTTCGGCTACGTCGGATGAACAGTTTACCGTGAGTCTGTCGATTTTTCACGTGAAAAACGTTTTCGCTCCTACGCTATACCGTAGCGAATAATAACGTCGTAACGACGTTCGCATATTCAATTTCGTACTAGCCGCGTAAGCAATTACCGTAACAAGGACGAAATATTTTCCATATGCCGGCCCCTCCCGGTGATTGTAGTTGAAATTACTGCAATTGCAGTGCGTGCTCCGGCAAAATGTTGCCGTAACTCGAGGACGGTATGTGCATACGTACATATGCATATGTACATGTGGATATATTTTATATACATACACATCTTTGCGGTATTTTTTAGTCTTTTCTACGCGAATAACCCCATGATAAATATAGAGACGTTTTTTTTATTACTCTTGAAATTTATTGTTCATACTGTTATCGGGGAAGGGAAGAACCGAGAGGGAGAAAGAGAGAGATGGTTGACACTCTTTCCAGGAGGCTTGTTATGCTTAAAATGGATTTTTCAAACCTTCCCCCTATGGTTTATGTAAACGACGAATCTCTTCTGCAATCGGATTTTTGGCTTCTCCGTTTTCCATTACGAATAAATACGCTTTAGTGCTGTCCGACGAAGCAGCCGAAATGCATTTAAAGAGTTGGGTGGAATTTTTCACTCGTAAACGATGAAACTTGTACCTTCCCTTCTTTTATTGACGGCCGTCAAGTTTCCCGATGATATTTCTCGCGTTGTTAAATTGTATCGTCTCTCCGTTGATACGTCTGAGAATAGGAAGGAAATATAATAGAAGACTGACAGTATTTATTTCCTGTCGTTTAGTCGACACAAAAATATACAGTACTTCCTCTCCGTTGTTTCGATACTTTTGGAACTGTACCGGTCGTTGACTTCTGTATATATCCTTCAGCCTTCTAAAATTATCGAGTTCGTCCAGGCCATTGTTATCGACTCCTCCGATACGATTTTTGTCTTAGATATAAAATTATTAGAATCTTATCTCTTTACAAAGATAGTTATACAAATTAAACACAATCGTTCGTATTCTTACAACTGCAGAAATATTAATAAACTCCGGATGAAACGATTTCCGTTCGTTCTGGGCATTTACCGATATAAGATTAGCATTATTTCAAATCTCGCTTGCCATAAACTTCCTGCTGTCACCGATACGTAAACAAGTTCCACGATATAACGAGAACGCAATTAGACTCGGAAGAACGATCGCAAACTATAGCGCTAAAATTCCCTCCCAGCCTCCCTTCCACTTTCATCAGAAGCAACGAAACCTCGCCTTTCTTCCACGCACACAGCGCAACGTCCGATCGTAAAATCCACTCGTATAAATTATACATGGGGACCACGTAAATAACCGTAATCGACCTAGAGGCGGCGACATCGGGATTTGAAATTTTTCTCCCGCGTTTTCTCTCGAAGACGTGCACTTTAGCCGTATAACCGGGTGCAATCTCATCACGTATCGTACGGAATAAAATGCCCTTACTCCGCCCGGCCTTCACGTAGCACGCCGATGATACATTGTTCAAGAACGTACGGTGAACCTTACACCCTTCCACCCTCTTTGCGGTGTTACATTCCCGTTTCTTCTTGCAGAAGGCCTAGTCTCGTATTCCATGCCCCAAGGAATTAAAAGGGGCTCGGAGGTTGACCTGTCCGACAGGACGTACGACGGAAGGGAGGAAGGAGGTTACCTCTCCGGAGGACTGGGTCAACTCGTCGACGGGCAAAAGGGCCCCGACAACTTCAGATTGGACGTCAGCGGCAATGGGAAAGGTAAGGCGCACCATGGCTGCGTGCCTTGGCGAGATTAGCGCTCGAGTTAGATCGTGTCTAGATTAGCTCGATAGAGCCGTTTCTCTCTGCTGCTGTTGCTTTGCGAGCTACTGCACTGATCATTCATTTTCTCCTCGGCCTCCTTTTTCTCTTTCCCTTCGTCCTCTCTCATCTCTTCCTCCTTCTCTTCCAACTTCATGCACACGTTTCCTCTTCATTTTCCTCCGACGTTGTAAGCACGATTCGTAGATCCTGGGATTCCACGTTTCTCTTTGTAATTTAAACGAGTCAATTTGAATGGTCGAAAAATCCAATTGGAATGCCAACGGGACTGCATTATATCGCTTCTCTAAATTAACAATTTCTACGGAATTAGTACGACCCGGGAGGGAAAGGATTCTCGGGGGCGTTATTAAATTTAAATTGTAAATCCATCTCGCACCGTCGATGGAATTACATTTGTTGGACGTTGTTGAACTGCCGTCGGTTACCGGGGTGTATTGAAATTTCTCCTGGAATTAATTTAACACGCTGCAACCGGGGCAAGGAACGGAGAAAGAATGGTCGACTAGAAGTGGATTGTTTTCACGCCGTGAAACTCCAACCAGCCATGCTAGAGTGTTTGTGCAAGCGCGCGTATATGGATGTGGGTCGGGAGAATTTTTCGCCGACTGTATGGACTAGGAACAATCGCTGATGGTGTTTTTTTTTAATGGTTATCAGCTGAAATCCTAGGGAAAATTACAACTGTGTACCCCAAACGAGACACATTTATTTAGTATTTTGGAGCGGGATAGTTTTAGGGTCAGAATTATATTTCAGTTAAATTTCAGTTCATTTGCAGAAATGTCAGCAAAATAGGGCAAGCGTGATGAAGTATAATTGTTTTTAGACTGAAATACATTTGTCCGCGTGTTAATTATGTGGCGCGTTGAGTGAAAGGTAAACGACACGAGTAGCAGAATAGTTTGAACCATGAAATGGTCATTTTAAAAATATACAGTCTGCGTGGTATAATTAGAGAAATAGCTGATGTCATATTTATGTTAACAAACACTTATTATTAATAGATTTGTTTCTCCCGCGATGAATACCGATCGTTATTCCGTTGTGGCCGTACAATTTCCCGCTTTTATCGGTTTTCTCAATTATCACACCCTACGATTCCATCTAACATTTCTCATTAAATACTATTTATAGGAAAACTGAAAAGCATCAATAACGACGACGTTAAATTCACCTCGTTTCCCTACAATATAGTACAATTTTAAACAAATATATTCAAACTTTGAGCTTCTTTTGACAGCGACAATGAAGAAACGTTACTTTCAGCGATTGCACCTCTGTCTATACTTGCGCAATGAATTGACTTGCGACTCTGTGCCACGCTTGAAGTTAAAGTCTCATGATTGCATTTAGTAAGCTCAAATAAAAGACCTCCACCTGACGAAGACCTTTTTCCAAACTATTACTTAATATTTCATAACCTCCGCGTTTTGGAACGCATCTAAAACTGCAGCTGCCAGACCAAATGGCCATACGAGCTAAATCCGAAAGCTACAAAAAAAAGGAAAAAAAAAGAGAAAGAAAGATCGACCAGCAGAGTCGGTACTTGCATCTGCGAGCGAATTTCCTCCCACGGATCTGGCAGTTCCATCCTGGAGTCGCCATAGTTGGAACGAAAATAAAATTTTCCTTCCAACGTTTCCAGGTGCACCCTGAGAGCTTGGTAGGGGTAAGAGAATTCAGAAGAGCCAGCTACCCGCTAGAATCTCTCGGACTCTCGAAGCCAAACGTGTTCCATGCGGCACTCGAATCTGTTCCAATTTACATTTATATTGAACCGCGAGTTAGACTGCGAGAGCAACCACGCTGCTGTTTACCGGCTTTCCGGCTACATTTGTGTCTTTCCATTTACGCCATGGGACAGCCGGGCATAGTCGGAACCAACGGCACTTCAACCTTCTTAAACTTTTAAACCTACCGTGGTTGCGTACAACTCCTCTCTGTCTTCCTCTCCATCCCGACTCTCTTTAAACCCTGAAACTGCACCTTCCTCTTAGTCTTTCTTTTTTTCTTCCATTCCAATCGTGAGGCCGGCAGTTCGTTGAAAATCTCAAGATCCCGTTACATCGCGGTCATTAACTATTCGACCAGGATATCTCAGTTTTTTGCGCGTTGCAAAATCCAAGAAAATCCGTACCACTGATAACTTTCGAATCTCCGTTAAACTTCACGAAATTTCGCAACCACATTACGTTACACCGTATTGTCAATCTGAATTCTCATATTCCATCGACGTTTATTATTTTACCCCTTTACGATCCTCCCGTGTTAATCGCTTTAACCATAAATCCCCCAACAGTGTTCACTGTTCCGTGTAAACGTAACCTATCGTGGAATACGATCGCAACAGAATGCACCCGTAATTTTCTGATAGAATAAACGTTACGCGAAATTTCATTACATTAATTAAATAGTTGAAAGCGGTCCGATGGATCGATTTTCGAGGGTTGGAAGATACTCCAGATTGTCTGATATAGCCGAATCCCTCTTTACGAGCTCGTTGCGCGCTCCAGAGCATACAGTTACCAAAACGGCTTCACCGAGAAAGTCATCAAGCTCGCGTAGTTCGACCTACCGATAATACTCCACGGGGTGGTTATCTTACGACCCTTGTGAATGTTCAGAATTGATGGTGGATACTGGACCGAAGGCGGCGGCGGCGACGACAGGAAACTGGAAACTATTTACTCCAGGGAGTGGTATTAAGGGTATGGGGTTTATATGAAAGCGGATAGATCCGAACGATATAATACGAGGCTATACAACAACCGATGGAATATCTTCGTGGAGAGCGGAAGGGACGAGAATCATTGGCGTTGTAGGAAAATCCGACGATAAAGTCCCATATAAACGCAAAACCCGATCGGTATTCTTGTAACTTTTAATAAGCTTTATCGAGTTCCCTTTTTCTCTCTCTTTTTCTCCCTGCAAGTCGCGATGGGAGATATCCCTGATACTCCTTCGAGGATGTCGAAATAGAGCAGCCTTGTGACAGCACACCGGAGACCCTTCGGTGTTCCCTTTCTTCTCTTTTCTTCCCTTTTTATTCTCAGTCTCTCTATCTCTTTCTCTCCCTGGGAGATTTCGTCGAGCACGAGAGATAAAAGTACGAAGGATTTATAGCTAAAAGAACAGATCTTTGCGCGCTACCGGGCCACGGGAAAAGTGTATCAACTTCTCACGATCTATGATGCGCGGTGTTAGGGAGAGAAAGAAAAGAAATTGGAACGTAAACAGAGGAGACGAGAAGGGAATTCGATGTAAATATTGTCCGCGGTGTTATTTCACGTTAAGTATGCTCAGGGATTTTGGGCTTTATCTTGCGAATTTAGGGACGATAATAGTTCGCAAGAATAGGTATTAGGTGCTTTGGTGCATTTAAAATTCCCCGTTCCCGTTTATTTGTATGCCAGGGGAAAATTATTTGCACATTCCACATAGCGCGCCTTTGATCGCGGAAAAATTGTCGATAAACAGATACTCAGAATACTTTTGCATATAATCGCCGTGTCCTTTTCAATGATTTCTTTTGAAGTAACCGCTTTGGTTTTTATTTGCTGACAGTGATTAACAGCTGTCGTTATACGAGTGATTTTTTTTTAAATATTTATAATCGTTGGACATCGATGTCGAAAAAACTGAATATTTAAATCCGACACTGTCTCTGCACGAACTACTGAAAATTCGACATCACCGTTGAATTTACGACACGCGAAAGGCAGTTTTTAAACTTTTTGGAAAAATCTCGGTGACGTTCTCGTAAATGTTGAATTCCGAAAATCCTCGGGGAAGGAAAAGTTCAGGCGAAAAACCACGGTGTGCACGGTCGAAGGCAGAAATTCGCGAGTGCATCGCGAAAGGTAAGAGGGCCGAAAAACGCGTAACTCGTGTCGTGCCGACTTTAGGGTTATTGCAGTCCATTTTCAATTCGCGCATTTCCTAACACATAGGCGACAGGTCGTGTCGGTATAGGAAAAGCTGCACATACGTGAAGGTAGACAGTTTCGCACGGTGGTATCTAATGGCGAGATTCGTGCAATAACTGCTGCCACGGCTCCGTGCCATGAAACTCTTCCATTTCGTGAACCGCGTTTCGTTACTTTTGCGGCATGTATCCGTCGACACGTTTGAAAGAGAGATCGAGATGGACTGAAAGGAAGCGGATGCTAGAAATTGTGGAGAAAGATAAAAAAATGAGAGAAAGATGGATAACGTAGCGAAAATTAATTAAAAGTAGAATTAATATATCTACTTGATTTTCGGCAAAGGAAAGAAACAATGAAAATTGAGTTTTTGTAAATTTAAAAAATCGGCTGCGATATGCCAGAAACAGGTAGGACTTCTGTTACTACTGTTTTATGAATAATATTCCCATATGGCCCAACGGTAGATTTGCCATTAAATGGAAAATATGACTGTTAAAGCATTGATAATTGAACGCGCATTTGCGCGTTTAATTTACGGCTGATTAAGATACCTTGCAAAGAGCGCCGTCCGATAAATTCGGCATGGAAAATTCCCGGCAAAAGGTTTGCACAATTTGGAAAGGGAACGAACGCTTTTTCACCGGCAATGGCTCGCCTCTTTCCTTTATCCTTGATGCTTTTTCATGTTTCACGTCGCACACAAACAGATTCCTCATCACGCGGCAATTGTCGATTATTTATGTTAGAGATTTTATTGTTTCGCTTATCGAGAACGCACGTCGATAGTGTAATCGGATACAGCGGCATAACGTGCCATTTTTTAGAACTGTTCACTTTTAACGGAAACCCACGTTTGTTTGTGAATTATCGCGTAACTTTGGCAACAAAAAAAAAACCTATCCTTGTACATGTTTTGCACACGAGTGTATACAGAAATCGATCTCGCAAAACGTTCGCGCATTGAACAACGCGCAGAAATAAATTGCAAACATCTCTCCGCGCGGATTAGTAGATTGAATTTTAGCGAACCGAAAATAAAGTCGAGATTACCCGCTATAATAATAAATATATTTGTTGCTTTCATTTGGAAACTCTGTAAAACTGATTCGTGATTGTTTCTATTTCTACTTTCGTAGGATACGAATGGGTCGGATGGAGAAACGACACGCCCAGTATGCTCGGACATCCCGTTGAAATTACCTTCGAGTTCGACTACTCGAGGAACTTCACTGCCATTCATCTGCACATGAGCAATTATTTTACTAAGGACGTACAGGTGGGTGGAGTTTCAGTGTTGGTTTAACAGACGTGTGTTTCTTTAACCTGCTAAAACGTTGAATTTTGTGCGGTTATCGGTGACCAATGTTGGCAAATTTAGTTCAATTTTGTCTGACTCAGAATAATGGCCGTTTTTGATACTTTAATTCTGCTTGGAAATAATTGTCACGTTTGAAAAAAGTGGAAACATAGAAGTATATTTTAATGTCGCCTGTAACGCGGAAGTATAAACTACTAGGAGTCCATAGTTTCGTGATGTCTTCTCATTTCTCAACCTTAAGCAATTTCAGAGATACTTTACTTACAATTAGATTTAATTCTCGTTCTGGTGTTTATAGATATATATTTGAAATCTTGTCTCCCTCCCACTCTCTCTCTCTCTCTTTCTCTGTTATTTTTATAGGATATCTCGAAATCCACTTCCCGTTTTCCGGGGGAAGCGGATTGCTCAAAATGATATTCAAATATGCTTTCGCAGATTATTCGGATTATTATTCCCCTTATATTCCAGAAATACAGAAACCGGTGTTTGCCTGATCCGTATAAATCTCAGAATTGCATAATCGATTTTGGATGTAATTTGCCGTGACAGGTTAAACATCGCAGATAATTAAACAACTAAGAACATCAAGTATCTCTTTCAACGTAATTTTATCTAAATAAAATCCACACTTATTTCCTCCCCATTGTAGAACATTCCAACAAATTCGAGGCGAAACCTCAAAGACATTTCTTTCTTCCCCTTTATTTTTGTATCCTTACAACTTTAATTCCTAGAATAATTTAGCCCAAAACTTTAGAAGAATTCTAATCCATCAAAGCTATCATATACATATCACAGAGAAAGATCTCTGAAACTTTGCCGTTTAATCTCACTTCCCCTAATTTAAAGTTCAAGCGTGTAACACCGTATACACCATAACCCCGCTTACATTCTTATAGCTTATCCAATGATCACTCGTCCAAGACTTTCCCCTTGTAACGAAGACAATCAGGTAACACGATAAACCCATAAAATCTCAACGCGAACGTGTTTCTACCACGGCATCGATGTACATAGCTGCGGTGGAAAATGCGTTTCCATCACGCTCGACGATTTTCTCCCTGTTTACCCATTCTCCGATCTCTTCATCCCATTCACGAACTATGAGTGTACGCAGGCGAATAAGCTGGCGGATGTACAGCCGGTATATAACCGTATTGGTATAGATATACTGTAAAGGAACGATTTCTCGACTGTTCTCACAGGTCTTCTCCTACGCGAAGGTTTACCTCGGCGCCGGAGGAAACCAGTTCAACGGCGAGCCTGTCCATTTCTCTTACATCCCAGACCTGGTGTTGGAGCAGGCACGTGATGTTACCATAAAGCTTCACTCACGTGCCGGTCGCTTTCTGAAATTGCAGCTGTATTTCGCGGCCAGGTGGATCATGCTCAGCGAAGTAATCTTCGAATCAGGTAAGGAGGAGAGAGGAAAGAGAAAAAGGAGCAGCCAGGCGATAAAAATCTATCGCGCACCCTCGTAACACGTGCCGGCGTCCTATAAAACCGTAGGAGGGAGAAAGAGAGAGAAAGGAAGCTCCCGATACCGAGAGCTATCGGGAGGGAAATAAGTCCTTTCGGATTTTCGGTCCTACCAGTCGAACTTCCGTTCGATCGAGGAATCGATGTCGGCCGGTACCTCGTTCGAAGTTGAGATCAAGGAATAGATGAGTTTTGGAGTCACACCGTACTCTTTCTTCCCCGGTTTTTTTCCCCTCTTTCTCTGTCAGCCCGACTCAGATATTCGATTCGATTTCCAATGTTAGGTGACACGCTGTAAGAACGATAGAATTATTGGAAAAGATGAGGAATAATCAGGAATCTTTACGCGGAGAATGATATGTCGGAATGAGAACGTATTCATATTGTCGGACAATGAATTCACCCCCGTCGCCTTTGAAACTGACGTCAGAGATCTGACGGAACTTTTATCCGGCTCCTGTCCGTTACGTGAGGAATCTTCGGTTAACTAGATTTCACTTTTTCCCGTCCTGTCCCTGTTTCATCCAGGACTTTATATTCGAACCTTTCCCCTCTCAAAATTGACAATTTTTGGCCATTTTAATTGCATTTCTTTAAGAATCAACTGTGTTATATCACTTTCATCCTCGCAGACCTTCGTCGTTCTTGAAACTACAAAATAACGAATATTTTCTGTCACCACAAAACAGTAACATTTTCACCACCTGGTTCGCAATATTCGTGCCCGGTTACTTAACACGAAGATAATCAAGAATAATTCTGGTCCACCCAGATTAATATTTTCTCTTATTTTTCAAAATTTCTCCTCGTTATGAAATTCTCTCAATATCACATTTCTCCAACTACATCTACGATGTTTATACAAAATGTCGAACATTAAAAAGTCATGTAACCATAGCAATAGGGACAGAATGATTACACCTCTATACTCTATAGAGATAGGTCTATGACACGTAAAGTGGACAGACTAATTGGACGACATCATTAATCTTTTAACCATCTATAAATCTCTCTTAAAGTACCCGACGATCCTTCTAGTCGATTATTCCAGCGACATAATTCTGACAAATTTAAACGTATCTCCAGGGGTGGCGAGAGGGGAAGAAAATGTAAAAATGAAAAGGAGAGAGAGAAAGAAAAAATAGAAATATCCGTGACACGTTATGCGAATGAGAGCACGTGGTCGCAAAGCAGAAACTTACTTACTCCCGAAGCGCCAAGCCCTCAAAAAGTTTCGCTCCGGCAAGTCGGCTCGGTCCGCCGAGTCGGATAGCAGATCCGTCGTTAATCATTCTCTCGGTGTTCTGTGTTCTCTCGTTGCTGCGAAAGATAACTTCGATTGCTTAGCCTCAAAGTGGCTAGAATTCCGTCCGTATCATATATAATTCGCGTTCGTTTTGCGCGAACGTGCGGAGAATAAACCATCGCGGATTTCTATTTATGTTTCTTAACCTCGGTCGGAAGTATCTAGCAATTGATAACGATACAAAAATTTGCAGGTTTTTTTATCGCGATAAGAGGAGAAGTATTTTATGCAAAACTTGTTAACCCCTTGCCCGGTAATAACGGGTGATACTCGTGACCCACTAGGGGAAGGGTGCTCAAGTCGCACCCCCTAAGAGAAAAGGTCTATAAATTGTAGGTTTTATTAAATAGAGAGCAAAAGTTTTCTTTATTTACAACGCCTATGAACATTCCAACTATTTATTTCAAAGAAATGCAAAATACATGTACACAATCAAAGATAATTAAGAAAAACTAAATTAGCAACGTCAGTACGACTGAGGTAATGGTGTCCTAAGTCGTATCTAGAAAACAAACGAATCAATAATAGCTCAAATTAATATTTCTTGCGAAACCACTTTATTGATAACAATAGCCAGCATAGAATAGAATAGAAGAAATAGGACCTAAATGAAATAAGATATTTTAATAAAATGTAAAACGAAAAACATTAGAATTGCCTGCAGTATGAGAATTTGGATATTTTCGATTAAAGATAATTTCAAGTTAAATACAGCGTTGGTGACTGGTGACCAATGTTGAGGTGAACGTGTTACATTATTTCTCATGATCTTTATATTCGTATGATTTTGCCTTTAAAGTTTAGCAATTCTCATAATTTTTAACACGTTTCGCATCGCGTGCTCCATCGGTGATACCTACATTTTCTAGGAGTTTGATGTTTCGTACGTTGCCTCATTATTTCGATAACAGTGATTTTTCCCACATAACTATTACAAAATATATATCCTTACCTCAAATAATACGCGTCAACGTGAACCACAGACGTCACACGCGATCTAAATGAAAAGTCGTGCAAAAACGTGAGGCACGAAACGCGTTGAAACTCATGTGTTAACCCCTTTTGAGACCACTTACACGTCACCTGTGTAATGCAGTACTTAGACAAAAAGACCACTTACACACCCTCAGTGTAACGATCATAAATTTATAGCTTCTGTTAGCAGTGAAAAAGTAGCCGCGTAGATGAGAGTGTTAATCGTATTTAAATAAATCAAATATCAAAGACCTGTAAAAATTACAAATCTGTATTAGTTGCAAGCTAACACCTCAACATAATAATCTATGATCCACATCATTGAAATCGTCACAAACCCTCAATATTTTTGGATACCGAATCAAAACACTAACTAACGAAAGAAATCTAAAGACGTCAAACATTCAAAGAATACCATTTAAACGTTCAATTTTATATAAACTCAGTTTTCGTTATGCATCGATACGGTAGATAATGCATTTCTCGAACTTCTATGAAACGATCCGAAGCGAAATTCACCGGTTGGCCGAAGTAGGAGGTCTCGAAAAGTTCGAGGCCGATCGGGTATGCCCACCAAGAGACCGAAACCGTCGTTAATCATTCGACGTAGCCCGCGGTGTCCTGGTGCGAGCGATAACTTCCATCGATCGGACCGGAAGTGGCCGGTATTCCTCGTCACCCGTTCGCCACGTTGCACGTATTCACCCTGAAAACGCTCCATCGAGCCGCGTCATCGATATGGAAGTATATCGTTTTCGTCCCGTAACGTTTTTCGCCGAAGTGAGCATCGACGGTGCAAGGAAACCCGATGACAACGAATTTTATCTGTTGCAATTAATTTTTCACTCTTTGCATTCGAATTGTTCTAAACGTTGGTAGAAGATAATCGATAACATCGATGAAATTGTTTCAATAAGCGACTGAACTTTAATACTACAACTCAGAATCAAATGGATCGTATCAAAAATTCATTCGAAATCTATTAAAGTCTTTCGAAAATCTGAAGTTGAAATTTATTCGACGAATATTCATATTTATATCTCTCAAAAATGGAAGATCGATATAGACATAGACAACTTTATATTCAAAGTTTACTCGAATCATTTCTATCGCGTATTAATAATTTTTACCTCGAACTCTCGTATGTTGTTTTCCGAATGCGAATTTTCCTGCGAACCGAAATGTTGACGTTTTTATCAATGAATGCGAAAGGTCAATAAACCCGAGTTCAATCTCGTATTGTCGTCTAACCGCGAACTTTAATAATATCCTCCATGAAAGTGTGAAACATTTTTTTATTTTTATTTAAACAAAACCTTGTTTGTCCGCGATTCGTTGGGTTCCTTTGATAGCCGCGAATTTCATTACCTCTCATCCACGATGTCGCAGTAATCTCCGAATGGAACAACACCGAGGACGACGAAGCCAGGAACAGAAGTGCTATTGTATTGGCGACCGGCAGCCCCTATCAGAATAACGAGGGTCCACTGCAGAGGGACGAAGTAAAGGCCACTTTTAATAAGGAGGAAAACAACGATAATGCCCGTAAGTCTCCCTCGCCGGTTTCTGCTATTGTTGCATCGAAGGCTTCCCTTCGTAATTTTCCGCACGATTTCCACTCCCTTCGTCTCCCTTTATGAAGCATCTTTCCGTATCTGTTGGTACAGTAATGCACTTTCCAGAAAAATCAAACGCACACTTGAATGGTCTCTCGACGATCCCGTTGCAGATTGGATTCTGGAGTTTTCCAATTTTTTTTCTTTTACATCGAAGATATCTACTTTCTTTCTGGTGCTCTGTAATTTTTTTCTAGAAAAGCTACAATTTGCGGAATCTTACTTTCTATTGAGTGGTATAAAAAATTGATAACTAATTTGACTTGTAATATACATTAAAAAGTAGACACCCTGCTGTATAAATGTTGGAAAATTGTCTTAAACATTTAATTGACAGAAATCGTTATTTCGGAAAATTCTATAAAACTTCCTATACTCACTCGATAGAAGAACATGTGAGAAACCAGTGACTTGGAGAACAATACACCATTTTTCTTTTCTTTCATCAATAAGATCTATTAGGCTGGTAAGAAATTAATGTCGGTTTTCGAGTTTTCCAGCCTTGGCGCTTAATTTTAAGATAGCCGTTAATCTTAATCGGTTTGTCTTCTTATATCATTTTAGAAAAAAAAAATTATTAAAAGACTTGTTCCTCGTTGGGAAAAATGTGTAAATTGTAATGAAACTTATTTTGATTAAAAAAAGTTATTCCCATTCGCAAAATGTGTATTTAAAGATAAAGTTGGAAAACCGACATTAATTTTCTACCAAAGTAATACAATATCGCAATCATAGCGGCAGAGAAACAAATATCTAAAAAATTAGTAATTATAATATCAAAGATCATCGCAAGCAACTACAAAAAAAGTATCCCTGTCCCGCTTTAATTATGTTTATCAGCATGTAATCACTCAGCATTGTCATACACTTTTCTAAATTTTCCACACCAAACTCCATAGTCACTCGTCAAAGAGGACTGAAAGGATCTTGTATTCAGGCGATGTGACATACGTACTGTCTTCCTTACCTTCAGTCCTCCCATGTAAAGAATTGCGTTATGCTCGTAGTAATCCAAGTGAGAGGAAGAAATGCAGAAAGAACGGATGAAAGGTTTAGGAGGTGTAACGTTATGTCTCCTCGTCTAGCTGCGCTGGGTAGATATTCCTGCGAAGCGTTATGGCGCGATGCAATACCAGAAAAGAGACGAAATGGAACCATTCCACAGCGATCTTAAGTGAAGCGTGAAGCTGAATGAAATTGCACGAAAATTTCCTTGGAAAGAGGAAACGATAAAAGTGTTGATAAAAGTAAACTCGTTCCACGCGCTCCGAGTGAATTTCCTCCCTCGACTTTTGTTTTTGTAATTCTCTGCTGCGATTTTACGTAAATATTGAATCACTTGAAATCGAATGCATTTATCGACGTGGAGGGTGATATCGAAATATTTCTGCTGATAGTTTTGAAAGTCGGGAAAGTGAAAAATTTACAAAGTTGAACTTGTCATTTATTTGGTATTGGACCCTGCTTACATTGCAATATGGTGCGACTATTTCTTAGAGATGACGAAAGAGTTAATAATTGACTTATTACAGAAAATTCAAAGCACAGCGTGAAAGAGAAATGTAAATACGTCGAAACAAAGAATAAATAACTTAGATCACTGTCATAATTATGGGCAAACTTGCAATTCAACTTTAACCATGATTCTCATTTTTACTTTTATATTCTTCTACCTTAATCGCACCTTATTAAAATGCTTAAGTTTTACGTGAAAGAAATTGGTTGGAAGTTATTCTAAAAACCTTTAAAAAATGAAAACATCTGCTGTTTTTTCACTTCTACATGTTTTAATTACTCAATGTAAAGTTACGTGGAGAGTGCGTGTTACCGAAGATAATGATTACTTAATCTCCGAACAGAAACGATAAATCGATAAAGTGCTGATCTACCCTCATCTAATTACGAGGAGCATGATGAACGCAATCATCATTATCGCCCTATCGTGCATTATGCGAGGCAACCTTCTCGATAACACCCACTGTAATAGGTCATGTACTATGGTGTATTCGGTGGCCACCATACCATCAGCATCTACTTTCGTCTGTATTCATGCACGAGGTCGCACATGCAAACGCACCATGTACATACATCACTCGAAAATGCAAATGAACGAAAAACATTTTCTATTTTCACTAATGATCTTGTATTCCGCGAAATTCAAAATTCCACGAGGTAGAATTTCAGTAGAGTTTTTAACGAACGAATGAAAATGGCACGTAGAAGTTGGAAAATAAAGTTTAACGGAGATGAAAGGTATTAATGGAGACAAGACGAAGAATATCAAATGAGGTATACTTTAATTCAATGAATTGCGGGAATAATAACTTTTTATTCAAGTATTTTACGATAGGAATGGAAGGTAGGATAAAATATTTTTATCATTTCATTTTATATTACGGTTAATAATTACAAAGGACTGGAGTATATTATTCTCGTCGACGAAAGACTTGCAGTAATTAGTAAAACTCTACATTTCATTTGCTAACTTTACATTTCATTTAATTGCATGATTACCGTATGATATTGAATGCTAACAAAGATATTACCTTATTTTGGCATCGTGGAAAACCATGCACATTGCAAGTAATGGAAACTCAATTAAATGTACTCCTATAACTAATACTAATACTTTTATCTTACACCTCAGCCTCTTTTTACACGTTCCTTTTTTTTATGCAGTCTACTTGCTTTTTACAAGTTTTACTTTCTTTTACGCTGCTCTTTTAAACGTTTTTTTTGCTTTGAAGCCGTTCTTTTACATATTTTACTTACTGTTACACGGTTTTTAAAGCGTTGTGTTTAATGCAGCTACGAAAGCGTATACTAAGTACGAAGTATTGTTGAAGGAAAAAGACCTCTTTTTATTTTACACGCTCTTCTTTTTTGTCTACTCCTTTTTTGCACTGTGCGCATCCATCGTGTAAAAGGAAGCTGCGATGTATGTACATATCTGAAATATCGTAGTACTATGCTAAAATTCTCGAGCTCGTAATTATCTCGTAGAATAAATTCCGCTTGTACGGTTTCTTGAATCTGATGCATGACAAAAATTTTCTACGAAACTTAAATCTGAGGTTTGCGAAAGTTCACATATTATAGATGTGTAGTGTCTTTTCTTTTATCAACGATAAATAAATACAATTAAGAACTGACCTTAAACCGTCAGTCCAGAGGTCAGCAACCAGCGGCGCTTTCATCTAGAATTTCTGGCACTTTAGCCTAACTTAAATAACGATATTTTACCTTAAATAATTTCGATATAATATTCAAATTAATATTCACAACATAACATTAGGCCATCTGGCTGTTTATGGCTCTATGTAGAATCCACGAAATCTTAAGAAAAACGAGATCCTTTACTAATAAAACTTTGCCGCCCAATGACGTTATCTTATGGTAACTTATACAGACCGTCATACAGTTATTTGCTTGCTTGCACTCACATTCACACTGAGAGTACTCTAATCTTATTATAAAATTCTATGTTATGTAAGAATATTAAATAATACAAAATAATATTCCTGGCCTTTGAGAAAAACTGTATGTTCGTCAAATCCGACCGGAATCCCGCACTCCATCATCATTTTTAAAATTACAGCCCCGAATATTTTCCGGGCGCTAAAGGTACGGTGTAAATTTGTTGCGCACCTTTCAGTTCCAGATAAAAGCAAGGAGCCAGAATCGAAGCAATTTGTTGGCCTGGTCATCGGGATTCTCACAACGGTGATTGTGATGCTGCTTGCGGCCATCACGTTCATTTTCTACAGAAACAGAAGACTCAAGGCTGCCCTCGCACCTTCGACTTTCTACGATCAGCAAGGCGATCTGAAGGTAAGGAACGAAAAGTTTCCCGTGTTGCCGGAAAACAGCTGAAATAAATCCGGCACGAAAGGCACCGGGACGGTAGTTTTAATCCTTTCTGAAAAGAGCATTTCGAGCTGATACGAAGGGAATTATAATACCATCAGGATAGAAAGCATAAACTGGAACAAACAACGAAATCCGGGATTTTATTGGAATTCAAATAGCAAATCCACCATCCGAAACTTTCCAATTACCTCGGCTTGCCGATTTACGTTAATAAAACTACGTTCTACGCTTTGGGAGTTAATCTTATTTCGCCTCGTACTCATTAATTCTCTCGGTACGTTTTGCGTCCGACCATTTCCATAGATTATTTACGTGAGAGTTTTGCTACTAAAAAAAATATCGTTATCCGTCACTCACTTAAAAGTGGTTATTCAAAGAATATAGGACAAAACGAAAAGAAATATTCACACAAAGAATTAATGTTCCGTGGTACAGACATCGTGGAGACTTTAATATCTTCAAAATTATATTTTACTCGTAATAAAATTCGCAATGTCTCATGAGATTTTCACAGTGAAACGTGCCAAAATTCACGTGAAACTGTATTAAGTGAACAAACAAATGAAAATATCGGTACTATGGCGAGTATGAAGTTAAAGGCCTCAAATTGGTAGGTCATAGGAGATTTAAATTCTCATTACTCCCGAAAGATTTTTTTTAAATTAACATTTGACACATAATTTCGATGATTCTAAATCCACCTAAATTTATTCATCCAAGCGTAATTACCGCAACAATTAAAATAAAAATATTCCCAGAGGAAAAGAAATAATTTAATTTTCAAAATCAAGAATAAACACAAGTCTGCAAGAAGAGTCAGGTGTCAGCATTGGACTTCTTATGAGAATACCGGGTATGGTGGAAGAATCAAGCGTTGAATGGTCCCTCGTTACCAATGGCGAGTCGGACAGCCTTAACCCGATGCTGCCAATTTGGTAAACGACTGCGATCTTGTTCCCCGGTTACGATTTTTCTTCCTGCGATGGTATCCAAGCTTCACCACCGAGATTCAGTTTAATCCTAATAAACTGAACGTGCGCGCCTATTTGCTCCCCGTTCCTCGGAGGTATTCGACGGAAGGCTTTTGAGCAATCATGAAAAATTTCTCACCCCCATTAGAGGCACGTCGGCTTGTGAACGGGCCAGAGGAGGAAAGAAGGTTAATATTTCTATCAAAGCAAAACGAGATTGCGCGTCGATGAGGAGGAAGGAGCAGTCAAAGGAAACTCCTTTCTCGAGCCTATTGACGAAACATAGAGGGAACGGAAAATTTCGTTAAATTCATTTATATACGTTCTCAATTACGAATTATAAATGACAGAAGGAGAAACCATTGCGTTACTTGTTTTCGATAATTTCGAGTGAGGTATGGAGGTGAAAGGGAGTCGTAATTCTTAGAATTCCTATCTCTGAAATACGAGCGAAACGGGAACGACGTCTACCAGAATATACTTACCCTGTGGAAAAAGTTGTCAGAAGAAAAGAAATGTTTCTCCGCCTTGTGCTTTGTTTCCGAAGTTGAATGTCTAACTTGACCGTAAATTCCAGTCCGACTCTTGCCATGTGTAACTACAAGAATTATTAAAGTTCTATATTCTCTGTCCATGTTGCGGGAGGTTTACACGACCCTTCCGGTGGTTGCCACCACCCAAAGGCACTACCCCTTTACGGGAAGGGATGTTATGGTGGCTCGTACTTGAAGACAGATACACTTTGTACTCGGAAAAATTAATTACTGCTCTTAGCTGTGGCGCATGAACAATGTTGAAACTACACGGCCGAGTGAATAGCCAGGAAAAACATACGATGGGAAAAATAAAGCAGAGTTAAAGCTGCGTTGCTACTGGCTCGACGGCGTGTTTAGACGTATGTTTCTACGTAGTTTAAAGCGGTTTGTTGACGAAATTTCATTCAATTTATTGATCGGATCATCAATTTTATTGATGTATATGCGATAGAAATATTGATTTGAACAACAAAATATTCAGAATTTTATCGTGGTACGTTTGCCTAGAAAACTTAATTGTAAATTTGATAGAAAATCCTTTACTTAATATTTTCTAATACTGATAGATTCCAGAGATTTGTAATTTATCTATGGATTATATTACTGATTTGTTAAGTCATAGCAGAACGTTGCCAGTAGGATTTTAAATGATTAAATAATTGCTTCTAATTAAACATAAATATATAAATTTACACTAGCAATCTAATTTTAATGGAATAACATAAAATTATCGAAAAATAAGGATTATTACGAACTTTGACAAAATACAAAATGTAATATTATATGCTATACGCGTAACAAGTTGGATAAGACAAAGGGAAGAAACGTGAATGAATAGTTTGCGGATGGTGAAGCACAGAAAATACGTAGTGTCTTGAGCCTGTTAGTAACTGGATTAATAACAAGCTGAACTTCGTTCGCGTCGATGGACAGCTCGGAGTCTTCGAGCCTTTCTGTGAAATGTACGGTAGACAGTAATTAACAGGTTGGTGAACGATGGGAAATAATGGGTGGCAGACGGTGAAGCTCAATTTTCCTCAGTAGCTTTCAGAAGACCCCCGTTTGCACGGGGCGGATTCGACTTAAGAAAACGCACGAAACATCTTGACACTTTGAAACGTGACACCGGCGATATTACAACTCGTAAACATTAATTAAAGTCCCGTAGTTTGTCTCGAATACATGCCCATGGATCGTGCGATTTATCACTTTAAATTCCCCCGACAATTATCCGTAACGAATAACAAGGGAGTAACGACGATACGATAAATTAGCTTTCAATATTTCTTCATGTAAAATGCTTGCAACGTCGAAACGCCCCGCAATTACTTTTAATCCTAAGATGAAGCTTGGTCTTGAGACTGAAGTCTTAAACTGGATAGGTTTTAATGAATAACAAGGTGCAAGGTAAACGACGTAAGCTTATGGAAAGTCGAGGGACTCATAAACGATGATGTAGAGACACCTGGGGGAAAGAGATTGTTATTGTCTCGCTCGTGTGACATAGCGAGGCTAAAGAGTCCCCGAGACAGGACCCGGAAACCGACGTACTTATCGGAGGGTGAGAATGTTGCTCACATTCAAAGTACGAACGCAGAGAGACAAATCATCCCCTAGGTATACCCATAAAAAATGAACGCACAGTATCTTTCACACTCCTCTCGGACAAAATAAAATTGACCAATAACGTCAAATCAACTGCAGTTAAAACAGATTTACTTTCAACTCCATAATTAAAGAATCATACACAGAATCTTAAATCCCAAAGGTTTATTCTTAATTCCAAGCAAACTCGTACAAACGTGAAGCTATGAAAAACAATATACGAGAATCAGAGTGAACGCATTAAAAGATAATTAAACACGACTCGTGGTCTTTCCCAGGGGTAAAAAAAGGAAGATCAAGTCCAATTCCATTAAGTCGCGCGTATCGTCGAGTGCCGGTACAGAAAACAGCTAAAACAGCAACCCCTTGTTTCCTCTTGGCGAGTAACACGTCGTTTAAGATCCTCCTCGACGAACCAATATAATTCTCGCTGAGTAAATTTTTACCAGCCACCCGGGCAAAGGGGTTGAGGAGGATCCAGCCGAGCTGACTCCACTTAATTAAAAGACCCAGCAATATGACCGTATTGTCGTTGTCGTCGTCGAGGATACGTGCGTTATCTTCGTCTTTCACCTGGTTTGTAAGTAGCTCTATGTACACACGTACTGCCACAACCCCTTTTCCCCTTTGGGCTCCTCTTCGGATTCTACTTCACATCCACCTTCGTTCTATCGCTCTGGCATTAGCCACCTGCTACTTGTCTCGTCTCGCCTTTCGAAACCTATAGGCCACCGTGATTTCCCTTTTCTTTTGTTTCAACGACACCGTTGCACTTAACGCCGAGTTCCTTCCGCGTTCTCGTGCAGGGGGAGGGAAGAGAGACGAGGATGGGGAATTTTAGGCGATCCAATTAAAGCGATGAAAGGTACGGTAGATATGTTATTCGAAGGGAAATTGATCGATCCTTGGTATTCTAACAAAATTGGGTACGTTCTGGTATTTTATAGAAACAGTATTTACTGTTGAAGTTTTTCAAATAACGTATGGGTGTATTTCTAGATTTTAGAGATGCCTGAATTTTTTTGCTTATATTTTCTCTCTGTCTGCTGTGATCATTTTATATAGAGCCTCCAGTTTTAGGTGGTCTCCGAGTCATCAAGGTTATGATATACAATTACATAGAAGAAATTTCTTAGAGGTGATAGGAATTCGAAGTGTGATCGATTAGAGCCGAATCTTGAACTCCGTCGCCATCATGGCACTCAAAATTAAATTGATCTCAAGCGAATTACATCATAGGTTTAATACATCATTTTCAAGTAGTATAACACCATTATAATCGTGGAATAAATTCAATATGAACAGGAAACTTTTATATAACTCCAAAAAACACGTGACACACATCTCTCGTTTACTTCAACACCATACCGTCAAGGATTTCACCCGGTACCATTTTCCAGCTACCGATAGACAAAGAAAGTCGGACGTTCCCGTTCGATTAATTTTGTCTATCGCGTTCGTTTTGTCGTTACACCTCGGAAATTCTTGATCGATGTTGTCCTGAACGTTTTTCTTTCCCCGATGGAGAAAAAGGTATGCTTGATGCTTTTATTTCGAGCTTTCGTCGTGGTGCTGTTATAATCGATGCCAAGCAGCCGGTTTTGAAGCGATTGGCTCAGGGACGACGGAACCGTTGGCAATTTTATTGAACAACATAAATCGCGTAAAACGAGGGCGGTTTCGAAGAAGATAATGAAAATCCTATACCTTTTTTACGCGATTGCAACTTGTGTATATCGTCGCTGTAAAATATTCAGGAAAATCGCCACCACTGAAGAGATACATCGACGTGGAAAACGTCGTATGTAAATGCTTCCTTTGATTTTTTTGTTTTTTTACCGCGATGAAGGAGTCAACGATGAATTTACTTTTGCGGGGGCTTTTGTACGACGTTATTGCGTTGCTGTGCATAACTGAAAACTAAATCGCGAACGTGGAAAGAGAGAGTCGCTGTGAGCGATTTAAAGTGGTCGGAGGTTTTGTCTTACTTTGCATTATTAAAGTTTGGGACAATGAAACACATTGCTGAAATTTAGACTCCCGTTTGAAATTTATTTTCGAACGTACCGTATTTTGTTATACCTTTAGAACATTTTGCTAATTCTGTTAAAGGAATGTGTTGGGAATGAAAATTCATTTCATAATATAACGCTCCATTTGAAATTTTTAAATGCTAATACAAAATAATTTTACCTCATAGTTAACTGAAGGTAGTTTTATATCTATAATATTTACGACGGCGAAGTGGATATGTGTGTTTTAAGTAAATGTCATATTTAACGAATAGAGAAAAGGATGTAAGAAGGTAGAAGATGTAAAATCATCTTCATCTTACTAACTCTAGGAGTGCTTTCTCCCGAAAACATTTCACGTAAAAAGTACGAAAAACAGTTGTTCCATGAAACTCGTTGAAACAATACAAAAACAGTTTGAATTTTCCGTGTGTCCGTAGTCATATTAACGTGCCCTGTAAAACAATGCCGTCCTCGCGTCGCTGTTTCACAGTTCGTTACTTTTTAACGTTTCGCGAAAAAATATGCGCCTCGCGAGTCTGGACAACGATGCTTAACAAGAGTCGGAGCTTCCTATCGTGACGAACAATCGCGAAACACGACGAATTGTTTCCTTCCTTCGCGTCACTCCTTTCTCCCCTTTCTCTCTTTTTATTTTCGAGAAAATAGAACGCCAAAGTACTCTTTTCAGAAATGAATCTTAAAAGGAGCGCGACGCGGGGGAAAGGAAGATGGAATTTCGAAATTAAACCTTTTGGTGACGAAAGTGACCAGGTAAACCTTCCGAAGAACACCTGCCGTTGAGAATTATCTATGGAGATTATAATCATTCGTTGAAAACTTTTCGCGCGATGATAGCATTGGTATCGTGAGTCAAAAATGGAAAGAGATGTAAAAATAGTAGATTCCCGTATAAAGCAAGTTTCTAGAACGCGACAAAGATATTTCGACTACCGTTTTCATATAACGCGATTCTCCGTCCAACGCGGCAAATGATAAAACGCAGGGACTATTCGATTTAAAAATTAAATCTGCTTTAGATAAGCGTCAAGTTGTTTTTTTCAGCATCACCTGCTTCTTGTGTTTCATCGTCGTTTTGTTTTTTACTAAATTTCAATGATATAAAAGACTCTTCACATATATTTACACATTGAACACCAACGGTATTTCGCCAATTTCATCATTTCTACTGAATTAAAACTTTTTCTGATAGAATCACATCTTTACAAAGCAGAAATTTGAAAGACACGAATAGGTATATAGTCAGCAGGCCTTTACCTTTTTAATGTCAATATTTAAATACTAAATGTACCAGAAAATTCGTTAATATTACAATTTCAAAGTCATGTATCATTGAATTCAGCACCGGTGACCCTCTTCGCGTTCAACGTGTTAGTAACATGTTTTTCTTAATAAACTTCGTATTATTGCCATTTATTTTTAAAATAATTTTACTTCTGCAAAACAGAGGAAATAAAATTTAGGATAATAATAATGTGGATCATAATTATAATTATAGTTTATTAAAATACAAAAACTAAAGCTACAGTTTATTATAACCAATATATCTTTAACAAATACCCCTCTCGTCGTAATACGTGTCTTTCGTCGTTCTTTCATCATTCAGTCGCAACGACTTGAACAGAAATGCCTGTTTTCCCGATGTGTATTCAAACAGTGCGTGGATTATTTCGACGCTAATGCACACCGAAAAATCTCGTCACACTATGCGCGTTATACGAGAAAAATGCCCGTACAGCACGATTTTCAATAACGGGAATTCCTACGACACTGTACACATTAACCCCTTGCTGTACCATTTCTTCTGTAACTGCATGCGCAATAGCTCAGAATTAATTACTGAAATAACACTCTACCCCTGATTGTCAATATAGCGTATAACTTAACGCAATATTAATAGCGTAGAAATAATTTGATCGTATCGTGACCCACTGATATTTTTAATTTCATAGTTTTTGCAAAACTTCAGAATTTCCTATTCCATTTATCGCGTCACGAGTTGCACTCGTTATTGTACGACTAGAGGTTAACCGCGTTAAAACGAAAGTCTACTGTATTTCAGAGAATGATTATTGGCAGGATCGTAAGACGTCGTTATGAACGGCGCTTTTATTTAGAATCGGAAAGGCTGTTAAGAGAAACGTTAACCGGGGATGAAAGCCATGTGTATGCACATGAGAGAAACACAGACAGCAGAAAGAGAGAGGAACAGAGAGAGGGAGAAACGTTCAAAAGTGAGGTAATGCGATTACGGACTTTAGCCTCCGGGCTCGTAGCGATACGAAGGGTAGCGGAGTGAAAACAGATTATTTTAATTTAAAGCAACAAACTCCCTAATTCCAATGTACTGTAATCCTCCCCGCAAATTTGACGTACGCGTGTACACGCATTGTTACTGTCACTAGTTTTCAGATGAAATATTACGTTGCAGGAAGGACCGAATCTCCGGTGGAATGTTCTTTTAATTAAAACGAAACAGATCAGGTGTCCGAGTGCTTTAAGGCTGCGGTATGTAGTCGAACGTTCGTGAGATTTTGGTGGGAAATGGCAAAGGAAGAAAGAACGATGAGCGAAGAATGTAATTAGAAAGATGATTGGAATTTAGAAGCGGGAAAGATCGTGGAGCGAATGAAAATTATCTGAACGCCTCGTGCGAGCGTTAGAAATTTCATCGTTATTGGCTGGAGAGGGGGTGGAATTTGGGATCTGCAATCACGTAAATTTGCGAGAGAGTAACGAGACGAAATGAGATTTCGGTATCGAATTTTCTGCATCCATTTCGGAAATCAAACGCCGGATTCAATTACCGGGAAGAAGCAACGGGGATGAAAAATACAGGGTAAACGTAAGGGGAGAAAGAACACCGGATGGAAAGAGACATCGTCGAGAGAAGATGAGAAACGTCGCCATGTTCAACAGCTCAAGCTGTTTTCACAGAAAAGAGTCGACAATGTGGATATGGCACTGGAACTTGCAAAAAGCATTTCAGTGTTAGTTAATGAAAATTCATTCTGTTTTCAAAATCTATCCTTTCACACTTCCCCGACTACACTGGCCAACAGTTTTTGTTACTGCATTTTCGTTTTAAGCTCTGATTCCCGATGAATGTAACTAGCAATATTTATTTATCTGTTACACGTCACGGTCATAATTGTATAAAAGGTAAAAGGTTCTACCGCTTTCATTCGCCAATAGCCACTGTATTATTCGAGTTCCGGACAAATAAATATCGGATCATATAAAAATTAATTCTTTTTCTGGCGTCCCACATTTCGTACTTCCGATTTCAATACATAATACCAGTCAATCTACATATCGGTATAAAATTGCACATATCCCGAGATACAAACCCGGATAACGATTAAAAATCATTTTTGAATACTCGAGCTTTTAATTAATTCTTCTCACCCAAATTAACATTGTGCAGAATTTCAAATCATTCAATTACAATAAACTCTGCCTTGTAATTTAAATAATGATAAATTACAACGTTGACTCATCCTCCTTTTTTCATGTAAATTTATAAAGTAACGGTGTACAACGGCTAAGAATAATGTCCCGTAACTACCGGCATTTATGCACATAACGTTCCAGAAATTGATCAAACCGTTTCAATGCAGTCTCACGAAAGTTTTCAATTTACTCAGCGTGTTAAGACATTATTTAACAGTGCCCTATCGATCGTCCGTTCTCGTACTCGTGATAAACCAGATGCTCCATTAGTATGCAACGAAACGTTCTACGTCTCTGAACAAATACAGAATGGTACGGTACAATAAGTCCGGTAAAACCGGTGCGCGTAGAGAATAGGTTACGCGAAAAACACAGATCACGCCATTCGTAATTTATTTCGCCGCGAAATAACGGAATAACTATAGAAATCAAGCAGAGGGATGACGTTGAAACGACCGATACTTCTATAAAAGCATCTTTGACCCTAATAGAACGTATCCGTATCGAGGGAAGGAGTCGATATATCGAAAGGGTCCTTTTGAAGGAACGATTGATAAACTTGCGTCTATGGCAACAACGCTGACCGCTTCGAGGAGGGTTTCGATGATTGCTGCATGATATATCTCGGTCACATTCATGGGGCATATCATGGGGGTGGCTGATCGAGGCCGTTTTATCATTTTTTTTCTATATTTCCTGGTTAGATGTTTTTTTTTTTAATTTTAAAAAGGATCTGGAATATTATGTGGCTGCGGAATTCGTATCGGATAGAATGAATTTTATGGAGATGATGACAAAGACATTCGAACTGGGATCTGTATTTCCGTTTAGGTTTAAGTTCTTCAGTCATTTAGACAATTTTCTGCTTTATGGGCATATTGTTGCTTAACGCTTCTGCAAACGCACGAGTATGATTATTCGGATATATTCACAAGATCGACGCGGTTACGTTCCTTCCGGCTTACCGGAACGAGGTTGAGAGTTAATTTGGCAAACGTAAATTTGCAGAAACATCGGAAGTCAGTTTTACAGGATAGATATTTCATGAACGAAATTGCTGAAAATTTCAAGCTCCCGCTCATCGCCTTTCCGCGCGTAACGTTCACTGTACTCCTGTTGATTCATGCTCTTTTAATGAAGTGTTTTTAAACTTTCGAAACGCCCCCATCTACTATGCCGAACCCCGACACCTTTTAATTAACTTACGCTCGCATATTAAATTATCCTCTTTGCGCGTCGCTTCATTCAATTCCGACCCCATTAAAGATTTCCACATCGCGTCAATTACGACGAGTTAATCCCTTTCGTCCGGTCCCTCGTAAACAATAATTAATACCAAAATTAATGTGAAACCCGTTGATACCTTTCTCTCTCCGAATCAAAGCAACCACTTTCTCTGCGTTATTCGCCAGCGTTCTAAAAAAAAAGGAACAAAAATGTCGGAGAAAGAGGAAAACGATAAAAATCAAACCCAGCATGTCCCCTCGCACGTTCCCGACGCTATTTTCCAAGCGACACAGTAATACTTGGAAAGCACCCTCGTCGCGCCTCGGGGAGCCCTGATCGGGCCATCAACACGAACGAGCAGCCGACGTTGCTTTGAATGCTCGACCATAAGGTTGGAGGAAGTCGCGACAAGACTTCAGATAGCCCTAATGGAGAAAGAGAGGCGTTAGGGCACATGACAGGAAGCGGGGCATAGAAACGCGACCGATCGAGAAGAAGAAAGTCGAAACGTTGAAAAGCCGTGGCATCGCCACTGTAAGCTCTAAGATAGAGGTTGAGAAGAGGGGCTGCGGTGCGCGGTAGCGGCTAGAAAAAGGGGTGAGAAAGAAAACGAGGTAGAGGGCGAAGAGATTCGAGTAGAATCCCGATGGCTAAGTGGTTATCTTATCTTAACGGTCGTGCTGCAGCATCTCAACAGTCTGGCACCCTAACGCTTCCTAAACGGAAATTAACACCGCCCCTCCTGTGCCACCGCTCCACAGCGAAGCCGAGACTCTGACATCCGAGCCGAGGGCAACGCAAAAATCAATGGATATTATATCGCGTGTCTCGAGTACCAGGGGAGAACAACCCCCGCAACACGATCGCTCTTATCGCGGAGAGAGTGGTTCACCGATGGAACGAACGAGCGATCCTCGTCTACGCCGCGAATTGTTTGTTATAATAAGGATGCTAATTTCCTAAGGTGACGGTGGTCGATTCTGAGCCGCCTGGTTTATTCCGTTTCTACGTCCCTTTCAACGGAACGACGACGGGTTGCAGGATGGTGGGAAGAGACGACGTCTGATAAGAGATATCGCACTTTTCGTCGCGCTTTCGAGCGAATGTACTTTGCCATAACGAACCCGGCTAATGGAACTGCACGAATGTGACTGTACCGGGAATGACGAGTTTGCTACTCGGGCTTGCGGCTCGTTGCGGGTAAAAAAGAAGTCTCGTTCGTCAGTGATATTCAACTCGGCGTGATACTTATTATTATTCTGATGGTAGAAATATTCTCGTGATAATTACCGTGATAATTATACGGTGAAATTTTACTCAAGAATTATCAACCTTACCTTTCATCGCTTCGATAATAACATTCGTGTCGTTAACACTAGATTTACGGGCGTGAAATCTGTTACATTGCGATAGATTAAATAAGGACTTTGGAAAAAGAGGGATCAAGCGGCAAAGATAATAATTTGTTAAGTCATTATTGTATTATAAAATATAACTGAAGTATCTACTGTACAGCTTCTCTGGAAATTTGAGAAATGTTTATAAAACAAGTAAGAACCCGTCAATTTAACGGGTTCCGTAAATGTAGTGTTAATCTTATCTTATCCACCTAGAAGGTTGCTTCTATTTTAACCCCTTGCACTCCGTTGTCGCCGCAGCGGCGACATTGTAATACAAACTGATAACTCCGTTGTCAGGGAAATCCGTTGTATTTTTATTTCTTTTTATATTGTAAAACATAATTTTAAAATGTATACGTATCTTTTTTAATGACAAAGAAGGTTTTCAATTTCCCACAGATGTGCATTCGCACAATTTTAAATTGTTCTGGAGTAGCTGATAGTAAAATGGCTCGGAGTGCAAAGGGTTAAGATTAATTTAACAAAATCTCCAATTCCCCCGTTCGTCGTATCTCGTTGTATATGTATCCCCGTTCGTGAACTGAGAATGATCGGTGATCGGAATTACCTATAAAAACGTCTGACTCCGTGGGGTCATGAATATTCCGGAAGTTGCAGGAAGGGGATGGTATAGCTCACGTAGAATGGAAACTGAGAGGGCGTAAGGGTATCGCTTTTATCGTGCGATATACACTCGCGGCATGTGCATAAATGTCATATGCATTAACGACGAAGCACAATATTCGGCCGCAGGTCTCCGTGCAGGAGGAGGGCGAGGATAAGGGACCAATTTGCCCTCCACTTCCGGCGCAGTACCATCCAGCTGCGTACACCACGACGACGCCTCAACTTCACAAAACTATCACTGATTACAACGGTTAGTGAAAATCTTCGTTATTAAACTCGACATCTTTTTCTACTTTG
The DNA here is from genome assembly GCA_963989415.1 of Cerceris ruficornis. Classification (NCBI taxonomy): domain Eukaryota; kingdom Metazoa; phylum Arthropoda; class Insecta; order Hymenoptera; family Crabronidae; genus Cerceris; species Cerceris ruficornis. The sequence goes on along the minus strand of OZ022518.1, from coordinate 12,232,623 downwards.
CTCGTGCATGTCGATTAAGATGATCTAAGTTCAAAAGGATTTCAACGGTATATGCTTTTGTCACTGGGATGTAAATTAAATGGAAATTAATTAGTCGAACTTTAATTAAAGGTAAAAACTGGATATTGAATATCGAATGTGAATAATTGAATACGAGAAATACGATGGGAATTTATGATCGATGCTTGGAAGGGATAACACGGGGATTTGATCGTATTATCAAATTGCAATGGACCTTTCGATTAGAGATAGTGAGATAAATATGAGGAAGATACGTTATAGTTAATATTCGTGTATTTTCTTCTTTAGAATTGTGCTCTTCGTATTTTAATAAGCTTTTCAAAGCAGATTTATTACTTTCCTCGCTGTTTGTTATATTCCCGCGTAAATCGGATTTACCGCGTTTCTCGAATTATATGAAAACCGATTATAATCCGATTTCGCGTGGAATTCGTATTAATCTTAATTACTTCCTGTGAAATTTCGTCTTTGTGGATTTTTGTATATTTCAGTCTTTAATGGCTGTTAATTTTATACTTTTTTATTTTTCACTTGGATGAAAAGAGTAGAATTTTCATCGAATATTTAATGAAATCCACGCATTACTCGACTTATATCGAACTAACACCGTTGATGGGTTGTAGCTATCAGCGATAAATGCAACACTTACCGTGTTATACGAGCGTGCATCGTTTGAGCGAATTAAATTATCGTATAATGATCGACAGATTATTATGGAGTTCATGGTACTTAAACCGGCACTTTCCTCAACGCGAATCGTTATAAATTTCACCGTAATTTAACGAACTGGCCTACTAAAGCAGACCGTTTTATACTTGTTTTATTGCTGGCAAAACTTTATTCGTGATTCAAGTAAATTTAGAGAAACCCAAGGAATCGATTTCGGTGAATTCGATGAAAGATTTATGTGCCCGTTCCTGATGAATATAACACCCTCCCTTTTTATTATTATTATTTTGAAGGTGTCAAGTATTGCCAAAATATTCAGATTCTATTGTTTTTCATTATCGTTAATTAATATAAATAATCGACGAGCAATTTCGTTTGAACAGTGTGCAGAAAATTCCGACGTGATTGAAAACGTATTGGTCAAAGCATACTACGGCCACTGACAGGATATTTTTGAAATATCAGCAACAGCAAATTTCAGTGGCACGGTATTCTGCTAACGAAATTTCGCTGTAACGAAAAAAAAGCAGCCTCGTACGATATTTCACTTCATTAAAAAAAATCCTATTACGAGAAACAGCTAAAACGAAAATATTTTATCTTTAATTTAATACAGTGAATGTAAAAGAAATTTTCGGATTCAAAAGTCGAATGAATGAAATATTCCAAAGGATAACAGATGCGTAGATAACGAAAGGAAATTTCGCTTTAATTTTCTCTTTCACAGCGTCATCCGTAGTTATGGCAAATCTACTGCAAAATTTCTATTTTTTTCCACCTTTCGATTACCCTTTGGAATGTAAAAACAAAGTTAATTACAAAACATTCTCCTCCGTGCACCGCCTTTTTCCAAGCTGGTTGCAAAATTGCGTTAAAAAAAAGAAACAACTTCCTCGTTACACTGTGTTTCCGCGGGAGCCAACCATTGCATTAGCGGAGTATAGCCTGTATTTCCAATGAGCATAAAAAGAACAAATTTCGCATAACACCGTCGAAAATAGAAAAAATCGACTGTCGATTTTCCCGCAAAATCCGCAAATGTAAAAGTAGCACCAGCAATAATTAATGAAACTGGAATTATACAGAAAATACGAGTAAAGGACCAACAAATTTTCTTTGCCCCCGTTCATTTTTTAGAATCAGATTATAGACGATGCACTCGGTATTTTCAACGTGTATGAAAGCAAAGGAAATTTCACCTATCACTGTCGGACAATGAAGGCAGAAATGCCGTAAGATTTTCATATATGAAATCTATGTCGCAAAAATGTAAAAGTAGCAACGGCAGTAAGTAACAATCGCTCGAAGTAGTAGCACGCAAAAACGACGAAAAAGAGTTAAGAGACGGAGGGCTATAAAATTGTACAACCCGAATTCATTTCGTGTACAGCAACCATCGTGTCTCTACCCTTGTCAAAAATTCTTTTTTCCTTTCCGTTTGCCGTATCGTTGGACAGGAATCGCGGAGGTGCAGCCGGTTATTCCGCTGTTGCTTAACACGGCGATCAATCTTGCCAGGCCAATTCCGCCGGTCCAAGAATATCCATCTAATCCGCCGCCCATACCACCACCGCCGGAAAAGTATTACGCCAGTAGTGAGATCTGCAAGGTGAGTATCAAAAATGTACCGCAGACATGCGATCCGTGACGATTAGTCCTTTCCAGGGCATTAATGCGGGCCACTTTGGCTCGAATTGTGTCAAACACCACTTCGTGACTCTCTTGGATCTGTACTGCGATTGTACCGCTTTAAATGTTTCTCTGTCAAAATCTATCACCACTGGCTTATCTTGTGTCGGGTGTTTCAGTTTTGTTTAGCGAAAATTTCTTGTGAAGTTTGCATAGATTTGAGGTAAAAATACGTACGGAGCTATTGTGGACAAGGAGGTAAAGGCTTGGACTTACGATCGGTGGATCTAAATTTAAATCTTCTTGTGTCAGTTTCTGGCAATTTTTTTTTATGTGATGTGTATGTCGTTGCCTTGGTTGTTCAGAACGCACTTAATAAAGCAGGTGCTAGGCGAAATGACCATAACAGTTAATAGCGGAAAAAAAATGGTTCGGGAGATGTGGGACCGTGACTGATTTGTTTCTTGATATCGCGGTGCAGATTTGCGGCTCTTTATTTTGACGGCTTACACTGCATTTACTCTGTTCCGCATCTCTGTAATAATCTTTGTAGAATTTCCCCTAACGACTTCATATCTTTCGTTCGTGAGTTTACTTTTTAAAGGGCTTTGTTGGCCTCAGACTTTTGTAAGTCTCTGTCGATCAAGAGAAGTACGGCACTCTATTCCTGTGCACGTAGATCCAATTCAGAGACTTTTCCTGGACCAAAAGTCTGTAAGCTTCAAGATCTACTTTCCCTCGAAGTCTCCCTTTTTTCTCTTAACTTGTACGTCGTATAATTAATTAGCCGAAATTTCTAACTTGAAACCGGAGTCTGTAGAATATTTCGGTACTTTCGATATTTTATTCGCGTTCAAGCTGTTTCTTTCTCATTTATATCGAGAACATGTTGAAGTAAACGTGGAAAAAATGGCATTACAAGTGTAACAGTCGAAATTACTCGTGAAATTGCAGCTGTTATTTCGTGACTTTTTTTATGGTATCCCTGATGCTCGGAGTGATTTTTGTTACGTTCACGATCCATTCTTAGCAAAACACGACTTTGTCTCGGGTATTATGAGACTTAATGGATGAAAAACAAGGTAACAAGGGGGCACTATCAATCATAACTAATGTGAAACGTCCAAAGAAAACGTCTTTCGTGGGCATACACAGATTACCCGGCGATAATGTAAAGGGTGTGGTTATTGATTACTTAAGTTCCAAGGCTTACGTGTATTTTCACCTGATTACGCCATCATCCCCATTATTCTACGAATGATGAATAACGTTATCCGCTGATGTTCTCGTGATAGAAAAATTGGCTTTGTTACCACTTTGCCCCTCGAACGTACCTACCTGTCGTGTAATCAACAGATTGTATGTCAGTTTCGTTCGAATTAATCGTACCAACATAAATGATAGATCGTGAATATTTTAACGCTAATATTGGTCCCATAACTATGAAATATGTACTTTACATCATGGAACCTTACATTCTACCTTCTTATTTATCCGTCAATGAGCGACAGAGGTGTTAACCGTGCATTTTACTTTTTCACGAAACAACCTTATCTTAACTATACTTCTAATTTTTTTGTTATCACTCCACTTTTTTTGAACACCGCCAACTCCAAGCATACCATTCCCAATACGAAAGCTATCAATGGCCTAACAACCGTCGATCTCTAATATTTCCTCACAAGAATCTCAGGCTCTCAGTTATTCAAAGATAAATTTATTTTCCAATATATCCCTACTTTTTTAAGTGATCTACGAAGCGCGTTTCTACTATATATTATTATAGAACTCCTTACCATCTTCGCCAACCCCAAGCACACCACGACCGAAAAGTCTCCAGCAATCTAGCAACCTTGAATTTCCAATATTATTTCTGCAATTCAATGCAATGCTCTAAATATTCCAATGATAAAATTATTTTCAAATATAACTCTAAGGTCGTAAGAAACCTGTGAATCGCGTTTCGTATTTATCTTCTTATAGAACTCCTTACCACCATTACCACCATCGCCAACCCCAAGCACACCGCCACCGATGAGCGGGAAAGCATCCAGTAGCCTAACAAGCTACAGTCCCGAGGATATGCTTACGGAGGAGGAAGACGAGGTGCCCGAGTGCATTTTAGACTTCCCTCGGGAGAAGCTCAACATCGTTGAAAACCTCGGCTGCGGTTACTTCGGTGACGTTCACATATGCGAAGTCGACAGGTTTCCAGGATACGACGAAGTTTTCAGAAATACCTGCAGCGACCTCGTGATCGTTAAGTCTCTACGACCAGGTTCTTCGGATGCGCTTAGGTAAGGCCTCTTACATTATTATGATGTAGGTTTGACGTGTGAAAAGAGACCGTAGAATTTTGAATGCTACGTGGTCACTTTTCAAAATGACCGTCTTTGAATCCTTTGTGATCTTATTAAGTTCATGATGCAAGTTTAACACTGTTTCTACCACGATTTTGTGTAGATCTATAACGACCATAGGTATCTTTTGACACCTTTGCGCTTGATTGCAGATATCTTGGGGATAATTGTTAAAAACTAATTTTCGTTTAATATTTTGTATTTTATCAGAAAATTAAATCAACATCGTAACATTATTAGCTAAAAGTGGCGTTACATATGAAATATGTCAAGGTGTCTTTTCACACCTTCGGCGAAATAGTGTTAATTTCACTTTTATAGAGTTTATTCTTCGGTGATTATATAATTATTGCCTGAGTATTGTATGAGTATATACAATAGTTATTGTCATACCATTTAATTTCGCACCGATAAGTGAGATTCACGTATGGTATGTCCCAACATAGCGCAGATTTTGTTTAATATTAACGAATAACGAAATCTTTCGGATATAGTGAATATTATTTCAAAGGGTTGTCTGCAATAGCAATTATAAATATGTTATGAGGATTACTTGTAGATAAAACGGCCGGTTTTCTGTTGTTTTTTTTCATTGTTAATTTATTTTCGCAAAACCGTACATTCCAGCGAACGACATTCTACCCATCCTCCACCCGTCAGTCACTAATTGATTACATTCTCGCCAAAAGAAAAACCTTCCCGATAATACATTGTTTTCCGTATTACGTCGAACGTCGGATTACACTGATGTGACGCGCTTATTAAATACAGAAAAAAAAATGTAGTTTCCAGAAAGACAAGCGAAAATGACAGTTCAATAACCGCATACTTAAAAATATTCTCAGATAAATCCAAGCGCAAACGCTTGGCGAGGAAACTCACGCGGGAAATTGCGATTGAAAATCATCAATATTTTTTCAATCAATAGCGATTGAAAATCGATAAAAATGAATTTAATGACGCTTCATCGATTCGAGAAGAGTGGCCGGTGGCTTCGGACGGGAGCCATATTTTCCAATAAATGAAAATACAGGGGGGAATCGATATAAAATTATACCATCCGATTATAAAACATGCACACTAATTCATTATCCACTATAGGCGGTTGAAGTATGGGAAATAACATACAGCATCGATAGAAAATTATCCCGGCCGATTATACGTAGAGAGCGGTACGTTAGCGCTGATAATTCGATAACGCGGCGCAAAGTGATTTCGAATATAATGACACGCTCTCTACATATTAAGTTTTCGCGACGAGATAATGCAAAAGGGCTTTAAACGTTCGATGATTGGCGTATAATCGAATAATACATACGCGTCAGCGTCATTTTTCGCGGCGCGACGAGGTCGCTGGTTAGCCGGGCAAACGAGCCGTGCAATTTTATATGGCTTCGTTGCATTCGAGTTTCTCCATTGGACGTATTAAATTTCCATTTTGGTATAATTAGACGATGTCGAGCTTTCAATCTTGCTTCCTATCGCCGTCATCGTGATTCCTCTTTCTTTTGCCAGGTGAAAAAAATGAAATAAATACCGCCACAGTATCAGTTCTTATTGTCTCACCGCCTTTGTTATTTCTATGATTCACTCAAGTTTTAACATTTATACGACCTAAATGAGAAGCGATCCAGCATTACGATATGTTAACGATGAATTGCTCTCGACGGTAATCAGAATCTTTGTTAATAATACAAACCGATCTTTTAGTTGGTTAGACATTCATTAAATCGGTTATCGATACCGCTCAGTTGAGAGTATCGCTTTCTGTGTACGAAGAACACTCAATATTTCCTCAAAAAGGATTATTAAAATTCTCGATTTTAATTAGAACCCGGTATAATGAAATCAGACTATAATTGAGATCTGGAATTCAATGAAGGAGTAAAAAAAGCTTTCGACAAGTAAGAATATCAACGTCATTCAAGCGTTGTCTCGCACACTTCGATTCCAATCTGTCCTGCCGTTCGTGAAACCAATTTGATCTGCTCTCAAAGGGACGAAATAGAAATAAACGGCGAAGCATGTCCTACCAGGAGGATATCCATGATGTGTCATCGTTGACGTAGCGAAAGGATGATCCGAGCGGACGAGATCACAGAGATCACGGTATCTGGCACACGTAGTTTTACCAGGCTGCGAAAGCGCTGTATTCGTCGAGAACGAGCATAGTAACGGGATACCAAGCAGGGGAACTGCAATTGCGCTCGTTCCGACGTTTATTCTTTTTTTATACGGCGAAGAGCGTTCTGCTTTGTGTGAGTTTAAAAAAGAGATCGAAAGAGAGAAAGAGAGGGAAAGAGACCAGAAACGGGGAAAGAGAGAGAGAGAGAGAGAGCTAGGTAGACAGGGGTAGGAAGAAAGACAGAGCGAAAAAGGAAGGAAAACGTTTCACCGTGTCAATAAATCCTACAACGGCGGGTATAGTTTTTCGACAGCAGTTGCCTCCGACAAACTTTTCGTGCATTTTCGTCGCTCCGCGATATTTCTATTGGCTTTATTATGCCTCTCAAGCTGAGAACACGAGATTTTCCACAAAATCGGGGAATTCCCTTCCTTTCTCCGATTTTTCAACCAAGTTTTCCGCTAATCGTCTTATTTCAGATTTCATCACACGTCTCGTGTGATGTATACGTGTAAATCAATTTTCTTAGATTTACACACTTTGATAGGTAATTACACCGGAGACTTCCCAAGAGTTATTTTCAAAATAACTCCGTAAAACGCATCCCTGCGACAACTGTGCACGTTGCAATCGATGCAAGTGACATCCATGCTACGGTGTGGTAATCACGATTTTGATTAATCAGTGTGGTATCGAAATGCGAAAATAAAAGCGGCATCTACGCGTCCCTAAATATCTCATGCATGTAAATAGGCGAAGTGATACCGTAAATTGTAGCATTTCGTATTACACGGACGCTCGTCATTAGACTCGACAGAGAGCCGCGAATGCACGCGGTAGTATTCATGCACCGATGCACTCGTGTATAAATGACAGAAGAGCGGTCAATAACGCAGTCGGAGAGTACAACATCGACGGTGTTCAATCGGGTGCAATGTGTTTCAATCAAACTGATACCTGTCGATCTGTGATCCCACTTATCGAATTCTCGAATCAACTCGAACGTCAGAACTTTTGCGCAACGATTTTCGCTCCTTGAGGCTTTCCATCGTTGATAGCAATTCGAGGTGTTTAAGAATAATTTGATTCTATATTATAAAAATGGAAGGATTGTGATGAACGAAAGGGTACATTATAAAATTAATTATATTTTTATTTTAGCGCTATAGGATGAAAAAATAAGTTATTCAATCCTCAAACGAATCCTCGAGTGTATGAGAAGGCAAATAACGAGGGACTATGTTTATACGAAATCTATTTACACAGGCAAATGAAATTTCGCGACAGTTGCAATACTCAGACCGCTTGATTTTTTAGCATTTTTACTCTCCTTTCAATTTACTCTCTTCTCACCCCTTTCACTGTCTTTTTCTCTTCCTCTCTGCGCGTGTTTATCGCACACACGGCGCACTTTCCCGCCGAGTCCCGTTTAAATATTATATACTCGAAAATACACCGAAGGAACGGCTATCGAACATAAAATTTACAAGCCCTCTTGAAACGATAATCTCGGTGCTTCCCCATTACTCGCAACCCTTGTTGCGTCGTTCATGCCAGCCCACTCTCTTCTATTTTCACGTTGTATTCTCAGCTCCTTCCTTTTTCCCGTTTCGCTCTCCAGACGTTAGAGACGGTAGGAGAGCGAAGGACATACACGCGGATGAAGAGAAAAATCGTGAGAGTAAGAGAAAGAGCGGAGAAGAAGGGTGGGAGGAAAACCGAGCGAGTTTTCCCGGGACGACGATGCAATACCAAGAGTACTCGCATTACTTCCACTATATATTTGCCTCTGTATTCAATACCCAGAGCATCGTACGACGGCTGCCTATAAAGATATTACTTCCGAATGCCCGTGTATTTTCCAGGATAGAATTTCAACAAGAGGCAAAGAGACTGGCACGGCTCGGCGATCGGAATGTCGCGCGGCTACTCGGTGCCAGCCTCGAAGACGACCCCATGTGCATCGTATTGGAAAACGGCGGCTACGGGGATTTGAATCAATACCTGCAGAGCCACATCGCTGAAACCTCCACCGTGCACACCGCTAAAACTCTTAGGTACGCTCCATTAAGTGTAAACAAGCGCCTCGATTGTTCCACGGAATCGTCCGACCTGTTAAACAGATTGCACCGAATCGATTGTCCGGCTTGTCGTTTGTTTTTACGGTTACGTTGCCGGAAAGCTAAGGATCGCACCACCCCTTCCGGGTGTATGGGTAGTGCATGAGGTGTACCATCTCGGGAAACGGTTCGTTTCGTTTGTTCGACGGTCGAAGCTTTAACAATGAGATTTGCCTTTGGAAAATGAGTGCTTTACACTTTGTACGTTGCGGGGTAGATAACGATTGTGGAGATTTGTAGAAGGATCTTGTAAATATTTTCTGGTGGGGTATTGTTTTGGGTAGACATCGAAATTGATAGAAGAACTAATCGATTAATCGCTTGCGGTTTCTTTTGTGACTGCCTCCGCAATAATCGAAATTAAATTGGTAAAATAAAAATTGATAAGTGATTCATATATCGTATGATTTAACGTAATATTAATACTTTAATGGCCACACGGGTGAGCAGTTAAACTTCGCCGGGGGCAGGCAATATTTTTAAAGAATTAAATTAAAAAAAATTTTATATAAATTCACGAAATAAATGAACATGTGCGAACACACACATTTTTAATAAAAAAACAATCAAAATGCAATATTCGTTCGTACAATATCTAAATTTATTCACGTTCAACACAGGAATGGGAATATGAACTTAAGTTGCCAACAATATAAAAGCATTTGCAAGAGAAGAAGAAGAGGGAGAAGAAATGCATGGCTTAATAATTATATTATATGTATTATATTATCCGTCAGTAACGTTTAGAGAAATGATCGCACAGAGAATGCGTTGCCGGTCAATACCATCGGTGGTAGCATCACATATATGTTGTGTGAGCGGCCATTAAAGTGTTAACATTATAGAAATAATTTTATCGTGTCGCGTCTCACTGATATTTTCAATTTGATAGAATTTGCAAAACTTGCAAATGCCCTATCCAATTTATCGCATCACGAGTGTCACTCGTTATCGTACAGCAGGGGGTTAAACTATGATAGCGCCGTTAAAGTGAGAAATCTTTTGAACATATCTATAATTACACAACGCAAAATTGTGGCCACCGATTCTGTTTGCAAATATTTGCATGATTTATATTTCTCATAGACTCGTATAAAAATAGGAGAAAATTAGAGGATGACGCTCAGACTTTCTCCCGTTAATAGATTCGATGCGTACAATGAAATTAATAGGAGTATTCGATTTGCAACAATTTTGTTACTTGTTAATCCAGAATTTGTTCATCAGGCTTTTTAACTCGTAATTTCCATCGAAACCGGAAGAGAACAAGGGATGCTCCGTATCTATGAACGAGTTAGCAACAAGAATATTTAATTAACGGTAGAGCTTGCACAAGAGAAGAACAATCGGTCCAATTTTCCCGATTTTCGCGTATACCAAGAACGTCAGTTCCAATCACGTTTGGGGGTGCGCGTAAACGCGGTACGTTGGCGAATCAGTCGAAAGTACTCGAAATACGAGAAATCGGCTGAAAATGAGAGGTGAGCGACAGAGAAGATCATTGGTGCACGTGACAGCTGTCGGCGGACCGTGTTTTTCCCGTGCGTTCGTTTTCAGTTCCCGCAGGAAGAGAAACGGACGACACAGGCTTCTCTCTTTGCCGTCGTCGGGGGTGGCGAAGCGAATCGATCTACGGGGTGTTGTGAATTTTTTCGGGTATCGCATAAACTCTGACACTAAATGGTTACCTCGTTTTTCAACGTCTATTGCAGTTCGAGATATTTACCGAATTTTGCTTTTGAGATATCTTTAGTAAAACTTTCCATTAGGGAAGATTAATACTAACCGTACCGGAATATTACGTGTATCTATTATTTCCGGGTTCGGTCACTCCACTGGTTATAAAGTAACGATAATATATTTCCGACAGATATGCAGGAGATTGTCAATTTAACCGTTGGAAACGTCGGAAAAAACAGTCTTTAGTTAATAATACAAAAGATGACAAATTTTCATTCCGTTGACCCGGACATCTGACCGCGTATGATGCGGTTTGTGTTAGAAAGAAATTTGTTACACATTTGTTATTTGGTAATTCAGAAGATTATTTTGTATTATTTCAACGTTGTTCGATATCTTGCTATTTTAACATCATGATTATATGTTTTACCACAAAGTTACACACACTTTGGGAAGATTATCCGGGTAAATTCTGAGCTGTTCAAGTTTCAAATCTTCTAAACTTTTGTTAAACTTATAAAAAAGAACAATTTATAAAAAAAGGGAGTGTACAACGATAAGTGTACGTCACTCTACTTTAAACTTACGAAACACCCCGTACGTAGGCGTAATATACATGCATTCTGGAACCAATTAATTTGCCGGATGCGATTCGCCGAACCGAATTCTATATCCGTCTACACGGATCTACGCGAAACAAATTAATTCTACGACCGACAGAATTAAAATGTTGTGTTCCGTTTTCCGAATTGAAGTTACGTGATCTGTTAATTAAAATGACGACGTAATGACGTACGGGGAATGATGGTTCCACCGCGTAGAAGGGATAGATTCCGCTTCAGAATCGGGAATCGACGCTTCAAATTGCCATCGGTTGTCACGCGAACACGCTCAATATCGAGATTGGTAGAATACCGGCTCATTTTTGTCCCGATCAGTTTCCACTTGGACGATTAAAATACTCCTATCGTCGATCCCGTGAATGAAGCGTCAAGATTCCCACCGGGAGATCCAACTGCGCGATTCGCCTGGAAAATTTGACTGCATTGAACAATCATGGCATTGGACAATCGTCGGCAGTTCCGCGATTGAATATCTGCAAATTCTCCCTGGATGATTAACGTAGTGGTATTTCCAAAATGAAGACGATGGAGTTTAATAATATTGAGAAATTTGTTTTATTGCATTTCGGGAGGAAATCAACGACTGTGGTCTAACTCATTTATTAACTCTTCGTTTCGAGATGTTTAGGCCCTTGTTTTAGGATAAGTTTTAGGAGAATAGGTAAAAAGCACAGTTACCTGCTTACTTTCGTTTAAATTTCTTTTGAAACATTAAGCTAAACGTTCTATTAATTGTAAGTAAACTAAATTTGCAACCTCAGTCTACTTTCTTTCTAATAATAAGTAGCATGGATCGCGTCATCCTTGACGGTAGAGTCAAAATGACTGGTTGCTAATTTTTTCGAAAATTACCCATTTTTATAGGGGAGCCATACAGTAAATATTCCATGTCTATCTTATAAAACATAAATTACTTAATCAATCATCCTTTTCACCTCTTGATTTCTCCTTTTCCAGCCTACTAATTCAGTATATTAAATACACCTGGTTCGATGTCCGTATTTCTAGTGTTAATCAAAGAAACGATCATGTATCATTATCCATTACACCCTCGGGCATAAAAAGTACTATGATGATAACTGACGAGATTCTCATTACAAACGAGCAGAACAATTTGCGAAAGCTCAACGTTGCCCCGCAAAAATAAGACGACAATGTCTAGACGTAAACGCTCGAGTTGCACGCATCGCAAATGTAAATTGTAGAAACGTAAAGTTTATTTCTTAGATGGAAGGAAGTAAAATGCGAAAACGGTCGATTCGGTGAGCTTTTGTCGTTGGTAATGCAAATGATCGCCAGGCGGTCCGTTTGAGTGCGCTTTAAAATGTTGTCATTTGTGGTATTTCAAGTCGATGGAAACGACTTGCAGCGTGTGCATGCACGTGTACGTGTGTACTTAAGTATGTGTATACAGACAGAGTTTGGAGAAGTAAACTTCAGGACGAAACCACCTCGTTCTTCGTGTTGCAGTTTCGGCACGTTGGTTTACATGGCCACGCAAATAGCATCCGGCATGAAACACCTCGAGGAAATGGACTTTGTGCATCGGGACCTGGCCACAAGGTAACGACGTACTCATTGATTACTTTGAAGGAAACTTTCCTAATCGATCGCTTCTCGGTGATACCGTTTATTGTTTTACATATATCTTGCTTGTTTTTCTTTGTTTTTTTTTCCTCTTTAATGAATTTTTCCTGCATCGAAAATTTCAATAGAATATCATCGATACTTTTTTGTACGAAAAATATTCACATATTGTAACTGAATTTTTGCCGCTGCGCGTTTGATAAAATGCTCGGACTTTACTTGAAACTTATGAAACTTTTATAAAAGGTGATCCCGTATAAATGAAAATTTCAGATGTATAAATCTCGAAATTTATTGCCTCCACTTAAAACGAACCATTAGAATATCTGTTAATTTTCATAATCATATTTCAAACATCAAACAGGAAAGACGGACAATGCCAATGAACCCGTTAATTACCCCGATGAACGTAGAGATTAATAATCAACTTACGCGATACTATAATACAATACGAAAAGTACTCGAAAAATGCGTGAGCGGGTTCATCGACCTTACATTATTAAAAAAGTACGGTGCCCATTTAGCACTGTTTACACGCACACATTTAAACACTTTCAATTCGAGTAATTAATACTCCTCGTTTAAAGTTCTCAGCCGCGCCGAAATATATAACGGCATCGTGCGTTATATTGCCACTTCCGCCGGAACTTTTCCGTTTTAAGGCCAAAGTTTCCGACCCCACCAGCGTTCTCTATTACGATTTCACTCGGCCTCGGCCAACATCCTCCGCCCTCCTGCCAGAGGCTCTAAATCGTGCCTCTTGGATACCGGGACCCCCGGCATGCTCTACCGGATCGCAGGGCGTACCGGTGCTATTAAAATCCGTACAGGTAGAGCTGCGGATCGTTGGGTCACGTGTTCGAATTATTAACCCTAATCATAAACCTTAATTATAATGCCCTTCGGCGCGAGAGCTAGCGTTGGCGCATTAACGCAAAAGCACCCAACTGGGGCGACACTGGGTGGCAAACGAGGGGTGGATAGAAGCGGGGGGATGAGATTCGTGGGAAGCGAGGGGAAGGGTGTCGAGGGGAATGAAATTAATTGCCTGTTGATTTATAGAAACGAGTTTTGGGTAAAACGGCCCAATAACCAACCAGCCATCGGCAAATAAAATGGCAGACACGAAACCCCCTGCGGCCCTTTGAGCACTTGGAATTAAACTCCGGAAACGTGGCAATGAGCGCGCGCACGCTCGCTTATTATCGCTACAAAAGGATGGCGTTTAATAAAGAGCGGGTATATTCGTCGAGAATTCGTGGATACCGTGTGACCGACGACGACTCGGGATACTTAGCGATCTCGTTTTCATTGGTTCCCCGGTCGTTTCGGAGACGCCATGGACGGTTTTCTTATCCTCGAGACGCGGCACGAGGAGTGGATTAATTAAAGCGCGGGCAATAAAAATTTTTAACTACTCTCAGTCGTGAAGGTCGTTTCTATTTAAAAGAGGAGATATAAAAAGTTGCCGGGGAAATCTGGACGTGACGGTGCGGAATAGGTACTGGAAGCAGTTGGCGGTGCGAGTAAAATAAAATCGTTCCGTCGGCTTAGCGAGAACGCTCGTCCTTGCGATCCCTTCCCTTCGCGGATTTCCTCGCCGTGGAAGCACGATAAACGCCACGGATTTTACGTGCAAATCAGCGCGAAACTTCAAACGGCCATCGTTTTCGACACGCCCGGGAGCGTTTCCTGTTGGAAGGAACTTAAAAAGCAGGCTACAGTTGGCCGAGGAGATTACGGCGCGCGAAACAAGCGGAAGATCAACGAAGAAGAGTTTGAAAAAGGCTGTGACAGCAATGAGAATAAACCCTGAGATTTCTATGTAGCTTGCGTAGTTCTATCGTCTATGTGGAGCTTATCTTACGTATCGATATTTTGCAAGCTGTTTAAAGATCTGAGACCTTTGAAAAAGTAGTCATTATGAAGAATATAAAATTAAAAGCAACTCAAATTTTAGTAGATTTATGTATCATGATCTTCATAGTCCAGAAACTATCTAATATTATTAGTTTTGGGTAGAATCATCAACATAATTAAAGCCGAAGAAAAGTTACAGTGTCAATGAGAAATTCTATTGTCTTCTTTCGCATTGTGAGGCGAATGTACCCTCCAGCTTTCTTGAACGAGACATTTTGTCAAATTTCCGTGTTCACTTTAGAAGGCTGGTGTCTGATACGTCGATACTCGGTTGCAAGAAAGTGCACGCTAATTAGGTTTTCGAAGTTGACTAAAGAAAAACGCACGAAGACGTGAATAGGAACAGGTTATGAAACTAACGAGCCGCTTCTGCCACCGGCGTTACTGTCGAAATACACCCTGCTCGATAGCTGGTAATGACTCGTCACTGTAATTAGAGAATAATAGGAGCTGCATAGAAAGTTTACAGGGTGATCCCTTCGGCGCATGTCACAGGAAAAGGCAGGATTTAATCCTCGTTATTGCTGTCTTGTTAAAATTTAATGAAACGAGGAGTACGTCCCAATTTCTGCGTAACTCATCGTTCCATATTTCGTTTCTGCTATGGCCTGTTTCGAAATATTATACTGATACGTGTTCGAATGCATTTAACAAAATGGGGGATTAATTTTGTAACATGTAATTTTAAACACGAGTCACAAGATATTCACGGATACATTAATGAAATATTTTCAAGCAGGAATTCGTATTTGTTTTATTCGTTCGATAATTTCCAGTTTGAAATTACTTTACGTTTATAATGACATCGGATATGTTGAAAATGTTCGGGGAGTGTCGAAAGATCGATGACTATTTGATACACGGCTAGAATTTGTAATTGCGACGATTACAGCACGTTTATCCGATTTCCACTGATTATCCGATTGTGGGTTTGTTGCAGGAACTGTTTGGTAAGCCGTGGTTACACCGTAAAAGTATCCGATCTGGGTTCCGGAAGAAGCGCTTACGCAGCTGATTATTTCCGTGTCGAGGGCCGCCCACCACTGCCAATTCGATGGATGGCTTGGGAATCCATGCTGATGGTGAGAAGTTTGTTCATATTTCATTTATTTATGATGCAATAATGTAGGAGATAGTTTCCTACATTGAACAGCTTAACCCTTTCAACACTGAATTTTATTTCTTCGGAAAATGACTAATTTTTGGCAGTGTATATTTTGTGACGCAGGTCATGGAATAAAATTACGACTGAGAATGAAATATATTTTTTTTTATTTCAGGAGTTTTCAAATTTTCAGCTGGGATAGCATACATCCCAGTAGTATGTTACTGCTGGGATATTTTTATCCCAGCAGTAAATATTGTCATATAAACAAGATAATATATGGAAATAAATTGTACAATAATAACATGAAAATTATATGATAATGTTTGGGATCTAAATTATCCCAGTAGTGTTGTAAGGGTTAAGAGAACACCTCTCGTAAATGTGTTCACAGTTTTAAGTTGTAGCCTTCAAAACAACGTATGTTTAACACGTTCAATGCCACTCGTATTTCGCTAGTTTCACTGTTCCTACTGAAGTGAGTCTTTTTCTATTAAAACCGTATCTTTATAGAGCAAAAATGTTGAAGGTAATGATAGTTGTATATTAGGCAGTAATTTACTTTTTTAATAGCAGCAGTTAAATATTAAATATAATAGCGAATTCGTGTGTTCTATAGTTTAAAAGTCGTAAGAAATTTCATTGAAATGAATAGCGCCGGTCACCGGCGACCTCCGTGGCAGTCAACGTGTTAAACTACATTTTACGCAAAAAAATATCAACAATATTAACTTCTGCATGTATAAAAACCGGTCGAATTTAGGATTCCATTAGAGGGACTTTCATTTACCGTGTTTATTTTCCCTGTACCTTGGTTGCAAAATTCTGATAGAGTAACAATTGTTGGCTTTATTTCATTTAAATCTGTTACTGCACGAGAAATGTCATGTGCGCGATACAAATTTCCATGGTGTGTAAGAAAAAATCAAACTGATCGATCTCGTATCGGCCCGAAGTATTGTTTCGACGATCTACGCATAACTACGCGACCACACGGTAAAATTCAGTCCCTGCTGGAAATTCCCTGTCCATTGTTTTTCACAGTCGAGACCACAAATTCGTCTCCCAATTTTTTATTCCGTATCGAAAACCGGATAAAATAGTGCCTCCCTTTTTTTCGATATTCGTCAAAAATACACGACGCCCGGCGACGATAGCTTTGCATATCGAAACGGATACCTTGTATGATATTTAAAAAAAGAAATAAAAGTAAAAAAAGGCATTATTTTAAATTGCAAAAATTCCACGTCCTTTCGCGATCGGCTGTTAGTATATTTCGTATAAGGAACAACGTCATGCATCAGCTTCGAAGGGATTACCGCGAAACGAAGATGCAAAAATACGTTATTCCACGTTCGATCTTCGTGCGGCAACGGTGAATTTATTGGCAGTGCATGGTATTCCCGCTACATCAACGTAACGAATGGCAAAACGTGCCCCGGCCAGGTGACGTATTTTATTCGGTACATCCGGCTTTTAATTTTTCTGCTCATACTCAGCCGTCGATATCGGCCTGTCGATCCGCGAAACCGCGAAGCATCAGCCGGCTAGAACTGTCTGCGGTCTCGTGGACATTAGCGAATTGAGCTTATTCGCTTTTGGCTACTCTCGATGTGTGTCATCGGACTGCTAAAGTGCCGGTTAGAATGCAGGATACACACACTGGGGAATTCATTTTCGTTGTTGGGAGAAATTTTATGTTTAACCACTGAACAATTGGCGCGCAGGGTTTACAGTATTAACGAACTGTCAATGTTATTTGAAATAATTTTTCGAATATTTCGAGGTATTGGTGAATAGACGGTAATTGCAATTGTCTTTTCAAAATGTTGCAAAACATAAACTCGTGGATGGAAATAAAAACATCTTTTTTAATTGGGGGTTGCGCTCGTGTTTGATTTTGTACCGGAGCTAGTAGTATTGTACCGTTAACGGTCAGACACGACTGCTGATCGCGTTGTTCGTCGATAATTTGAAGTCAGATAGAGTTTCTATGTCAATGAAAATTAAAAGCGATTCAATTTATCTATAATAACGAATATACGATTATGTAAAAAAAATAGCGTCAGCGTTAGTAATATAATGTCCACCGGAACTAAATCTGGGCACACAATTTGAAATACTGTAGAGTCTATTTGAGCCATAACTTTAGCGACTGGAATACGAAATATGAAAATACATTGTAGCTTGAATGTTATTTAATAGAAAATTAAATTCTTTGCATTTACTGTCGTCCACATCAAACGTTTACTTTCGTAAACTTCTGCTTTCGTAAAACTGGAAATTCTTCAAGAACGGAGCAATTAAAAATTAGCTCTAACCCCGCGTTACTAAAGTTTACTTTAACATTATTTACGAGCAGAAGTTCAAAGAAACTGAAATATTTTAACGACTGGACTTTTCTCGTTCTCGTTAGCCGTACAAAGGGTACAACATTCTTCACTCATAGTCATTCGTAACTTTAATTGTTCCTCGCCGAGACTCGAATAACGATTAGTACGTCAATGAAAGTCGTTACTATCGGAAATCGCATATGAATGAAATCCGTGCTACGGCAAATTGATAGCTAAATGGTAATTCGACTAAATGGGAAACGAGCAGGCGATATAGTATTTTGCCGGTCGTTCGCATAGTCATTTCAAATTGACTGCGTCGTTAATGTTTCATTATTGCCATCGTTTATCCAGCCTCCGCCATTGTGCCGCGTTAATGAAACGTGGCCGATTCTGCGCGGGAAACGCCGCTTCAAGAATTATTTGGAATTAGCGTCGATTTAATGATCTAATGTTTAACTTCATCAAGTCCGACGCCGGTGCGAGCTAATGTCCCGTGATTGAATTTTAATTACCTAACCTTCTACTTTACAGGCCTCGAATCGGTATATTTTTACTCGATACGATAGAGATATTTGCAAAGATTTATTATGCGATTGAGAAACACAAAGACAAAGTAACGCGATGTTATAAAGTGTATCTTTTGTAATACAAGTTAGAAAAATTAATAATTTAATTTCAATGAGATTTCATAAAGCTTGAAAGCATTGTATTAAAATGCTACCTGCGATCACTTCTCGACATATTTTCGCATAAACGAAGGTAAAATCTTTTGGTTACACGAAGAAGATAAGACTTCGTATATCAGATAACAAACAAGTAGTGCAAAAACACAGTGTCATTAATTTATCTTTTGTCGAGAAAAAGAAACTTAATTAGCAGCAATAAATTCTGTAACGTTATCGAATTTCCCGTGATACTGCAAGTGGTGCGTTCGTTGTACCACATTCCATAAGGGGGTAAGTTCGCTCTCTTCCCTGAACATGCGTGATCTGGAAACTCGCTACCGGTGCTCGTGCACTCTCTCCAAGATGGAGTGGTTGCTAGAAATTACGTAACTTAAGTACTTAAGTTGGGGTAATTTCTCGTCAAGCACCAATACCACCTGCTTCACTCGTCTACTGTAAATTGGTTTTAATTTCCAGCTACGTTTCCCGCTCGATCCCACTGGTAGAGTATCGGATGAACACTTTGTTTTCCTTGATATACTTTGATGCCCACAAATCGATTATTGTGGGATTAATGTGCGGATAACGTGATACTTTGCAACGTTTAAAGGAAATACCAATACTATCGGGAAAAAATTAGAAATATTTTTGAATCGTATAAAAGAGAAATTGAAGCCTGATTTTTTGAAAAGTTACTTTCGTTACATGACATTTTTTGGATTCTGGCAAATTAAAATAGTTTTTGATG
Organism: Cerceris ruficornis; assembly: GCA_963989415.1. Taxonomy (NCBI): domain Eukaryota; kingdom Metazoa; phylum Arthropoda; class Insecta; order Hymenoptera; family Crabronidae; genus Cerceris; species Cerceris ruficornis. The sequence continues at coordinate 12,213,035 of OZ022518.1, read as the reverse complement.
CACCTTATTTTTTATTTTTATAATTCTGTCAATTCTATGCTGAATGAAACTAAATCCATATTATCGCAACGACACCGCGGTATCGCAGGAACAAACAAGCACAGCTTCAACGTCCCAGAAATCGTAATTTTTCCAATAAAACGTCCAGAGATAACGTTACGTTTCAATCCCCCTTCTAAAAACTCTGAGCACTGAAAAAATAATCGGGTCGACAGGAACTCCTCACGAATGAACACTCGAACACGGAATCGTTTATTTTCCGCAAAATTCTCTCATCACCGCCTGAGTTATCGAGAATTCGAACGTGTTACAGAAGCGTATTTTGTTCCAAAATTAATGGAATGCTTGTAGAAGAATCCAATAAAATCTGCAGAAGCACAGGAGCTCGCGAGAGTTTTGTAGCCTTTTTCGGAAAGAAAAAAGTGGTAGACGCGTGTGTCAGTCAGAAAAGCCGCAAGACGCATAACTGTCAATGCGGAGAAAAGAGTAACTGCTTCGCGCCAGTGAGCGAAGTCTGAGCTTAACTCGTTCCAGTTACTCGTCCGAACTTTCTCAAAGTCGACGACGCATACAGTTTCCATAAATTACACCGTCACACTCGAGCATCGAGTTTCGCAGAGATCTGCGCGCAAACTTTCGCGAGTTGTTTCTTTCTACGCGACGAGGCCTCGTCTATCGTTGCTTCTCGTTTTGCAGCACTCGTCGCATTGTCAATCTCACGTTGGAGAGACACGTATCGGAATAAATTTTCCTTACTTTTGTATCATAAAATAAAACTCGGTGAGTATGAGATGCAAGTTTAAATTGAGAAAATAATTTTGGGGATTGATTTTGGAGGCTTTACTATTGGCTTTATTCGCCAGCATTTCCACACTGAGAATGACGATAGAAGAGTACAATTTGTTAGAAGAAAATTTATTTCGATGCAGATTGGTGTTATTTTTTAATTAAATATTCAGAAATGTTTTTCCTATCCCTGCTAATGTTAGAAATTACAATATGGATGTTTAACCCTTTGCTGTACCATTTCCCTTGTGTCGGAATGCGCAGTAATTCAGAATTAATTCGTTAAATGACTATTTATCGCGATATTAAATAGCATAGAAATAATTTCAGCGTATTGCGACACACTGATATATTTAATTTAATAATTTTTGGAAAACTTCATAATTGCCTATTCCGTTTATCGCGCCATGAGTGTCAGTCGTTATTGCACAGCAAGGGGTCAATAGGAAGTATCTTGTTTATTTCCAAGCTATGTTTTGTTTCAATCCTATTTTATATCTGAAATTTTTTAACTGTAACATAGCTACGATTTTTGCTTGAAGTAAATTTTTATGATTTGAAATTCGAACTAAGTAGCATTAACAATATAAAATGTGATTTAAACGTTATTTAAAAAAAGAAACTTAAGTTCCATTCCTCCTCCATTTCATCCAAAGGACCTAAAATGTCCCCTGAGCGTAAATATTTTTTATGAGACAATACAGTAAGAAAAAAGTCGAAGACATTCGACGAATAATTTCGTCGATATTTCACAAAATTATCAGGCAAGACACACGTCGAAGAGCGACATATGGGCGTTCGCAGTGACCCTTTGGGAGATCTTAACTTTTGCGAGGGAGCAACCCTTCGAGGAGTTGCCGGACCACCGCATAGTGGAGAACGCGACTTACTTTTACCAGGAGGACGAGAGAAGGGTAAGTAAGATCGACCAGAATCGTTCTATCGTTCTTTCATTCCGTTGGTTTACCTCTTTCAATAAGCGCAACGAGTACTTGGCATTAAATGCTTTCCAAGTTCTTTCATCGTTATGAAAGCCGCCATTCGGCTGTGTCTTTCAAACTTTAGATTATCTTGCTTGCATCCACGCTATTTCTCCTTTTTTTAAATAATCTTTTTTTATCATTAATAATAGTCCTTTGAGGTAAAACAAATCTGTATGCTCGTCGAAATATGTTTTGAATAGTTCCACTGGGGGCCTTCGGTTTCTTGAGAGGAATTCGAATTGTAGAGGAAAAACAGATATTTTAACGCAGGAATCAATATTTACCTCGACCCGTATCACGGAATGGCGATGAAGCTGCATGCAATATAAATATTTTGAGGAGAATTGCTATTTGCCAAATGGAAAAGTGTCCATTCGAGTGCCGGACAAAAAATCATATCGTTTATCGTTGTGTTTAAAAAAGAAAGTTTTAATAACTTTCGACTTGCTTGCTTCGCAAACACCATTCACTGTTAGCATTCTCTATTCATTATTTCTTCGATTACTTTCAATATTTCTATCGCAACGTTTGTAACACAAAAAAAAAAGAAGAAACCTCACATTACACTAAGAAGCCTAAAAGTAGTTTTAAAATTTCCATCCAACAGATAAAAGATATCGTTAACTTTCTTTGAGATATCAAGAAAAGTGTATTTCAATCCTACCCAACATCCATTGAATTATATAATTCAAATATTGTCCTGGACGATCAATTTATTGCCTCCAGATCATACTACCCCTACCGAAAAACTGTCCGAAGGAAATCTACGATCTGATGTGCGAATGCTGGCAACGAAACGACGTCGATCGGCCGAATTTCCGTGAGATCCACTTGTTCCTTCAGCGAAAGAATCTCGGATATAAGCACGCCGAGACAAACGACACTTGATACAGAGAACTAGAAGGCTGGAATCTCATCCGGCTTTCTATGATCGGCGAACTCAATGGCAATTGGTGGAACTGCCCGTCAACGACCAAGTTACACCCGGTCAGACCAAGTTAGTACCTAGGGTGACGTGTCGTCAGAGGTGACGATCCATAAATCGTCAGGAACGGAGGTAAATCTTCTGTCCTACGCTCCATCCAGGATCGTCGATAAATGCTCGCTCAGACGATGACGAGAAATTACCGGATCGTTCCTTGATTTATCTCTGGAAAATGGAAATGAAACGCGTCCGATGATTGAGATTTGTGTGCTTCTTTGCGCGCCGGGTTGAAACAGTTTTTTTTTCTTTTTTAAAAGAGTAGTTTGCGTTTCGGGGTTATGGTGATTATGTGGATGAAAGTTCGGAGTTTCAAATAACGTGCTAATGACAGAATTCTCTGGTGATAATTCCTTGGGAATCTTTCTTGCGCGATACGTGAATCATCACCTTGGTGGTTGGGAACTTGATGATATCGTTGATCCATGAAGAAACGATCGTAATGGTTGAAAATGAACGAACGAAACATTTTCATCTCCAGGATGACACCGTCAGTTTTCATTACGAAAGATGTATTAATTTGTAATGATCGAACGGTAGTTGATCACATTTACTACATGAACATCCATGAATTTGAAGTTGGTGTTACGCGTTGGATTTCTTCGTTTCCGCGGTTGTCGCTCTGACGTTCGTGAAGATTAATGACGTGATTTGGCGACGATGTCGACAAATAGAAGGGATATCTACGCTAGTATAATCGGCAGGTAGATTACGATTTTGCTCCGTGATATACAATACAAAATGGAACGTTCCTACCTTTGGCAATAGAGGAAGAGCACGTTCGATAAATCGCACATACGCTATTCCGAAATTGATACTGTCAGCAAACAAGCTTATGATACCTACCATAACGGCACTCGTGTCACGTTCGGAATATACGTGGATCGAACTTGAAAATCGTGAAGTATACGTAACGTTCCTACCGTACCCTGAGTGATCCCCGAAAAATCTTTCGCCGTGAAACGAAAGAAACGCAATATTTATATTTGTGCAAATACAATACACGGGAATTCCGAAACACATGGAGAATACGAAAGTTTGCCGGGAATCCTGATAAAATGTCGCGGTGAATGTACATAAGTACATATACATGTATATCAATATCGGTCGTACGAAGAAAGGGAGAAAGATGGGAGAAAATATTCCAGGATAGTTTGTTCCGAAGTAATTATCGGCGAAACTTCGTAGCGGCAAATGCGAGTACTCCATTTATTAATTTCCGACACCCGGAGATGTTTACCCGGTCTCGAGGAGCAAAAAGAAATTTACTGATATACTTATACACGAAATATGTCCGAATGCAGCGTGCAGTCCTCCTTTTGCAAACTTTTAATTAAAATTCCCCCGATGAGAGAAAAACCGGACACTATACATACAGATTTTGTTCCGAAGAACTTTCCGGCGAGCTGGAACTTAACGTTGTCGATTAAGTTCGAGAACGGAAGCTACCATAGAACGAAGCTGAGAATACCGCGAATGAGAGGTTTATCGAAAAGTAGAGAGGAGATAGGAAGATCTAGAGAAAGAGTGTGTGCGTGAAAGAAAGAGAGAGAGGAAGAGAGAAAGAGAGAGAGAGAGTGAAAAAAGAACAAAAGGAAATTCTTCGAGCCACAGGCTTGCGTTAAGTTCCCTGAAACTACTAATAAGCTTAAGATGCGCTTAGCCGAAGTGCATAAATGTTTGACAATACCACTAGAGGTTGCAGTATAAATTGGTAAATATATATATATTATATAAATATATATATGTTATATATAGCGTGTAAAGAATGTTAAAGAATTTAATCGATAATATAAATTCTTAGCGCGTCGTGTTAAGGCTTGCATTCTCTCCGCGGTCGTATCGTACGATCGTTTTGCGGTCGTTAGCCCCATCGATTTGCAAAACTTTACCGGTATCCCGAGGCTCGACTCAAGCAAAACCACGAATTGGATGCATCGTGATTCTAGAGAGGGTGTAAAAAAAGAAGGGAGAAGCTCGTGTGACCTGAAGTTAAGTTTATAGAGAGGAACAGAAACAGATCATATATCCGGCGAATATTTTTACTTCCAGGATTTTGCTCGCTCGTAGAAATTTGATGAATTTTCCTAAGTGATTATCATTAGAATTCTTTCACCGTAAGACTGATCTTCTTATTATATATTTCATGCCCAAGTTTTAAAAAATTAACAGATACGATCTCTCGTTATTTTGAATAAAGTACAATGGAAATAATAATTTCTTAAACGAAGAAAAATATTGGCCAGAGGTTGTAGTAATATTTTAATTGCTAATTGTAATTCGTACGGTTAATGGTTATTACTTATTTTAGTATTTTGCCTGTAAGTAATCTCAATTTTGTAATGATATCATACCATTCGACAAATTCACAATTATTTCCGTAACGAGTAAAAATATTCCACGGGTAAATGTTTGCGGTGAACGCGGAACAATGTGAGACTTATAATTGTTAGGAAGAATTGAGATACGAAACGATTACGGGGTGGAAGATAATAAAATTCGCGAAGGACGTCTGTATGCACACGCGACGTCTGCACGAAGTTTAGATCGCACGCGAATCGCTGCGTTGTTGTGGAATTTATAAAGTTATACACCTTAAACAGTCATTCTCATGATCTGTAAAGAAATTAAATTGCCGTAGGAAGTGTAAATGATAAGCGTGTACCCGACTGAAATTAGTTCTGCAAAAATTGTCACCGAATATAATCGTCGGTCGATTAACAGCAACATCGTCATATCAAGATTCTTATGTCAAAACTGAATTCTTATAAAATATTAACAAAAAGTGAATCCATCTTAAATCAACAAGCAATCCGAAGACTTTCGTTCTTTTGCAGAACTACGTTCGCCGGTACTTTAAATTAATCGAGAGGTTTCATTTTGAATATGGAAAGTCTATGATAGTGTCTATGACATGACGTTGGTAATTTAATATATAAGAACTAAGAACGTTTACAATTAAGAAAATACTGCCACTCTACTTACAAGGGAAGTTCGGGAAATGAGACACTCCGATTTTTATGGAACATTGCCTAAACATTTATTAGACCTGCCTAAGAAGATCGACGTAATTCGTTCGTGCCCGTCTTCAATGTTAAGGGAGATATCAAGGTAAGCCCCTTTTTAAGGGAGGTTCTGCCTCTTTCCTGTCTGCCTTGCTCGTCGTGCCCAAAAAAGTGTATTTTCAAAAGCAATTTCCGAGCAAATTAACGCCGAGAACGTGGGCTCACATGCTTTTGATATAACTCCGATCGTATTTGAGCAAAGTCACTTTTGAAGGTCATTCGAAGGTCGAAATCGGTGCTTGCAAGCTTAAGTGTGATTGCTCAAATTAAAAGCTCACTCGGATTTTGACGAAATTTTGTGAAAAAACCGGAAAACGGCTCAAAGCTACGGGCTCATAGCTCAAAAGCTCATTTTTGACGGAGTAAAGTTGGAATTTAGTTGAAATTCGGATCGAGCTTTTAGTTTGAGCGATCTCAAGTGAGCTTGCAAGGTCAAATTTGACGTTGATATGACCTTCGGTTCTTAAGTGGAGTAAACCAATAATATCTCAAACGAATTTTGATCTGTCTGACTTGCTGTTGGCTCGTATCACATGTCTGATTGTGCGACGAAGTAATTACGGTCGGTAAATCGGGTTGTGGCGACGAGATCAAATCGTTAAAGTCGATCAAATCGGATCAAACCGGTTGAAACCGATTAAATCCGGTTTAAAGAACTTATAATTATGTTATGCTTGTTAGACATTTGTAGGGAATATGGAATTTTATGAATGAAACGCGGTTAAAAAATTTTAACAGCGTTTTCGATTCAATAAATTCGTTATTCATCATTTGTATTACACAACATAAACGTCCATACATGATATAATATTCATAAAATACTATTGCGTGTTTCTAAGACTACAAATTATTTATTTAACAAATGCTGTTCTGACTGTACTGTGCCTGTTCTGTCCTGCCTGTTTTTTCACAAATATTTACATGCAACTTTGCAGATCTCAACGAACGGTATAACTTTTATTTTAACTACTTTTTAATATCTTTTGTTGTTTAATACTTACAAGCACGTATATCGAAAGGACGGTCCCGACAAGGGTGTTGATATGTCCCTCAAAGTTGAAAACGGGAACGAATGAATTACATCTATCTTCTTATATGTGTCTAACTAATATTTATGCAATGTTTTATCAAAACCGGAGTGTATTAGTTCCCGAACTTCCTTTGTTAGAACATCTAACATACCGAGCGACGAAGATCGCGGGAGTTTTCATTTCTATTCCTATTTCACGATACGACGATAATAATGGAATACCGGTTGTAAATCCAATTGAGAAAACTCTTCGAGCGAACTCGTCTCTGAGAGTCTGAACTGATAAACATGGAGGAAGAGTCAAGAGAGAATTCGCGTTCGTTTCGCAGGAGAAACGACGAATTGTCACGTAGGTAGAGGGTCGATGTACATATCCACTTTGATGAGCTTATGAAATATATTCGATGGCAATTTTTGGCCGAATTTAGCAAGGTTTCTCGTGCGATCGAACGCGAAACGAAGCGATACGAAACGACGCACAGTCCTTCCTACAAATTGAAATGGAATAATTTCCGAGCCTTTCGATAGATTACATCGTGTATTCCTCGAACGAAGAAATGATAATGGGACGAAATAGGAACGGAACGTAATCGATCGGAAGTTTATGAGATTCGTAAATAATATCGTATCGTCGACATATCATTGATTCGATGAAACTTTACTTTATCAAACGTACGACAGACTGCAAGATGAAAAAATATATATCGTAATTTGATACGAGCGTGTAATTTAATTATAACGAAAGAATATCGTGTATGGGTTTTTTTGGGGAGATTTTTTATTGTTTTTATAAATATGAAAAATTCGACATATCTCTCGTTTCCCATGGACACTCGCCATTCGGTTCGATTCTTTCGAACTTCACTGATTTCTGTTTGTAGGAAGAATTCCTACACCGTGAGCCGGTTGTTCGAGGATTAAGAGAAACACAGAATGGAAAACAAACTGCACCGTATATACAACCGAAAATCGTTGTGAATCCCCTAAAGAATGGATCGAACTCATTACCCTAATCGATCTCATCGTAGAGTTAATACTATAAAACGCGAGAAACACTTTGTACAATTTGTAATAACGTATAAGGGCGATCGTAAAGCGTAAGTGTAGAATTCGAGAACTTTCCTCCCCAAAAAATATGTTCCTTTAATCCCAGAAAGAATTCGCGACCGACATCGCGTAAAATTGTACGAACAGGTGCGACTTTCCCATCGGAAAACCCGGGAAAATCGTGCGTTAAAATTAACGTGTAACTTTCAGCTTCAAAGGTAAACCTCGTGCAAGAAGGAAACGGTAGTTTGGTATTCGCACAAAGCGGCCGAATTACATTCGATCGCGAATTCGAAATCTGCCTTCCCTTCCCGCGAAACGTTTTGCTGCCTTTCCTTTGTGAGCATGATTTGTTTTTTTGTCCCCCCTGCTCCACTCCATCCCCGTGCATATTTACGCAATCGAAGAGTCAGAATCACGAGGGTGTTTCGTCGTTGGCTGGCGCCGTCATTCGCGAACAAAAGTCGAAACACGGGAATGCCAGGTACACACGGGGATTCCCCCGTTTACCGATGGAATTTAATATCCGCTGCCTTCGTTACGAAACACGATCGCGCTTTTTCTTCTCGTCCTCATCCTCGTCCTATCTGGTTCTCTCTTCGTTCTTCGCTTTCTCCTCTTCCGATCCCTCTCTTCACGCTTCCGTTTTTGCGAATTTCGATAAAGGCGCAACGATGCGATGGCTGCGTTCGAATTGGTCTTCGGATTTTAATAAATAGCGACGGAAAGCATTCGAGTCGAGCTCGAGACTCATCTTTCATGTCGTATACTCGTCGCTGAGTGTTCTTTGAAATCATCCACTCGCGGGATTTGATGTTCGATTACGTTTTAAAATTCGGGATGCATTTGAACGTTTCTTTCAACCGTTCAAGAGTTCAGCTAGCTATTTCAGCGGTATCTTATGGAGTTGGAGTTTCAGATTCTCAGATAATCGAAATTTCTGCTGTAGATTATACATCAACCTCGATATCTCGAGGGAATCTTCGGAACACGAATTAATATTACATTCGTTTTAGCAGCTATAAAAAGCTAGATTTCGTTAGAACCTCAGCACGGTATTTCACCTCGGTTCGGCTCCAAAGTAATCCATAATCGACGAGTTAAAACATTTAATACAACTTCGAATGTAATGCAATTACTTTCTCTCAAATTATACTGTCGAATATTAACCCCCTGTCGTTCAGAATTAAATACCTAAAATAAAAATTCCTCAGTGACTCTTGATATATCCTATAATTTAACGTAATATTGATCTTTTCAATTTGACAAGTTTTCCAAAATTTGAAAATATCCTATCCCACTTACCGTATCACGACCCTCACTCCTTATTATACAGCAAGGGGTTAACAAACTTCCCACAGCGAGTCCTCTCAATTGTCTCTCGAATTTCAAGCCCCAAAAGATTCAAAAAAATTTGAAGATTCTCCCTCTCCGTCGCTATTTACCAAGATCCAACCGTAGAAAAATGCGAAGCGCGTTAGACCGTAGTTCCGACCTCTGTTTTCGAGAAATAAAAGCCCTGCGAATTTTGAAGATAAGCGTACACGCGAGACGGAACATCGCGGATACGGTGGAACGTATTCGCCAATCACCGCGTGCAAATATAAACGGTGAAATGGGTTGTAAATAAGCCGACTGCGCACGACCGCAGGTATAGGGCCAGTTATCTATTGTTATCGGCGGACATATTGACTATTGTACGTGGTTAACACTCTACCCCTCCTCCTCCTCCTCCTCTCCTCATCCTCTACAACCCCTCTTTTCCGTTTCCTGTATAAATGTCAAGCACATGTATTTAATACGTTTGTACATAGCGATTCGTTTTCAATAAATACTCAACGCTTTGACTTTTACCCGTCCTGACAGTTCTTCCGCGTAGACGAGCGCCTTTCGCGCGATTTTATTCCTCCACCTCCTTGGTCATTTTTCCTGGCGACGTTGAACGGAGATTTTCGGCGAAGCGAAACGTCTTACGGGAGAATTTTAGGTGCAGTTTATTCGCACGCGGGGATTCCTGTTGACGGCGAATTTCCTCTGTCAAGATTGAGAAGAGAGATCAGGAGGAAGAGGGTAAGAAGTTGAAGTAAGATGAGAGGTAAGTTTGGAAGTTTTTTTTTGATTTTTTGTATTATCGCTTTTAACACATTTAGTGCCGAGCGAATGTATCGTACCTGTGCGAAGAATACCGAGCCAATTTGACGAATTTGCTAAGGTTTGGGACAAAGCTCATAAGAACCAAAATAAAAATGAAATTTACAAAATTGAAAAGCAGCATATTACGAAATAAAGAAAGAATAAAGTAATGCCAATTGTATTTCAATATTTGTTGAAAATCATACGAATAACATCGATATAAAACATTATGAAAAACGTAGAAACGAGTTTCTTTTCTACAAACAATATTTGCACGTATCAATAATTATCGTTTTATCACAGTTTTATGTAGATCACGTAGTATGAAGTATAAATGTTACATTTTCAATCATTTTTAACAAAATAACTAATATCGGACCTTAGAACTAAAGGATAACTTCATGATGCACAGCAAACCTCAGACGGATCTACTACAGAATAAGTGATTCGTGTTAAACCCAAAATCAATTTTTTTTAATTATTTTGCAGTGAAATTAGACCATTTATAACGTTCAATAAATTTATTTTGAGATAGAGTTTTCACGCAATGCGAATAGTAAGATGCCATCCGATATGCAACTATATATTGTCGTTGGCACTTTTCGCAAGTGTTCGGCACTAAAAGGGTTAAGTTTTGTTTTTACAGTGAATTTGTTATATTGTAATAGAAATGTTAAAAGGTGATTGATATTTTTTGCTACGAATGCTGACAGTACACGAAATATTCGTCGTTCGCTTTCGGTTCTGCGATTTCGCAATTGCAAATCATACGGACGAAGAATTCCCTGGCACTTCGTCACAAAAAATGGAATTAATTCGACCCTCGAGAGGCAAAGCGAGACTCGTCGATCATTCCGTTTCGTTCTCGTCGAAGCGAGACATTTTTTGTGCTTTACGACATCTGATTAATACGCTCCAGTTGCGTGCACTCGCAAAAATCGGCAGTGTGTCTTGTTTATCGTGTTTATCGCGCTACTAATTTCTCCTTCGCTATTCCTTTGCATAATCCTCGTGCTTCCGCGACGGAATATAATTCGAGCCCGAATCCGATGTAAACGAGACGCTTTAGAAGCGCTGACACGCTCGTAAGATAAACAGCTTTATACAGTGAACATCTCCAACATCAACGCTTTTGTCAACTCCTCCATCCTCGAATGAACAATGGAATACTTTTCCATGGCTTGACGAATTTTCAATGAAAAAATCGCTGTAACGAAAACTCTTCTTGTGTCATTACTAAATCGGCCAGTGAAAGAACAGTCATGAGACATTTGGCTAATATTTGAACATATTGAAATTGCACTAAGGTAATCAAAATGAATTTTTTTAAAATATTGCTGACATTTTCAACGATGTCATCTTACTTAAATCTTCTTGTCTTTTTTGTAAAATGTAAAACGTTTGATCGATCAAGTTTATTTCTCCCGTTATTTTTCCCCTTGAATTATTTATCTAGTATCTTTAAATGTACTGAATTTATCATCGGCACTTTAAAAAAAAAGTGTAGTAAATTTCAATATAAATGTAGAAAGTGATAAGTAGTGCATTATATTCGGAATTACAATCCGCTGATGGATCATTGATGTTCAACCTCTGAGCGGAAACAATTCGGCGCCTTTTATTCGATTCAGTTTGAAGGAAAAACGAAACGAGATATAAATCGTCGCTTTTTCTCTCTCGATAAGTAGAGCATTTTACGAGACGGTTAATGGAAATGAAATCACCGAGTGATTTCCAACGACACGCGTCATTTTTTGTTCTGAGAGCCTTGTAACGCGAGTAACATTGCCAGGAACGTAGCTGCTATTACTTCGAAGACTCGTTATCGAGGTGGCATCACGATGGATTTCCACGGTGTTACCGGATATCTGATAAGGAGACGGAGGAATGAGGAAAGAGGGCACAGTGAATCAGATTGACGGTGAGGCGGATGGGAAGAAAGAGGAGAAAGAGAGGATCAGCTTAGGTTAGAGAAAGGAATACAGGGGACAGAGATAGAAAAGCAGAAATACGAAGTAACAGGTGATAATGAGGAGAGGAAGAGAGAGAAAACTGATCGCGTATGGGAGAGAGAGAGAACAAAACAAAAGGTATTAAACAGAGAAATAAGACAGAAGGGCAGTAAGAGAGAGAAAGCAAAAGGAAAGAGAAAGAACAGGGAGAGAGAAAAAAAATACAGAAAAGGAACAGATGAGAAAAGTAGTCCGATGGACTATATCGCGTGTCCTTCTTGACTGTCCCGTATAAGGGAAAAGCCCTATTTTCCTGTGGGAAATGGAAAGGTAGAAAAAGAGTTACTGGTGGGATAGGGTCGCGATTCGATGTTAATCCGATGTGAAACACTCTCACCCTCGGCGCTCTCGAATTTTTCTGCTCTACGGGATTATGTACGGGGTGTATCCAGTCACTCGGATGGCTTATCTTCCTGCATTCTGGACTCCCTCTCTTTCTCTCTCTTCCTCTCTTCCTCTCTATGGTCGCTGTGACGATTTACCGAATATGTTTCCTGTGTACTTTCGCATTCCATTGGACTGGCATATTTTCCAACTGACGTGAAATATTGATGAATGCATGTTTTATAACGGCACGACTACAAAAAAATTATACCGTACCGTACGTAGTGTACCGTTGGCAACGATACTGTTTGTTTGTAAGAGAACATCGGGATGAGTTTTTGTTGGAAAACTAGTCGGACATTTTGTGGACGATAACTTTAAAAAATTCCAATAAATAACACAGATGTTTTATATTATTTTGTGTCTGTGTTCGTTACAGTACGTATTTTTAACGATGTCTTTCGAAGATTCTTCCTTTAATCCTGAAAAATGTAACAGACGGTTTTTAGGGGATATAATTTTTGTATTTCGACGTTTATTCTTTTTCTTTTTTTTTAAGAGTAATACTGCGATGCATTCGCAATCTTGTCGCGAGATTTTAAGGGTTGAATCTGACGAGGGTTGGGTTCAAGGATAACACGTTAATCCTCGTTTCTCGTGTTGTCCTGCCCGATCCTTCTATATCGAAAGGATTCGAAGGATCGAAAGGAATTAACCTTCTGGAATATGTCTCTGGAGGTAAAATATGCGATTTAATTTTTTGTCGATGGTTCAACGCACAGACCGTGTATCAAATTGTAAACCAAATATATTTGAGGAGAACTAAAAACGGTTGTAATTCAAAGCGAAACATTTTATACTCTCGCGTCAAGTTTTTTATATCGCCAAAAATTCGATTTACTAAAAATCATGAAATTGTATGAAATAAATGATAAGTCAAATGTAATCATCGATCGCTTCTACTATCCTTTAATTGGGGAGAATTTAGATCTTCCATGAAAGAAAACTTGCATTTAAAAAACCTTTGAGACATCTCGTTCCCTCTTCGGAATGATCGTAAAAAAGAGATTCATCCTCTATGTTCCCATAAAACGTTGCTCAAATATCTCGAATTATATTTCCGGATACTATTTCGATAACGGCATGGGGAGACGTGAAAATTTTATTCGACTCCCGGAAATCGGCGGATTTTATGTTTTTTTCCGATATGAAAATAACGAGAGCCGCAATAGGATATCGAAACTACGTATCAGCAAATGTAAATATAAGTTACACCAAAAAAAAAAAATTATCGGATTTCCAAATACATTTTCCCAATTTTGAATCGTTGCGCGATGTAACAGCAATTATAATTTGCAACTCGTGCAAAACGATTAAACGAGCTTTACTCGACCATCAGAAATGACGTACGGAACATATGTTCTCTGAATGTTAATCCGATGCGAGAACTCGTCAGCTTGTGCCTTTTTTATTTCACCATCACCCCATTGTCTTGCGGAATTATAAGCTATGCCGGGATTTCCCTACGTCAATTCACCATAGCGAATCGCGAAATCCACGATAGGATTTCTACATAATCAATATCACTCTAATCCCCAACAGATTGAACGAGGCGCGACGAAATTTTGAGGAAGCAACACCGTAAAATTAATGGTCGCCCGAAAATCAGGCGAAATTCGTTAAGTTTATCTATAAATATCGCGTCGCAGCGTCAATAATGACACGCGAAATGGGAAATTAAAGCCAATTAATTTCACGTCAAAACAGAGATATTTCATCTATACGGGAAAAAGGTGTATCACATCCGTGGTACAATCGATCGTTCCCGCGTGAATAAATAAATATTCATAATGAAATTCGCAACGACGTAAACCTGTACGAGTGGAAAATTTTGATACGTGCGAACTAATAACGTGAACACGGTAGAACGGGGGGTGGAGAAGAGCAAAATAAAAATCAATTTTAGGGGCTTAAAAATTAATTGAAAAGATTATAATCGTGTATCGCCGGGAAACATGGCGAAACAGTCGATATCTTTTGCTCGCCTCCAATCCTGCCGATTTTTACGTTAGCATGATCCGCCAGTTTCATCCCATCATGGACATATTCAATCGTTTGTAATCTAAATTCTAGTTTACGATAAAAAAATATATAGCTCCGTTGTGATAACCAATTCGTTATAATTTTGGAAAATATCGTCTCCTCTGGGAAAAGCGGAGAATGTGGTATATTGTTTGTGGTAGGGATCGCTAAATATTACTAAATGTACGGATTATAATACAGAATCGCGAATTTCATTCGGTAAAGTACGCTGAATTTAGCTAATCTCATACGGCAAAGCAAAATACCGGGAAACGCATGGTACCCTCGAATAATGTACGGCTCTTATTTGTAATTTATATGCGGCAACGTCATCGGACAAACGGGGAGGAAAGTCGAGTTTACCTGCAATTTATCAAACCTAAATCGGATTAATTCAAAGTTGATACTCTGCATCCTCTATGCGTGTTTCCTCTTCGGCATTGCACCCTGGATACATTTACAAAATTGATGCACAAATATTATTTATGTCGATCAACGATAGACATCACGCAAACGAGAAATTTTCTGTTCTAGAGGCAACGATGCTCTGTGAACGTTCGAAGTGTTATTTTATAGGAAAATTCGACCTCTTTTTATCCGTCGTAAAAATTCCCGCATTTCCCGGCCCCCCCGATAAAGTCATGTAAATTTAATGACAGGCCGAATGTTCGTCATTTACAAATTGCAACTAGAGCAACTGGGATGTTCCTGGTTGTTTGTGTTTGTGTGTGGAAATGCGCATGTACGGAGTGGCTAAAGTCAATTTTTGAATGTGTGCATACACGATGGGTGGAAAAATGTAGTAAGAGACTCGTTACTTTCCTTAAAACTGCGGAAAACCAGAAAGAGTAACCCAAACCTAGCTCAGATATTAAAAGCAGCGGCGAAATTTATTTTTATACCGTTAAAAAAACTCTACTA
Source organism: Cerceris ruficornis (assembly GCA_963989415.1). Lineage (NCBI taxonomy): Eukaryota > Metazoa > Arthropoda > Insecta > Hymenoptera > Crabronidae > Cerceris > Cerceris ruficornis. Next base: position 12,197,670 of record OZ022518.1, on the reverse strand, counting down.
CAAAATTTGTATATTTTTCTCATTATTTTTCTTCCAATTTTGTTTTAAGTCTGATGCACCCGATCTTACATTCAAATGTAAACAATAGCGTTTTATGTAGTGCTCTTGTAATCTTGCAAGTAGTTTTTCTTGAAACTTTCTGAACGTAAAACTTTATTCCGTTATTTCGTGTTCTTCATTCGCATGGTTTTATTTCCGTCTACAATTTCACCGCGTTTGTTGACCAACGTTCTACCTAACGAGTCTGAATTCTATATCTGGCGAATGTACGACGCATATTTCAACGCGAAGTGGAGGATCCCTAACAATATTAATCCTTTTAATATGAAGGTAACAACGTCTGGTTTTGCCATTTACACCTGGTGCTTCTGGTGTGGCATATAATACGGGAGAAAGATGAAAGGGAAGAGAAATTATTTATTGTCTGCTTGGTAACCCCTTGCCGTACAATAACGATTGACACTCGTGATGCGGTAAATTAGATAGGAAAATTTCCAAGTTTTGCAAAACCTATCAAATTGAAAATATCAGTGGGACGTGACACGATAAAGTTGTTTCTATAATATTAACACTTTAATGGCCGCACGCCTACGCAATTAAACTTCGCCAGGGGCCGGCAATATTTTTAAAGAATTAAATTAAAAAAACCTTATATAAATTCATAGTTACATCTAAATTGAAATTGAAATAATTGAACATGCGGGAACACACACATTTTTAATAAAAAAACAATAAAAATAAACGCAATATCCGTTCCTACAATATTTACACTTGTTCACGCACAACACAGGAATGAAAATATGAACTTATGCTGCCAATAATATAAAAACATTTGCAAGAGAGGAAGAAGAGGGTGACGAAATTTATGGCTTAATAATTATATTATATGTATTATGTTATCCGTCAATAACTTTTAGAGAAATCATCACACGGAGAGTGTGTTACCTGCCAATAACCGTCGGCGTAGCATCACACACATGTTGTGTGAGCGGCCATTAAAGTGTTAATGTTACGTTTAATTATACTATATATCAAGAATCACTGATCAATTTTTATTTTACCGGTTTAATTCTGAACTATTGCGGAGGCAGCCACAAAAGAAGAAAGGGTTAAGAGACACCTAACTCTGTGGCAGTGTGCACGATATTTCACTTTGTCGGGGAGTTTGAAAATTTGTTGTAAATATAGCAAAATAAGAGAAGCATAAATACCCGATAAAAGAAGAGTGGGTAAAAATTGAAGGTAATATTAATGCAGAAATGGAACGATAAATATTGAAGTAAATGTCACGAGCTTTCAATTCGTGTGACGCGTGGAGCTAAAAGTGAGTAAAATATTCTAAGCTGAAACGATTAATGATCGGTACTAAAAGGTAAGTTAAAATAATACGAAATAATGGCCGGACATACGGGAATTAGCGTGAAATCGTCGGGCTAAAAAATTGCACGAATAAATAAACGTCAATTTTTGGAAGCCCTTTACAAGTCCCCGTATAAATACATCGGCGATTTTAAAACAGCGCCCTGACACAGAGAGAAATTGTTATCGAGCGGATTTCCAAACACGGCAACGGCTCTAAATAATCATCGACGGGGCGCGTAATGGCTCTTCTGTTGTTCGCCAAACAGAAGAAACTAATCAATCAATAGCCGATTCATCGGATAGAACGATGCACTCGCGCGATTGTGCAAATTGTTGCCTTTCTCTGATACGCTCGAACGATTGTTTATGTTCGTTCGAAGTTAATGGACGATACGACTTTTATCGGCGATACCAAAACGTACTGGCCTCGTGATACAGTGCGGATCTTTCGAGAGGAAAATATTTTCGCGAGAAATGCTCGCTTTTTGTGATACGGATAAAGAAGGAGAAGCATTGAAAGTTCGTTGGAATAATTTAATTCGTCGGAGATAAAAGAATTATAAAATTCGAGCAATTTGATCGGAGAGAAGTAAGCTGAATGCACCATTAGGTGCAAAATAGTCATGATATTACTTTTACATGTTACATTCTCTCGGTGAGATATTTAAAGGGTGACGTTAAAAATACATGAGACAGTTTAACATGAAAATTAATTTAAAATTATTTAAAATATCCATTCTATATTCAATAAAGCAGAACGTTACTTTCACGCAAATGTATTATCTTTTATATGTGCATGATGTAATGGAAGTACAATGTATATTTTAATCCCGAGAATATCAAATTCCTTTTCCTTACCAATTACTGAAACAATCTTGAACAAAACCATCTCCGGAACTCCAGAAATCCGCTTTTTCTAATTTCGTTTCGACGGAAAATTATTTTCTACGTTTCCCGACCGTGGAAACTTTTCAAGAATTCTTTTACTTTGAAATTCAACGTCAAGCAGCATGCATTCGCCGAGTCAACAAGCAGTTACATCTAAATTGACTGTTAACATAACGTATTAAATAAAGGATCTCGACGGCTCTCCTACCTTCGCCGTCCATCCCGCAAAAAGGGAATATTCTGCAACAAAGAGAATAATCATTGCCACCTGTCATCAATGATTCCTATTAGTAAACCACTAAGGCCCGCTTCGTCGAAGGTAATTGAGTCTTGCGAATCCGCCTTAACCATAACGCCTCGCTCTAAGGAAAGAAGCACGAACAGAATTATTGGATGTTTGCTCGTTGAGGAAGTAGCTTAACGGATGAGGACGTGACCGGACTTTCAACGCCGATGAAATAAGCGAAAAACGCGGGGAGTTCTCATTCCGCGCCATCCGCCTGGCTATATTTTCCGAACTTTGAAGAACCACTAGATTGTCGTGGGAATGATCAGACTTGGCTCGAATGCTACGGCAAGTTTAAACGACTCCGAATACAATCGACGTGGAAAACATTTTCCATTAATAATATACGAATGGCTGAGACGAGGGTATTTCAATTTTCTTAAGATTTCCAATGCTTTTTACCCTTTTCAACTCTGTTCAGTGGCTAAACGTGGCGTTCCGCTGTAATTAATATTCTATCGCGTTAATTTTGACTTTCGAATCTGCTACTGACTTTATATTATTAAATATCCTTCAAGATGTACAGTTACAGTTACAATCTGGTATCAGTGAATAATATACGGGACAGAATTTCTCAAAATTAATTGTATATAGGTAATGAAAAATTGGAAAAGTAGAGCGGATCACAAAGATGGGCTACTTGGTCCTGGAGATTTTGTTTGGAGATTTGTATACGTCTTTGCAGAAAATGGGGACTTTTGCCTCTTGTTATTAACAAAATTGAACGCAGAGAAGTAACTTTTCCTTGTATGAGGATAAAGCATTATAAATAAATAGAAAATTAAATTTTTAATTACGGGTGCAATGAGTAGAAAAATAGGAGTCTTCGGTCATTCACTTTGCATTTTTGGAGTCCGGTTGCTTAACGCTTTTAATGCAGACGTAACCTTTACCTGCATTGAATTTGAATAGATACTTTCCCGTAGGAGTTCATTACGTGTCTTAAAACAATTCCGAAGTTTTAAGGAACTTAAATTGGCGACTCTGACTCGTCGCGTGATCGTTAAACAGAGCACCTAAGAATGGTAAAACACATTTACGCGGTATAATATTATTACCGTTCTGTGTACGTTTATAAGTGTAAGGTAGAAACTATATTCACAAATGCACATTAGAAATTCCCTCTTACTTGATTTTCACTTCCACGCTCTTTTTCCTTTGATATCACGGTTCATTATTGTAATTAAATTCACGTTAACATAATTCAAAAGCGTTGAACGATTTCGCCGGAAACGGTCAGTATAATTGGATGTAACGAGGCCAGAATTTTCATAGCGCTTGTGTACACGTAAGAGGAGACTAACAAGCCGGAAAAACAAACAGGTAAAAATCGTGAGTGAAAATCGACGCAAAAGACTCGTAGGATATTTTTCGAAGCGGATTACAATCCGTAAAAAGCCTACGTCAATTTACACAATTTCACAATGTATTCCATCAAGCCGAACGATTTTGTCAGAAAATGCTTTTTTTCCCCTGTTACCGTGTAAATTCCAATTAAAACGATAGACAACGAATAAATATTATACGAGAGTACGATTCCCTCAAATACTCATGCCGCTCTCCGTTCATGCAACGAAATATTTTTCATTCCCCCCATTGTTCAGGCTTACTCAATTAAGTTAATCGATCCACAACGTGTACGCGTGGCTGTCTCTTTATTTTTATATTTTCCCAAAGCAAACCTGCAGAATTTTCATTCCCATTTTATCACTGGGACGCTTGGATCCTGTCACGGAGATATCTCTGTCGTCGGAAATCGTCCGTTGGAATGAATCTTCGTAGAATTAACTAAAGGTCACAAAATATATAAAACGACATATTACAATTTAGCTCTTTCATGCTTTAAAAGGATAAAATCATTTTGTATATCATTCCTAAGCTATTACGCAGCTTCTGGATAATTCAACGTATGTCGATTGAAACAGACCATCGCCCATGACCAGTATCACCCAACAGTTCCTGGAAGTTTTGCCAAAACCAATGTTTTCAGGTTAGTGTGGTTGCTTTATCAGTCGTTCGACGAGAATCATACATTATTGATCGAGTCCGGTAAATGCCGGAAGTTAGGTGGACCGACAGCAAGAAATACATGCGCTCCAAAATCTCATTGCTCGGATCTCTCATGCATCTCTGGAAATAGCATACGATTCCTTTTAGGCGCTTCAGTAGATAAGAATATAAAGGATCAAAGTCTCAATGAATGGAACAATGCTCAAAACCTTCTTCACAATTGTCAAATTTTAAATTTTTCCTATGTTACATGCATATAGTGAGGGACTAAAAACAAGGCACTTGCTCTGATTCGCCCGACGGATAGGGACATCCCTCTCCCTCACTCATTTTCGATTTTGACGCGCTATTGGCCGAGACACCCGCACATTCGTTGTGTCGTCATGTGAACGACGAAAGGAATGCTTTATTTTTGGTTGTGATTCGTCGATCTCAGGTTTCCAGGACCGACATGGCGGGGATAAGCGGTGCGAGAGCAATCTCCCCTCTCGTTACAAGTGACTTGTTTCTGGTCCGTCACTATACCATAGCCTGGGCGATTCGAAATCAAAAACAGTAGATCCTATGCCAAATGACCATAACAATTGATGCTGAATAAATACAAACCAAACAAACGATTCCTTGCTTCTTTCTCCCTCTTTTGTTTCTTCCTCTTCATCCTCTATCTTGCGAGACCCTGAATGCCCGCGGAGTAAGTAGAATCATCCAGTATAAGTCAGACAGTTCTCCTGCAACAGAGATACGAAAGCTGCTCGTTCTGAATGTCGCGCACCAATGTCAAACTTACGATTTGCAAATGCGCGAATTTGCATTATGGGAGTTACGGGACTTTGATTCCTCGAAGACCGATAATGGAACAAATAAAATGGCCCAAAGACTTTTCCATGGTACCGCTAATCTGACGAGGGAAGTTCGGAACTTATTTTGATGAAACTTTGCATAAACATTTATTAGACCTAGGAAAGAAGATCGCTGTAATTTGTTCGTGCCCGTTTTCAACATTAAGGGAAATATCAAAATAAGCCCCTCTTTAACCCTTTCGAGACGGATTTTGATATTTAATTCGAAACAGGGTGTAACTAGTTTTTATTAATATTTAGTATGTAAGATAAGCTTGTTGAACGCGATATTATATGTTGCTTTTGAAAATGATCAAAATTTAGAAATTTGGAAGTGGGACATTGGGATTATAATGTATATCCCAGCAGTTCTCAAAAGTAATAAAATATATATCTTTTCAATTTATGTTTTATATTATTACACATTGACGTTGTTGCTCATGATAGGGCGTAAAGTAGTTACTACAAAGACGAATTCTGCAAGTAGAACAGTACTAGTTCTCTTCTCCACACCATTTTTTGTACATCTTCAATTTGGAAAAATATATCCCAGCAGTTTAACTGAACCTTAGTTTGGGATATATTATCCCGTTAGTCTCGAAAGGGTTAAGGGAGGTCCTATCTGTCTCCTACCTGTCCTGCCTCTCTTCTGATTATCCTGCCAATCTCTTGCCTGTCCTGCATCTCTTCTGTCTACCCTGTTTATGTCGCTCAATTCGTAATAAAGAGACGCATTTATCGATTCGAAAAAAAGATACAGTTCTTGAAAAAAGAGGGACCAGGGTGTTCAATTTTCCAAAAAAAACAGCTTTACGGATCTCAAAAAACGGTATAACTTTTATTATAACTATTTTGTGATATCTTTTGTTGTTTACGGCTGACAAGCACTTATAAAGAAGGGGCGTTTCGGACAAAGGGGTTGATATCTCCCTCAAATTTGAAAGCGGGCACCAAGGAATTACCGCTATCATCTTAGATATATCTAACAAATATTTATGTAAAGTTTCATAAAAACTGGAGTGTATTAGTTTCCGAACTTCCCTTGTGAGTATGATGTTGAGGTATAATTTGCTCGCTGGGAGTTGTGAGAGGATTGCAAACAGATCGTGCATTGTGCGGTATCGTTGGAAATGTGCAAACAATGAGGAGATCGAGAATAAATCTTTTTGCATAAATTTGCGGGGAATAAAATTGTCTGCGGGAGGAAAATTTGTGTATAAAGTCGATCTATTGAGAGGAGAATGGAGAGGAAGGAAAGAGGCAAATGGAGAAAATATGAAACATATATCATAGAAGGTATCATGTAGGATTATGAAATAAACATGAAAATTAAAAAGGCTAACTCTTAGATATTGTAGTATCGAAACATCCGGAATTTTTTTGGTATTAATATGAAAATATGTGACTTGGATTTATGGTTCAAACTGGCACGTCATTCTCAATGTAGCTGTATGAAAAGTTCAAACTTTCAAAAATACAGACAGATAAAACCTTTACACGTAACAGCCAGAAATGAAGGGATACGTATGTGATACTAATATAGTAATATTGCAATTCATTTGTACAGTTTCCTTCAGTTCCTTGAGGATTATTAAAAGTATATCCCTTCCGGAGAATAGAGATTTCAAAATTGGAAAGCTTCAATTTTCTAAAGTAGAAATAATGGACGTAGGAGAACTTTGGTCGCGTGAGAGAGGGCATTCTATTGCCGCGATGGCAATTTATCTCTATAGGGTGATCGTAAATTTAGAGTAGCTGGAAGATGAGAGCGCGAAACGTATCGAATTTACGATACGAAAATTTACGAACTTCCCTTCGTAACGAGCTACCAATTAAAGTAGATTGAAAATCATTCGATCGTTTTATAAACTGCAATAACGGCGGCCGTTCTCGTTCGGTCTGCTGTGAAATGCAATGCAAACAACACACCCACACTCGGTGAAGTGTCTGCGAAAATTTAATTAACGCCCCCGAATAAAATTCAAAGATTTCCTACGACACGGGCGATTTGTATTCATCAATCTGTCAATTTATAACTTTATTCGTCAAAAAATACGCGAACCTTTTTTAATTTCAATGCTTTTACAGAGCTCATGCAAGGTACAATTTATCGCTCTATTTTAATGCGAAGCTACAGCAGTAAATAGGATGATTTAATTGCTTTTTCCCATATTAGCACTCTGATTGGAATAATTAAAAAGATGTCAGGGAATTTTCTTAAATAGACCTTCGTTTCTAAGATATTTAATGGCAAAGTTTGAAGTATGAAATCTGGCAGGTTGCATGCTTTAAATAATGGCGCCTCGTTTCGATGGACGTTGGAGGAATGCCAAGCAGGATCGTTGGTATTCCAACGTTTAGAATCACCATGCTATAAAGAATATTGTTCTTTTTCTCTTCGTACATGTTCGAGGTATAAGCAAATGCAATTAAGTGATTTATAACGTAAAAATCTGTAACGATAATAAAAAAGTTGAGTATTCAAAACGGAACGTTGGTGGAATAATTTCTGCTGAAGATAAAAAGTATATTTATTAAGTCCTTCTTTCTTTCTAGATATTCAAAATATATGTAAATGCAATTAACACTAGATCTACTAAGATGGTCCAAATGACTTATCCTGAATTTTTTGCAAATATTCCTAAAATTTTTAACTCTGCTTCTTTTCAATTTTCTACGGTCATCTTGTAAACTGTAAACAATTAAATCTATCGAGTACTTTGCCACCTTCGCTTATTTTCTTCTAATTTATTTATTTGACAAGTTTAAACAAATTGAATTAATCGTTGGTAGATCTAGCGTTAAGTGATTTTCAATTCAAGCGGTCTGATTTTTGCAGAGTAGAGTACATGCTCATTAACCTATACTATCTTAGCACTTTGATTTATAATAGTATATATATATATATATATATATATATATGGACTTAATAGACAATTTACGCTATCGCAGCTAATGGCTACTCTCAGTCCCGCCTGTTTGTTCTGCAGTGATAGACCGCGACAGAAATTGCGAAACGAAATTTCGCAAGAAGTTACTCAAACATCGAGCATCGTAATTAAATTTTCTTTGAAGCAGCGGTCAACGAACGGAACAATTATTTGAAAGGAAGCTATTGGAAAAAGTGGCATCGGCTTTTTGAAGAAGGGGAAAAATATTGGCGCTACTCCTCTCAAAGGTATATTTAGTAATTCAATCGAGTCTCAGTGTTGAGATTTAACTGTATTTGATTTAATTGGCTGCCCGTTTGAAAACAGTTTAAAAGACTTATAGAGCTCGTGATGAAAGAAATGAATGTGATCCATCAAAGACATACTCAATAATTCGATAATCCACGTTAACTGCATCTAATTTAACCGATCGATCGCTCGAAAGGAATTCAAAGGATTCCGCTGTTTTCCGTTTGAAAAAATAATGTATCAACGGTAACTCGAAGAATGATTTTCATGATGTATTTGCAGTAGCATGCAATTTATTCCAAACATTTTAACGCAATGTTTTTTTCTCCTTCGCCGTCTGGAAACGTTTGCCACGGGGAGGGTAAAAAAAGGAACGCGTATTCGTTTGGTTACGGATCCAATCTCCGGGGAAATTATTTCAAGTACCTTTTCCTTATCTTTGCTTAAGAAGCTGTCGGTCAGATGAGCATACCGGTAGACCAACGGTCGCTTCTCCGAAGTTAAAGTTTAATCGCAAAAGTGGCCCGCCGTGCTCCAAAGTGAAGCAGGAAGAACGAAAACGAACAGGAACAAAATTTAGGTCGGATACGGCCTTTTTTCCCTACCTCTTTCTCACTCTCTCCCCGCGGACCGTTTTCTTTTAAAATGGAGCAGCACGAAATATACAAAAGAAAGGCCGAAAGAGGAAGTAATATCCCGACTGACTGGGATACCAAAAACGTTGCCGCGTTTGTAACTAACCTTTCTTCCGGGTGAAACGTGAAAATTACTACGAACTCGCTTGAAATTTCATGCGAGGATATTGCAAATTTTTTCCATTAGACATAATCCGTGACGTGCAATTTTGAAATTAATAAGGGAAAAAGGATTCCCCATGACGGACCATCATCGACAATTCCACTGGCTTTGTCGAACTTAACCCTCTATAGTCCGAATTTTCTGTAGCATCTGAAGATCAGTTGCACGATAACACGTCAGAAAATGATAAAAATACTATTATGAATAATAGATTTAACTTGATTTTGAAACATTGAATTGCAAGGAATTTCACGATCTTTAAGAACTGAAATGTGATACTTGGCAAAGTTAAAAAATTGACTTTGAAGAATAAAAACATAGATTTGTCTTGTGTTACTTCAACGTTACACGGGCTCAGAGAGGGTTAAATAAAATTCAGTTGACGCTCCATAATTCACGTCTGCAAAGTTGAAAATATCGGTGAAACATTGTTTTTGTGAGTGTGTTGAATATTATATATCACCAGTAAAGACCAAGAAAAAGGTTGCCGGAAAAAGAATTGATTAAATCCTATCCTATTATGCACTAACAGCGATACTAATATTAGATACAATTATGTACAGGATACATTAATTGCATCCACGATACAACAGTCCCCACTAATTTAACGCCGTAGCGCCTCTCACTGGTCGTGCTAATTATACCCTTTATAATTATCGACCCGTGAAGAATAATGCCCTTAAACCTACCCCTTCCTAACCCCTACATCTCTCGACCCTACTCAAGTCAGGTCTCCTATCCTAATCCACCATAATTACTAATCCTATAACCGTTCGCTTAAAGAATCCCCTTCAACACATTACACACGTAACGTCACTGTCTATAGAAATAAATATCCCATCCCAAGATACACACCCCTTCACACTGCACCGAGATAAACCTTTTACCAAACTCGAGGGGTTTAATAAAAAAGAAAAAGGAAATAAATTCGCTCGTGTAAATGCGCATTCATAAACGGTTCCCTTCAGGTATTCAAGGAAACTGAGCGAAATGGCAAAAAGTTTACGAGTCATGTTTTCGATGCCTCGTGACCGCAGGCCGATCGATGTTCCAGCGAACGTGACTAAACCTTTTTCCTTTTTTTCTCTCTCTCTCTCTCTTTCTCCCTCTCTCTCTCTCTCTCTCTTCTTAGGCCGAGGGTGAGAAACGAGACGACGGCATTAGCCTTCCCTTCGGCGCCCCCCGGTGAGTGGGTTGCAGGTGCGAAAATTCCATTTCCTTCCGCTTGTCACCCAACGCGCCCACAATTTTCGTTTTCGGCGTACGTGCACGGGGATCCGGCGGCTTCTAAATGCTCACGAGAGGGGATCCACCGTTCCGAGTGTAAAACGTCCTCCGAAACCTTTCACCCCCTTTACTTACCGGTGAAACGCGATCGGAAAACCTTAGCGGCAACGTGCTCGAGATCAATGAATTCGTTCAACGTGTATCGCGAGATATTTCCTCGTATACGTCGAATACCAAGTGCCGGTGGTATCGAGGAAATTTGAAAAATTGCCATTGTCAGGATTATTTCACGGCGGCGAATGGCGTCTTGGAACTTCCGTGATGTGTCGTAGGGTTAATGAGTACCTGACGTTTATACAGTCCTATGGGATTTTTTTCTAAATAACTGTCAAGTTCATGATGCATAATTGATAACTAGAGTGTAATTTACAAATTTTATACAGTAACCCTCATCGCGATAAATCTTTCCCTACAATTCTTCAAAATGGAAAAAAAGATAGCATGAATACAATAGAAATCACCAACACCCACCAGCAAATAATCCTAATAAACCAAGCAAACAAGTCAAATTAACGTCCCTTTACATCCTAAAATCGTCTATCAAAAGTAATTAATCGTGCAGCAGATGCTTTTAAGCAATCATCGCACCGACAAAGCGCCCTATCAGAGAAGCAGTCCCCGAGGTCTCTCAAAGGCAACCCTAATCTGCAGGTAGCGCGAGAATAAGGGCTGACAAACGGTCAATAGGCATCCTTTTCACCCTCGACATCCGGCCGTTTGCGTGTCACGTGGCGCACGGCTTTTTCCGCGATGTGCGTGACGCATCGCACGCGCGGCCACGTATGCTCGCGTGACACGTATGATGACTGGATGCATGTACGACTGAGAGGCGCCTTAAATCACAGGGCTGCCGTGAAAAGCTCGCCGCCCTGGCTCTGTTACCTTTTAACGTTTTGCGGCATCATGCCTGCTGGTCCCGCTATCCGCGATAATGCACCTTCCGTCGGCGTCGTGTGCACTCACGTACGCCTGGAAATTTATGAATGCGAAACCCGGCGCCGCCTTAATTTCTAAAATTGCTTTGCACGCGCAACACGCATATTTGCCAGGCTTTCCGAAGGCTTCGGAATCGGCGCGAGGATACGAGATAAACGGAGCACCGCGGACTTTGAGGAGAGACGATTTATTACGATGGGTAATTAATTCAGACGATTTGGATTCAACGTGTATGGGGATATTGTAAAGTTGTGTCGCTTGGGAATTAATGTTCCTTTTTTTTTGGAAAGATTATACGAGTATGGAACGATGATGACGTGAATGGAGCATAGAAATAATGAACCCGAGTTGGAAATCCCTTTGGGATCTTGCCTTTTGGGAATTTGCCACCTTTGAGAATTTTTTTTGGATGTGAAATGGGTACTATGGCTTTTGTGGTTTGGAAGCTGCCGGTAACCGTGTAGTAATTATAATAGTGGAGGTGGAAAATATAGAAAACCGGGAAGTTAAATGAATGTAGAAGAAATGAGGTCCTTTGTTAAGGCGCAATCGATAAAGCTTTTCTATTTGAATTATTCCATAGGAATGGCTGATACACAAGTGGAATTAATTGGAGCAATTGTTTGATATATTCTGTGTACATCGGGAAACAGTTGGGAGTGAATTACAATTTTTCGTTGTTATGGAAAATAAAGTTGAATTTTCTATCATAGGTATTTTTAAAACTCGTCGGGTTTCAAGAGTGGACTCTTTTTACATCGTCATCGGGTAGTGAAGATAATGATAATATTATCTTATGCATAATTTTGATCGCCGGCGTAGATTATTTCGAAAGTTACGTCGAAGTAAAAAGGAAATACGGGGAAACTTATTCGAAGGCTGAGTTAGCAGTTGGGCTGTAGGGCGAGTCACTCAAAATGCAAAGTAGGAGAAAAAGGGTTACCATGATAGCAGGAACATTCGGCTAATGGCTTAACATAATCGACAAGAGATAATTATGTTTTAACGACGATGCATGGTAACGAGATTACCACGAAAAGATCAAGTTACCCGTTCTTGGTTTTTAACGTTTTGCAGCAGCACGCCCAGCTCACTATAATACGTTGCTAAGTATGTACTCTGGTTAAACTACGAAATTCCCGAGTACACGGTAACTGCTATACAACTTAATTTTAAAACTCCTTCCAACGTGCTATTTCTCAAGCTTTAAATTTCGTACGAATTTACGAGTTTTCTAAGGACGCGGAAATTCATAATTTATACGGGAAAAAAGTATGCCACTCGAAATAAGAAATTGTACTCAACAATCTACGAGATTTTATCTCTCCATCCTCGTTTCTCCCTTAAGTTCCATTTTCTCCCTCGTACGTCGACGTGTGCGGCGGAATTTAGGTTTAAAAAAACTGCATAAAATTAATAAGATTTCCAAGAAGAAACTTGAAGCTTCATATTAAATATTCAACAATTTGTAAATCTGAAAATTTCCATGCCTCGGAATTTCTCCAGGTAATAGTTGTAATTATACAAAATTGATATTAAACATTTCAATTCTACAGAAATTTCGAAAGAACACCATTACACAATAAAGTTGAAAAATAAACGAAGTAATAGATCCTCTGTAAGCCGCGACGGTTTAAACGCGCGTAACATCGGTACCAAGCACCCACGGCTAAACCGTAGGGTTAAACCATCCCTTAACAGACACCCGAACATTTCCTGTTTTTATTTAGAAGCCGTCAAGCCCGAGGTTGGTTCTATTTACACCCGCTCACAGAATTCCCGGCGCATTTCTCAGTTCCTTTGAGCCGATCCAAACGGAGAACACTTGGTCCCGACCACCGTTGGGATGTCGTGAATGATTAAGGGCGCGGTGGTTGAAGGTTTAAGGCTGGAAATCGACGGCGCCGTAAGTACTTCCCCCGAAAGAGAGAACCACGGTGCAAACGTCTTTTCGGATAACGTATGTAGTACATATGTAGTAGCTTTGCAAGGGGTCGTGCTCGATTAAAGCTCAGTGAATCGCGGGACCGTCCTTTGTCGCGGGTTTGTTCCGACGGAATTGAAGGAAGGAAAGCAAAGTGTTCCAAGAGGAAAATTTCTATCGGATGGCGGTAGGAGAGAAATGTCGATCGATTCGGTTGAATATCGTGATACGATATCATCGGTCAAAACGCGACCTCTTTCCAAGGAATCCTCTCACTTGAACCGTCGGAATTCGCGATTCACTTTCAATTACGTTTTAATTGCGTGCAAGGCGGCGTAACGTTAAATTGTTGCGGGTGTCGGAGACAATTACGGTTATACCGTGCGGTGCGGTCGAATATCTGAGCGTGTGCCACGAGTATGTATTGCATGCACGTAAAAGGCGCGAACAATGTACAGGGGGATCGAGTGTGTTCGTGAGATAGCCAGTGGCAAGGAACCGGTATTGCATAAACGCTTGGGCTCTCTGGCAACGTTCTCCAGCTGAAACAGCATTATACGTTACAGCGGCGCGCCGCTATGCTGCGTTAAATTCAATTCTGAGTATCTTTTCATCAGAATTCCTTTCGTGCATACGTTCCTCTCTGGTAAATGATCCGAGGGAGAGCCGCGATTATTGTCAAAAGTCTGCCGTGATACTCGCGCTTTGACCGATAAGGTGAATCTTTATTTTCGCACGAAACTGATGACGAGGAATTTTGGATCGATTTTGGTACGGATCGATATCGATTCACTGAAAGGTGCCTCGATGAGGACGATAGTACTTCTGGTAGAGAAGACGAGGAAATTTTGTAATATCTCATATCGTACGCAGATTCGATGAATTTTGCAGAATTTATGATCTAGGTGAACAAAGTTGATATTTTACTACTTTTCTTTACAAGCTGGTTGAAACATTGTACATTGATATTAATAAATTGGTAATCAAGTTATTTTGTGATCCAGCAAAAGTTCATTCCTAACTCGAAAAAAGTTTGCTGCCTTTGAATGCAAGAAAGAACGTATCACGTAGATTCCTATTCTTGCCGAGTAATTTTGAAATTTCCTTAACCCCTTGCCTTACAATTTCTATTTTGACGGCATGCGTAATAACTCAAAATTAATTCCAGAAATAGAAGTTTCTCTCTGATTTTTAACATTTTGTATAATCGACTGCAATAATAATCTTATAGACCGTAATTATCTTATAGACCGATAATTTGACCGTCTCTGGACCGACTGATATTTTCAATTCAATAGTTATTGAAAAACTTCAAAATTTTGTATTCCATTTATCGCATCACGTGTGTCATGCCATTGTAAGCTAAGGGGTTAACGTACTATACCTTCTCGCTTTCTTCGCCGAACAAGTTTTCACGCCGTACGGTGATTCAAGAAAAAGCATTGTCACTTATTTCAGCGTAAACGTCTTTATTCCAAACTCATCTGGCCAACAATGTCCACGTTCGTGCAACTCCACAGAAGCACGCAACGATCTGCGTTCACGTACGTTCGCGCATACATACGTGTAATACTTTCATAGAACTTGTTTCTTCTCGTATTCAATTTGCGAAAGTAATCCGTCATAGAAATTCTCACAAGCTCTTGCTCGAATATAAAAATCGAGGAAACACAGCTGAGAGCGAGGCCATCGGTGGAATTAAAAAAGCCGGCGCCTCACGCTGAGCGCACGCTATCGAGGAAGAAAATTGTACGTCGGAGAAAAATTAATTTCCGTTCCGGATACGCATCTCCTCCGATCCGAGGTCCCTTTAAATCAGGTCGTCTTAACGACCCTCGTTTACTCGTTGTAACGAGAACGTACGCAGCTGCTATCACTGGGTTAGCCAGTACAAACGTACTTCGTTTGCTCGTGTACAGGGTGTTTCAAAAGGTTTTGTCATGGCTTTTGGGGATTGTTCTACACCTCGGATTGGATGGAGATTTGTGAAAATAACCTGCCGCAAAATTCGCGGAAGTGTTGCCGATTTTTTTGGGCATGTTCATCGCATTCATCTTGTTACGTAGGTAAAATGTCTGAGAGGAACCATGGGTCAGAAACGAACCGTTCTCTCGCAACTTGACTTTTAATTGGGCCTCCGCGATTGAATTTTCGCTTAATAAATGAGACTACCAGCTGTTCCTTCGGACAGAAACACACAAGATATCCTTGTCGGCTCGAATAGTTTAAGCAGAAGCGAGCTACTCAACATTAGAAATTGGGGGACTGGGTCACCGAACCACTAAGAAAAGTGCAAGTGTTTATGTTGTTCTCCCCGAGGGAGCCCTTGAGCGAACCTGACACCGAACGCAGATCATTGACGTCTTCCTAGCCTCCGAAAAGTCGAATCGAAAGATTTCGTTCGAAACGGAGTCATTTTCACCACCTTAATACAGCTGGAGACGGATACAAAAAATACGTACGGTTCGTTTCTGACCCATGGTCCTCTCAGACATTTTACCAACGTAACAAGACGAATGCGAAAAGCTGGTGAAACAAATAAGCTAAAATATCCGCTTACCGCGAATTTTGCGGCAGGTTTTTTTCACAAATCTCCATCCAATCCGAGGTGTAGAACAACCCCTCCAAGTCATGACACAACCTTTTGTAACACCCTGTACGTGCAAATTCTGTGTTTGCCTCGAATATGGATAGAATCGATGCTCATCTCACACGGTATTCCCATTTCAGCTTGCTTCTACATTACGTAACATTTTCGAGTTTCAGGATATTACTGTACACCTAATATGTACATAGGTATGTTCGTATGTACATACGTATGTAACCATCAACGTGTGCGTATGTAATGCAGGAATATAGATTTCCTGTATAGACACACGTAAACGTGCCTCTCGATGCTTCAGTTTTAAATCCGACAGAGCCCTTTCGATATACGAACAGAAAGTACATGTATTATCGATGCTTTCCACATATTTCCTGACAGCTTATGCGACTCGACACGACTGATGAATTCGTTGAAGTATCACGTACTCGATGCGTTACTATTCTGGAATTCTTTCTGCTCTGTGATTGTGTAACTTTAGCGATTTATTTTCTGTATGTGGGAGTAAATTATAGATGGAGAATTTTTTGTCATTTGGTGGGGACATTGAAACTGCCGTTGTAACGTTTGAATTAAAATGTGAGATTCATTTGAGACGAAATTGTATGCAAAAGAGTTTTCTAAAATCGAGAATGGAAAGTGTATAAAATTTACTGTGATAGGAAAAAAAACAGCAAGCAGCTATGAGACGAGATCGATTTGCATAGATTCGTTGTCAAAATTAGCAGGTATATTTAAAAGAAAACAATAAATGTTGGTAATCGCTAACAATACTGGGTTATTATAAATGGTATGAACACTTTCAACGCGATCTTTGTAATGTAGAGAGCACAGAACAATCAGAACCCGCTTACTCTCAACGAGACGTAACCGCAAGTTGTAAACCAGAACAGTGTCCCTACAACTTACACAAACACCGGTGCACCAACTCATCAGGACCCCAACATATCGCACAGACCAAACCTAATCTTCTTGAACCAAATAGAAACCGCTGGTACACAACTAGTTCCGTCCAAAATCGGTATACCAAAGTGTAATCGGGTCAATATATATTTTCTTTTTGCGACTTATCCTCCCAGTGTACCCAATTCATGCGTAAGACACTTGGTCTTGCCCATTAACGTGTTTGGGACTTGCGTAGACATCTTAGAATCTCCTGGACTTTCTGTCTACTCACAAGAAAAGTTCGAGAATTGATACAATCCGATTTCGATGAAACTTTGCATAAATATTTATTAGACATATACATATAAGAAGAGTGCAATAATTCGTTCGTACCGGTTTTCAACTTTGAAGGAGATATCAACCCCTTTGTCGGAAGCGCTCTTTCTAAATACATGCTCACAAGTCGTAAACAACAAATTATATCAAAAAATGATTAAGATAAAAGTTGTACCAGTTCGTGAGATCTATAAAGCCGCATGTAAATTTTTGTTTGAAAAAAATGTGTCTTTTTGGAAAATTAAATTCTTCACCCCCTTCTTTGAAGAACTTTAATTATCTTTTAAAACCGTCCTGTTTTTTACGAATGACAGGACGGACAGGATGGATTTTATTAAAAGAAGAAAAATTCCAAAATTTTACAAAGTTGTTAGATTCTGCCTGTTCTGCTTGTTTCATCAAAATCGCAGTGTATCACTTTCCGAAATTCCCTTTCAGTAGTACCCATGGGATCATTCCATGTCCGCCAAAATCAATCGTTTGTTTTGGACAAGTCTTACACAAATTGCATTTATATTCTCGAAAATGGAAAGGTTAAAGTCAAAATAGAAAAAAAATTCATAACGTTTCATGATGTTGTTTTTAAATATCACCAAGTGTATTTATATTGCCGTATAAACGGTTGTAATGCTTTTAAATAACCTTTCAACATCGAAATGACAATCTAGTGGATAATAAGCATTGTAAAAGGTATTTAACTTTTGCCAGAAACAACTTCGCAAATGTTTAAAACAGTTGATTAAAAGCATACGGGCGATAAATGGAAAGAAACGCTTTAGATACGTTAAATGACGTTTTAAAATGTTTGCTGAAAACGTTCATTGAAATAACATAGTCCGGTGCAATCGTGCTGACACTGAACAGTTTTAAATGAACCAGAAATATTATGTATGACACGTGTTTCCCGGGTGTAAGGGTAGAACTTATTTGACGGTGCGCTGGAAAGCAGCCAGATGTAAGTATTCATACTCGAGCGAGTTGCCAAGAAGCGCGGAAGAAGTATCTAAACGTTTTCCATATAATCTATACCTTTTCTTACTTCTCGGGACGGCCGTGCGAATATTCAATTGAATTATCATCGTTATCGTGACCGTTGAAACGCCTCGCGTAAACTTTTCGAAGGAGGCTGAATGATATAGAAAGAGGAAAGAATCGGCGAACACGTAGGGACGTATACGTCCCTCTGGAATTCTTCTTTCCACTCTCCCACTGTTTCCGTACTTTCCTATCTCTTTCTCTCTTCTTCTCGATCGTTTCCATTCTCTCTCGTCCTTTTCCGGGGTACTTGAAAAATTGAAATGAATTCTCTGACGAAAATACGAACTCTCGTGCGTGAAATCGAAATATTCACTTGGAGGAAATATTCAGATAAATCTACCCCGATCACTTATTATTTTGCTCGGCGAAATCGCGGAAAATTCTTCGATCATATTCCGCGCAGGTAGCGGGAAAAGTTACCAAGTCGAGGATTCGTACGAACTCGCGTCAGACATGAAACTATCAAGAGTTACACTTTGAAAAATCCATTTTTCCGAAACAGCCACTTGTTCAATGTCGACTTAGTGTGATTTTTTAAAAAAAATTTCCTGCTCTTTAACCTCCCTGCTAAAATTCAAATTTGATTTAATGTTTAAACGGATACATTCAACGAATGATCTCGATGTGTAACAAACTCGTTAAAGTCCTAGAATATTCGAGAATTTTGAAACATTTAAATCGCTATTGAAACCTGTACTAAATTTTTCTACTCAGTTTTTCTTCCGCCATCGACGGTTAATAGTTTTTCATCGTCCCGTCAATTCCGTTCGACACCGTGTCATTCGAAAACACGTTTTAAACACTATCCAACTAAAGCCCAAACTGAACTCGGACTCTCGTGTCCCTCTTCCCGTGCCAATAGCCCAATTCCACGTTTTTCTGTCAACCGTTGAATTCAGTTTCGAATTTACGTTATTCAGATCGTCGTTCAGAGCCGTACTCGTGTTCAGTCTTCTTTCAAAATCGCAGCTACGTCCAAATGGATGCCTATTCGATTTTCCCCATTTCTATTCGTAAAATCTTTTTCTCGCCTGCGCTTGCACAAACTGAGACACTAGTACGTCGCTTTCGTTTCACCTAACGCTGCTCATTGGTATGCGAAAACACGCTTTCGTTGCGAGACCAGCCAACGTATCTCGGCTCGGCTGCAAAACGACGTTATATACAGGGTGATGCACTTAACTTTACTATCTAAAACATCGCTGTTATTTGTAATCAATAAATGGGTCTTTCCACGAGCCGAAGAGCGACGCGTCGAAAGTATCGACGTGATATATTTTTTAATCCTGCCTGTCACTCTCGGAGTACTCCTTTATGTCGAGCAAATTCAAAGCGAAAACATCTACTTCCTGGAAGGTGAAATAAATAAGTGAGAAAAATATCAGAGGCTAAATTGTATAAACATATTGAAAGTCATAATATTAGACTTTTGATTATTTAATCTGTTATCATACGATGAAGAGTGACACTCGTTGCAGCATATTGTAGGATTTCTTAATAATACAGTTAATGTTTATTTAATAATAATAACAATGCAAATAAAATAAAGTCAAGCACAGACAAAACAAGAATAAAATTAGGATAAATAATGTCTGTCCACACAGGATTCTAATCACTAGACTGCGGATGTTTATGCATTTATGACAAATTTAACACTTCTAAAATACACAAAAATCGTGCAATATAAACAAGTATCTAAATTATCCAAGATGCGGTATTCGTTGTAACATTTAACGAGTGAAAGAGTCCTCTACTTGGATTCTTTTTTATCAGCGGCGTTTATCAAATTTGAAACTTGCATAAACATCCGCAGTATACTAATCACTAAGAATATGACACAAAGTATATCCACTGAGGATTCCAATCACTAAGAATATAACAGTGTATCCACACAGGATTCCAACCACAGAGTGCCTCGATGCGGCGAGTGCCTCGTTGGCCTCTCGAAAAACAAAGTGCGATCGGCACTCACATTCACACATACGTTTCATATATTCTAATCATTCGCATCCCACAATATGATATAGGAGAACTGTTCTTATTGCATATGCAGTTGTAGAGGTAATCGTGGAGCAAAGAATTAACATGCTGTAAATATATTTTTACGCGTGTAGAATTTTACTCGTAAAATTACCTAACGAGGGGAACATCCGAGTGATTTGTTCATTAGAATTATTATTAACAACATTACCGTTACACGACCAACCAAGATATTTATTTCCACCGTCCCTCGAATTTATCCCACGCTCAAAAATCCTTTTTACGTCTCTCAAAATCCATTCTCCATGCCGAAATTGTCTGACACCTATGGGGAACGTCACACGGCCGTGTTTTAATTCCGATTTATCAAAGCAGTGACAGTAACTTGAAAGGATCGGGTACATCGCACACGTACACGACGTGTGGTCCATCGTGTCACCCCTTAATCCTTCTGCAACCCTCTTGGGTCGCCGCAGTTCGTGACAAAACTAGCGCGAAAACCGATGTCAGTTTTGTCCCATGGAAAGCCCTCGACATATCCCATCAAATCTGATGTAATTTACCATCCACGTTATTATTATTCCCCTTCTTCGGAACCTCGTTTCAAATCGTCCTTTATACATACTGTTCCTAGACGTTTCTTCTTTAAATCCTCTTTAACGTCACGAAAAAGAGAGAGAGAGAGAGAGAGAGAGAGAGAGATAAGGGCTTTTCAGTTTAAATACTTTAGTAGCTTCTAATAGCATAATTTAAATATATCTAACTAAACTGTACATATTAACTCAGCACGTCGCATGGGGTCCTCACGAGCACCACAGTTCGGGACAATAATTACGGTGGACTAGACATCAGTGGCCTTGTCTCACGAAAAGCACTTGACGCGTCCCTTCGGACTCGCCGCAGTATTGCGGTCGATGTAATTCAATTAAACCGTTATTATTGTCCAACGTGGAAGATATCCACGTGCCTCGTATCTTAACAATTAGTTTGCCTACAGCACAGTACAATGTTCTGGCGAGTGTTCGCTCTTGATAGCTCCGAGTACTTTCATGTATTTCATAACGATACATATATATGAAAGATGTTACAGTCTTTCCCAGGATGAAAATCATTAGAGGTTGGAAATTTTCGAAGTGATCGTCGTACGCGGTAATCATTCGAATAAACATGCTGGAAGTGAAACGGATTACTATTGGAAACGCATTAACGCGAGCCGATACAAATGGTGAATTTACATCTCACGCGGAGACATATGTGCTCGATAACACTGTTTCTGGATCATTTGCGCAGTGCTTAGTTCGATGCATCGTAACGGAGAGATATATGTAATTAAACGGTAACATCTTCGCCTTTAAAGATACGCAAAGGCAGGATGGGGCACGATGGTTGCGAACGTTCGATAGGAGGATTACAGTAATGATCGTTGAATAGTGAATTTTGGGAATGTTTGTGGGAAATTCTGCTTCCGAAATACGAATGCCAAATAATCGGTAAATAGCGATGCATAGAGTGTACTTCAAGAGTTTAACACTAGCCGTATCATAGGCGGTTAAATGACCGGTTCAACACAATAAAAAATTAAAATTTGTTGTACCATTCATTCAAGACTGTTTTGTACGTTGTATCCTACATTGAGTTGACAGTCTCCCGTAATTCTTTCAGGAAGGTATTATTGTTATTTCATAACCGGTCGCAGTATCTACTATGGTAATAATAAGTATCCACAAAGTATCTGTACGCTTAGTGTTGATACTTACGTGGTATCCTACATGATGTTTAATTTTAATAAATAACAACGTTACCGTGTGAAAGCTAAGAGAAAAATCATTCTTTCACGACAGTTCAACAAATTCGTGAAAAAGTTGTCAGACCCTGTATTTACATGTAGAGAACAAATTAAACCACGAAGATTCCGTCGAATTTCTCAGTTCAATATCACTACACCCCGTACCTCGATGTCCCAGGACCAAGTACTAAAAACTACGAGCGTGATCCAATAAAAAGGCGACAAATTCCAGCATCGTACACGTACGTATCACTCTTCCGTCTAGTCGTCGGTTACGAGAACACGAGACAGCAATGTCGTCTCACGCGGTCCCATGAAAAGCACTCGATGCGTTCCATCGAAGGGACGTCGGACGTCCGACGTGCCGTTACCACCGGCACCGGCGTGTTTCAGTCTGACGCGTATTTCCATCCACGTAACGCGTACATACCAACATACTGCTTACTTCAACCCGGGACAATAAAGTAGTCCTACCTCGTCCTCTCCGTCGCTCGGGACTTTCGTCGTCCCCTTTCCTCCGACGTCGGTGTCAGCAGCGGCGGAGACATTTCCATTTTATTGGACGGCAGAAACGAGAGTATCGCGAGGAACGACTCGTTTTACGTATATGCATGTATAGGAATCCGAATTGGGTGACGTGCGGACACTCAGGACGTTCGTACGGGGCCGCAGGACATCATCTGCATGCTTGCTCCAAGCTGAGTACCCAGGCCAGGGTCGCGCGTACATCCGGGACATCGGGCTGTCCATACACCGCTTCCGTGTGTACACTACAATTCTCTCTTTGCAGATACGGGGTGTGCAGGAAATTTCAAGTGTAACCATTACGCAAGATCTACGACGCGAAGGGTGTAAAGATTCGGAGGGAAGTTTGAGCCTTTGCAGACCGATACCGGTGCCATTTACGATCCATCGTCTGGAGCGTGCTTATCTGTAGCTGTAACATTCGGCTCTTGATATATTCTAGTGGGATAGAAGGAGATAAAGTGTCTCTTTACGTTGCACAGAGGAAAGATAGAATATTTAATATTTATATTTTATCTCCATCGAGGATCATTCGGTAGACTTAACACGTTATGAGAACACTGAAGCTTATCAGGAAGATACGATACAGACTTCATCACTCGTCACAATTGACTCTGTATCGATCTCTCGATACACTGCCAGAAGAACCGGGCGAGAGTTAATTGGCGAGATTCGAAAATCGAATAACGATGGCCACAGGAAACGCCGATCTGCCGGGTGAAATGTCACAGAGAAATTCCCGTCGATCAAATTCTCATCTGCGCCTGATTCCCGTTTGTTCTTTCCCCGCGTTTCGCAATCTCGTTTTTATCCGGAAGATACGAGGAAAAATGGGGATCGTTATTTTCGGCCCACCCCGTGTGCCTGTCTACACACATACGAGGCACCCTTTCCCTGAAATGGAATGGCGGACGATTCCTGCTACTCTCGGCCGCTCGCGTGAATAACTTTATTCGATTCGGGCCTCCTCTCCCTCTCTCATCGTCGTCCTCTCTCCCAAACCCTCCGGCAATGCGGTAATCGGTTTACTCCGAGGCACTCGCCGCAAAAGTACGTCATTCGGGATTATTGCGTCAGGTGAATCCGCTGCGCTCGTGCTACTCCGTCGAGATACTTGGATGTATGAACTGTGTGTCCGCGTGCCTATCGTCGCGAATATTCTGATCGGTATGGCGTGGATAATGTAATCAAATTAAGCCATTACTATTGCTTCCAGGAAACTAGACTCGCTAAAGGTCCGTCATTTATCGGGCTTGGGAAATCATGAATGTTCGGTAATTGGAAGGTAGAGATTGAATTCCCAACGAACCGATGAGATGTAACGAAAAAAGAATTGAGACACCTATATGCATGTATATTGCAAATGAGATATGGCTTGTAGACTTAACTCTTAGATTTTCTGAGGATTAAGAGATTCTGAGATGCCTTGACATATTTTGCGTCATGCACTTGGTTTTGGTCATTTACCCTGTGTGTAAGAATAATTATAAATATTTTTGTTCTTTGTTCTGAACTGAGTACGAAGGCGTATATGCGGTCTAAGAAAAAATCTGATTACAGTTTGTCGGCGCATGTATGCGCGGTTAGAGTTCAGAAAATTGAAATACAACCGTTGAGGTATGATTGCGCAAATAGTAATTTACGACGTCTATAGATTAGCATTCTAACTTTCTGATTAAAGGTGATTTTCGATCGCCATAGAAAAGTTTATTTCTCAATATTTAAAAAAGTTTTTCCCCACGAAGGATTATGGTCAGATTGTCTCAAAATGTCCGACTCTGCATCCATCTTGGGAGAACTTACGGTGAAAGTTGAAATAATGCGACACTTAAATACAGACATTAATTTGACGGTCATTCGTCAAGATTCAATTACAAATAGTAATATTCTTTACTTTCATTATAAATTCAAAATATTCCAATTATTCTCCCCCCTATTTATCCCTCTCTCTCTCTCTCGCATATTTCAAATATTTGCCTACCGAAGGATTATCTCCGTCGTATTACATCCTACTACGTAACGTTGGAAATTGTAGTTTCGAACAATCGTATGGTAAATAACTTGAGATATTTGAAATTTATAACGAGCATATTTGCCGCTAGAGCGTTTATACGAATTTCGTGGAGCTGACCTGGGCGGGAAAGTTTTCGAGAGACCGGTGCCGCAGCCCGTGCGACTTGCACGCTTCTGACGGCATTCATGAGAGGGTTATGAATGTATGTATAGCTCTGCAGACGCAGCTGGTTGCCACAAATATGAAAGTAATATTTAATTTATCGCGCAGGATTGAACGGGAGAGTTTCGAATGCCGTTTAAACGAAGGAAGGGAAACTAGAATGAATTCGTACGATCTCCGACGTTCAGCCATGGCGAATGAAACTTTGAATAATATACGACCGTGTCTTCCTACATTCGTAAATAATTTCCGGACGTTCAGAGTGGACGTATCTGTGTTCGGATAACCGAAGAATATAAAAACCGACTTTTAACGATCACGTAAAGTTCGGGTTTTGGGAAGAAACGTGAGATTACGTTTTCGCGCCTGGTGCTACAAATCGATCAACCCTTTCGTGTCGCACTTGCAACGTTTTACCACAATTACCTGCCGTAGTTAGGTTGAACAGCATGGTTCTTGATATTCATCGGCATAAAAGTTTTAAATTACAACGAATATTAATAGTAGCTCTGGTCGAGCGAATAAATTTTACATTAACACGGGAGATTCCTTGATCTTCCTTCGGAATCTAACTGACAAAATGGATTCATGGTATAAATTCGTCAGCTTGGAATTCGCACCAAATATAATATCTTTAATTGCCCCAAACGTTATTATAATTAATCAGAAATCTTTAAAGTCCAAAACGCTTACCTTGTATAGACATACCAAACTCTTTGAATATTCTGCGATAGAGTCCGATTAATCCTGTCCAATAATTAGCGTAATTCTCAATAACAAAAAATTTCAGATAATATCTCGAATACAAAAATAGCGACCCAAACCGATCTCTGAATCTCATTCCTATCTCCTATCGAATTTTCAATAGCGGATAAGGTAGAAAGATTAAATGAAGATTGAATAACATTTACAAAATTCATCAGTCTTAAAATTAGAATAATTAACATTCTATAAAGACTCGATTTGTCATACGAACAACAACGAGAAGTAACGTCTAATTATTACGAAACACCATGCGGACGTTGATCATTGGTGAGCCATCATCGTTTTCCGTATTCCAACGTCGAAGCGGCCTTCTAGTACGGTGCAATCGAATTCAACGGACATACAGAATCTGGTTCTACGTGATTAACGTTTAATTATAATTACGGGTCATTGATGCCGATAAACTGGCGCACAGTGCCCCATTACCGTTCGTGGTGATTGCACGCGAGATACGCCGGTACATTCGGGCAGGGAATCCTCCTGAGATTAAAAAGTGAGGCGCGCAACCCGCGCCAGATAAAATCCCATTTTCGGCTGGCGAGGAAATCTCGATGAAATCATATCTCCCGCTCGATCGGCTATCGTTACTCGAGGTATTTTTATATTGAAAATTATCATTTAACAAATTCATATAACGTGGGAAAAATGGCCGGTAAAACAACGAGTACGGGCAATTATTGCATTAATAAAGAGGCGTTGAAATTTATTTGATAATTAAATTCTGTTTGCCCGCTCAAGTACTCTGGTTGTGAACGTATACACCTGCAAGGAAATGCGATAGCCAGTTTTGCCGGAGAGTAGCAGAAAATGAATGGATATTTGTTGCAAGTTGCTAGGTCAAAAATTATGACTCTACTGGCGCAACGAGATAATAATAAAATAAGAAAAAAATATGGAAAAGCATAGGATAGAAATTTTAGAAGAAAATGAAGAAATGTGAAGACCTTCGTTTTTGTAGAAAATTCATCGAAGGAAAAAGAGCGATAGAGAGCGACGACTGACAGATTTTGGCATTCGACTTTTGTTAATTGCTCTTATTGTTGGCGGGATAAATTTAAGAAGTTTGTTTTAACCCTTAACGCTCCAAGTATACCTCTCAGGCACTACCGATGTGCGACGCTCTACTCCAAATGTATTCTTGGATCGTTATCGGTAATTGTTTACAAATAAAGAATAATACTCCTGAGTCAGTTACAAGCGATCAGTAAAGACAGTCAGAGATGAATAAAGATTATTTTAAATAACTTTTAATATTATTTCTTACACGGCATTGTGGCATTTAAAATCTAACACTTAAAAACTTGCAAGTCGAAGTATGATGAGAATAAGTTAGAGTTGCCGGTCGATATTCACAATTAAAAGTTGGAGCGTTAAGAGTTAATTGCAGGAAATTTTACAAAAAATAATATGCATTAAACATACCGAAGTAGAGTAGCCTTCCTCGTCACCTTATCCCCGTGTCCTTCCGTTTGCAGGTCATCAGTCCTGCAAACTGATCATTGTCAGTGGTCCCTGCATCTTCCTGCCTCTACATCGTGCATATTCCTCGATGTTGGTTCAAAAGTTACTTTGTGCCGTTATAGATGTAAACCTTCGGATGATCGTAAATTTAACGGTGCATGCAGGTTCGATGTAAACCGTAAAATGAATTTACCATTACCCAGCGTGATCGCGCATACATTTCTGCCATCCATTATTTCTCACGCGCGAAAAAAGAATCGGCAAACAGTTGTTCAAACGACTTTGACGTCGTTGAGACTTCTTCAAAAATCCGATGTAAAAGCGCAATTTTCTTAAGCGAGGATTCTGAGCGATCTTTAAATGATGTCAAGTGAACGATCGGTCGACTTCGACCTTCGCCAAGAATTGAGGGGTTCGAGACAACGAATTCCAAAGATATATCACCGTACGAAATCGAAGTTTGAGCCAGCGTTGAAACATCGATAACAGCGAAGACGTGGATTATTCTCCGGCTAGATGGAAACGATAACGTGCGAAAACCATAAATTGCACCCGTGCCGAATCATATATCGTGGTTGTCTCAACGGCACGTCAGCTAACAGATCCGTTTGGGAATAAAAATTGAATTGTACACTTGCACCGCATGAAATATACCACGCCACGTGCCTGTCCTTTCTATTATTTTCGGAATCATGAATTCCCGTCAATTTGCAGATTCCATTCACTCGTCGTCGCCTCTGCCGATATGAAGCCCAGAGAGATATTTCAATGAACTTCATCTTCCATCGTCTATCAATAACAACTTAACAAAAAAACTAACAATAACGACGCTGCAATTTTGTTACGTCTTTATTGCAACTATTTAAACTAGAAATAAATATTTTCTTATCATCGTCACTCCGTTACTCTTAATCTCTCGTATAAAATGACCGATTAAAAGTCATTGTTTCTATAAACAACGACAAATCCACAATCAGATAGAACAAAGCAAGAGAAACGTATTCGCCGCATGGCATCGAGTGCCGTATCAACCCCGTCACGCAGACAGCGCACGCACCATGCCCCGATCGCTTTACCGATCCAAAAAGGGAGATACCAGAAACGAGCCCAAGGAAAAAGAAATCGGCGCACAGATATACGAACTAAAATGACACGACGCGTTCTTTTAGCAGGGATATTTCAGGCACGTCCATATACTCGGAAAAACGAAGAAGGGGGGTTTACATCCTCGGTATGTCGCCGGCTCGGTAGATTTATTCCGAAGGACGGGGGTGGGATTACTATTTGCCGTATAAATTTGCATGACCGTACAGAAAGCTCTCGCCTCCTTCTTCCTACTTCTCTTTCCACCCCTTGCACCCTTCCCGCTGATTTCCCACGCAAGAAAGTGAGAGAGAGAGTAGAGAGGACGTTGGCAGAGGTGGAACCCCTCGTAAATCTTAAACGAAATCTAAGATCGGTGATCCCTGCTTATGGGTTTACACCTGTAGGCGTGCCAGGGCCTACGAAACCGTGGAACTTTCTCCCCGTTGAGGAAGGGAAGGACTGACGACGGTGGATATTCGTCGAGGAGACACAAAGGACACGGGACGTCGTGCGTTTGATGGATCAGGTACTCCGGGAGGAGAACGTAAGCAGCTACTCTGTCCGATAAATTTCGTTGAGCGCGAATAGCCGCGCTTACTGGAGAACGTATTAGATATTTTCTCCGTTTCGATATTTCCTTTTATTGGAATGGAATGGGATTTATGGTTTCAGATGGGAAACGACGCAGTAATTGAAATAGAGATAACAGTTTGCCCGGTACTCTGCCGCCGGAAGATAAATGAAGTGGCGAAGGAAGCTTGGAATTTATATGAGAAAAAACATTCCGTGGCGAACAAATGTCAACGCTCGAACGATGTTGCTTTTGATTTGAAGAGGATGCACGAGATGAGCGGTGAAACACTATCTTTGTTCTGAATGTACTCCCGTCTTTTTCTTGATAACCCTTTGTACTCCTTAATTTTTTGTTACAACTCCTTAATTAATTTGGAAAATATATCAAAAAGAGGGCCTCGGTAAAAAATTGTATTGCAACAGAAATTGTTAATATTATATTAGTGTTACTATTATTTTAGAAATTTGGTTGTACAAAGTCGAGTCTAGCTCGACGTTAAAGTTGGCGTAAGAAATGTAATGTCGAGGCACATTCGACATAGGAGAGCCAAAGGTTAATACTATTAACCCTTTACCCTACAACAACAAGTGACACCCGTGATGAGGTAAATGGGATAGAAAATTTTCAAGTTTTGCTTCGCTTGCTTGCTTGCAATGCTTTTGGCATTGTTAATAAGACGCGAAGAGATAATATTATTTCTATAACATTAATAATACGTTAAATTATACGATATATCAAGAATCACTGATCAGTTTTTATTTTAGCGATTAAATTCTCAATTGTAACGGAGGCAGTCACAAAAGAAATCGTAGGGCAAGGGGTTAACCTCCTTACTTTAAATCCTCATACTTTAAGGTAACTTTAATAATTTTACAAATTCACATCAATCTAATTTCTACGCAAACAATTACGTATAAATAGATACAGCGAGTGTTCTCTTCGCAAAAGTGAAATGTTTCCCCTCACGTTAGCATTGCCATTTTTTTCAAAACGCCATCCTTCTCGCCTGTGCCCCCATAAATTTGCATCGGCCCTCTGTTAATATTAAATACCCATATACCGTTATCGATATCATTTTCGTTTTAACCGGCATAGAAACGGACGGGCAGTTATAGAATTCAATGGCGCAATCCGGGCCGGTTATTATGTTAATGAATCATATTAATTACTGGGCTCTGGCATATGCGGTATAAAGCATCGTCCTCGTTTTATACTTCTCGTTAGCGGATAATAATTAAAATCACCCAACGATGGAAGGAGAGAAAGGAGACAGTGATAGAGGGAAGAGGGGGAAGGCACACCGTTGAACTTTCCTCTAATTATATACGGAGCCGATAAGCAGAATTAATCGATTTCTGGAGCCGTAAGCCCGGCAACGAAATTCACGATATTCGGGGCGTGATTCGCGGCCGTCGGGGACGATGTTTCCGGCAACGGTCACGGATTATGTGACTGACGAATTTTTCACGATATTAATTCTCCCATTCTCGGCGGTACATTCTCCAACCGGTCAGGATGAAACCCGGGCGCGGTTTCAGAATGAAAGGATCATTAATACGAATCCCCGGGTCTGCCTCGAGACCGAGCGAGCCATTGTGTTCGAGCCGCGGAACGAGAAAACGGATTTATAGAAATGAAGATTTAAGGAGTAACTCGCCAGCGCGGAAATGCTCTCGGCAAAGGTCGAAGATTCCGACGGAATTATGACGTTATTTTCTGCGTTACCCTTTCGATGATCATCCGTTTCATTCTCTTTTTTTCATTCTGACTCTATCACTTGGACTTTTCTTGCTGGACTTTTTCACGGGGAAAGCTTTTGGTATATTATAGTCGAACTGGAAAACGGGCGAAGTGTACGTGTGTATGGTAATCGCGTAAAATTCGTCGTGGGGACGATAGAAACGGTTTATTTCGTATGGTTTGTACAATCATCGGTGAAACAGAGTGATTTATCGCTCGGCCAGAAATCGTTTAGTGTATCGTTTAGGCATTAATTCATCCGGCCGGTCCATTATTGCTTAACATATGAATAATTCAAGCGAAATGTTCCGAACTTGCCAATAATTTATCTATAAATCCATTCGTGATTTAACCTAAATTAACCGGACGTTGCGTGCGATAAATCACTGCAATAATATTCACCGGATCAAACGACGGATTTTATTTCTCTCAGGAAATTAAAAAGAAAAAAGTAGAGGCAGCCGAAAGTAGACAGACGAACAGGAAAGGGCGGACTTAAAACCGCGAGCGCCCTCGTAAAGATGTAAAAATTCCAACAATCGAGGGGACACACCGCCGAGAGCTTGCCCTGGTAGGCGAGGTATTTTGCAAAATTTTGCAATATCTCAGACTCCCCCGTAGATATTCTACGAAATTCCAGAAATCTCAGTCCTGCGCGAACGGGCGCAGTCCTCGAGCTTCTTTCATCAGCCCACGTTACTCGATCGGTCTTATTCGTCCGATGATAACGTTATCGCGATCTACACGTTGAATATACGCGCCTGACCCAAATAACTGCCGTTTCACTCCGGCATGCATTTTCCATTTAACCGTTAATATCATCGATCGTTAACGGCAGGATAGTGCAGTTGCGAGGGTTATTGGCACGCGGAAAACACCCTGCCAGCCGGATGCACCGCTTTTATTATTAATTCATCGAGCCAGTCGACGGCTCGGACTGATCACTATCGACGAATTATTATTGCCGTTTTCTCCGTGTCCGACAATCGTCGTGATATCTCTGAGATTTTTTCTACGGCGATGCTGAGTTCATCGTGACAAGAATTACGTAGATGGTTCTACTTGTCTCCTGTTATTACGCTGAGTAAATGCTGCAGACATTTTTTTACGTTCATATGTCTGCGATAAAACGTGGAAAGGGGTATGAGAAAAGTTACATTCCTCTAAAAACTGTAAAATACCTGAAGCTTCAGAACAGAGGGCATGTACATAACTTACAAGCTTTTTTATAAACGCACGAGAATGGCATGTCTCGAGGTTTCAGTAGTCAAATAGACATTGTAGCGATGTCACAGACGAAAGTGTTGCTCGAATAACATCGTTTGTGAAATTTTTCTACTCGAAACGTCTACCACTGCTTCTGTGATTCTAAACGGAAGTGTGACAAAACGATGGTATCCATAAATGGTGAACCGTCGATGCCTGAAAAAGAATAATAGGATATATCGATTTTAAGGATTCAACGGGACGTTTTATATATCTGTGGTCATAAGAATCCATCGCACGTGATTTTTTTGCAGATCGTAAATCAATGTTTCGTCCAGGAAAATGTCCTCGGTACAGTGTTACATACGTAAACGTTCCATCGGAATAAAGTTCCAGTTCGTTCTCGATAAGAACCTCGAGGAAGCATATCACAAATCTTCCAGTACGGTATTTCAGTATGAAATAAAGGGAGCAATACCAAGAACAAGACGCGCAAAAACCGAGGGTAATTTACTTTGCTTATATTGCCACCCATCCGAAGGAGAGACCCATCTGCCGCTGAATCGTCGAAACAACTTTTCCGATTCCTTCTGTTATTATTTGCCAGACACGCACTGCCACGATGCCTTGGCAATATCGTAGAGTTGATGTATACCGTTCATACGTATACCCCGAATACATGAACGTACATATATAACGCTATAGTATACAGGTATACAAGGCAAACTAAAAATATAACGCAATTCGCCTCACTGAATAAGGAAAGTCACGTTTATGGCCGCAATTTTTCTATGTATGCTCACTAAAGTACAATAATTCGCGCAATTTACCGAAGCAATAACTAAGTAAATGCATCTTCTCCTATCATAGTTATTCGTCATTTTCTATGGCTACTTT
Organism: Cerceris ruficornis; assembly: GCA_963989415.1. Lineage (NCBI taxonomy): Eukaryota > Metazoa > Arthropoda > Insecta > Hymenoptera > Crabronidae > Cerceris > Cerceris ruficornis. The sequence continues at coordinate 12,165,104 of OZ022518.1, read as the reverse complement.
TTACTATTTTATCAATGTTCATTTGTTAGATGATTTACTTCAGTTTTTAATAAAAAGTCTTATAATAATAAAGAAAATCAATAACTACTCCTTTACGTACAAGTTAGACTAATCGTAAAGCAGACATTAGGTGAATGTTCTAATCGACTCCTCCATTGAGGCTATATGCCTGTTGTCGGTCGATCGATATATATTCCTATCGTGCGTTTGCCGAGTACTGGCACGAAGCTACAGAATAATGTCTATCAGATGATGATGACACTTGCAGTGTCGGAGTTAAGTCGTACCACTGCCGACTAAAGCTACTTGCGCGAGGACTTACGAGAGGCGTAACAGTTAATCGCTATAACTGGTGCAGTGCGAAGGTTCTGGTAAGTTTCTTATAGTAATTCTGTAATTATAGATACAATATAGTTTTAGAATTAAGAGATTACTTTCTACAGGAATCGAAATTATTTGAAGCTTTTGCTGCTCGTATTTACTTATATCGAATTTGTAGACTATCATAATCATAAGAACGAATTATCATTTTTTTTCAACAGTTCTTTCACGCGATTAATTCCCGAAAGCTGTTCAACTTTTCATGCAACCGTCCATACGATTGTAAAATATCCATGCAGCTGAATATTCTCCATCAGTGCACCAGCCGATGCGCTTCTAATTGTTGCACCCTCTAATGTTCTTGCGGGTGCGTCTACTTAAAAACATTATAATTCACACTTCTACTTGCTAATCTATCGACTATAACACTTCATACTTTCCACTAATATAAAAGAAACACGTCTTTCCTTTAACATCGATAAAAAATACCCTTCAAACGTATTCTTACAGACTCAGTATTTAACTTCTGAAGAAAGATCTTGAACTTTTAATGCAACCATCCAAACGATTGTAAAATATCCATGCAGCTGAATATTCGCATTCTCCATCAGTGCACCAGCCGATGCGCCTCTAATTGTTGCACCCTCTAATATTCTTGCGGGTGCGTCTACTTAAAAACATTATAATTTACGCTTCTACACACAGATCTGTCGACTATAACACCTCATACCTTCTACTAATGTAAAAAGAAAAACGTCTTCCCTTTAACATGGATAAAAATACCCTTCAAATGTATTCTTACAGACTCAGTATTTAACTTCTGAAGAAAGATCTTCAGCTTTTAATGCAACCATCCAAACGATTGTAAAATATCCATGCAGCTGAATATTCGTATTCTCCATCAGTGCACCAGCCGATACGCTTCTAATTGTTGCACCCTCTAACGTTCTTTCAGGTGCATCTACTTGAAAACGTTACAACCCTCTCTTCCACCCTCAGATCTACCGACTACAGCACCTTCTACCAATATAAAAAGAAAAATGTCTTCCCTTTAACATGGATAAAAATACCCTTCAAACGTATTCTCATAGACCCGGGCTGAAACATTAAATGAAGCATTTAACAGTAAACTAGTTTTTCATACATTTCTTCATAAAGGCATTCGTGCGAGGCATCGATACAGCAGGTACATACATAAACGCGAGTCTTTCTACACCTTTATACAGAAAGTAATAATACGATCCATCGTTCGACGTCGACGGCGTTTGTCAAACGTACCGTTGGTGCATCATCGATGCAACTCACGGTTGGCGTGGCCGCAAAATTCTTCGCGTGCAACCACCATCGGGCACGCAACCGTCCATTTTGCAGGGTAACATCCCCGTGACGGCTCTCCTTCGGTTTATCCGCGGTGTTCCATCGTGAAGGTTACACCGAAATCGTTCGCGAAGCGCTGCAAAGAGAGCACTCGTTACGGATGAGACTTCGATAACGTGTAAATAAGCGAAGTGGTCGGTGATGTGCAAATAAGGAAAAAGGCAGAGATGGTCATACGTGTATGCATTATGAGAGGCAGTCAAGTCAGTATAAATATTCCGTGCTTGCTCACGGTAAATATCGAGGTAAATGTACACGCATGATCATATACGTATAATTATCGGAATTACGAATCTACTTGATTGTGTTTACTTCCATACTTGCTTTTCGTTTCACGCCGATGCCGAGCAAACTCCGGGTGCCTATTCAAACGAAAATATTTATTCGCCGTATAAATATCGTAACGGTATTTGGCTACCTGCCGCAAATACGAGTCCTCGATATTAACGTGTGTCGTGATTAATTGTAACAATTACGAACGATCCAATCGAATTAACATCGCGGCTAATACACACACGTCGATACGCCCCTTTCGGTGCAGCGTGAAGTTGGCGATGTTTTGCATTGGAAATGTATGTTGGGGTAAAGTGCGAAAGGATGTTTTTGCAAGAATCTCTCGTTTTCCCGTGGATGATAATTGCAAAAGCCCGTTGTATTCGTTTCGTATTCGATCCGCTTTTCTAGACAAAACTAGCGGCCGCGCGGCACCTGCGGTGCAACTGCACCTGTGCAACAATCGGTGCGGTGTACACGGCTGGTTACACGCCGTTTATCGTCTCGGTGGAACACAAAAAGGGGAGAAAAAAAAGAGGGGGAAAAAAAACGTTATGATTCGAGGTAAACAGACGTGTGTGGAAACGGAAAAGAGATCGTAAAAACAGAGGTAGAGAGAGTGAGAGAGAAGTAGAGGAGAAAGAATCGCGGATATGTGCAATTTCGCGGTCGGTCGTGCGTGTGTATTGTATTCAGAGCGACGAGGAGAAGAGGATGTAAAATGCGGAAGAATCGCTCGTTGGTAAAGGGAGATCGAAGAGAAACGAGGTCGAGGAAAAAATTGAACCCACGGGATTTCATTGGCGGCGCTACCTACTGCCACGGTCAGTTTCTGTCGAGTTATTTGCTCGGGGTTGCGAATGAAAATCAAAGATTCGTAGGGGAGGTCTGCTGAATTGAGAGAAATATGCTTTCAGGGGAGAGTGCGAAAGTGTGCCGGGAAGACAATGCCGAATTGAAACGAATCGCTGGGACGTACTCCGATGATTAATTTATTGCGAGATGTTCGATAACCGAGGGTTCCGATTGTATGGAAACACTTTGGTGTGCGATAAGAGAGAAACGATGGGTAGAATATGAGTTATAATCGTTCCGTAAAATATAATGTGTGAAAGTACGACATGTTATTCTCCCGGCATCTCATTTTTTTTTAAAGTCCGAGTTTCATGTTTTACGTTGTCGAGCTAGAAATCTGAATAAAAATCACTTTACCCTCAAACGGTCAAGAGTGAGGGAGTTTACTGTACGTAAATCGTCGTGATTTCCCGTGCTTGACGCGTTAGCATGATCGATGGCTCTGTAATCTTGGCATTTAAGACGTTTTTGCTTTCTCAAACAATTAAAAAGCAGTCCTCGCATGCCTGGTTATTTTATGGCAGCTCACTTAAATTACAATATTTGAAGACACCGATTATGAAGGTTATCGAATTTTCTATGCTGCCGTGTGCTGTTGCAACTTACACAAAATATTTATCATCAGGCAAAGCAGAGAAGGTAAAGTTCTCAAAAAATCGTCATTTTTTAAAGTTTAATTTTTATCTTAAATTCCGTCTCCCACGATTACTAATGCGATTTCCTATCATAATTTCAATATACATACATATAGGTGGCATTAGGCAACATTTTGCATGGAACGCATACCGTGTCGTTAAAATTAAAAAAGTTCTCCGATATTATTTGAAAATTATTGCTCGTAAAAAACCGCAAGACATTGTAATGTGTTCTTACAAATTTGCGAATAGTAAGAGGTCCTTCTTCACCATTCGTACCACTTGGTTCGGATATCATGGTAAATTCTCGTCGGGCGTACCTGTCGGCGATAAATAACGCGGGACCGCCGTTACACGCAGTCGCCTTGAGCCGTCTAAAACGGGATCGAATCGAATCGAATTCTCGAAAAATCTGTGCCAAGTCTCGCCGTGGGCTTCCACAATTTCGAAAGAATTTTTCGAAATTTATCGTTCGAGAAGTTTGCGCGAAAATGGAAAAGAGATAAGAAGTACCATTCTTCCATCTTAAAACTTACGATAATCGCTGATTCCACAAACTCTCCAATTTTACACACATTATAGTACGCATGCAAACATATGATATCCTACCTATACTTATACCCAATCGACGAAATAAAAAATCCATCAAACTTTCACGAAAACAGTAAACACAATGGGATTCCACCATAACAATAAAATACAAAAGGATTCGCAATGCAATCCTAACTGTAAGTCAGTCTTCCCAAATCTCAATGGAATACTCTCCACGAAGGAAAGCGACAAGACGGGGGTCAATCTAGTTAACCTCTATGAGTTAATAGAGAATCGGTGTTAACTGAGCGCCATAATCCCAAAAGGCCAGAAATGGTTTAAGGACCACGTCGAATATCCCCGTTGACCCCTTTGGTCATATAACCCGGCATTTATTACGAAAGATTTTGGAAATCCATCGAGCGCGCAGGGGTGTCGTAGCAGCCGACAAAGGGTAACACAGCGGTTACCCCTGAACCGTACGAGGGGCATCCATTAACTAAGCTCGTAATCCCTTCAGTTAAGTTAGCACATGGTGCGGCGGACGGTCCATCGTTCGTGCACCAACACCTAAGCTCAGTCCCTGCTAACCCCTCGGTTGATCTTACCCTCCCTCTGTCTTTATCTTCCCGCCTGGCACCCTCCATTCTGAATCCATCTTCCTATACGACGGTCTCATTAGTAAATCCTTTCCGGTCTATCTTAGATTTCTCATTTCTTTGCAGATTTACCAACGGCTACGTTTCATCGTAATGCCGAATCCATCTTTCCTTCTGTACAGTCCGACAACCGAAAGATGGCTAGGGAGCGGCAGAACCTCTCATTTTCAAACGCCTATTCCCGCCGTTTCGTTTTTGGGAATTCCAAAACCCAGTCTCCTAAACTAAACATTCCGCAGAGTCGTTTACTTTAGGAGACTGGGTTTGTGAATTTCAAAAAGGAAATGGCGGGAATAGGCTTTTGAAAACGAGAGGTTCCACCGCTCTCTAGCCATCTTTCGGTTGTCGGACTATATCTGGACCTTCGCGATGTTTGACGGACGGAAGAGGGGAAGGAATTACTTATGAATTGCGAGGTTTGACGTTAACATAATGTATGCGGGTGTTTCGTGCCGCACCAACTGCCATTTTTTTAAACGGTCGATGCGAAGTTTTCGAAAAACTTACATACTTTTGCGTGACCCGCATATAATGTGTTAACGTAGGGAAGCTTGACTAGAGAGTATGACTATTTCGGTAGTCATTATACAGTGTTGTACTCGATGGAATAGGTGATATTATTTTATTATAATTTGTGTAATTTGTTTTCAAATATTGTTAATGGAGGCAGGAGAATTTTGATCAGAGCAAGATGTTTGAATATGGAACGGTGTAGATGAGATGACTGTGTGACTTTCTGAATTTACAGGGCAAGTTAACTGAGACACAGGGAAATGGATGAAGATTCTAATTGTAGAAGGGTTTTAATGATGCGTACAATTTTAATTGCCAAAAACTTTCAGCGTTATAGTATTCTACTGTAGAGAAGATTTCCATCTAGTCTGAAAGTAAAACATTTGGAATTTCTAACAGCAACGAGACCCGAAATAAAAACAGGACACTATTCATATCACTATCAGTGAGATCAACATTTTCTCCTCTGTTCCAGCATGTTATCATTTTCTCGCGTATCATTCGTCTCGCCGATAGAACGAAACGATAGTCTTCCTCTCTGTCTGTTCCCATTTCTACGAGCATCCCTCTAAAGCCAGGGTAAATAGCCAGAGAAGCGTTGAGCTCAAGTGTTTCGAGGAGAGGAAAAGTAACAGACACCATGACCAATGGGTGCGTTTAGCTTTGAATAATGAAGAGGCACCAGTCTACTTGCAAGGATCCATTCTTACGAAGGACGATACGTCGGTCGCTCCACCTGCTCCTTTGTACCACGAGAAAGGACGAGGATCCTGGATAAAGGAGAAGTTGTTTGGATTCGGAAGGACTCGCAGAACAAATTCGTATCGTTAAGCGACGATACAGGAAGATCGAACGTAGACGAAAAGTCAACCTTAATGGCTAATTCCGACGGCAATCGATTTTGATAATTATAATTTCTGATAGAATTCAAAAGAACAAAAACAATAGAATCACATATGTTATACAAATCGTTTAAAAATGTATAGTTTAATCGAAAGGTATTAAAATACCTGCGTGTTTCAAATACTTAAAAATTATCGGGCAAGGCATGGTCGAAAAACGAAAATAGCACGTTTCGAGGAGAAATGTGAACAAATGCACTCATATTGCAATTGATGTCGGTACAAATGACAAAGCGAAATAATTCTGCGCTTTAAACGGGAAACAGAGGAATGCTCGAAGCCAACCCATTTACAGTGCAAAGAGTTAAAGTCACCGTACAACAGGGATTTAAAGTCTGACAAGGAAAACTCAATTTTTTGCTTTAATTTCGTATACGGTGTATCCATTTTCACTTCTCGATTAAAATGAACACTATGATCTCTCTGCGAAGGGTACGTACTCGCCAAGTTATAAGGCAATTATTAATATCACAAGGGCGTTTCATACGATATCCCGCTTGATACTCGAGTATGACTTAATAACTCGCAGTCAAGTTAATGACCAAGTATTACATTTCGTGCTTTTATAAAGATAACAGAGAATAAGAATTATATTGGGAAAGAAATTGATAAGATTATTCCGGACCTTTTGTCGAATGCGTTTATACCAATTACACTGGCCTACAAAATTGAACTTTTCTTTTGCCCAAAGAATACGTATGCTGATCCTTGTAGATTTTGTGGCACTGAACACGATTATGAAGTCCGTTTGTCTCCATCCAAGTACATTTTTGAGAAAATTATTTCTGAAAAGAAATTAAATTTTCAACTTTCAAATTCTAATAGCAGGAGGCGACAGAGCAGACATTTTTCTTGTGGAAACCATAATTGGAAGTTGCGACACAAGTTTTGTTTTTGTCTGAGAAATTACAATAGCTCCGCAAGACACAAGTTTCACCCGCACTAGTATTATGATATGTACCTTCCTTTACAAGTGCATTTATTGTTTATGAGTTATTTCACGACAATAATGCTACATTAAACAAAGAAGTGTATTTGTAAAATTTCTTCATATAAAGAAACAATATTTTACAACTTCATTCTAACGTTCGAGATTATACGACTTTAAGGACGAAACTGCTTGTCACAAAAAAAAACTACACGATGCAGACAAACAGATTACGTATCTGAATTCAGCGCAAAAAATATTATTAGAATTACATATTAAAGCTTTTGTGCCAAAAGAAATACTTTATTTCTCTTCTAGTACTTTTCAGTAACCTTTTGCTGTCTAAATTGCGCATTAAAATGCAAAAAAAATCGAAAAGTTTAAAAATTTAATTTTTTTCTCAAAAATGGAGTCTGATGGAGGCAAACGGATTTCATATTCGTGTTGAGCTACACAAAATCTATAAGAATCAGCATAAATTTTGCTAGGTATCACTTGCGCATTTCGCATTTAATTATGCATGGACGAAATTTCAAAACGCGCTATACTTAGACATATTCTGTGATAATTCTGAACGGTTCATTAACAAATAATCCCGCCACGTAGCTATGCATTATTCCATTATTCTGTCTAACAAGCCGAAGAGACATTTCGTAGGAGACGGTTGCCTCGAATTCCCGTAATTTTCTAAAATTAGTTAGTATCAAACTACATATCGCTGACGACTCGAAATTGCTTTTGACAAATTTCAACTGATACGTTTATTTTTTCATTGTAATTGAAAATTGACTTTTCGACAAAAACTGCGGATTTGCATTCGACCTCGAAAAAAAAAGGATATAATTTTCCTCGGACAGACGATGACATTACTCCATTTATTGTCAATAAAATATCATCCTAGCGATCCGACGATTATTTTATCCCGTATAAACGTTTAATTGTCGAGCTTTTAAAATGAATTGTCACTACGGACGTAGATCGATACCCGCCATGCATTTCGGCAATTAAAAATTTTAATACGTTCGTAATTGGAATGTGAATTATACAATTGTTTTATAACAATCATCGTTTTAGTTATTTGTCTTAATTGACTTTTATAATTTGCATGAAATCAAACATGGATATTCTAATAGAAACGGATAGTAAGCAGAACCAATACAAATTAATTAAGCGATTCACCGCAACACACGTTCTATCCGTTAATTCTTTTTGAAAGCAAAATTCTCTAATTAGCTCAGACTCGTGCGAAAAAAAAAGATCTTTTTATATTTCTAATTAGCTTTAAACAATCGAACAAATTTTTCGCGAGAATTAAATTCCAGAATCAGCACAACGTTAATTGACTCTATCCCCTCTTCGTTTTATATCAGTAAGTCTACGTTTCGACTTTCATCGCCGAACAAATTATTCGTATTTGCGAGACAAAGTCCAACTGCACCGGCAAGAGGCATTTATGGCATGCCTCGTACAATCGACTGACATTACGTACAATTTTCTTCGCATTACGCCTAATTGGCTGGCCGATGTCAGTGCGGGGCCCTCTATTTCCGCTGTCTATCGATCCTCGAATTCTACGGTGATTATATGGTGCACCCGTATATTCCTGCATAATTTATTCCCTCGTAGTTGGTCCCTTCGTTTCACGTGAAACTCTAATTATGAACATTCCAGAAATTGCTGTTTACAATTGAAACGCAGCCCGTGTCGAGTTCGTTTTTTATCCCGAATTGAATTATTATTACTTTGTAATGCTTCGTTTAAAAAATTAATACACATGGTCTTTTAAATATTAATTATACATACGTGTGCTTCTGTCAATAATATGATTAGAAGATATTATTGCGAATGAAATTAAGTAACGATGGTTTTAAATGATGCATTTCACGAGTTTTGCATCTTCGGATTTCACGTGGCAGCTTTATTCCTGAGACAATCGCGTGCTTTTCGCCGATTTATCACGGTCGACTTTCGTGTACAGAAGGCAAGCTTCTAATTCACTTTCTAGAGAAATAATTAAGGCGCGGTCGCGTCTGCACGATGTATTAAAAGAAGAGGGATAATGAGAATATCGCAACGACCCTGAAACCATGAATAGGAAGTCGGGGATACTTTATAAGCTAGACTGCCGAAACAACTTTAATAACAATAATAATTTTACATCCTGGCAGAGAAATTTTAATTGCAACGGATTCGCAATTATTGATGCAATAATACGACTCTTAGGGAATGAAGTTTTCTTATCACTAATGTAAATAACAGATTTGCCCAGCGTGGAAAAAACAAAGGAGACGATCGAGGCATGACAACGAGAAGAAAACAGGCAGTCAATTGTTAGCCGGACCGAGACATTAACGAGTGTGATTTTGAATAAAAGGAGTTAGTTTAATTATTTTTGTGAGTTAGTTTTACTGAAACGCCCCTACAAAATTCAGTGAGTTAGTTTTATTGAAACTCCCCGACACTAACGTACTATTACGTTTTTTGTAGTGAATCATAGCAGATTTGGTAACGTTACATTTCATCCTTCGTTAAGTCCTTAATGATTTCGACTGGTATAATATCAGGTCTTTTAATAACCCACAAATAGTTCCCACAAATGCGATATAATACCAGGCGCAAACCCATACTTATATCTGACGCACTGAGTCTAACAATAAACTATCTCTATTCTCCGCTAACGTAGAATTACGTCTATTCGCATCTCCAAATATCAACTACCATAAAGCCCGATTTTTTCAAAAGAAATTCTCCCACTTTCTATCCTCCCTTTCCGTTTAAACTTCGACCGTCGAAAGTTTAACGTTATTACGCCATGTCGAGCAACTTTAGATTTAAATTATTGAACGGGGCTTGCAGTTTTAAGGGCGCGGTAGAATTACCAGTTACGAAAGTGTTAACAACGATGTCGCCTCGGTACACATCGGTCGCCCGGAAACTTTCATTCGAATCAACAAATTTCATCCCTCCGTGGCATACATTTCGAGGGAAGTTTTCAGCGTCATCAAGTTTCCTTGGCCTACGTGAAAAAGAGAGTAGGAATTCAGGCAATGTCGTCCTCGTATCCATCCAGCCTCTTCAGCGCTAACGAGGTATATATTCTCAGCGTTATATGACGAATATTTAATATAGCATGCCGTCGCAACGGAGGGCGTCGGGATGCTCGGACGGCGCCTAATATTTGTCTAGAACCGGGCAAGCCTGTAAGCTTAATTAGAAATGGCCGACTGTGCCAGTTCTTTTTACGTAAATCCCCCGACGTTTCACCGCGATGTGATATTCTTACGGGCGCCCTTCAAGAATTTATGCACATACTTGCAATAACTCGCTTACATTCGTGCTAAAAAGCTCACTGATGATTTTGCGGACGAAGAAAGCTGAAAACGACCCCGATTTTTTTCTGATGAAACGTACGAGACTGGAGAAATAGGGGGATTTTTCGGACACCGCTTAACCCTTTGAGGACGACAGACGCATATATGCGGTCTGAGAAAAAATCTGATTATAGTTTATAGAGGCATGTATGCACCATTCGAATTGAAAAATTGAAATATAACCGTTGAAATATGATTCTGCAAATAGTAATGTATAATTCGGATACATTAACACCCGAACTTTCTGATAAAAACATAGTTTTTCATCGTCAAATAAATGATTATCTCTTAGCACTCAAACAAGTGCCCGTCCGCAAAGGGTTAATGAACTTTCATTCATGATCGAAGGGTAGAGAATTGGCGGGGAAATCGTTGAGACCCTTACGTTAATTAGGGTGATTTGACATCCATACGAAATACTTGAAAATGTTAAGTAATGTGTAATTTTGAATATATACATACTAGATTTGCCTCATAATTATTAACATACAATACTCAGGTACTTGGTTACCAATCAGCAATCATAAATTTTTGAAAGGTAACATCCTCAGCTTTGAAGGTTTCTTATTTATTGAAAAGCATATTTTGAAGGTCGTCTTGAACTGAAGGAGATTGCACGGAAAAGCAAGGAATTATATTTCCGTTGTTTCGTTATATGCATCTACGTATTTCCATGTCAATCGCTCCCCGCAGAGTGGACGAATGACGTTTGGCCGGGAATTGCAAAATTGTTTCGATACCTCGCGTCGATAAAGTTACAGTGTCAGAACAGAAAAATATCGAAACCTGATGGAATTGTATCGTGAACAATCCACTCATCCTCTATATTTCCTGCACGTATAAAAAAAAAAGTATCAAAGCGATAACACTTGCGTGAGAGCATCGACAAAGGGAAGCTTTCTATGAAGAACGATTTGATTTCCAAAAATGTTAAACGACCGCTGTCAAACACGAATTAAAATAAATTATCAATAAACCGCTAAGGAATCGTAAACACTGATTTCTTCACGGTCGTGCGATCGGTGTGATTTTCGAGGTTGCCTAATAACATTGGCATATGTACTGACAAATTGTGGACAATCGGTGTTTGCCTTCGTCAACCACGCGTGACGGTGAATTCGTCGTTGATCGACGATTATCGTCATGCGTCGATCCACAATCGCAGTCGACGAACCCTAGCATTAGCGAACCATTCAAAGCCACACGTGCCTCGCACCGATCAATCTGCAAATTCGCGATAAAACGTGCAAAACGGAATAAACAAGCGAATCAAGGAACGACGAGTTTGGAAGGACGTTGCCGGAATGAATTTTTCATTGTTAACCTTCTATGAGGCCTCGTGACTTCGAGATAACACAAAACACATCTTTTCCATTCTTCAAAGTCAGATTTCGAATTTTACCGAATATTTCATTGTTAAATCGTGGAAATCTTTGCGATTCAATTATTTAATAATGGGCTACCGTGCAACGGAACTTCAGATCCGTCAAAAAATTGGAACTATAGAGACGACATAAGAGGTGGTGTATTTACATTTGTGTATGAATTGTACAGAGTGCTTGCATTTTTCGTATTACTGCTTTGACATTATTATAAAGGTATTATATTGCATCATTTAGTATCACTGTCTACAAAATTCCCATTATTTTCATATCGTGAATAAATCGTAGAAATTTTCGGCATTGTAACTGACACTTTACGATATAGCTTTGCCATTTCAGCATTCACAAATATGCCCGTGTGGATTTTCTGCTTGATATTCGTGAAATGGGACGAATTAAAGAATTTTTACGCGCGAGAGAAAACGGAGAGGGATCGAAATTAATTGCATCAGCAGTATCCTCGTCGTCGACGAATTCCAAATTTTGCATACGCGAAAATTAGAGATGCAGTTGCCGAAGGATGATCGGCAAGTACTCGAAATTCTGAAAATTAATAATTAATTACTAGCAAAGACGATTGTACAGTCTAAATTGTAATATTATTTACACGGATTATTAGAAAGTTGGCATTGTGACTTTCTGAATAATAAAGTATTATGCAATAAAAGGGGCAATCTAATTGTGCAACTCGTTATATTGGCATTAACTGCAGGAATACTCGAGTAACAGGTACGAGGATGAAGTTTTTAACAGAAGAAAGCAATGTGAGGAATATATATCGAACGTAAAAGCTATAACCAAATACTTAGGAATTGTTACGAATACGGAAATGCTATTGTGCAACGTAATCTTCCTACGCAGATACAACGAAATCGTAAAGCTTCGTCATTGAGAAGAGGACCATCGGAAGAAACAGCGCAAAACTTCAAGTTTTATTATTATTTATACTCTTCAATTTTCTCTTCAAGGAAATCTAAGAAAACTTTTAATTGGTAAAACTCGTACAAATTCTTTTATCATGTATTTCTCCTTTGCGAAATCATTTTTCCAACATCGGCACGAGTGTTTCGAAGAGACACAAAGTACGTCGAGGAAGTCAAAGAATAAAGAAAATCAATCGTTTTATCTTCCTAAATAAAATATGATATGACATTAATAGCGAAGAAAGTCGAAGAATTGTCATAATCCTCAAATCTCATTATACACAGACTGCATCCTTAAAAGCTAGACATTTCAACTCTTAAAACAATCAAACCCTACGTTCCAATTTGTGCATCATCAAACCACTCGCCAGTTGTTGAAAATCAATTAAAAGAATTCTCCTTCAACCTCATTATAAGTGTTATTTAGATCTATACCGAATGCTCAGACAGAACACAATTTCCAGCAATAGCAGACTATTAACACTAGAACTACCAAACCAGTCCAAATGACTGGTGCACAATTTTTTCCAAAAATTCTCCAAGATTATAGGAGAGTCATAGAATGTCCATCTCATAAAACATAAGTTACCGAATCGATCATCTTTTCCACCTCTGAATTCCTCTTTTTTCAAAGTACTTATTTAATATATTTAAATATAACATATTTACCGCCGGTAGTTCTAGTGTTAATTACATGCACCTCTGGTCACCCCCAACATTCTTCCTCCCACAATATACATTCCATAAAACGTAATCCACCTATGACATCAAGTGTCCCTTAGCTTGGCCGTAACATTCAACAACCGCAAAATAAAAACCTACTGCAAAATCGGCACGGAACATCGACCAAAGGCATCCCCGGTATCACTTTGCGAGAAAAGTAGCAGGTGACAGGAAGCAGGACACGATGGGCAACATTAGTCCAAGCGTGTTTCACTGCGCATCGGAGCGCGGTGTCGGTCGGGCGTCTGCAGTTTTCACCTCGTCACGTCGGGCCAGTCGTTCGCCGGAGTTTACTCTCGCGCCTACCAGTCGTTGGAGTAGCTCTCTCACGAGTAGAATAAGCTCTCGTCCAATGCCGGCGTTAGGCGCGCGTAAAAGCTGACTGCTCCTCTTCTCGTTGTGCTTCATCCACTGGCGCCTCTTTCCCCGTACCTCTCGACGCTCTACGTCGTTCTCTCTTTCCCCCACTATCGCTCCTTCTCTACCTGCCTGCCCGCCTAGCCTCTTCCCCCCCTCCTCGCTCTACTCCGGCCAGAATCCTTTCCCCCACCATCGAAATCGATGCTTCTCGCGGATCGCGAGTTCAGTCTGCGACTGGCCACCGCGTGTGTAACGTCGCTCCTTGTTTTGCGATTTGTTTTTTTTTCTCGGTATCATCCCCGGGTTTTTCCGTTCATTGTCCTTGGTCGTACTTGCAGTTGCAGTTGATCGGTCACGTGAGATCGAAAGGGACGAACGCGGTGGAACGGTCGTAAAGTCGAAAGGGGAACGTCATTGAACACGTGTGACCTTGCGGGAGTTGAAGGAGGAGAGAGTTTTGGAATTGAAGCTATTCGAGGATAGGGGAGGACCGTTAAGTGGAAGATCGGCAAGATGAGGGAGGTGTTTGTAGAAGAGGGGAAGCTGCACTTCCGGTTACACTTGGACTGCATGTTGCTGAAAAGATCCTGAGGCGATCGGATGTGCAACGGGGCGCTACCATCGAGGATTAAGAAACGTACGACGGCTGGATATCTGTACCTAGGTAAGTAGAGACTTTCGAGTACGGCTGAATGCGCAGATGGCGAAGGAGAAACGTCGAACGTTGGTAAACATGCGGTGACCGAGAGCGGAGCGCGTACTTTAGGAAGGTCGTATGATTTCGGACGGTCTGTTATCGTGGTCTGTATTTGAGGAAAGGCACCTTTACATAAGTAGCAATTAAATACACTGTGGCTGATATAACATATACGAATATACGTTCGAATAAATATTAAATATATTAATTTAAAGTAAACAGCGTGCGGTTTACCTTGTTTCGATTATCGGAAAATATTCCAAAAGGTAAATCATTGATGTAAAAGTGTAAAACGACCTGACAAGCCATGCATACAGGTTTCCAATGACCGACCGATTTCACTACCAAAGAGTTTAGCATGGTTTACCATGGACGATAACAGTCCTTTAATTACACATCTATATCATCGTGCAACACCACGTACAAATATGACGAATAAAATAAATTCAATAAAAATTTGACATTCCCCAGTTTTAACCCTTTGCCCTACACTTTCTTTTGTGACCGAACGCGCAATAACTCCGAATTAATTGTTGGAATAATAATATATCACTGATTTCCAATACACCGTGCAACTTAACGGAATATCAATAGCACAGAACTAATATCAATGTCTCCTGACCCACTGATATTTTCAATCGAACAGTTTTTGAAAAACTTAAAAATTTCCTATTCCATTTACCGCGTCACGAGTGCCACACGTCATTATAGGGCAAGGGGTTAAATACAATGCTACAAACATCACTTTATGCATAGAAACATAATCCAGACTCATCGTTCGATATTCCTATTGTTACTATTATTTATACTTTTTCCATCGACCACAAGCGAATAAATAAAAACAACAAACACCATGTTCCATCGTGTAGAAGCGCAAAAAGGTAAAATTAACGATAAAGAAGGGCGAGAAAAGCTGACAGGTCGTACGTATATCCAGCAGTAGTAGACGAATGTACGATTGGTCAGCCGGGTCGGCTTTACCCTGGACATTTCGGTGACAGTTTCCATTAAGGCGTACCGTAATGCCTCCGACAAGTTCGCGATGGCTGCACGCTTTCACGGCAAGAAATTTCATTTCTCTCCCTCTCTCTCTCTTCGCTTTCCTTTCTCTCCACCTGTCCTCTCCTCACTCCATACATCCGACATTAGACCCTCCTTGTGCATCGTGACACCGGTCATCGTGGTCATATGTACACGGACGTAACGGAACGTAGGTGGAACTTTGTTAATTAATTGCTTCGGAAATATAATCCACGTCGAGTGTAACTAATCAGGGAGAAACTCGGTCGGACGTTGACGGGCATGTTTGCTGCACCTATCACGGAGAGGGATGGAAATGTAATTTGCTCGGATAGAGTTAGCTCCGTTGAATGCCGCGGCCAAGCTTCGCCACCTACCGACCTTTTCTACCCATCGGAGCACGATCTCCTCGCGGCGTGCCACCCATTGATTGCCCCTACGGATTTTGCACGTAAAGATCCATAGTTTCACGTGGCCTCGAAGGCGCTCCCGTGGATTTGCGTGAAAACGCTAACCGGGCAAATTTACTTTACTGTGGATATTAACGCGTGCACTTTCGATGCTCAAATACATCGTGCCTCGAGATAGAAGTGGGAAAGTTGACGGTGATTTTGTTGCGGTTGTATATAAGTTAATGAGGTGAATTTCGGGTGATTTATTTTTAGACTTTTTCTGGATGTGTGCGACTGTCGATAGGGATTGGTTTATTAACGGCATGCAGAGCGGTCGATGCTGGAATTATTAATTTCGATGATGGGTTAACGCGTTGACCGTCACTTCGGTGAATTGTGAATGGCGATGTTGTCGTTTAATTAGGTACATTTGAAAATGTTAGTGTTCCAGGGGTTTGTTTAAATTCGTTGAGGGAGGATGAAAAGTGTTTATGAATATTTCTCCTTTGAGATACAGAGAAGGCGGATTAAGACGGTTTTCATATTGTATTATTAAATTTATAATTGCATCTCACAGAGATACTAGGGAGATTCAAAGAAGATAATGGTGTTTACTTGCAGAATAATTACTGCAATAGCGTATTACAATAATAACGCGATTCTACCGAGTTTCCGCGACGCATTTAGCAATGTTTCCGTCTCCGTTCGCGTATCCTACGACTTTGACAATTTTCTTTCAGCCTTCGATAATCATATGTTTATCCTTTCACAAATAGAGCACCCCGTAAATAATTCAGATATTGCGAAACCGGAAGGTGAATATTATAAACCATCATCATGATTCTATATGTTAAAACGAATCAATTTAAAGCACTCGAGGATTATGAACCACCTTCGACAAAATATTAAATTCACTCTGCTCGAATTCAAGGCTCGAATTAAATTCCCAGTACATTTTCGCCGCTGAGAATCATAGAAAGAGAAAGGGAGAGCGAGAGAGAGGCCAAAAAGAAACGCGAATTATATACTCCTTCCGCGAATCTCCGCGGAGAAACAATTATAATAATTTTAATTAAACTAGAAATTAATTAAACACGGCAATCAATCCCTCATATTCTGTCATTAAATTAAAACGAGCGTACAATCACCGACGGGGCTTCCGATTCGCGAAGCCTCGGCGGAATTCTACACGGGCGAAAGCGGAAGATTTGCTGGAAAAGGAAACAAAATGTCGAAAGAGGAAACGAACGGATAGAGGGACGTAGAGGAAGGAGAAAAAAAGGGGAATATCCAGCTTCCCGTGTGCGTTCCAATGGAGAACGATCGTACCTATATAGGATCACCGTGAAACGACGATTTCGGTGCATTACATGGAAATGGTTTCAATGTCGGATACGTCGACGAATTCGGTAGGTGGTTAAGCTGGCAGTTACGATTAAAAGCTCGAAGCTTCGGACGCGCGATCCATTTGCATATAGGAAGCTTCGTATAAATTGTGTGGTTATACTGCGTCAGAAGCAATAACGTAGGACGACGCACTGCGCTCTGTAGTTGGAAATCGTGACGCACGATACCGTGTAACGGATTACGTCGATTCTGTATATATTTCTCTATGTACGTGTCACTGAATAGAAATTTCTTAACACATCTTAAGCGGCTATTGTCTCGTCAAATTCTTACCATACAGCGGGCGATTTTCGGCAATACGCATGCAAAATTACTTTTGCATAAAATAGCTACAAATTTTGAACTATGGGCTATTTTTTAATATACCTTCAGTTCCTTTTTAAAAAATAAATTCCTTTATTCACTTTGTTTTGTCGATTCTGTATATATTTCTCTGTGTACGTGTCACTGAATAGAGATTTCTTAACACATCTTAAGCGAGTATTTTCTCGTCAAATTCTTACCATACAGCGGGCGATTTCCGGCAATACGCCTGCAACATTACTTTTGCATAAAATAGTTACAAATTTTGAACTATGGGTTATTTTTTAATATACCTTCAGTTGCTTTTTAAAAAATAAATTCCTTTATTCACTTTGTTTTGTCTTCTCCCGCGCTTTAATAATAATATGCACGAAACGAGTTTAGATGTTCCGCGCTTAAGATGTGTTAACACGTTCGCGGACAGTACAAATTTCAGCGACCTGCAGAAATAGACAGTCAAGTATTACACTTCTAACTTACACTTCTAACTACACAGAAAAAAAATAAAATAGTATGAAAATACTCAATGAATCACATGGCCATCACTTTAAACTGCATAATAATTATAAAAAATTAAGGTTATATAAAACTAAATGAATTAAAATTGGCTTCATCATTTGGCACGACACGAATGCTATAGCATTCATGTCATTCTACATTGCCATGAAAATGGATGTTGTAGCATTCACGTCCGCAAAAGTGCTAAGAGTGTGTCTCCGTTTTGAACACATTCTATATATGCATAATTGTATGATACGTTGACCATAATTTTCATTATATTATACTTTATTAGAATTATAGCAGGAATGCTCCGTTAGGGCACTAACAATAAGTTAATATACCAATAGATTAGATTTCTATAACGTAACAAGTATATTACTCCGAACAAATCTACCACTTTCTGCATTCCACAAGCCTACTCAGTTTTTACGATCTGCAACAAGACAAAGCTTTTACCATAAAAGCATCCCGTATGTTTTTTCCAAGTTTTAACAATATACTGATTGCGAAAATAATATTTTCCTCCTAAAAACAATGCTTTCATCGTAAATCTGCAACTATACCAACCCAATCATAGAACTGTACTATCAAGAACAGGAAGGTCGTTATCAAGCAACCCTCGCAGCTGCTAGCCAGTCATTTCCTGTCACGTAAATCAAAAATCTTGCAAATAAAGTGTAAAAAAATATTTTCACCAGTGACCAGAGCGAGTAATCCCATAAAATCACGCTTGTAACGTAGCTCACGTTGAGACCCGTACGGCAGTCTGACATTACAGTGCGGTGCCCGACTATAGTTGCGGTGTGGCAATACAAATAGGGGCTGCTTCCGGGCCGCAACGCCTGCACGGCGAAGCTTCACGCATCGCTTACTCATTGCTGAACATCCAGTCGGAGTTGGTACCGCTTTTGAAAGCCACGAAATTTACTTTAGCCGCGAGCGCGACTTTAAAGCGGTGTTTTGGGAGTACCGTGGCAAACAACGTTTGATTTCGCGTCAGAGAATCAGCTACAACCTCACCTATGCGACCCCCCTCCTCGTCTACGTATAATGCCAATGTCACACGCTGGAATTTACAAACTTTCCTTCGAAATATATTTATATATAGGTATACATTGCCGCCTCTAGTTAAATACGTCCCTTCAGCGAAAATTGAAAGGTCGATTAAGGTGCTGTGAGAACGAACGAAATTGTTGATTGCAGCCGGCTGGTGTGTCGCCTTCGTGTATTGATTAAAAACTTTGTATGGCGTTTTCCTTTCTATCGATGCAACGAGAATATTTTCGGTGTTTACGATGTAATAAAGGTTAATGGAATTTTTTCAGGGGATTGAATTTACTATCATTGCGTCGATCATAGGTTGATGTTGTTACATGCGCGGGGCATTTAATCGGGGAACGTGCATTGGATATGTTGTAGCTTTTAGAAAAATTCTTCCAATTTTGGATATTTTTGGACAATTTTTCTTGATTTATTTAGTCTGATTTAATGTTACGTTTAAGTATTACATTATATAACAATACTACCGTATTTTACATTGTGCTGGTTTCTGTATTTCAGATTGTAATGTTTACTTAAGGAATAATATCTTTTATTCAATTATTATTCTATTATTTAATAGCTGTACGGCAATGCTTCAAGAACTTCAACGTTTCGGAGGAGTTTATATTTCGAACGTCGAATCTAAAGTGCAACTTAGAGTATTTGAAAATTTTGTAAAATAAATCTCAAAGGTGGTGGAGTGATTTATAAAGCTAACTGTTTCGTAAAATCAAGCGCGTTGGAGGGTTGAAAAAAAACTCCGTGCGTTGTAATATTAATCAAGTTTATTTACGTGCAACTAACTGACGCCAGTGTCGAATGACAGAATGTAAAAGTTGCCAGCCAATTCCGAACAAAACGTGCGCTCGTGTCGATCTATTCGCGCAGTAAGTACAAAACCCGAGAACGGAATAATATTTTAAACCATAAAATCATGCTATTAATCAAACTTTTCGTCCGCGCGCAGATGCGCGTACAAAGGACAATGTAAAATACTCGACTTTGAGCAAAGCCGTATTCCATATTGCAATTCGTTTGCAGGAACGCAATGGAAATTGCAATTACTTCATGAGAGACCCATACGCAATTAATCTGCGCAAAATAATCTTGAAAAAGCTAACGGTGGCATCGTGTCGCGCTGGAAAATTATACATTACTCGTTCTTTCAGCTCGTTACTAATATCCAATCCACAGCAATTAAACTAAAATAATATTAATGCCACTTCGTTACAATTAATGTCTTCTCAGCCTAAAAACATATATTTTAACACTAAACCTACCGGCTTTATATCCGTTACATCGAAATATACGAAACAAGTACTTTGGAAAAAGAGATTTGAAGAGGTGAAAAAGATGATCAGTTAAGTAATTTTTGTTTTATACGATAGACCTAAAATATTTACTGAATAGCTGCCCAATCAATTTGGGGAATTATTAGAAAAAATCAGAAAGCGGTCATTTGACCGCCATGGTAGGTTTAATGTTAAGCAACCCAAAAGAATAAACAGAAGATCATCTAAATTAACAAACCTCAATGTACCATAAATGTAATAAAAACCTTAAATTCCTTCTCTTCCCAATCGACCGTATAATAGTAAGCAAAATATTTCACATTTCAGACTAGAGTTTCAATGAAACACAAGCACAGTATATCAAAAATTGAACCGAGAGAAGATTAATCAGCATTAACTTTTGTTTTTTCCTTCGTTTATTTTCATTCATCCAGGAAACCCAGCGCAGCTAAGTAATTTGGATCGATCGAACGTGTGTACGGTTTACGAGGCGAGGTGATAGTTTATGTCGTCGAAGCGTCATTCAATTACTTCGGTAAAGTTATACGGCCGCGGTGTGCGTTACGAGGATCTCTATGCGCGGATAGATGTGTTCACTTTCGGCAGAGAAACACCATCTGTTGCGTTCAATGATTTACAATGTCTAGCGATCATTATTGACGATGCACGTAGAATTTATCGGGCTGTAAATAAAATTCAACGATGGTAAGACACGGGAATACCGTTCGCCTCCATGGCCGCAATCGATACGCCGTAACGATACCGAATATGTGGTGTCCATCAAATCGCGTCGACGTCTTTTCAGCGATATTTTTTACTTCTATTAAACCAATCGAAAGGGTACTCGATTGGTTTAACACTAGAACTACCAAACCAGTCAAAGTGACTGGTACACAACTTTTTCCAAAAATTCTCCAAGTTTATAGAAGAGTCATAGAATAAATATTCTACGTCCATCTCAAAAAACATAAATCGTCGAATCGATCATCTTTTCCGGCTCTTGATTCCTCCTTTTTCAAAGTACTTTTTAATATATTGAAATATGATAGATTTAACGCCGGTAGTTCTAGTGTTAACGATAACTCAACAGGAACAACTCAAACTCCTCTCAACTACAACGCAACACAACTACGACTCAACTACTACAACGCGACTAGCTCTTCGACGTACTCTAGACAACTCTTAAACTCTACACACAACACTAGACACAACTCTTAAATTACGCTTTCTTATATTTTAACCTTTTATCTTTCTCCTATAACTATTCACTGTCTCGCACTCGCATTCGCACTCACTAACTTTAGAATATTTGGGTCTTGAGGGAGAAAACGGTAGTCCTGCTGACCTGAGCAGGACCCAGCGCCCGCTTTCGCCCTTGCAGCCCTTCGTCACCCTTAACCAGCTAACTGTTTCGACCTTGGAAAATGTGCCGCTACGTGCGTCGTACAAATTAGGCGATTACGAATATATTCGTCAAACCAAGATGATGTTTGATATGAAATTAGGTTACAATGAAATGACTTTAATATTTTTATGTCGTTATTTATTTCATCTACATTTATTCATTTATTCAAATTTTTTCATGACGAATATCTTCGTCATAAACAGTTAACTGGTTAAAGCGGAACTATCGATATTTTTCCGGCACTACATCATGTTCAATTTTTTGTTTATTTTTTTAACATAACAATTTTCTAATTGTCTGCAAAGCAAGAGCACTGTTAGAACGAAGAAAGGTGTACTAATTAATGTAACGTTTTCGGAGAGTGTATTTAGTCTGAACGTTAATGATGAAACTACCTTCAATTTATTTTCTAATCACTCGTCTCTAACTGCTGATCAATGGCACGGCGATGATTAGTTCGACTCCACGCGTCATTAGAAGCGAGACAATAAGTCCTCCTGAAGTTCTCCATTATTCGCGACACGTACCACTGTGCTTGGGTTTTCATTTTCTGGTCGATGTTCTCCCTCAAGTAACTTAAGAAGCGATGATTAAGCACACAGAAATTAAGGCAATTATTGGTCTCAATTTATCGATACACATACCTGCACAGTAGGTGAGAAAAATGTATAATTGTGACGGTGATTATGAAAGTGGTTTTAGTCAGAAATTTGGAAAAATGAATTTATTATATTACAATTCCACAGATAAATTTACAAGAATTCTCACTTTCATGTAATGTACGGTATCGTAAAGACCTCATTTAACTTCGAAATATAATAACTGCGTTCTCGTGCCCATGGACGCACATTTCAGAGAGCTCGTAAAGTACAAAGCTCCTTAACGAGACAGATTTTTCCATACCAATTAAAATACTCTGATTGCTAAAAAACCCTAAAAAAGAGACTGGCAAAGAAAAAAAGGAAATATAGGAAACCTAAGTAATTGAATACCAAGCAAGGAAAATACACCATCCCCAAAATCGTCCTTTGTATCGTCTCTGTGGTTCAGTTTCAAAAAACACATACGTGTAAAACATAACTCTCACGGCGTAAACAATATTAATTAGAATTAACATCACATTATAATATTTCTGTGACGTAGTACGTAAAGGAATCCTTTCGCGAATGACTTTACCTCTTTGCCCTAAGAATATTGTGCACTCGTGTACGCATAATAAATACCGGCAATGAATACCGGATTTGTGCCTGATCGTATTAAGGATTATCGATGATTTTCCATGGGCCGAAAATAGCTGGTTTCCTTGTTAAAGGCAGCTTAACCCAATCTGAGGGAGCTTTATTCGAGAGCGACTATAGATTAAACGCCGATATACCATACTCATTCGTGGAATTCACATTCGCCTGACCTGATTTGCGCAGGACGTACAGGTAATAATCTCCTTCGGTGAGCTTTATGATTTTCTCGATTGATGACAATACTACGTGGCCTGCATTTACCATGTTCTAAACAGTTACACGGAATTCAGTATCAAAGGCATAATCAATTATAAACATACATTTGATTGTGATTGCTTCGGTGCAAACAACAACGCGTGGCTGACTTGAGTCGTCTCGTTTAAGTACCTTGGATCTAGCGAACTTAATTACAACGAGCAGGAGAATTAAATTATGAACCAGTTAGCTGTGATTGACGAGTATACTCGTCATGGCGAAATGGCCGTATTTTGTGCCATGACGAGTATCCTCGTCAGGCGTGAAATTTAGTTGCAATTGGTTATTTGAAATATAATTTTCGTGAAAACTAGAATATATTCGTAAATTTCAAGATGTTTACAATATTTGGAGGCCAGGAGGAAATAAAACAAACAAATGAAAAGTATAAATAATTTGAGATAGATTCATACATCCCCATATGCACTGGCTGGAACTGGAGCGACACATATGTATAGGTGCACGCTTTCAAAAGATGTCGCTACAGTTAACTGGTTAGTTACAAGTTATAATAATTCTGAACTACATTTTCTTTTAACATTCATGGACAAAAATCTTCTTTCCCCAAACGTTGCAACTTTACTTCGCGAGGATAGAAAAAGATGCTGGTGTCGAGTAATCGACTTTTTTACCATATTTAGCGTAATATTTATTGCTGTCTTAAATCATCGACCTTTTATAACTACTCATAAGACATGAAGTATCATTTTTCCTTTTTACATTAACGAGTGAATTCATAGCTGGAAAGATCGATGTCCCTTGAAGTACGTATTGCTGTAGGGCGCATCCGTTAATAACTACTTAAGACGGATTTTGAGTGTACTCGAGAATACTGAAGTTTCCTCCCTCGTAGCAGGAACCGCTCGTTTGCCTCGTTAAGATCGTTCAATGATACGTTAAGATCCATTCATGTCGTAGGAAGTATTATTACCACAATAAGATCTACGGTTGTGCGTATCAACGCATTCGTTAATTATTCGGGATACGTTTCGTAAAGGCAAATTTTCGATGACAGAAAGATTCACGATAATGAATTGCACCGTTCTCCGTTTCATCATGACGACGCATTGCATTACATTATTCGGTAAAACAAATAATGGTCGGATAATAAGTGATACGGTAACAAATAATGGAATGAATAAATAATACTCAATCATATGAATGTAGTTATTAATTGCCCCGGTGCTGAAACAATGCTGAATAATTTAATGTGGAATAACAACAATTTAATAAGATGAAACCATAATGAGTACTCATTTCAAGATTTATTTCACGTTGTGCTTGACATTATTGTATGTATTTTAAGCTACCGCTTTATCATTCCAACATAATCGTTTAATTAGTTTTCCTTCGAACCTAAACCGGGAAATATTCAGGAAATTAATTGAATAGAAATACGATATACAAAAAGCAATCTTCATACCTGAGGAGAAATTTTAGCCACGAGGCGAGCGTTAAATAAGGAACAACCGTTCCCAGCATTGGTACCCGGATTCAACCTGAAAAGAACACCCCAAAAAAGACCGAACGGCCAACTTAATCCTGAAAAACTTCATCCCCGAGCATCGCGCCTGAGATTAAACCAAACTCCAGAACCTCTTTCGAGGGCATCCGCCTAGCAGCAATCTCGAAGAATCATCCACCCCCTCCGAGGGTAGAGAGAAACAGAAGCGTTCCTCGAGTGTTGGAGCTCTCGAAGTCCAGCCGCGGGTGATACGCATCCGTTAATAACGGCTCAAAAGTCGACTTTCGAGGCCACTCGAGAACGTCCAAGTTCCATCCTCGCCGGAAGCTCGTCTGCCTCGTTAAAGGCTGGCCGGTCGGCTCGAGGATATTCAGTCGAACGAGGAATAGAAAGTGAGATGGAGACAGATAGAGAGTAGTTAGGAGGAGATAGAAAGAGCGAGATTTAGAGATAGATAGATAGAAACAGATAGAAAGGGAGAAAGAGTTAGAGATAGATAGAAACAGAGAAGAGGGGGCAGACGCCACCACTTGGAAACGTGGGCCTAGGCGATGGTAGATTGGGAGCGTCGCTGCCGCCAAATTGCTTTCGGGATTATTCGCATCCACCTGACTGTTTCCAGCCGCGACGCCGTGAGGACATAAAGGATTGTTCATGCCCGCTGGAGACGCGACTGGGCGATATGTGTGGCAGCTCGTCAGCTCGTGCTGGCCAACGGCCAATGCCTCCGGTACTTTCTAGTCGTGCGATATTTCTCCACCACCATCGGCTCAGCCCTGCGAGACTGATAACTCCACTGCGGATGTTTATGTGGTGTACTACGGAAATTTATGTTTACCGTCTTCCTATCGAGGGTTCGTTCGACCGTGCAGGTATTAGTGGCGACACTTACCTGAGATTGGTTAGCCCCTTATGGTAAGATCGGTGAAGGTTTCGCGAAGGATACGGGAGTTGAATGGTTATTCGTTGTGCTTTACGTTCTCCCGTCGAGGTGCTTAAGGGGTTACGCCACCTTGAGATTTTCAAAAAATTTATTTATTTTTTTTGGCTAGATGAATTGCTTATATTTTTAGGAATATTTTAAGCGTTTAACCATTTCAAAATTCAAACTATTACCAAAGTTATAGCAATTAGCAGTGAGCGCGCCAGAGTTAGAAATCATGAAACTTAGGACCTACCGTAGCGTTTTTCTCGAAACTACATTTTTCAAATCGGTGTACACGATATCTCAATATCTACTCAACCGATTTGGTTAAAATTTACAACAATTGTTGTTTATAATATTCTCTAAAAGGTGACGTAGGATTTTTTTGATTGGATGCCATGTTCAAAAGTTATACAGTTTTTAAACTCAACATCTCGATGTAAATACGAATTCTTTTTTCAAATAGCTGTCATTTCTACAAAAAAATTTTTTAAAATTTTTCCCTTCGTCACATTTTAGCTATTACCCTTATAAATAAGAAAACAATAATTTTTTATATTTCAGACAATGCCTAACAGAGAAATCATGTACACCGTGAGTAAGGGTTTTCAAAAGAGAGTCCTACTTATCGCCTTATATCTCCGTCATTTTTTAACATTTTTTAATCATTAAAATTGCAAATTGTTCATAAAACTACTATATATATGTGTAAACTAAAGAACATTTTATATACTTAACGCCTGCGTCAAAAAAAGTGTTTTTTTTTATACCTATTTTTCCGAGCGCCAAGGTGACGTAACCCCTTAAGCCTTTGATTATAGCGTCTAGTCAAAGAGGGTTGTCGGATGGATGTTGGTGAATGTGTTGGAATGGTAACGGTGAATTATCATTAGGTTTCTTATAGAAGAAAAGTATACAGAAAAGTGTCCGACTATAACTAGTTAGGTAGGATTTACCCGCGAACAATATAGACATCATTAGTAGCTGAAAAGTTAACGCGATTAAAACCATGCACGAAAGTAAATCACCGCACTTGACGAATCTTCTCTCAATCTTTCTCTTTACTTCTGTATAACTCATTAGGGGATACTTTCAACCTACACTCGGATAATCCTCAATTATTTTTGCCCTCAAATGTTCTCCCTTATGAGAAACGTAACTGACGATATATCTTGAAAGTTTAAAGATAGAACTTCGTATCGTAACGATCAAAATTTTGTTTCTGCAGTGGACAAACATTGATATATACTTGATAAACGGCAAATTACTTCGCGGACAGC
Organism: Cerceris ruficornis; assembly: GCA_963989415.1. NCBI lineage: Eukaryota > Metazoa > Arthropoda > Insecta > Hymenoptera > Crabronidae > Cerceris > Cerceris ruficornis. The sequence goes on along the minus strand of OZ022518.1, from coordinate 12,138,130 downwards.
AACGTTAGTCTATCGTGGCTGCATAGTGGAAATTGCGATGCGGTGTTCAGTTTTCCTGATGAAACTGTACCGTCGTTCTCCCTCGGGAGGCAAGTCTGAAGAAGCTCGCGAAACATTTACGTATTATACAAGTTTCAAAGGGCACTTGAAATTTTTTTTTCCATCGCTGAAATATCGGTTCCACGGAACCAACGAGTCGGTCGTATATATAACGAAATATTTACGTCATAATTCTTCCTCGCGCTTCGAATAATGCATCGTAGTGCGGAAAGTAATCTCTTAAAGATACTCGAAGTGATATAAAAATCAGAGATAAGAAGAGAAGATAAATGTTTTGCCAGGTTTTATCCTACGAATGAGTTGCGACGATTCAACGTATTCACGTGCAGTGTTCCGTGTGTCAATGCATGGCAAAGGTGAAGCGAGAATTTATGAAGAACAATGCATATCGGAAAACAGTGTTCTTCGGTGCGATCGAATAGCGATATTTCCAGGGTCGTGCATAAAATCAGAATGATATGCTACGTCCTTATTTATAACGTTGCGCGGGCGACACAGCAAGAAAAACAAATGGCTCGTGTAAGATAAAGGACAAGCCATGACGTATGCGTTACATTCAAATAATTCAATTTCGACAAACGTTTCTCCCTGTTCTCCCTATCATCGTTCGATTAATACATTGCGTACGGGTCACGAAATATCTCGTGTGTAAAGCCGAACGTCAGAACAGAGTCACGACATGTTTCGTCTTCGCACTTTGTTACAACGTTTTTATCGTGAATTAATATTACGTCGGTTACCTGGGAGATTGCAATTATAACAGGCAAAGCAGAGAAAATTTATACGGGTTTAAAATTATTTATTGTAGAAATAAAGTCAGAGACTGTTTCCATTTATTTCAGATTGTACATTATGATGTCTATTCTACTGAATAAAATTCATGGGCACGAAAAGTCTAACAAGAAGAAACGTCGAGATTAAAGACTCTTCTTTATTCCTTCAAAAAGAAAGCTTACTAAAGAAATAATTCAGTTTTAACAACCACTCTCTGTGCTGATTTTAATAATAATTAGACTGGTGCACAAAACTGAACTTTATTCTGATTCTTATAGATTTTGTGAAGCTGAATGCGAATCTGAAGCCCAGTTGTCTTCATCAGACTCCATTTTTGAGAAACACAGTTTTGAAAAAAATGCAAATTCTCAACTTTCATAAATTTTTGTATTTTAACCATTAGTTAAAATTTGTTGGTACAGAATGATTCTATAAACCCTCCCGAATATAACGATGCGTATTACTTTAATGTCATGAACATTTAAACATGTTTAAACAATGCTCAAATTGTAAATGGCGCCCAACATGCTCCTGTTTTTACGGACATTACCCGATTTATCTTAAAAAATAGAGAGCCAGGAGAAATTCTAATGGCAGGAGGCGATAGAGCAGACATTTTTCTTGAGAAAACCATGATTGAAAGTTGCAACCCAAGTTTTGTTTACGGCTGAAAAATTAAAATATTTCCGCAAGACACAAGCCAGTGATTCTCAATGCAGCTGTTTCACCTGCGCTAGTATCATAGTTTGCTTTACAAGTATACACATATTCTTTATTTGTTATTTTATGAATTTATGAGTTATTATATGTATTTTGCTTTATTGGCAGATTTCCCTTTATAAATAAATGTTAATATTCCTCCAAGCTGCTGGTACATCCGTAAAATATATACAGTACTTAAGGTTAAGATATCTCCGTAAGAAATGGAACTACTAATTTGAATCGCCGAAAGAGACACGGAAACAAGAATAAGCTGAAAGCACTTGCCCGACTCTAATAGACACCGACGCGCGATAAGATTACCGGAATAATGTAACGTGAAATTGCATTAAATTCAGCTCGATATTCATCAGGCTGAAAAATGCTGAAATCGTTCCGACGCTTCATGGTCCACCAGCGTCTGCTTTTTTGCCATCCCACTTCCGTCTCTTTTCGACGGTAACAGTCGACGCAGAGAAATATTTCACGGCTGAGGCGAAACTGTTAGCCGACGGGACTTAATTTTGTTAGCAATCTAGAATTCGCTGTGCAGGCAGGAACGCTCGCGATACCGCAGAAATCGGTTCGCGCCGCTGAGCATGAATCTATATTAACTAAATATTATAGATGCACACGCAGCAACGAATCTACGACTGCGCCGCCATTTTCCTGCGAATTTTAATTAGGTACGACCAACTGCAGTATTTCGGGAATTTTGGAAAAATGTAAAAAAAAGTGTGTTCTGCACCTAATCTTGTTCAGTTTTGTGGATCCTACTGAAATTTTGTGCGATTCTTTATTCTCAAATTTATTTTAATTTTATATTCTATATTTTAATAAATGGTAATAATTGCAGTACACTTTCTTTTTGAATGATGGAAAGAGGCTTATCTAAATTTTATTGCGTTATTTCTTACCGTTGTGTTAAGCCAATAGGGTTATTAGCAACTGTGATGAAAAAATAGAGAATGCAGAATATCCATATACACGAGAAATGTAATAGTATAAATTATAATACGTCGAACGATGTATGTATGACAATTTAAATTAAATCGTTTTATTTAACGTTAATCACAATATTCTTTAATACTTCTGCTTTCAATGTGACAGCGTTTCGTTAAAAATAACTGGCGTTTGACAATACTCTGTACAAGCTTCTATGTGATTGGCAATTTAATATGTATCCAAGTAGACTTCCAAGGAGTAAAAAGAGAAGTTTTCCGAAGAGGAGGGTCTTTCAAGTTGATGCATTTAATAGAAAATGCTCGCGGCCTTCGTGCTGTATGGCTCTTGAAAGGGTATCTTAAACGTTACCAAATTATACTGCTTCTTGGAAAGTGCTTGTCATGCTTTATACTGTTTGAAGAGAGGCTAAAAGAATTCAGATTTCTGTCCGTCTTGTGATCACGTCGTGGCGTGTATCTCCCATGGATAGCCTATTTAAATGCAAATCAAAGAGGCGCAAAGACAGATGCAACATTTCCTATTGATCCTTGGTATTAACGAAAGCCGACGAAAGCTGGGCGAATCAGAATCCCAAGGTACAATAAAGAATTCATTCTTAAGAAGTATGGAAACCAAAGTTCCATTCACTTCCATCCCCCGTGTGCATTCCGCTGGGAACTTTAAGTAGAAACCCATTTAACTAAACGTGTTGTGAGTATTTAACACGTTCTCCACCAGCGTGCATTTGGAAAAGCGTTTGGCTGAGAGCAGATTACATCTGTAGCATTTCCATTCGGTACAGTGCATGCGTTTAGTTATGTTACGCCCAAAAAGGTATTAGGCAAACCAAGTGTTCCGAATAACTCATTATTCGTGCATTCTGCTCTGAAATCCAAACGTTTCAGTTATACATCAAATATATTCAACACCCACGACGCATTATTATTCTCAATGAAACGTATTTTATCCCCGCACGACAATCGGTGCGTAAACGAGCTCCTTAACCCTTTGAGGACTACTGGCGCATATATGCGGCCTGTGAAAAAATCTGATTATAGTTTATCGAGGCATGTATACACGACTAGAGTTGAAAAATTGAAATATAACCGTTGAAATATCATTCTGCAGATACTAATGTATACTTCGGATACATTAACACACGAACTTTCTGATAAAAAAAATAGTTTTTGATCGACAAATAAATAATTATCTCTTAACACTCAAAAAAGTCTCCGCCCGCAAAGGGTTAAAGACCTAAGAGACTCGTTACAAAGAATTCCGATCCATCTCGTTGTTTCCACTCGACAGCCCACTTAACATTCGCTCTTCAATAATTCCCTGTAGAAGCGCCGCGAATAACGAGTGAAACGTTCCGATTACGTAAATTATCGTTTAATTGAAAGCCCGTATAAATACGAAACAGAAAGCGACACTTGGCAGAAGATGTTGCCTTTTATATCGTGGCGTGACTGCTCCATTCGCAGTTTCCGTCCTCAAAAGAGATAGATCCGATATCTTTCGCCGTGCAATCACGTCGTGGCACGAAGTCGGCAGCTGTTTTATCCGGCCGAAATATCTGGTTTGGTGCATCGGAAAAAGAAATCGCACGATCGATCGCGAAGCTGGACGTAACACTGTGAAAAAGAAAGAGAGAGGTGGAGAAAGAGATGAAACTTGAGGACTAGATCCAACGCGAAAGAGAATCGCAAGCCAAGGCGGACTCCGAGTGGCCAAAGTCGAGCCGCGGATATATTTCGGCGTTCGGAGATATAACAGCAACCGAGGCGCTTTTCTAAGTTTATTCTGTATGATGCCGGATGTTATTGGATTTCCTTAGATACCGAGTATCTCTGTTAGGAATCTTTAGATTGTAGCCTGATAGGTTTAGCGGACGTTCGGTCAATATTTCATTTAACGTCGAGACATTTGGAAAGTATGATTACACCAGTCAACACGATTTTTTGCCCAGAGATTACTTATGCTGATTCTTATAGATTTTGCGGAGCTGAAAACGTATATAAAGTCCGTTTGTCTCCATCAGGCTTCATTTTTGAAAAAAAAATTACATTTTCAACTATTAGAATTTTTTGCATTTGAATCTTAACCCCTTGCACTACGATTACTTTTGCGACTGTGCGTGCAATAATTCAGAATTAAATTGCTAAAATGAAAATTTATCAGTGATTCATGATATAACTTAGAATTTAACGCAATATTAATAACATAGAAATACTTTTACTATATTGTGTTCCCCTAATATTTTCACTTTCATCATTTTTGGGAAGCTTCAAAATTTCATATTCCATCTACCGCATCACGAGTGCCACTCGTTATTATAGGGCAAGGGGTTAAAAGTTATTCAATTTTTTTGCATAAAATGATTCTATAAACCCTCGATAACTGTGAGAGCAATTATTTCCACTTCAGTGACCGAAGAGTGCGACGACCTCCGCGTGTTGTCAAAACATACTCGCGGTCCTCGGCGATCGCACCTTCCAGGTATTCGTCTCCTAGATCCACTAACCATAACAAATCGTTCCGATGGTCGCCTCGCTATCAGTTTTCCTTCGGCCGCCAACTAGCAAGCATGGCTCCGTGATTGGGTTCGAGCATTTTCACATATTAATGCGTGTATAATACTTTCAATTGGTAATTCATCCTTAAAGTGGTATCAACCCTTAGTTAGCGGCTGCTCTCAGCCACCAAAACATTTTCACTGTTCCCATCGTATGTCTACTCTCAGCCACCACAGCACAGAATAGCCACGTTCCTGAGGTATATATAATTTTTCAGATTTTAGTAATTATATATACTAAAATATTAGTATATATAAAATCTTACTAAAATTTTAGTAGTTTTGTTTTAAGTGTGATTTCGCATTTCGTTTTTAATAAAACACGACCGCAAAGGGTTAGTGAAAAGTACTAGAAGAGAAATAAAATATTTCTATTGGAACAAAAGCTTTAATATGTAATTCTAATAATATTTTTTGTGCTGAATTCAGATACGTAATCGGTTTGTCTACATCATGTAGGGTTTTTCGTGACAAGCAGTTTTATCCTTAACAAATTGTATAATCGCGAAATTGGGAATGGAATTGTACAATATGGCTTATTTATACGGTGAAATTTTACAGATATACTCCTTTGTTTAATATAGCATTATTGTCGTGACATAACTCATAAACAATAAATGTACTTTAGCTATTGGATATATCAACAAATTCGTGACTGTTATCATTTCAAAATTATAATAAACTTCATTGAATTCAGCGCCGATCAACGATGAGCACCATGGCATTAAACGAGTTATAAGATAAGTAGATTTAGACGTTTTTAGTCAGACCTATTTTCTATTACATCCTTCCTACGTGCATCGCGTTGATTGCCTGTTATTCATGTTGATAAATTCAATGTTTTGAAGTATTTAAATTTACTGTTCTTTAAAGATACGTTATATCTCAATATTCATAAAATTTTAATGGCAATATCTCATTTAATAGCTTAAACATGACAAGCTTAACAATTCTGTATATGCCTTAAATCATTCATGTGATGTTCACTGTGTTAAAAACCAGTCAATGAAACAGGATAAAGAAGAATGTAATTTAACACAGAATGTAATTTAAGTCCTATATAATCTCGGGAAATATTCACTCGAAACAAAACAGCCTCGAAGCCCCCGGGAGCATAACAGCAGTAAAAACATTTCAAAATTTAATATTCCATTTTGTATTCGCTAAATGTTTTTTCCTCTTTCATTACGATATTTTTACGCATAAATTCAGCAGGTCTTTCATAGGCAAACACAATTTCGCAATTGGCTCAACAGTCATTCGCGTTCATCAAAGGCGCGTGCTTTTCGATGAAACGTTTTCCGGCCATGTCAAACAAATTTTGCGGTACGAGGCAGAAACAAAACTTTCAATCGAATACGCTGTAATAGCAATTTTCTAGAAGGGCAACGATATATTTCACGGCGCGCGGCTTCCGATAAATTGTTGAAAAAAGCACACAGCAGCAACGACATTTCTCGCAGAGGAGAGAAAACAACACGGACAACCTAATTGCCTGTAAAATGTCGGAGCACGGATGCGTTGTGCTATCGTGACATGTGGTTGAACAGGACATACCAATCGTGTGTGTATGCGCGCAAGTATGTTTGCTATGTGTATTCACATATGCAAACGGCTACCTGATGTGAAAGATGGCACTGGGCTTCTTCAACGTTCGTCATGTCTTCTAAAATTGAATATTATGTTTCGATGTAATTGCAAGCGACGAAATCACTCAACACTTAAAGAAACTTCCAATGTTATATGTCGGAAAAATATTGCACATTGAATTTTACTAGCACGTGAGAATTATTTAAAACGTAACTATAATTATTTCACGCCGAACGTTCAGTCACAGTGCACCTATTTTGATTCAGTCAGTGATTTAGATATTTCTACTTATTTTTGGATACACGTGATATTCCTGATGATTACAATATTTAAAATTAATATTTGTATTAATATATGGATTCTTGGCGATCTAGATTCGTGAATATTGCAACGAATTTATTTTTCAATAGGGATATTGCAACTTTAAAAAACAACTGTGCCGTTCTTCGAGTTATTTAAATTTAAAATGATCTGCATAAACATTGGCCCTAAAAGTCTACTGTCACGGAACGGTCGTGCAAATAATTACGAGAAAATTCCCCTCGCTCGTGCACACAAACTTGCGTCGTTGCACACACACGTAGAATTATAAATGTCATTTTAAAGAACGAAACAAAGGTCGATAATGAGTTAACCCGTCGTTTCGTGGTGTCGGGAAACTAGCTAAACGGCAATGGACGTCGAGTCTACGAAATGACGTTAAATTAAACTCCGCCCTGGCAAACTTGCCACCCCCACGAAGTGAAAAGCGAGCCGTTCAAACTTTAAATTCAATATACCTCAATGGCACTTGTTTCACGCAAGGATTTTTTTGGCAATTCAGAATAATGCAAACTTGCGATGTTTGATGCAATCTACAATTTAAAAAATATCTATGGCATTTCCAACGGCCGTTGCATAAAAATCGATTGACGAAAATACGGTCAACGTGATTCCAGAATTTCTCGTCGCACGGAATAACGTAGAAACAGGAACGGATAGCAATGCCGTCGGAGAAAAGCGAAACTTGTTTTTCTAATATTCAACTGATATCGAAGAACAACAGATACTTTGGCACGAATCAATATTTGCCGAACGTCGAAGCATTAGAAAAATATTAATCTCCGTAACGATAGCACGCGCGAACTAGGATCCCTTTTAAATTGCTTCGAGAAAATTCTGAGATACCCAGGGGTTAACGTCGCTTTAAAAATAATCCTTATCCGATCCCATCTCCGAGTCTTGCCGATTCGTATTTGTCTTTCCTGCGAGGTCCACGATCCCGTCGAGAATGTCCTTTTCTCGTAGGTGTTCCTTCAGGAGTCTCAGCTTCATCCGACGAAAAGGCAGGCCAAGCTTGTCGCATGATTAAATCTCACCGGTTAACGCGGATAGCGTGACAAGTAAGTCCCAACGATGCGAGAAATTCAGTCGGGATATTTATCAAGCAGCGAGTAGGTAATGCGGAAACTGACGAGCTACTAATTCGACGTTTCGTGGCAGCTCTAATCTGACGGAAGGAAGAACCGTCGCTTCCCTTCCGGGAGTTAAACGCCAGTTAGACGCACTTAACATCCGTGGGACGACGACGGCTACGACTACTACTCGTCGAAACTTTAAACTCGATTCGTTTCTCCCTAGTCAGCATGAAATTCCTTTCCACTCTTGATTACGTCGACGCGGACAAACTTTGCTACCTGGTTTTTCGCCGTTAGCGCGAAACGCCGCGGCTCTCTGACAGGTGCGATAAATTAATTGAAAAATAGAATAACCGGGTCACCCGACGGAAAGGTACACAGCCGCTTTGTCCCTCCTGCATTCGCGCCCCTCGGCTGGAATGGGACTCGTTACCTTTGCCTACGATCGAACGACTTTCTTTCCTTTTTCTCTCTCCCTTTCCTCTCGGCATACGACGACTACGATCGTTGAAACGATCCCTGAAACTGACGGACGGAAATTGAGAAGTACCACGGTATGGACGAGCCCCGGGGCAGTGCGCGAAAAATTAATTGTCTCGCCGTATAAGCACGGAATCCTGGAGGAGTGCGTGCGGAAAAGTAAATAGTCATAACCAGATACTTTGTACAAATTACATGGCTTCTGACGTTAACTAATGGTACCGGCGAGCGGCGAACCGTGCAGACCCTTCAGCCTCAACGCCCAACGAAACCGCCGTTCCTTCTTGGCTTTTAATCTCGTAGAAGGTAATGACGTCTAGGTAGACGTAATGTTGATTACCACCGCGATGGTGGTAGTTTCTGGTATACCATCGCCACGCCATTAACGTGGAAATTTCTCGAGCGATTCTTCAACATCCATTCTGACTAGTTTTCTCGGTCATTAAAGCTGATATATTCATTTTCGTGAAATCACGAGGAATTTATAATTCTTAACACTAGAACTACCAAACCAGTCAAAATGACTGGTACACAATTTTTTCCAAAAATTCTTCAAGTTCACATGAAAGTCATAGAATAAATATTTTACGTCCATCTTAAAAAACATAAATCACCGAATCGATCATCTTTTCCGCCTCTTGGATTCCCCTTTTTCAAAGTTCTTATTTAATATATCGAAATATCATGGATTTAACGCTGGAAGTTCTAGTGTTAAGAGAAAGGGAGGCACTTTTTACAATGTGAATTTATATTACGTGACTCGATAGTGGTATGTTTAACCCTTTGCTCTACGACTTCTTTTGTGACCGTCTCTGCAATGATTCAAAATTAAATTACTAAAATAAATATTGTTCGGTGATTCTTGACATATCGTATAATTTAACGTGATATTAATATTATAGAAATAATTGTATCATGCCGCGTCTCATTGATATTGTTACGCCGGCATGAAGTTGGCGAACCGAACGAAGCTGCTCCCTCGATCCTGTCAGATTCGAGGATCGAATCGGGATATCAATCGGCCGGTCGCATTGCATAGAAACCGAAAGTCGCTACTGGACCCTCGAACGTTACATATTTATTTTATTGTACTTATTTTATTGTACTTGAAGAATTCCATAATGCCGAGACCCAAACGCTCCTCCGTCAGGCAAAACGTTTGGTGTCAGAAGTTCAATTATATACTTTTTCCGAAACATGAAAATATCCTATTCCATTTACCACGACACGAGTTCTTGTAGTCTGAGGGGCGTTAAAGAACTGCAATGGGATTGCTGTAAAAGAGGTATACAGCGTGTCCCAGGTTTTAATGTTCAAACTTTGTCAGTATATTCTATGGCACTAAATAAGAAAAAAATGTTATGCAAACATAGATCGCATAGAGCTTTATTAAAAAGTTATAACAAAAATGCAGAATAGAAGTAATATAGGAATATTAACCGACTTGCTGTTACTGCAAGCATTAGCTCGAATATATAAATGTATTTACTACTTGACATCGTCACTTCTACAGTTAATTAATACTCCATTTCAAAATGTCCACCGTTCTTGACAATACATAATTGACAACGATTAAAGATCGAATTTAGTTCCTATTTTGTTTTACTTCATTGAACGCATTATTAATCTTTTGTATTAATTCACTACGTGAATTTGATGGTGGAAGTGACGATGTCAAGTAGTAAATACATTAATCTATTCCAGCTAATGCTTGCAGTAACAGCAAGTCTGTTGCTATTCCTATATTACTTCTATTCCGTATTTTTGTTATAACTACTTAGCTCTATGTGACCTATGTTTAAATAACACTTTTTCCTTATTTAGTGCCATAGAATATACTGAGAAAGATTGAACATCAAAACCTAGGACACCCTGCGTAAATGGAATAATATTTTGTATTCTTTTATATCTTTCACCTAAACTGCTATGATCACTTTATCGTTACGCCTGAAAAATGTTTCCATCGTGATACGTGCATCGTAAAATCGTTACTTCGGAATCCATCCAAAACTGTAGTTTCTAATCAAAATACATCTAACAGTTAAAGTAAACAATGCAAAAACAACCATTGAAAAGGACTTGAATCAAACGATACGTCTGAAAAGAAACGATAGCGGATACGATTGTAATTCTATCAGAGTGCAATGCGAATGTTGACCCGAGCACCAAAAGTCAACGTGTAGCACTGATTGTCAGAAAGTCCAACACTACGGAACGGACTTTCATCCCGAAACAAATATTTTCCTTAATTGCGGGCGTGCCGCTGACACGCACAATTGTGGGTTATACGAGGGATTAGCGATGTAATTCCCGAAATTAATTATACGAAGGAGGAAAGGTAGTGCCGTCGGCGAAGAGTAGGAGGAGGAAGAACGAACGGAATAACGTAGAGGGAGGACGGAAAAATTGATGAGCTCGTAGCGGCATAATCGTTGGTGCTCACTGTTAAAGTTATAGGTCAGCTGTGCAATAAAGCCGGGAAGCGATTTGGCAAATCGCGCGTTAAAAATCCCTCCCGGCGAGATCTCTATAGATATACCGCAAATAAAGAGAACAAAAAACGAATTGCCTGAGATGCGCGAGATCTCCGAGCGAAAATAGAATCTCGAACCTGGATATGTGTGGAATTAACGTTGTCGATTTATCCGACGCGCTGTACTTGTTTGTCGTATACAGCATCTCCAATTGTTATGTATTTTTAAATACAGATTAATGACATATTTAAAGAATAATGTAATAATAATGTCTCCTGCGTTATCCGGATCGACCCAATCCAAATAATCTATTCGAATATTATTCAGAGAAAGTTACAGCGATAAAATTCTAAATATATCTTACACTCTGCCTTTCCTATCGTAAAATTACTTATCCAACAGTACGAAAAGTACTTCCTGGATAAGAACAATGCAATTTGGCAAATCGCTCGTTTAAAATCCCTCTTGCGATATTTGTTTTGTTTTTAATAAAACGAACTCCCCAGATACGTTGAATCTTCGAAAACAAATAAAATCTCGGCCGTCGAAAGATGCGAAAATAACGTTGCAAATTTATCTTGCACTCGTCGAATCCTCATCGTACACAGTTCCTTCATCGGACGTCGTAAAAACGTATCCGAAGTAACGCGACGACTGTACATGCACGTCCGTGGAAGGAAATTTACAGTTTTACTTGGTCTCACGGATTTCCGGCGATTACGTGTGTGCAACTCATGCAAACAAGTCGTGGCTCATACTTACCGATATTACTCACCTAATTAATTACGCGGAAAGCTAGTCGGTCGGAAGGTGGCCGGGGGTGATAGCGGAAAGCGTGTGATGAAAAACACGCTCGTCGAATGCGAGCGGAAAAATGAATGGGGTCGTAAGGGCGTAATCGCCAAGTAGTTCCACGGGGTAAACTCGGTAGATCGGGTGACATAAGCTCTAGGTGCAGAGAAAGAGGAAAAATATTAAAGAGAAGGAGAGAGAGAGAGGGAAGTGTTCGTTTGAACCCCCTGCAGGCTCCTCCTGACTAGTGTGTACCTTCGAAATATGTCTGATGAGGGAGATAAACCGAGCGGCGTACGTGCTGCTCGACCAGAAATTGTATTTACCCTTGTATAGTCTGTCGTGTGCAAAACTGTTCTAAATCTAGCGGCAAGAAACCGCGAGAAATCCAATAATGGTGGTGGCTGTTTAAATGTGAAACAAAGTACCCCCACTCGCGAGTTCATCTCTTTTGTAAGTAGCCGGGATGTATTCTACACCGTATCAAATTCCTACCTACATCTCCGTGCTTATTCGTTGATATTTCATCGTCCAGGCTGCAGTACTCAGTTCGCAGACTTTGTACGTTGAATTAATCACGTTGCGTTAGAAACGTCTAAGGTGTGTTCATGTACTTCTGAATTGTTCGCTGTATCTAGGGGTAATTAGAAAACGAGCGGAGAGAGGAGAGAGAGGGAGATTTATTCTCGGTGGAATTGTAAATTTTAATTTCGTAAGGTCGGTCTGTGATGTATGATCACTGGTGATCGCGATTCTATGAGTTTTAATTGTGCCTAACAGTTTTCTTGGGATTACTAGAAATGTTGGAATTCGTCTTAAATATAGTACAGTGATAATTACAATTTTCTTGACAGATTTGATATTGAAATGGCGGCGTAGATACGTAATAATTTGTACTTTTCATATTTACAATCGAGTGGCTCAGAAGCCAATGCGGTTGAGTCCATTTTTCGATATTTTCTGATTTTCGTAAATATTAATAGAATGAAGTTTATTCTATTAAAATTTACAAAAATCAGAAAATATCAAAAAAATTGACTTAACCGCATTGGCTACTGAGCGACTCAATTTATGATCTATCTTTTAAGAGGCAAATCTTACGCTGAAGTACGATAAAACATAGAATCAACGAAATTCCTTCAGTATTCAACACATTAGAATAACCATCGTCATTCTACTACTTCATACCATGCTTCAATAGACAAAAACCAAGGCAACCTCTAAAATCCAAGTACTTTGGACTTTTTGTAATTACAAATTTCACCGCAATTTTTTGTCAAGGCTGGCAAAAAAGTTCGTCATAATTCATGCGACAGGCAATGTATTGTATTAACGATGCAGATACCTCTCGTTTTCCCGCTGCCATTTTTCTCCCTCATTTTTCGCAAATTCACAAAAAAAAAAACGAAATAATGAAATCCCGCGAACATATTGTTCGTAGATTACATTCTCAAGCTTCTCTTAAAGCTTCAGCCTCGACGCGAGTTTCGAATATTTCCATCGGAATATTCAGAGGCAGCGTTCGGCATAGCGTACGTTTTATCTATTCATACCAATCAAATTGGGGGAACGAAACACGAATTCTCGTGTTCGAACACAAATTCGAGCCGATCGTAATCGGGTGAACGACTCACGCAAGACGTGTCGCACGCTCTCTGCCTTGAAATATATGTATAAGCGTAAAAGTAGTATCGGTTTCGAAAGTTAGAGAAAATTATTCTACGAATACTAAACACCCGCAAAGGCATCGGTTTCGACGTGGAACGAAACGGGCGAAGCTTTATGGAGAACGAATCCGGGCTTATCGGAGAACTCGAGCGTACAAGTCTACAAAGGAAAGATGTAGTAGTCCCGAAGCGATTTTACATTCGGGAACAAGAGGCAGAATTTTCGATTACTTCGAAACACACGGAATTTCTGAAATTTGTCTTCCTCCCACTGTGGAAAATCACGGTAAAGACGAAACGACGATGATGGTATATTCAGAAGGCAGTACTTTCAGGTGCTTAGTGAAATAACAGTTTCGTTACATTTCGCTTTAGCGTAAAAACAAGAAAAGATGAAACGATACCGAGACGATTATATATTCATAGGTAGAGATTACATTTTCCGCGTTTTAGATAGCAAAGTGATTTTCTTGAAATTCTTTGCCATTCGTGTAAAAAGAAGAAGTTGCATCATCGTTACACTATTACCGGTGAATCAAAGTGCAAGAAAGCATCAATGGAGTGTACTCCGTTTAGTCGATTAGGAAAGCTTGGTTTCTTTGTACGCCGTTTCTGCGTAAGCCGAGGACATAAATCATGCAGAAGGTTGCGAAAAGAATAAGAAGCATTCTTTTCTGCGAAATTTACCCTTAAATGGGGCACGGAATCGATACGGGTACTCGTGTTCTCTCCACCGACCCTATCTACCTCTCTCTTTCCCTTGTAGTTTCGAGGGAAAAGAGAGGAAAAAAAATTAATCGCAAGAAGGCTGTGTGGCAGTTCATCGTGGATGGAGAAAGTCGAGCGGAAAAATGTGCGGATAAAAGTAAACAGGGTCGTATTAGCGGGTTCGCATGGACTACTAAAGCAACGCTTTCGAGCGGGCCAGAAGTCGTGACATTGACGAATGAAGCAGGAAAAGGTATCCCTGTCGCCTTTTGTGACTCTCTCGCCTTTCTTTTCCCTACACTTCGGCTGACCGGTTGCAGAATTAACTACTGCCGTGGCGACGGCAACGGCTAATATTTATTGACTTTTACCGACTGAAAGAAAGCCGTATTTTTTCCTCTCTCGGCAGCAGCGGTCAATTTATACCTTGCGTAAGGTGTAATTAAAGAAACGGCAAGAAAGAATCCTCGTAAATCAACCCGGAATTCCGTGCATTTCGAAACGAACGTTTAATTATGCGAAAGGCTACGGTGTCGTCTTGGAAAAAGGAAGTTCCGAAAAGATACAAACAGAGAGAGAGAGAGAGAGAGAATAACAGATGAAGGATAAGTTAATTCCTAAGAACTCGAAGAAGTGGAGACAATAGCTAACGGAATCGTTCTACCCGAGCTTTCTTGCAATCTATCTCACCGTGTCGCACAAACTCGCGAGGAGCCGTTGCATCCGTCGGTTGTAAAGGTTTTATTCACGGTACATTACCAGAAACCTAAGTACGAGGTAAAATAAATAGAGAAGAAAATTAGTGAGCTCGATTAAACTACCGAGTCTGCTGGCTCGTGGCGAGAGGGGGAAGAAGAAACGGAGAGGGACCGTAGATACATCGCGACATTGACGAATGAACCAGAGAAAAGTATCCCTTTACCCCTTCTCGCGCTTGCTTCGCTCTTTCGCCCTTCTGCCAGGTTGTGTGTATCCCTCTCTCGGTCTCGCCATTATGCTACATAATTTACCGGCGTCAGGGTGGTAGTGGTTACGCCACCGTCGGCAGCGGCAGACCACTGCCACCCCTACCGCCGAGTTAACCGACGAGAGAGCAGTGGTTGTAGAGGAACGAGGGTGCCGAAGGACCCTTTGATCCTGCAACTTCTACCCCTACCCACCGCGACTCGAACCTGTGTTTGTATTGCCGTAAAAAGTGGGCCACCGGAAAAGGGCCCCTCCTACCGAAACACCCTAATCTTCAGTTCAACGCTTCCAATCGCTTTCCACGACCCTGACGCGCCGTTTCCGGTCGACCTCACTCTGCGGTTCTTGTAGATATCGAGCGTGTGGAGGTTCCTTGGCGATGTCGGATACTTGATTACTCTTTGTGCGCGATAACAAGGATCGTTTGAACGGAGACGCTTTGAAGAAGGATCGTGTCGTTCGGTAACTTTATGTTTCGGGTAAAACGCGGTAAACTGGTCCATGGTGGACGAGTTTACAAGTTTGCAGAGCTTGACTGGTGACGAATAGCGTTAGATGGTTTTGCGATGTATCATTTTGGTAACAAGTATCGATTTGGGAGAATTTTCGGTGTGCTGAAGATGATGAGGGTAACTTGGAGCAGTAAGTGTTATTATATTTTAAAACGAGGAAGTTGGAGATAAATGAATGATTTTGGTGGATAGTGTTCCTTTTTTAGAGGTGATGTCTGTCATGTCAGGTAACGATAAACAGGAGGGAGGAAAGCAGTGCGAATCTTTCGACCGGTCAATGTATCAGGTGATATTTTGGAAGAATGTATGTCGGCAAAGTGTCCAGGTCGAATTTAACGGCGTGAAAAATATATTTGAACCTCGAGAAACGACGCTAATTCCTTCGTCGAGGACATATTAAGAGATCAACTACCCGCGATTGCCGCAGATATAGAAAATTTAATCCGAGTATTTTTTCCGTGTGTTATCAAATTACCGAGTGCGTTTAAACGTCAATTAGTTTTCTCCGGTATCGGAGAGACAGATTTATTTTTTTTCACGGCTGAAATAGCCACACGCTGTTCGAGTTAGGCAGAAATATTCATTTCCAGGTCGTGCCACGGGAAATTTATATCTTTCGTGTGCTTTATGCTTCAGCGATAAGGCTAATCGCCTGAAATGCCATAACTTGCACCATAAAAAGCGTCGGGCGACATTAACGTTCGAGCACTTGTTACAAGGTTGTACAGTGATTCTGACGTATATTACGCATAAATAACTTCATGCCCAGTGAATTTTACAATCACATAAAAGACTTGTCAATCGATGCTACAATACTAACTCGCCCTCTGCTCCCTCTCGTTTTCATTTACAACAAATTACGCTTCATACGTTCAACTTTGCTACAATTCGTGGGAACGTTTCAACGGTGAACCAAGTGAAAACTACATTTAATCAGCTGTGAATGAAAACATACACTAATATAGGGTCCTACTCTAATTTAACACTAGAACTCCCAAACCAGTTAAAATGACTGGTACACAATTTTTTCCAAAAGTTCTCCAAGATTACAGGAGAGTCATAGAATAGATATCCTACGTCCATCTCATAAAACAGAAATTACCAAATCGATCATCTTTTCCACCTCTGAATTCCGCTTTTTTCAAAGTACTTATTTAATATATTTAAATATAACAGATGTAACGCCGGTAGTTCTAGTGTTAATCTCAGACGAGCCACTAAAGAATATTGGAACTCGTCCTTGAAGAAACCGAATAGATTCCCTTAAAATTAATTAATAATGTCGTAGCCTAGAAACTTAACTGAACGCATGTAATTTAAAAAGGAGTGATTAACTTTATTAACTATATATAACTATAAAAATACAAAACTCTTAATAACACTAAAATTACTCTATCTCTGAATTTATCGCTAAAGCTCTCTCCACTCACGTTATGTCTCTCACTCTCTGAACTCTCCACTCAACTGCATATTCTCAACTGACTCTTCCCAAATTCACGCTCGCATTCACCCTCCATACTTTTTCTCACAGCACGCATTCTTCGTCTTTCTCACAGCATGCATTCTCTGTTGCACTTACTCATTTTCTCCTTATCTGTAGACTAAACATTTATGCTAACCCTGGCATCCGTTGCCTTCCAAATCACGTACTCTAAACATCCACTCTCGCTTATATAATTACAAACCATCCATACTCACTAATTCTAGAAATTAACACTATCAACGCGTACTAAAATTCCGTTCCTACACCAAGGATAAATGCAAATCGAATTCATCGTCAATTCACCAATAGCCTATCAGCTTAACTTCTACCTCTCACCATACAAATTAAAAAACACATAGAAAAGAACAAACCTAAACCACATTGGTCCCCGTTCTAAAACCCGACAGTCAAATTCTTAATGATTGTCCTTCGCGAAGCATGATCTCAACTACGTTCGTTATCAGCAGATCTAAACGAAATCCTTTTAGAAAATTCAATTTCGCAAGTTCTCCAAATGAACATCCTACGTATAACCACTCCTCATTTTCTTTCGGACAATCATGCAGTCACTTTATCTCAAGCAACCATTCCAACTTTCCGCGGCCGATAACTAAATGCGGAAACCGCTCGGTGTATTTCGGTGCGACCGGTTACTGAAGTTTCCTCGCAGTTGGACGTAGCTGATACTTTATCGCGTAACAAATGGTAGTTCGATCGTACGTAAACATTTCAGTTTCCCCCGCGTGTCATAGAATGGATGGCGTTACGGAGTATCGTAACTGCAGCTGCGCTTTTCGTTTCGCGAGATATGGAATTAATAGAGAACCGCTTCGCGAAACCCTCCATGCTCGAGTTACTTGCACTTCCATCGTAAACATATAAATATAGCTGGCCGCATTATGAGATACCAACCACGACTAACTGTGCTGCCTTGATAAATGAATCGGTAATTTTGGGGGCATTTTGACCACCGGTTTGTAACTTCGTAGTACATACCGCGGGGCGGGTAATGTTTATTGCTGGTTGCGAAATGTTGCCGATTTTGTGATGACGTTACATCGAACTGAAAGTATCGGTAAACTTCTGAGTAACGTGGTTAATCATGATTATAGCGGAAAAATGTTAATCGATGTGTCATCGTGCGGGGTGAAATATTATCTTGTTGGGAGAGATACTATGCAAAGAAGTAAGTGGACGAAATGAAATAATACATTTCAATTTTTTTATATTTGTAGGCTTAGATATTGGCACTAGACCTACCGATGATTAATACAGTATTTTATAAATATCAATAAATGTGTTAGATGAAAGTAAACGAAAATGATGGAAAACTTGATCAATTTCAACTCTTGTCATTTTCACGGTAGCAGATTGTAAAAGAAACAGCGTTAGAATTTTAAAAACATTTACAAAAAATTCAGAACAAGTCATTTTGACTACCTTGGTAGATCTGGTGATTAATAAAAATAGAGTGTTGGTTGTGTCGATATTTTCAGTAAATAAGAATATCTTGAGACGTCGAAGTAATAACTAACTCAGTTATTTAAATCCCAAATGTACAATGCAGTTAGCCGTATTTTTATTGAGCTGATAATCCGAAACGGATGAAAAACTTCTATTGTTTGTGATAAAACGTACGGTATCGTATTAAAATACAGACATTAGTTGTTACGAGAGTATAAAAGAGTCACGTATACAGGCCGTTCGAGGGAGGTAGTTCAACGGCGAAGTTCGAAATTCGATTATTAACGATAATCGCGAAATCCGAAAAGTCTCGTAAATTAAAAATCACTCTCGACTTCCCTCTTTCCGGTGTTCCGCGCGGATCCAAGGTATGCAGATTCTAATCCGATCGTAAATGTTTAACGCTTCAACTATTTCGGATTATGCGTATCTGTCAGTTGCGAATATTGCGATATCGAAGAAAAAGTGGGAGAGAAAAAAGGGAATAAATAGAAGTTTTATTGCACGTATTTTAATACCGCGGAGAAGAGAATACGGGGGGGAAAATAATCTGCAAAATATGCAATCTCGAAAGTATGTACGCACAATCTCGCAAATATTTACGAGACGACCGATAGAGAGTTTATTAACAAAAATACAAAGTTATTCGGGATGTAGTAAATTGTGTTTAATTACGATTTTATGCTGTTCTATAATAAACAGACGTGAAGAGTGCTTTTAATTTGTTGCAAAGTTCGTATACGGGAACAGGGATTTTTTGAAAGTGATTCTTCGTGCTGAAGGCAATTAAAACAGCTACTCGCATTATGCAACGGTAAAATAAATTTCCAAGGGAAAATCTGGGTAACTACTATTGTTCAACGAGAGCGCAGTCGTGCCATTTTAATTGCTCGAATTTCTTGCGTTCCATTTTTTATTGTTATTAAAAATGTCCGACTCTTACCAGACCGGACGTCTTGCGAATAATATTCAAGTACTCCCGTAAAATGTTTACGAAGGACTTGTCCGTAATAAATTGTTGACGAGAAAGGAACAAAAGTACACGTATTTTCCAACAATATATCGTAAAATTATTGTCGGGAAATATGGATTCGTTCGAGAGAAACGTAATTATTAATTTTATTTTCGGGCCTCCCAAACCCAGTAATTAATTTGTCTCTTTCGACGACTTATGTCCGATGCAGTTTTGAACATTACGCTAACTCTTTGATCTCGGCCATCGGAAAACGATATTTTTAAAGTAAAATTATCGTATTTGTAACTCCGAATGCAGTAACATATTCATTAATATACTAACGAAACAGATTATTTTTGCCGAACACAAGATCTCCAATACGGTCAAAAGGACATCGTTATTTTTGAGGACTTTTATTTCCACCGATGTTCATTTCGAATTTATACGATGGGACGATCCGACAATATTTAATACTGTACCCAAAAGTTTTTGTCCTCTAACTAACAAATTGATTATTGGCCAGAGAAATAAATTACTTACAACATTTTTCTGCAGCAGAAAACTACTGCATTTTCTATCTTTAGACATCGATACAAAATGTAACATCCTGAAGCTTAAACGGCACTTAATCCAATCTGAATTAAACTTGAAGCAGATCTGGACTAGTTTTACATTAAAAATAAGAATTACACCGTTAGTTTAGTTTAGCATACTCTGTGCCAAGATGCACGCTATTTTCAGGTCCTCATAAAAGTTGCACTAAAAAACGCTTGCATAAAACAGTGTATCTATGATAGAATGCTTCCAGAGATATAATTTTAGGGACTTAGATTTCTAATTACTGGGTCCGAGTTCGCACTCGTGTCACGTCTGGAGGCTTTTCTTATGAGATAAATGCATCATCGCATCGGCAATTCGAAACACTCCTAAAGATCCTGATCAATCATAGCAATTAAACCCAAAAAATACAAAAAAGGGGGAAAAAGAAGAAATACAATTTTTCCCTCATAAAACAAACCTTATTTTATTAAATTGCAATTTTTTCATCGAATAATAATGTGTGGGGTCGGGCGGAAGCGCTCCTAAAGAGAACTTAGGTGAAAAGGACGTGGAAAAGAAATGTCATCAGAGAGAGGACGCTGGCGCAGTGGAATCGCGCCGACCCAGGAGATCTCTGTGTTAAGCAACTCAGGCCGAGAACAGCTGTTTGGATGGGTTACCGCGCGCCTCTCTTTCTTTTTCACGATCCTACAAATGTAATCCTTCCACGTTCTGTTTTCCATTTTTCCTAGAATTTATAATACGAGAATTTGCCCCGCGTTCGACACGTATACACGTCATTGCTTAATTTTAATTTCCCATCCCTCGAGGGATTTTTAAAACTAAATTCCGAAGTTAAGCCGTTAAGTAGAACATGGTTAAAAAATTACACAATTTTTCCATCAACAAACATTTAACGTACACCTGTGCAGAAGCTAACGCCAGACAGGTAAACACAGCGTTTGTAGTACATCATTCTCTGGACATGTAAACACGTCGAAGGGACTTAAAGGGTTAAGAACGTTGACCGAGCTTCCCGAGTATTCTTCGCTTGTTTTGTTCACTTTCCTCGACGGAAAGGCGTAGGAGGAGGGGAAAGAGGAGGATAATGTAATAGGAGGAGATGCGGTGTTCGTGCATTTACGCGTTCACGATGTGCGTGGAGGCGAGAAACGAGAAGCAACGACGAACAAATCTGCTCGATCGAATGTAAATAATGCTCGATCGGCGTAGCAATACCGTTCGCTGTCATCCTCTCGGTCGTGCTCTAGCCATAGCCGATGTCGTGACCCGCGTTGCCATCGTCGTTTTCCATCTACGGGATCCTTTTTCCCTTTTCCACGCAACTAGCGCAGAATGGCGGAAGAAAAACACGGCATAATCGTCGTCGGACGTCTTGCCCGTTGAACTTCGCTTGCTGCATCGAGAAAACGGTTTAACGGACGAAAGGAATGTATTGCTGTTGGAAAGGATTTTGCAGGGTTGTTAATTGAAATTCTCCAAGTTGGACAATTTAGGGAAATTCTTGGGAAATTTCGTCGATTGGATAGTCGGTGCTATAAAAATGCTAAGTGAGAAAAAGCAGGATGAAACGAGATAAACCGAAAAAGTGTGGACTTTGCATTCGTGTGTCCTGCGCTTGCATCACAAAATGCAAATAGGTAGAGATGGGAATTGGGGTCTTCTAATGCTCCTCTTCGGAGTTGGATGCATTGTGCTACGCTGTTGCGATTTTTCCCCTTTTCGTGCGCTTTATTTCTTGCATATTACGGGAATTTCGTGCAATCATGAATTCTCCTTTAATCATTCAATTACCGTAGCGCAGTCGTGAATCGGAAAATATTTGCTTTCGCGAATCGAAATGATTTCTAGGATAAATTAAGCATCCATAATTTTCCACTACATTGGCAGCTGTAACGATAAAATACTCAATTTCCCGGCACAATATAACACCGATCCTCGCTGCACCGCGACCTGCACAGCTCGCTACTCTTCTACCTCGTATAAAAGCGATCGGCACTTAAGCTTGAAAACACATTCAGAGATGTCGGCTGGGAAATGTATTATGTGAAACTGCGGTTGATACGTTCGTCGAAATCTTAAGTGCGCACGTGGAAGCTCTCTTCTCTCTCGGGCCGCTAAAGTTCTCGAAGACCTGACCGTGGTGAAAAAAAGGACGGCGTGCAGGAAAGAGAATAGGAAGAGAATGAGAAGAGAGCATAGAACGAAAAGGGAAATGATGGACTTTTTGCAGCGAGTGGTCCTTCAAAAGAGGCAGAGCCATACGCGCGCGATGGCCACTTGGCGCGATGAAACGTCAGAAGCCAAAACTGCAGCTGCAACTCGGAAAAAGCGTGCACGATGCACTCGTAACTGCAGCGACGATAATGCCACTCCGCGAATGCATCCAAAGGGAACTGACGAAGCGTCAGAATTTCAAAAGCTGCTTTTGACTGAAATGCATTGCGGGAAACCGTGTTCCCGTTTCTTTATCCCCCTTTTTTTCTCACAGTGTTCCTCTTTCTCGCAACGTCCCGCCGTCTAACGTTGCCTATATTTTTTTTACCTCCCTCCGCTCGCCATCTACCCACCTCTGTCCAAGATCGAAATGCACCTATGCACGTACGAGCATTCGGATGTGTGTACATGACAGCATGAAATGGACAAATCCCGTTCCACGGAAATCTGGACATATCGCTTCGGCATGCTCCATTTCCATCAAACGCTCGCCATTCTTCGCTTGATTTATAAGAAATTTCGAAAGCGGGACAAATAATACCGGAATCCTCAAATTGACATTGAACCATTCTTCGTCAATATGTAAAACGTGTTCTAAAGTAATATTACACTGGATGTTGGATGGTTTGTAATCATTTTTCGAGCTAGGAATTATGTAATTTATACGTGACATAAATTCGTTAGGGGGCAACGTGTTAAATGAGCCGTTTTCTTTGAAAGTTGTGTAAGTCCATTTTTGTCAAAAAGTTAGTTAATGATAACAATGAATGCAATCTGCTATGAGCTTTTTATCTACAAGCAGTTCCCAAAAGAAATCCTTCCAAGTTATCGTTATTATGTCAATATAATTTTACGTAGTTAATGAAATTACAAATGTAATTACTTTGAAAGTGGTGTAAGTGCACTTTCCGCAAAGACATAATATTTCGTTCAGAAATTATACTACTTAATTTCTGTACTTCACTTTTAACTAATACTTTATAAACGATCGCATTATAAACTTTAATCAATTTAATATTTAAAAAACATAAAATGAGCGTGTTACATACACCAATGTTTTTTAAATAATTCAAATACAAATCCTTAAATATCTCCATATAATATAAAATAACGCCACTTTCAAAGAAAACGGCCCAAATATAGTTGTTGAGTGGGAAAATAGATATTAAAAGGGTATCTTTTAATTCGGAAAAGTAAGCAGCACCGATTACACAATTGTTCAACTTAACGTTGCGCCGAGTTTATTCACTTCGGTGTAAGCGTACTTTAAACCGTCCCTAAGGATCCGATACTTCTCGCCCTTTCGGCCCCTTTCTTCTTCTCGTGACTGAGAAAAAGAGTACGACAAATACTGGAGACCTTAAGTTTTCAGAGACCACTTGACGTTTTCCAGAATGTCACCAAACTTCTGCCGTCGATTGGGAAAGAAGTTAATTCCGTTCTTTCTCAGCATAATTACGAACTCATTAATCACTTTTTACACACTAATTTCTACGTTAACAATTATTTTTATAATTTTCTAGCTTCACGATGAATTCAAGAAACTTTAAATTACTCGGCATCGAAGCTTTGCATTTTCCCCAATTTTCAAAATATATTGCAGCATAGCATTCGCTATAATTTAACCAATACACCAACGCGAAACGATGAAACTTCAAATTATGATTAAACAACATCATTCGAAATTTACATTTACCTACAGAATAAATTCCTCGCGCTAAAACCATTTCCTCTCCCGGCACAGTCTAACGTAAACCTGTAATACGAATCTGTGCACGTGACAGTACGAAATTAATTTACAATAACAAGGAATCTTCAAAACCCTCCAACATGCACTCGAATTTCCCGCCCAAAGTACGCTGAAAAACACATTGAGCCATCCATCAGTTCAGCAAAAATCATCGAAACTTTTGCAATTTGTAAGCTCTTGGCAATAAATTCATTTCCTCATCTCTCATCGCTTCCAATGGATTCTTGAAGCCGACGTAAGTGAGTATGAGTGAGACTCATGAAATTAGTAAGATCCACCGTCATCAGCAACGTCTTCGAAGGCTGCAACGACGAGTACACGCTTCATCTGCAAGAGGAGGAGCTCGAGTATCAAACGTTTCGCTGAAGCAACCCCATCCACGTAACGTGCTATGCCTCAATTAATATCGCCACCTGCACCTACCTAACCGTAATCTTCTTCCTTACCTTCAGACCAGATCCTATATCCAATCAGCAGCATGCGCTTGGAATTCTACCGTGATGCACCGTCTAGTTTGCAGCCATAACGTTACCGTTAAACGAGCTGACGACAGCAGAATTAAGAAGGCGAATTGCGAGACGTGTTAAAGAAAATTAAGAGACTCTATTATCGGCCATGATAACGTCGTCGGGGTTGAGAGTTTACGGAGGTTTTAAAACGTCTGACGATATTAACACTAGATTTACGGAAGCCGTCAAATTGACGGATTCCTCCTTTTTTAAAAACGGTTTCCAAATTTATAGAGATGTGGTACAGTCAATATTTCACCTGTATCTTATAATATATAAATTACTTAACCGATCTTCGTCTTTACCCGTTGATCCCTCTTTTTTCAAAGCACTTATTTAATATATTTAAGTGTAACCGATTTAACGCCCGTAAATCTAGTGTTAAGCGACGGGTATACGAGAAGGAGCTGTGATCGGGGAGCAATAATATTATTCGGGAATTTATATCGTTTGTTCGATGAAAATGGGTAAAGAGATAACGTTGATATTGATTTCTTTCTGAAGATTGAGAATAATTACGTAGATATAATTACATGACCGAAATGAACGTTTTGAGTATACGTCCTTATAATGTAAGTTCTTTCGATGCACAAGCTTTAGCGAATTGTGTCACAGCTTCTGTTTTTTAACCTTTGCTGATATGTTCTATTGATTTCTGTTAGTATTCTTTTTTTAATTGCATTCAGTCAATTATAGTCA